>CM028129.1:1338890000-1339556071 GCA_016271365.2 Neoceratodus forsteri | reverse complement strand
ATGTCTAGTGGGGGTGACTCAGGGCTCGGTATTGGAACCAGTCCTCTTTATTGTCTTTATAAGTGATATTGCAGATGAGCTAGAAGGAAAGATCTGCCTCTTTGTGGATGACACCAAAATCTGCAATAGGGTGGACCAGCCAGGGGGGTGGAAATATGTGGAGAGTAGAGCTATGCAGAATATAAAATTCCACTGTCAGAATGCTCATGGAATTACCATTCTGATTCCATGTAATTTTGTGGAGTTTGTGTGAAAATTATGTGGGAATGTTGCTAAATTTTAAATTTCAGTTATTTTGGTCTAGATTTTAAAGTACATATTCAAATGATACCAAGTTTGACAAATATACAGTACAGGTACCGACCACTTGCATGAGTATACCAAATTTCAGAGTCTTAGATTGAAAGGCAGCTGAGTTATGGATGTCCAAAGATTTAATCAAAATTTAATTTTCAGTTTTTCCATCTAATTTTAAAATTTTCCTATCCAAATCTCTTCACAGTTACAGAGTTTAGAGAGAAACTTACAGCATTGTCATGTGCACCAAGTTTTACATGTCAAGCTTTAAAGGGTGCTATGCTATAGGTAGCTAAACATTTTGTCAAAATTTAGATTTTAGTTTAGTAACATTTTGAAAGCATTCATCAAAATGTTATCAAGTGTTGCAAGCATATGGGCTATTACTACATTTATATATGTATCTAGTTTCAGATATCTAGCTCTAAAGGTGCCTGAGTTATATGCAGATAAAAAGTTTCATGAATTTTTTCCCACAAAAAATAAAATGACAGACTATGAGCACCTATCATTTCGAGACGCTGAGTCCTAATGTCATGTTATTTGGCACACCATTAGAACCCATATCAGCAAGTACTCATGCCAAGTTTAGATCTCTAACTCAATTGGTGGCTGAGTTATGACCAAATTAATGAATACCAAAAAATCCACTGAATTTTATAAAATTTTAAATATCAGTTATTTTGGTCTAGTTTTCAAAGTACATATGCACATGATACCAAATCTGGCAGGAGTACAGGTCCTAATGGCTTTCATAAGTTTACCAAATTTCAGCATCCTAGATTGAAAGGGGTTGAGTTGTGGGTGGCCAAACATTTAATCAAAATTTGATTTTCAGTTATTTCAATCTAATTTTAAAAATTCTTATCCAAATTTTGCCATGGTGTCACACTTTAGAGAAACATGCAACATGGGTATGTGCACCAAGTTTTAAGCATCACATTTTAAAAGAGACTGTGCTATAGGAAGCAATATTGCCAAAATTTCAATTTTGGTTACCTTAGTATAATTTTGAAAACATTCATCAAAATGTTATATAATTTGCACATATAAGGGTTATTACTACAAATATATATGTGCCTAGTTTTAGATTTCTCACTCCAAAGTTGCCAGAGTTACATGCAGATAAAAACTGTCATGAAATTTCCCACAAAAAATAAAATGACAGATTTAAGCACCTGTAATTTTGAGACAATACATCCTAATGTCAAGATATCTGGTACATCATTAGAGCACTAATCAGCAAGTAATCATGCCACGTTTCATATTTCTAGCTCAATTGTCAGCTGAGCTATTATAAAATTAATGCATTTTAAAAAAAATCTATGCACTTCCAATGAAATTCCACCAAATTTCACATAATTTCACATAATTAAATTAAAATTCTGCAAATTCAGAATATTCTCATTCTGCACAGCTCTAGTGCAGAGACCTGAGAAAACTTAAGGAGTGGCCAAGAGCATGGCAGTTGGGTTACAATGTGAAAATGTGCAAAACCATACAGTTAGGGCACAGAAACCCAGATGCAGAGTACAACATGGGTGAAGAGGTATTGGCAGTCACCAAACAAGAAACAGATGTGGGGTAATCATATCTGATTACTAAAAGGTGGACAGGCAGTTGGTAGGGCCAGTAGTATGTTGGTGTGCATAGGGAGGGGTATTACCAGCAGATGGAGAGAGTAGAGATGTTGCAAAATTTAATTTCACTGGTGAAATGCAGGTGAAAGCATGAATTTTGCCCCACAAAATATTTTGTGTAATTATGTACTTACAGGGAAATTTTGACTGTCAATTTCATCGGTAAATTTAGCCTTGCATTACTATTACATGAAATTAGGGGAAAAAAGGCTTTGTCACATGATTTACTCTTTGTAGGTCACGTGGGTGTCTGCAGTCAGGCTGGAAGTCACTGATTCTGCTTCTGCTTCCTTTTGCACGTGTTTCTGGCAAAGGTAGTCAGAGAGTGGGCAGCAGGAGAACTACTTTACTAAGATTGTTTTCACACATTCTGTTGTTTAAAATAGTTAATTTCTTAATCTTTCCTTGCTAGGACTTCTTGTGTGTGTTTATATTTTTCTGTCTCTTAGGTTATAGTGAGTGCTTGTGTGTGTGTGATTCCCTCACTCTCCCTTCCTTCCTTTCTTTCTTTCTTTCTTTCTTTCTCTTTTTCAGATTTTTTTTTAGTTTTCTGTTAAGAAACTGTTTTTTTGCCTTTTAAAATGGCAGAAAAAGGTAGGGCAAGTGGCACTGGTGGTCAGAAACCTGGTTGAAGTGTTCACCTTAACAGGCGAGTATTTAGAGTAGGTGAAAGTCAGGAACTCACCCCCCAGCAGCATCAGCCAAAGTCAGTGGCTCCCCCAGCAGCAGTAGCTTGTTCATCCTGACTCCCAGCAGCAGGAGTCTCTGTTCCCCCCAAGCAACAGGAGCCTGTTGCCCCCCCAGCAGGAGCCTGTGCCCCCCACCCCAGCAGCTGGAGCAGGATGCCTCCACCACCAACCAAGGGTGTTTACCGTGTGGTCCTTTTCACCACAAATGCTGCAGATGGCGGAGTCATCATCTGCAACTTTGTAGGAAGGCAAGCTATTGTGAAAAGGGCGCACCTTGGCAAGGGTGGCCAAAGGAGCCATCTGCAGCACCACCACCTGGCAGAGTGGGTGGTGAAGAAAAAAGAGGTGACAGTAGCAGGAGGCAGCAGTGGGGGGGGGCACACAGAAATGGAAGGGAGCCAGCAGGAGGAAGGTGGCCCTTCTGAGTCTGGTGGGAGTTGGTGCCAGCACAGGGGGTGCTGTACTCAGACACAGCAGCAGGAGGAAGCAGCACCATAATCATGCATCCGCTGGTGCCAGCATCATCGGGATGCTGAGCCTGCACTGGCCACAGCAGGTCAGGTCACCAATGAAAACCTGGCAGCCATGCAGAATGAAGTATGAGCTTTGAGGCAGGACTTTGATCATTTCTGCCAGGAGTTCAGAGAGGTTGGGGGGACATTAACAAAATAATGGTGGATCAGCTACAAGTTTTGAACCTCCTGGCAGAGTTGCATTGTGGTGGTGGTGGTGGTGGTGGCAGTTCTGGCATTGTGTAAGTGCTGTAAGGGGTGTGTCTGCTCTCAGCAGTTAGTTTTTTTTCTTTTCTCTTTCCTATCCTGTGTCCCGTGTTAGTGATATTCTTCTCTTGTCTCCACCCTCAAAAAATAAGAAAAAAAAACTAAACATCAAAAAAATATTTTCTGTCCTCTAGACTTCCTCTATATCCTATTGTTTCTTTGTCTTGTTTTATAAAGATATGTCTTTGTCCAGTGGTTTTGTGTGTTGTGTTATGTGCCACATTCAGTTGTATTCAATCCTTTTTCTTGTTCACTGATTTAGTTTTCCCTCTCATATTATTTCTCTTGCCCTCACCCGTCATGTGTTTTAGTCAATGTACCCATAAACACCTTACCTTTGATTTTGTTTTGTGCTACTCCTTAATATATTTTTCCCCAAACTATGTGATGTTGTGGTTGTGTGCAGCAACAGTCTGAAGATGTACACAACAATCACAGAAACGTAAGTAATGTTATTGTAAAGTTAAACAAATATATGGCTTCAGTGCTTAACACATGTATCCTGCACTTGCCACAAATGTTAAGTTGGGTCTCTCCCCTCCAGTCCCCACTGTGCAGTGCAGAACAGGCCTTATACAAGTCCAGAAATATCACACGAAATTTGACAGAAAATTGAGACATAAATGCGGTCTCAGTGTAGACGTTTTATGGAGCGCCACCACCACCTGAACCAAAATGTATACTTTTGTCCACAGTTTAACATTGCTTTCAGGATGAATCTCATTGCCTCTTGCCACTGTGCTGTGCAGAACAGGCCTTATACAAGTCCAGAAATATCACACAAAATTTGACAGAAAATTGAGACATAAATGCGGTCTCAGTGTAAACGTTTTATGGAGCGCCACCACCACCTGAACCAAAATGTATACTTTTGTCAACAGTTTAACATTGCTTTCAGGATGAATCTCATTGCCTCTTGCCACTGTGCTGTGCAGAACAGGCCTTATAAGTCCAGAAATATCACTTGAAATTTTACAGAAAATTGAAACATAAATGTGGTCTCAGTGCAGATATTTTATAGAGCCCCACCACCACCACCACTTGGACTAAAATGTGCACTTTTGTCCACAGTTTAACACTGCTCTCAGGATGAATATCATTGCCTCTTGCTGCTGTGCTCTGCAGAACAGGCCTTGTAAGTCTAGAAAATCCACATGACAAAACTGTGAGAGAAGGGAGGCACAATTATTGTGGCAATTATGAAATAGCCAAAAAATGGAAAGTGGGGTGCCACGATGAGAAAATTAATTCCTCCGACAAAATATTGCTGCTAGTTGCACTTGCTGCCTCCTGCTGCTGGTTTCACAATTGATTGAGAAATCTAGAATTATCATTTGCTAATACTGTCCTGTTTGGCTGTGATGGAGCTGTGGTTTTAACTTATACAGTGTGGAGGGAATGAGATTTTGGGGTGCTGTAGCTTGTTGCCTGCTGCTCTGACTGGTTGCCAACTTGCCACTCGAAGTAATGTTTTGGCTGGTGTTGGTGAATCATCATCATAGATATACTGCTGCTGTTGCACATGTAAGTATTTGTATGTATTTTTTTTTCTATGCAAGAGAGGGGTTGGGGTGGTGGTGGTGGTGGGTTAGTATTGTGACCTCTTGAGGTAGAATATGTTTGTACCACTTTTCCATTATTTTCCAGTTGGGTGAGGATTACGTCATGATGCCAAGCTAAGCAAGCTTTGTCTGGCCAGGATTTGGATGTTGAAGTGCACCACATCTCCCAACACTAAAGGTAAGTATTTAATTTTTCATTGATAGGGTTACTGCAGTCAAGATGTCTGAGTTTGACAGTAATTTTGTTCTGTTTTTTTTTGTCAACATTCAGGAATTTTGGTGCATGTGTTACCTCCCGCTCCTGCTGCTGCTAAGAACAGTTTCAGTTTCACAGTCAGCCCCTGAGGTATGTATTTCTTCATTTATTTTTTAATGGGGTTGGGGGGGTACAGTTGTAACAATCCTCAGAATTTGTTCTTTTTATCTTATGTCCAGGTACTCAGTACTTTTAGGGGAATGAAGATGCCTGCTGCTGTGGTTCTTGTGCCCCACGTGTTCCTTCTGGGGGGGGGGAATTTCCATTTCCATTCACCAGAAGTATATATATATATATATATATATATATTTCTGCTTGTAATTTGCTTGCCAATACCAGAAATGCAGATAGATAAGTATTCATCATGTTTCCTGTCATTGTTCATGTTTAGGTCATTTTCCTCTGGTGACGTTTCATCCCATTACTGTGCGATGACTACAACCAGGCCCTGCAGGTACTGGTGTGTGGAAGACAGAGTGGGTTGCTTGAACTGTGATGTAAGCCACTGGTTTCATTCATGATTAAATAATACATCCAGGGAGGAGGTATATGTGGAAATGGTTGATGGAGATGGTGTTTAGTAATGATAGGTGGACGGGGGCCAGTGTATGTTGACATTGGAGGTAGCAGAGATGAAGTAATTAGGAATATTTAAAAGGCAAACTGCAGGCAGTAAGCACCTCCACCCGTCGGAATCAGCACTATTTCTGTACAAGGTCTATGGTAGTACTTAATGTAATTACCTGTGTTGTGGGAATTTGGATGTTAAGCCTTTCTTTTATGATTATTTTTTAATTAATGGCTCACATCATTAAAGATGGCCACCATTCACCATTTTACAAATCTCTTCAACTGGTGTTACCTGTTGAATGAACGTGCTACATTCATATTCTAGTTGTACTAGGATGGTTAATCAACATGTCCCGGATAGTAAGTGGCAGAAAATATTTAGTTTTCATATGTTGTGCATGGGCTTGGCAGGTGTCAGGGAGGGCCAGGTGTGACACGTGCCAGTGTTGGTACTTTTAAAGATTTCAAGACAACATAACTTGTTTCAGGATGGGGTCAGTCTAAATGCAAAGCAAAATGTGTATCTTGATATTTTTGGCAGAGGAACCTTATTACTATAACAATGCAAAATGTTTATGGTTATGGTAACTTGACTGCTGCTTTAATATAAGGCATGGACTAAACAAAGGTTTAGGGCAAGGGTAATCAAATTAAACTGATTAACAGCAGATAACACAACCATCACAGATACAATGATAAATGTATAAAAATAATTTATAACTCTATACTGAGCTGAAAGTGGTGTGGGGGGGGTTCCTACTAGTAACTTCAGCCTTGTTCCACTTACACTGTCACATCCTCCAAGAAACAGCAGTCACAGTCTTCAAGACTGGAGTTGTCACCAGGTGGAAATTCTCTCAGCATTGCTGCTTCATCCACCTCGCTGCTGGTGGAAGCCTTAGCAGAGCTGACATCTTCATTGTCATCATTATCACCAACACACAGTTCATGTGGCAACACCATTGACATCACTGTGTTATGTGGAATGTGCCCCTCATTCATTTTGGTGAATGTTAGCATGGACACATTCTTGGGTGACAAATTGGTCCTTCGGTCACGCACAATGGCCCCAGCTGAACTAAACACTCATTCCACACTGACACTGGATGGGAGCAGCTCAGGTATTTAACAGCAATTGATGTTAGTGCTGGACAGTCATTCACTTTGCTGCTCCAGTACTGCAATGGCTCATCAGTAATGGCAAGGTGCTTTGTGTCCCCCATGTAGGCCGTCACCATTCATTCTGCTGCCCTGAATCCAGCTGCCTCATCAGTCTCCTCCTCCTTTTCTTCCATATCGTCCACTCCCACCTGATAGAGAACATCCCAAATGGGATTACTTGCTGTTTTCTGCTATAACTGCCCATTTTGTCAGATTGGGCTGCCTGTGAGCTGCTGATGGTGATAGCAACACCCATTTTCTGTACAGTTTGTGTCTTATGTGTCTTTTTCATCTGTGCACCAGATACCCATCTAATGAAGTTCTTGGTCAACTTTTGCAGTTGCTGAGGACCTCCTTCAGTTATAGAAGGCAGGCCACGTTTGTAGCATAGATCAAGCATGGCAGCAATTGCAAATTCATCTCACTGTAGAATGCTGGAAATATAGGTATTGCTGTCCAGCACATGGAGCATGCAATCCATTAGATCACAACTACTATAATCACCATTTGCCTCCATCTGGTGTTGGACATTAACCAGTGTCTGCCTTAGCACACGAATAAGGGGTGTGGATTAACTTATACAGGCAGTGTCCCCACTCTCTGCCTGTGTTGCATGCTCAGATGGATGGAGAATGTGTATTAGCCCACCCATTTGTCAGCATTGCTCTGTTGTTAGAGTAATGGACAGTCCAGCACTGTCCTGGGTGGCGTGCACCAGCAGGTATTCTGAAACAGCCTTATACTATTCATACTATACAGTCCTTCAATCATGTACAGCATGGAGTTCCACCTGGTCACAACATCAAGCTTCATACAGTGCTGAGGCAGATGGTTATTGTGCTGCAGCTCACGTAAATGGTCGTGTGCCTTTGCAGAATGGGTGAAATGTGCACAGATGTGATTGGTGGCAGTCACAGCTGCCTTAATGTCTGCATGGTTTAGAAACTGCTGAGCAACATGATTAAGGCAGTGTGCCTGGCAAGGCACCCTGAAAAAAACACCATCGCTAATGCACTTCACTACATTGGAGTCATTACCACTTGCGATAAATCCTGCTATAAGTGAGTGTGTGTGTGTGTGTGTGTGTGTAGCCACTCATCAATACATCCAGCATAACATTAAGCATTTTCTCACCCGTGTGAGAATCGGTAACACTTCGCATACTCAGGGTTGCATGCTGCTGAATTCCAGGGGTTTGCTATCACCACAGATTTGCTTCAGGCAGGTTTTGCCAGGCCCAAAATCAACTACCACCCCAGGTATCTGTGCCAGTGTGCCATTATGTATAGATACGAGCTTGCTGCTGTATGCCCACTGGTCCACATATCCATACTAAGATGGATATATTGCGATGTAGAATGCGTCATTGCATGTCTTATGGAATCAGCAACTCTACCGTACTGCTCTGGCATGGCACAGTTACAGAAATAAGTTAATGATGGAACCTGTCATTTGGGACAGGCACAGGCCATCAACCTGCAGAATCCAGCATTCTCCACAAATGAGAATGGCAATAGATTGATGGCCAGCATTTTAGCAGTGGCAGCATTTAACTTGTGTGCAGCAGCATGATTGGGGGGTGGGTACTTTGAGTGCTGCTCAAGGATGGTCTTCAGTGTGGGCAGCATCTTTGTGGCTGTTCAACCAGAAAGCAGTACTTGTGACACCAATATTGTTCTTTTTTGGGTAACAGTTCACTCTTGGGGAAGAGCAGACCGCATTAAACCAGTTATTTTGGTTGATTTTTGGTGTGGTGATGTACTTTTCTGAGTCAAGGGAGTGGTGCCTCCACTGGTATGCCCACTACTCGAGACAGCAAAGGATTTCTCTTCCTCCTCCTCCTCCTCCACCAACCCACTCTGCCCTCCCTCCTCCTGCTGTATTGCACTGCTCTCAGTTACATTTAACTTGCTGAGTGAGATCCCGCCAACAGCTCTGGTATCATTTTGATGTTGCTGCCAGCACAGCGGGGGCTTGTTTTTCAGGTGAGTGTTTTGGCCACCAGTGTCTATGTGACTTCCCTTTTTTCCCTGACTAACACTTGCTTGACAAAGTTTACATATCGCTATGGTCTCATCAACTGGATCAAGCATGTAAAACTCCCAGACTAGGGACTTTTGACCTCTGGATTTGACATGATGCTGGGACTGGGATAGCTGAGAAACAGGTGTTCAAGTTTGTGATTTTTGGGCTTCTTTCATCACTTCCATAAGACTACTTTTGGGAGGGGGGGTGACTTTACTGCTTGGAGGCTTGCTGATAGGCTTGCTGATAGCTTGACCCACAGGCTGTGCATGTAAATGGCTGACATCACCCTTGGCCTTTTTAACCTCTGGCTGCCATGGGGGATCTTCCCACACACTGTCATCATCAGCACCAATGCTGATGATATCCTTGTCCTCCTCCTCCTCCTCCTCCTCCCTATCACTGTCTTCTTGCATGGCAACTTTTTCTTTCTCCACAACCATCTCCTCAGGGGGCTGACTATCCTTATCACCAGAATTATCAGACTCCAGCTAAACACTATCACCACCACCAATTCCAGCAGGAACAGGGACAGTCACACTGACAGACTTATCACCATCCTCCTAGACAACTGTTCCTGTACTGATGTGAGTGTCTTCCTTCTTGTCATTGTCATCCCCCACCAGCATGGATGCAACAGTTTTGGCCATAAAAAAACTGTGACACACTTATGACAGTATTTGAAACAACTCCTTTTCTGATACCTCCGCACCACCAGAGCCCACAGAAGACACTGATTCAGACATATGTGTGTTTTGGAGAAGTGGAACTGAAGTTGTACTCTCCTCAACAGACTTCTTTACTGTCCTGTCCCCCCTGGCATGTTTCCATGTACTGGACCGTCTCTTAGCAGGCATTTTTATAAGCATGTTAGCGTTGCCTTTCTCTGGGAGTATATGAAGAGAGGATGTATTACTAAGTGACTGTGTGACTAAAACCTCACACCTGCAGTACTGGCTTCCAAATCCAAACACAATCAGGAGAGGTAGCAGCACTCCGTACAACTAATACCATATACGGTAGCCTATTCTAGTAAAAAAAAGGTTACTTTTTTCTTTCCTCAAATAGGGATCAAGTAACACAGGGAAAAAGGGCACAGGTAACCTACTTTAAATAAACCAATGACAGATAACACCTCCCCCAATAGGGATTGGCAGTGTCTCTGAAAAAATAGTGAAGCAGTTCTTTATACAATGACAGTTTCTTGGGTGGGGAATGAGATGGGTACTGAAGAATTGTATAATATCTGGGTAGGTATGGCTAGGGTTAAACTAAATGCAACTGAAAAAACAACAGCACAGAAAACCTCACAAAAATGGCTACAGATCAGCTATGTCTGGACAACTGAAGAACTGTAATGTGTTAGTACTTATTACTACAATTTTATGTTATGTAAGAGGGAAAAGGCAACAATATAAAATTGACAAACAAAGGTGCATATGACAGTCTGGATGGGCCCAGAAATCTCTTGAAAACTACTATATTAAAGGAGCACTGTCAGCTTTACTGGTCAATTTTTTTATGTGGCTGCAGTGTGCCTCCTGACACACACATACAACTGATTGTCCCTAGCATGCCCTTATGTGTGTGAAACTTAGTGAATTATCTTACTTTTGAGTGGCATACTTCTGAGCATGCGTGGGATCTTTACTCATGCCACGCTTGCACATGCGTGAGATTTTGGTCCCGGTTTTTCAAAGTAATTTGCACCCCTCTCGGTGCTCATTTTTTGGTGGTATGCAGCAACAAGTGTTCAATAAAGGCAGATCTACCAGATGAATCTTACTTTCCACCTCGCATCTTCAAAAGTCACACTTCGGGACCACGCTTGAAACAGCCGCATGGTCTCCTCGAGATAATGCTTCTGGTGTGCGGGTGAGTTTATGTCGGTCTGAGCCACCATCTTCTAATTAAAAAATAAGCAAAAGTAAGACAATTCATTAAGTTTCATGCATGTAAGGGCATACTAGGGACAATCAGTTGTACATGTGTGCCAGGAGGCACACTGCAGCCATACACAAAAAAATTGACCAGCAAAGCTGACAGTGCCCCTTTAATATGTAGTTTACACAAAATATTTTGCACAGTGAAAATTTTGCATTTCACACAACACTAGGAGGGAGGTGGTGTTGCCATTGTGTAGAAAGCTAGTGAGACCCCACCTGAAGTACTGTGTCCAGTTCTGGAGACCACATCTCCAGAAAGACATAGAGTGGAGGTTGTTCAGAGGAGGGCAACTAAAATGGTGAAGGGTCTGCATCAGAAGCCCTACATGGAGAGACTAAAGGACATCAGTATGTACACCCTTGGAAACAGAAGGGAGGAAAGATATGATAGAGACCTATAAATGCCTTTTAGGTGTAAATAAGGTACCTGTGTGGATTATTTTTCAGAAAGAAAATGCACAAGAACAAGGGGATGAAGCTGGATGGAGTAAATTTAGGAGAGAGATAAGGAAGTACTTCTTCACGAAAAGAGTTGTGGATGCCTGGAACACTCTTCTAATAGAGGTGGTGGGGGTAAAAATAATGTTGGGATTTAAGAATACATCTGACAGGCAAAAAGGAATCTTAGTAGAAAGAGCGTGTGTGGGGGGGCAAGCTGGAGGTCAAGTAGGGTCTGTGGTGACACTACTGGCAGGAAATAAATTGACAGACTGGTTGGGCCAAACGTTTCTATTTACCATCAGATTATATGCCTTTATGCTTCTTTATTTCCATGTTTGAAAGAAGCAGGGTTACTCCATTGGCTGTGCTGTTCACCGCCCCTTATGATACACTCCTGCATTCTGTTGACCTCTTCACAGTGCATGCACACTGATTGTCATGCTTCAGCCCTGTGTATGTTTTGAACCCCAGGTTCTTTACCTCCACTGCAGCAAGATGAGCACCACACAGTGTGTAGATCTCCCCTGTGTTTTACTTCCCAAGAGTACCACTTTGCAGTTGGCTACATTGAATCTGAGACTCCAGGGCTCTTTTCAATCCTCAAGCTTGTTCAGGCCCATCTAAAGTTTTTTCCCATCCTCAACAGAATCCACTGCACTGGCCAGCACAATATCAACAGTGAACAACTGCGGGAGGACCCAGCTTCCACATGACTGGTAAAATATTTTGAACAGTTGTTGCCTCAGCACTGATCCCTGAATTATGCTGCTGAGTACCTCTATACACTGGAAGTACTTGTCCACTACAACCCTTTGCTTCTGCTCTCAGATGAGTTAATAATACACCTTGTATATACTTTTGTATACCACACTGGCATGCTTTGCCTAAAAGTTTGTTATGTACCACAATGTAAGGTCACATTGAAGTCCAGCTAGGCTATAGTATGTCTATGGCCCTGCCCCTGTCCATCTCCCTGGTTGACCCTCAAAATAGGTGATGAGGTTAGCTTGGCACAATCTGCCCATCATAAAGCCATGCTAAAGGGGAATAGGAATTGATTTTCACTCTTGTTTTTATATTTCCTAACCATGTTGACATAAATAAAAATCATTCTCATGTAAAAAGAGTACTTTTTGTGTATGTTTCTTTACATTTCTACTTTTTCTCTCTGACAAGTACTGTTACAGGTATCCACGTTCTAAAATGGCACAAGAGAGTCTGAATGGATTGTTTGTTTGTTTGGTGAGTGTGACTTTGTACAATCATTCCATGCAGCTGCAAGTTTTACTGCAGTAGCTGTTTCGATTTTATCTGCATAGCTTATTAACTTGTATTTGTCACAACATCAAAGTTTTAGTTTAATTTAAGATAGTACAAGATGTATGTAAACGCTTTTCAGAATTGCAACATAATGGGGGATTACAGAAACTGAGCTGCATATGAATAACTTATAAAATTGTATGATGGCAACGTAAACTTCTGAGAACTGAAGACATGCCACATCACTGTTTGATTTAGACGGATTTTGTACTTTGCATTTGTGGGAATCAAACCCCTTTCATTGTGGACCTAACAAAGTAATCAAGAGGTTGTTGCCATAGCGAATGGCTTACCTCCATGTATTTACTTGTATGGTTGCACAGTATTTCCTATGATGTTTTATGTTGTCGCTCTACCTCCCTATTGCATTTCATTAATTTTTTTCCCTTGTAGGGAAGCACTGGTTCCCGTATGTTACTAAGTTAAACTGCACTATGGTTCATAACTCACGTTGTGTAGTAAAGTGCCATTTACTATGTAAAAAAAAAAATTATTAAAAAACCTGATGATCAAAGGTTGGGCATTTCACTTTGCAAATCAACAGAAAGAAACTGTGACTGTACTGTAACTATATATACCTACAGGATATTCCTGATTAAAAAAAAAGTTTGTTGTACAGCATACCACATCATGCATACTGATTAAGATACAGAATTATGCAAGTGGTAGATCGCAATTTTGTGAAGAGGTGGTGGTGGTGGTGGGGTGGTGGGAAGATATTTCTAACCGCCGAATCACTTGGATGAGAAATATTTCAACAATGTAGAGATTACAGCAATACTTCTGTCTAAATCTGCACATCATTAATGTGCCTTATGCAAAAAAAAATGCATTAATAGTAATTCAGAGTTTGAGAACAGAATATGTACATTGACAGCTGGTTAATGGCACAGATAGAACAACTGGATCATGTAGGTTCAGGGCAGGATAAAATTAACAAACAGTGTGGTTCACAATATAGAGACAGCAAAACATAACAGCAGACAGAGATGAATGCATCAGATAATAAACCCCCCAGAAGCTGTGGCTAATAAAAAATTTAAGTCAGCATGAAATAAACAAGTTTAAACTTTTTCAGTATTATCAAATAAACCTGAACACCAGAAGGACTTAAAGGGATTATAATTACTGGGCACAATTTGTTTCAATACAAAAAGCGAGTTATAATTTGCCGTTATAACCACCTCAGCCAGTTATAACGGCAAACACGTGCCACTGTTCTCTAGAGCAGTGCAAGACACAAAAAGCCGCACAGCGAAGGAAACAACTGAGTCACTTATGCTGTCGCAGCTCTGGTTGTCCTGTCAAATCCAACCTTGTTCTGAACGCTTTTCTCTTCTCTTCTCAGGCAACACGACAAGCAGAGCTACATATCAGCACATGAAAATCAGCGCCAACACATCTTCGAGCCAGACCACATCAACAGTTAACAGTTTGAACCACTCGTTTAAAAGTTTGAAGCATTTTTATATCGCTAACACTTTTCAAGGTTCCATTTAAAACGAATGTAATTGCATTATCGCACTCTAAGTTAAAAATTTAAAGATATTAACAAATGTTATAATGCAACTGTTCAAGTTTCTTTTCAAAACGTAAAAAAAGATGTGTTAATAAATTATTCATTATAGCAGAACTGCCTTACTCATTTCTTTGCAAACTGAATAGGTACTGATGAAAAAGTTGTGCCCAGTAATTATAAAAAATAAAGTAATGGACAGGTGGTTATTCATGAGAATTTTACACACACCCTCAGTGTGGGATGCCTAAATAAACCTGGGCTTCACCCTCGGGTTTGGGGGGCATCCACACCTCGGGTGTGTGTAAAATTCTCATAATAACCAGCTCCCCATACATTATTCTCTATTTTATTATTCGTGTGTGTGTGGTGGGGAGGCTGTGCAGGGGTTGGGGGGACCTGCAGTAAGGAGGAATGCTCTAGCACTGAAATTAAAATTAAAAGATTGTGATATAACTTTCTAAGGTACATGTTTTATACAAAGAGCACATACATAATGAACTCATCTTTTGAACAGAAACTGAAAACAGAAATTGCCACACTCAAATTCAATTTTGTTTTATTTTTAAAATATGTACACAGATCAGTTAGTATGAAGGACTCTGACTCTTATCAGGTAAATTAGAAAAATGTGTTCCAGATCTGGCACAAGTAATTGTTTAGGCTACATAAATAAACAAATGAACGGGATAATAAATTACCTATGTGAAATATGGTAATCACTTCCTGGTTGCTGTCAGTTTCTAACAGCTTCAGACGCGAATGTCTGAGAGAGCCCTTGGAACAGGTGAACAATAACATCACCATTTGGCTGCCTTGTTCACCCTCCTGAAGTCAAAACAGGAAGCCTGAAATGAACTGGAACATAAACAGTCTTGTTTACTTTTCCTGCTGGCTGACAACATTAAAACTCAAAAAAAAAAAAACATACCACCACTGGGGAAAAGACAAACACCTATACAAACTAATAAATATTAACAGCTCACTACTCCTATGGCTGCACTGTTTAAATAATTTCCTGTGCTCTTTAAGAGAGGGTAAGTGTTTATGTTGTATTTAGCATAATGAAGCTTCACAATGCAATAATTCACATAAATTTGGAATTTCTAGGCACCTGTCCAGGCTACTTCATTACCCAATCCCATCTGGAGCCATGCAGGGACAGAGCTACAACCTTCAGCTTGCATCAAAAAGCCGGGTGTGCTGTAACAGATCTGCACCACCCTGCTGTGGGTGTCTGCAATCCTCAGGCCACCAAAAAGCCCCTGAGCCTTGTCCTCAAACCCTTCAGAATGACACTGATAGCAAGAAGATTATGAGTAATCAGAGGAAAAAAATGAAAATGTTTGAGATTGCCACACCTAAATTTCACTCTGACAGGTTTGATCAAGACCCTGTCCCATTTGTTATGCAGAAAGAGTTAAATGCAAGGATCTATTCTATCCTCTCCTTTTCTGTCTCTTGTCTGTCTGACTGCACAATCAAATTTCCATGTGAGACGTAGGAACTGATCAATCTGATGGTCTTACAATCCCCCTTGCTATCTCCCTGCCTTCACTTATCATTTCTTGCTATTTCTATCTTTTCTTCCCCTTGCATATCTGTGGTTATAAAAATATATGTGGATCTTTGTGTGAGACTGGGATTCCTTGGTTTAGAAATGTATCTTGTCATTTTGTAGAAATGATTGCAAAGATCTATTTGGAACTCAGGGGGTTAACTCTGAGATGCAAGTTGACCTGCACAAGCTCATTTGCAGAACTGAGGAGGGGGATGGGAAGCCAGGGCCTACTCCCCTTCAGGATGTTGGGAACCCTGCAAGGGGGGACTGGGAGCTGGTAGAAGAAGAATAGAGATGAGGATGGGGGGAAGGACTGATAGATGATGTCGGAGTAGGTGGAGAAGGGGGTAGTAGAGAGGGGGGACTGGGAACTGGCAGTAGAAGAGCAGAGATGGGGATGGGGAGAAGGATCAATGGAGGATGTCAGACTAAGTGGTGGGGGGGTAGTACAGAGGAGGAGAGGTAGATGGAAGTGGGTAGCCAGGACCCTCACCCCTTGAGGATGCTGGGAACCCTGCAAGGGGGATGGGGAGCTGGCAGAAGATGAAAGAGATGGTGAAATAGGGAGAAAGATAAGTGGACGATGTCAGAATAAGTGATGGAGGGGGCAGTTTAGAGGAGGAAAGGTAGAGGGAGGGAGGTAGGTAGCCAGGACCATCTCCTCTTGAGGGTGAATAGAACCCTGCAAGGAGGAGGGGAGAGAGAGAGAGAGTGCATAGCCAGGACCATCTCCCCTTCAGTATTCAGAGAACCCTGCAAGAGGTACAGGGAGTGGGCTGGGGAAAGTAGAGAAGGAGAGTAAGAGGAGAAGGGGAGGGGAAGGGTGGAGGAAGTGAGAGGTAGGCAAGGTAGAAGAAGGGATGTAGGATAGTTAGAATGTATGAAGTCTAGGGGGTGCTGAAGATAGATAAGACAGAGAAAGGGGGTAGGTAGAGGAGGGTTAATTGCAATTACAGCAGTGAGCTTTGTGCTTCTGAAGAAGGTGTGCAAGGGATTGGCGAGTTTGGGCAGAGCGAATTTCGAGGGGGAAGGAGTTCCAGGAGTTAGGGAATGAGTATGAGAAGGCATTACGACCAGATGATGTACGCTGCGGTGGGAGGGCGAGCATTCTGTGTGTTGAGGATTGAAGTGAGTAGGAGGAGGTGGGGGGGATTGACAAGAGGAAAGACAGATGAGATGGCAGAGAGCCAAAGCAGTATTTATCTACTAGTCTAGCTGTGTGGGACAGGCACCTGGCGGTGAGGGAAGGGAAGAAGAGGGAGGTATAAAGATTACAGAGTTGGGTGAAAGGGGGGCAGCCAAGGACAAAGCAGCAGAAGGAGTAGAAGAGAGTGTCCAGCCTGGCTAGGGTGGTCTTAGGGGCAGAATTGCAGACAATGTCCCCAAAGTCGAAGACTGGAAGTATCATCTTTTGGACAATTTCACACCTGGCTTGCATGGGCAGGCAGCTCCGATGTCTGTACAGGGCACCAAGCTTTGGGAGGAGTTTCTTGTGGATGGCATCAACATGTACACTGAAGTCTAGATTTTTGTCTAGCCATATCCCAAGGTACTTAAAAGAGGGGACATCATCCAATTTGGACCCAGACAGGGTATGAAAGCTGGTGGTGGAGTCTAGTCTGGACAACTTTTGCCTGGTGCCAAAGGTTTTTTTGACATTCAATGAGAGTTGGGTAGCCTGATATTAACCTGTTCAGGGAGATCTACCACTGCTGGAAAGACTTTAGGGTTTGGGAAGGAATTTCCTGAATTATGGCACAATAGAGTTTACTAGCACCACCCTTAGAGGAGTGCCACTTCATGAAAGGGAGGGTGGCACAGAGGGGCTGGAGGCTACTGTCAGGGAGGGCAGCAGGAGAGACCTAATCAGCAGAAACTGCCAGACGTCATGCTGCTGTAATCCATAGTGGGTTTGGAGAGTCTCAAACGATTCTAGAATTAGAGCTCCTGGTACAAATAGGTCCCACACCAGCTGGATACCTTCTCTTTGTAAATTTATTTATTTGCTTTTGTTAACCGGGTAAGCACACTAGATAGCCAAGTGCCTATTTGCAGGTGTGACCCGGGATGTGCCCACCATACTGGTATTCCATCAATACAGAAAGAGGGATTATCCCACAAGGATGCCAAAGATACCAGAGTTGTAGGAAGTCGGATAAGTTTGGCTGTTGTCTCAGGTCTAAAAATCTTTCTCTCATTTTTGTTCCTAGAAAGCCATATGATACATATAAAGCCAGGGGAGATTCCACCCTCCATGCTGTCAGTGTGAGAAGAGCTTGGCCCTACTGCACTGTGGGGTCTTCCATTCTCACAAAAGGCAGCCGATCAGGGCATCTATTTTCTGATACCCAGAGGGGGCAATAGCAATAGGAATATGAAACAGTCTGTGCAGGAATTTAGGTGTCACAATGATTTTTATGAAATATTCCTCACTAGGGAAAGATTAAGCTCTGGCCATCTATTGCAATCTCTTTGTATATCCACCAGTAGATGGGGCAAGGCTCAGTTTACTTAGTTGGGGGAGGAGCTAAGCCACTGTATGCTGCCTAGCTGCGGAGAAGCTAGGCGAGCAGGAGCTGTGAAATGCAAGATTTTTTTCTAGAAAAGTTATGCCACCATTGTTTTGAATTTTTTCAAAACCTTTCCTGTACCTATCTAAGTGCACAGCCTTTCCAGGCTGCCTTGTGTGGCTAGTTTTCTGCTCCAGTCCACTCCCGCTCTCTCTTTCTCTTCCAGAACCAGAAGACAGATGGTGCTGTAGACAGAGATGCAGAAGAGGAGGAAGAGAATTCCCAACGGGGGTTCAATGGGATGAACTGCAGGCAGGGGTGCTGATGCGGAGTTCAAGTCTGTGGAAAGATACCAACCTGAGTATACTTCTGCAAATTGTTGCATCAGTCGATTATTTGAAGAAAGAGTGTTCGTCTTTTTTACTGCTCCCATGTACTAATGCTGTATCAGAGGCACCCACTATGTAAAATAAGGGAAGTGCAGTGTTATTTTATTTCTATTTTTCTTTTTTTCCTTTTTATAAAGGTCTTTGGTATTTTTTTAACTGATTTTTTGTTATAATTAATATTTTATTGTTTTATATGCCACTCCAGAAAACAACAAGGAAACAGCAGCATCTTACTATGACAGATACAGTTCGAACATCCCTAGAAAGATAACATGGTACATCTAGGGCATATTATAAAATAAACATTTGCTAGAACAGATCAGGAGAAAAAATAGGTATGAAAATGAACTGATTTTTAGTATACACCACTGTATTTTAGTATCCACTGCTGTATTAGGATAGCAGTGATATTAGGATTCCGGTGTATGTTTTATCTTTTTAAATGTTGGTAGGTAGTCTGATAAACTTGTTTTTTTTTTCTTTTTTTTTCTTTCAGTATGCTATTAATCATTCTCAATTGCTGCTAAAAGAAGAATTGTAGGTTCATCCTTAGATTTGAGTTAAGGGGCCAATTAATTATTATTAGTAATTCAGGTGCACTGAGTCCCTGTGAATGTTGGGAGCACATGAGTGAATCTTTTTAGTCTTAATAAAGTGCAAGTGTGGTGTCTTGAATACAAAAGTGCCATTTTTTCCCATAGAATGCTCTGAGTTTGTGAGGTCTGGAGCTTGGCATATATTTTAAGGCCTTATATGCAAAGTCGCAGTATCGAGATGAGTTTTCCCCTCAGCACTTTTTAAATTTTGTCCATCTTTGCTGAAGTTGGGAACCTACATCCTGTTATTTTATCACATAGAACAGAAGGTTCCACCAAATGGGAATGGCTTTATCTCACCATCAGTAAGTGCTGTGTGAAGCTTATGTTTATTGAATAGTGCAAGGAGAGCTTGGTGCTAATTCAGGGAAACTTAATATTTAGATCCTCACTCTTTCAAAATAGCTGTAAGTGGGTATGGGAGTTTCTTAGGACTGTTACAGCCTGCTCTCTTGCTTAAAGTAATACTGTACTTATTGTCATACCGGACAATCGGTCTGCTGATTATCATATATTTTTGTGTCCTTTTCCCTCCCCTCCCCTTTCTAACAGTGCTGTGTCTGGGATACAAGAGGAGCAGTACAGCTGGAAACTCTGCTGATAATTTGGGCATCTTGATGATCAATTGGAGAATCTCCCCAATGTTTTATGTAAAAAGACAGAGAGCCGGATTAGTTCTACAAAGAGAAGCTATATCCCAAGGAAACTGTGTGGCTCTGAGTGGTAAAGAACTGAACTTTACTTGCATTGGTGATTTGGGGCAAGTACAGTGTGGGGAAAATTATGGTCCCATGTCTGCTCTAGCATTATATTCTCTATATGTGGGAAGGACAGTAAAACAATATTTGACCTAGAGCTGAACTTCTTGTTAAGTCATACACATTTACTATAAGTTGTTTGCTGTACTGTAGTTCTTATTTGTACTGCCTTGTTTGGAATTTTTCATCTCAGGCATCATTTACACTTTTTACCCCCAACTAGTGTAGTTATTTGAAAGCAGGGTTATGCCAAGAAAGCAAGCAGCCTTGGCTGAAATAGTAGGGAGCTTTGACCCCTTGGGCCAAATAGGGCCAAAAGATACCTCTATTATTGATTTATCTTCTGAGATTGCACCTAAAGAGGGGGAATTTGCCATGCAAATCCCCAAAAAGGTAGGAAGTAAAAGGGGGGAAAGGTCATCAAAAGTAAAAGAATATAAAACTAAATGGTTCTAACAAACTAATCAGCTCAAGTAAGAACAAGAGCAAGAGGCTTAATAAAATAATGAATAAAAAAAGGGGATAATAAAAACTTCTCTAAGAACCACTCATCCTGTACAAGGTCTAATTGTCAACTAAAAATAAGTGACCTTTTCCCAAAAAGGAATGATCTAACTAACCCCTTAGAGAGACACACTGATCCTGAGCTAGATCTTAGTCTAGATCACATGGAGCTGACTAGGCTATCCTCTATTCCCAAGATTTTCAGCTCAGCCATTGATCAGGTTACTGACACTTTAATGGCAAGAACCCAAAGTAGTGATGGCAGTGCTGTGACCCCAAAAAAAGTTATTGATAAAAATCAAGGGAGATCAGTGGATATTGTAAAGTGGAAGAGAATGTGGAGATTTCCCTCCAGTCTAGTTATTATACATATGACTCATATTAGCCAGTTTTCACTCTGGAAGCCTATACTGTACACCTATATCTGCTAGAAAGAATTTGGGACAGTCTGCACTGCACACTAATACAAAAGCGGTAATGGGGAGCTTCAGATCCTTATCTCTGATTTGAAAAAACAAGAGTTTATTGTAGGCTCTAAATCTGAGGACCCCAGAGGGGATATAGCAAGATATCCATTCGCTTTGAGTGAAGATATTAAACAGTTTATGAAAAATGCATATACCACCCACCTGAAAATCCTTGATCAGATGGTTGGCATCAAAAATGAAATAGAAACTATCAAACAAAATCAAGTCATAAATGGCTTTAGAATGGAGAATATCATGAAAAAATGGAAAACATTTTCCCAGAATCCCCTAAATCTCCATCCATAGAACTGGATCAGTGTGTGCAATTAAGATCTGATTTTTCTCTGGTAATAATCCCTTCTCCAGATGTTAAGACTAAACAGACCAAGGATAAAAAGAAAAAAAGCTAGATCAAAAAAGTCTGTGGCAAAAGTCTGGATGTACGGCAACTGCAGACTTTACCAGAACCCTATTTGGCCATTAATAGGCCAGAACTCCCTGTTAGACAGGAGGACAAGAGTTTTCTGCAGTATAGTCAAAATAAGAGATGAATCAATTAGAATGGCAGCAGATGTAGTAGAAGTTGTAGCTACACAGAAGAAGGAACAACCACAAGCTGCTATTAGACCCCAGACTCCATCAACAGCCAAGGAGAATTATGTTCCCCTTGGTAATTTAACTATGGCACTTAATGCCTTTGAAGAAGAACTTAAAGCCATTAGGGAAGATCAGAAAAATTATAAGGCTTCTGTGAAACCCAAGGCTGATGAGCCTTTTTTGAATTCCCAGGAAATTGACTGCCAGTCTGATAAGGCCCCCCCAAAGAATAGATATTGATACCTGTGCCATATTACATTTGTATGGCTTTAAGTGGGATCTGGAGTGCTCCGGGTCTATGAATAAAAGTAAGTCTGTGTTCAAGACTGGAAGGACAAGGATGATCTTGGGACAGAGTGTGTATGTGTTTTGTACTTCTCCTAGTCTGGCTAACCACATATGAATTAATCATGAGGCATTAAATAAAATGGACTGCCATGTAGACTTTATAAACAGACCAACTGAATTGCGCGAGGGTTTCTAAAGTAACACAGGAATCCCAAATCAGCATCTTTGGCTATAAATTACTGCCTAGAGAGAATGAGGGAATTCTAAAAAGGGCCATACTCAACCTTCTAGTGCACCTTTTATATCTACCTGCTGAGAGTATAAAAATCCTTAGAGCACAAAGGAAATCTTATAAAAGCATATATGCCCAAATTGATGTCCTGCTTGAGTCAGGGGATATGGCTGAGCAGATTTTACATAAAGCACGTTGCTTAGATTCATTGTTCCAGAGTGGTCCGGCACTGGATATGGTGGTGCTGCTGCAATTCAGGGTATTAACAAGCTTAAGTGAGGCAGTTGCACTCACCAAAACACCAGGATCTTTTAATGAAGGATGCAGAATCAGTTCAATTCATTAACTCAGTTTTATTCCAGCCAAAGTACAGAATCCACAGAAGAAAGACCACAGTGTTAGCTCACTGATGGCTTTCGTATCACTCCCTCCACAGGGCTTCCTCAGAGTTAAGCAAGCATAATCACACAGGTGTTTATATACAACAACTCAGTTAATCACATGTACTTTTTTAACCAATGTGAGTTACAAGCTAATGTGGGCACAACAGCGCTAGCAATAATGATTTACCGCCAGTGTTAAATACATCCCTATATCAGTTTACAAAATAAAATATATAGAAAAAACAAACTTTTCATTTAAACTTTTCATCACTCACATGTTAAAGCAATACTTCATTTTTGTGAACTTCTTAATAAAGTTTTCATCCAGGCTTTCAGTTTGAGGATACCATGTAAAATACAACAGAATGAGATTCATTAGACCTAACAATAATTTATTTCTACTTCTTTAAGCTATATATGTTAGAAGCATGTGATACAATACACAGCAATATTTCTGGAAGCATTTTAACCAGCAAGGAACCTGGTAATACATTTCATGTGTTTACATATTTCTGGGGAGGTGGGGGGGCCAGAATTTTTCTGTTTATTTTCTTTTTCCTTTTTAAAAGGAAAGGAGAGATGATTTTGAATTTCCCATTTAATCCTGGATATTCCAAGGCTCCAGTTTCATATATCCATTCTTGTTCATGGCAATTCAAAATGTTCTCAATATCTCCACCTCTCACATTTTCTGGTAAGCTTTCAATGCCAGTAAATGATATTTTGTGCTGTATACTAGGTTGGCTATGAACATGTGCAGTAATTGCATAAGTCAAATTTTTATTTTTGATAGCATTCACATGTTCATAAATCCTAAACCTTAATTTCGTTTTAGTTCTTCCCACATAGTAGTAGCCACATAAGCAAAATAACAGGTATATCACTCTCTCCGAGTTGTAGTTAATCATAACCTTTATTTGCTCTGGGTTGACATTTACTGGGTTAACAAAGCAGTTTTGGTTTTTTCATATACTTATATGCTTGGCAGAACCAACAGGATTTATTTCCCCATTTTTCTTTATCAGGTCTTGGTTTTTTGGCCGGCTTGTAACTATAAACCAATTGGTCCTTCACATTTTTCCTCCACCTATATGATACCTGTAAAGGTTGGGTCACTGTTTCCCTGAGTTCTGGAACACATCTGAGAGTTTCCAAGTTTTTTCTGATCATGTTGGCAGTATAGCCTAGAGGTTAGAGGAACGAGGTGTGAACAAGCTTGATACATCCAGCAGACCAGACCTGAGTTTGATTCTCACAACCTCCACTTGCATACTGTGTGACTTTGAGCAAGTCACTTAACCGTCCAGTGCTCCCAGGTCACCCCTGAAAACAGGCATGTGTGCCTAGTGGGCCTTACCAGGTTACCAAAAGATTGAAAAAAATGTTAACCACTTCTTTAGTTCCACCCTCAAAGTTCATAACAACTGTAAGTGGTGTACCATCATTTTTCTTTCTTTTAGTTTTTTGGAAGCAGCAAAGATTCCCTTGGTACATGATTTGATTGTGTTTTATATTGAACAAGATCCTGTTTTCTGTAATTTCTCTCATAAAATTTCTCTGTCAGTTCCTCAGAATGTTGTTCATATTTTCCTTCCTTTGAACAATTAGATGAATTAGGTATCCATATAGTTTCAAGTGATAAACTTAGTTCAGTGTCATTGAAATCTGAACAGACAATTTCAGCAAAAACCTTCTTGATCTTTGGATTACCAAGAACTGAAAAGGAATCTGAAACAAAATTGCAAAATATTATGCAAGACTTACTTTTTCACAATTTGAATATTCCACTGGGTCATGCAGAACAGTTTGCACCTAGAAGAGTAGGACGAGAATTGGAGCATAATCGGGTGATATTTAGTGTTAATGCAAGTGAGGCCTATAGAAGGCTTCTGGAATGCTCTGATATGCTGGATAAAATGGGCATACATGTAATAGAATGGGAAGTAGTGAAGGGTGATACACTTAAACCTAATAATGCACCATCTATTAGGGATAGGGAGTTTTATAATTGCCTGATGGCTGAGACCCTTCCAGAGGAGAGCCAACAGCTCCCCATAGAAATTACAACACATAACAGATACTTCCCACTTGCTAATCAATTAACTTGACTAAATAGAGACTATTTTCCAGAATCACAGGAAAATATTTACATGCAGGATGAATGGGCCTTGCTATCTTGGAATATCGAAGGTGTAGCTAGCAAGTTTGCTGAAGTAGGTTGGAGACATTTTATTTATTAACATCATATTATTTGTCTCCAAGAGACATGGCACTCTGATAGCAATGACGTGTCCTTAAATGGATACTCTTGTTGTCAGTACCCAGGGACAAAAGTGGTCAAGTCAGGTAGGATGTCTGGTGGTCTTCTGATTTGGGTTCAAATAAGGAAAAGACTAAGCTGCATACCTGTTAATAAGTAAGGCTTTTGTTTTGGCCTTATATATACAATTTCCTGGGCTCACTTGTTGCTTGATTAATGTTTATATTCCCCCAATAAATTCAAGATATTTTCTAACACTGAATGCCAGGAAGAGACTGGTCCAAACCACATTCCTTACCTTATTGGACTATGCAGATTTCCTTTACAGCCAAGGCCCCATGTCTGCCCTAGCTAAATTCAACACATTGTACCATCGGGCCTTGAAGTTCATAACTGGTCTCCCATACTCCACACATCAATGCACCCTTTATGCCACAGCAGGTTGGTCATCCCTTAACTACAGAAGACAGAGGAATGCAGCTCTCTGGACATTTAGGGCCATCAAGAAGATGTTGCCTCAGTACATCTCAGATTGTCTTCCTCTAGGTGTGATAGGTAAATATGCGTTAAGGAGTTCCTCCATTATCTCCCTTGCAGTACCGAAGTTCAAGTCGCGCTTCAGCAGGTCTGCCATAACTCATGCTTTACCTTCTCTCTGGAACAACTTGCAAAAAACCTGAAGTTGGCTTACCCAATCAAACTATCAGCCTTCAAAGCACTTTATTCTCATTCTATCAAGGAATCTTGTCAGTGTTTCTCCTGATGTCATCTTCCTCTATCCTCAGCTCCATTTGCTCCAGTGCAGCCCTTTACTGGTGCTTCTTTCCCACCTCTCTTGGGGCAATGTTACAGCCTATAAGAACTTATGTGACTGCTCTTTCTTTCCCGACCCTGTGTTGTTTTCCTTTTCGTTAGTTACTTTCCCATGTCACCCTGGCTCCCACCTATACTCCTTGCTTACCCCCCTTGACACAAATCATGGTGTTTTACTTTCCACTCCCTAACTGTTGCCACCCTCACCCCTGCAATCAGTACATGCCATTTGTGGGCATGTACCGTGTACCTCTCCTTACTCACCTTCTTGCATCCCCCTCCCCACCCCTCTCATGCCCCACCAAGCTCCTTCAATCAATAATTATGTTCAAGGATACTTCAAATATACACTGTAATTATTGTTGCATATTTTTAACCTGTGTATACTGTACTGCAGTTGCTATACTTTTTAGCTGCGTACTCCTCATGGTCTTAGCTTAATGGCTGTTTTTAATTCTCTGTTTCATGTGTGTATTATAAACTTCCTGTGTATAATTAGTGCTCTATGTAAATAATATGTAAGTGTCAATTCATTTTGTATATATTGTTTACCCAATTATGATGTAACTGAGTATTCCTTTGTATGTATTGTTAACCTCTCCTTTCCAGGTCCATCTTGAAAATGAGCTTGCTCAATGATGTTCGCCTGGTTAAATAAAGATTTTGATTGATTGATTGAGATATTTCCGACCTTCCCTATGGGAAGAACTTGAAGAAGTAATTCAGTACTGTTTGGTCACAATTTGCTGTGATAATATCCTGATATGTGGTGACTTAAATGCCTGTATTGGGAACTCTGATGACTACTCGGACAATGATGTTCATAGCTGGTTATTTGAGACTGTTATAAGTTATAAGAGATCCACCTTAGACAAGAAAGTGAATGTCTCAGGGCAGAAGATGGTAGAATTGTTAGTAGTAAATAATTTAGCCCATATTAATGGCAGGATCAAGGGTGATGCAGAGGAGAATTTCACTTATAGTAGTGCTATGGGCTCATTTGTCTTGGATTTCATTTTGTGGAATTGTCCTATGGAATATTGGACATCTTTGACCATTCCTGAAAAAGGTGAAAGTGATCATCTTCCTCTTGTTCTTAGATGGGAGGCAGAGGGGATTTTAGAATCAGAGGGTTTGAACCCTTTTGAGATAAGGAATCATACTAGAATACGATAGAACAGGTTAAACATTAAAGATGTAGTAGGAAACATGGAAGCTGCCCTCAATAAATTGATGTCCTCTGGTGACAGTAACCTCACCATTGATACAATATCTCCCATCATAATGCACTGCCTGAATGAAATAAGGAAATCCATCCTTAGTGAGCAAGGAAATAGTAACCAGATTAGAGCCCTGTATACTTTTTTTGATAAAGGATGTTTTCAACACAAAAAGAATGTAACCAAACAAACAACACAATCTAAAAGGACCGGTACAAGAGAGGCCTATAGATTATTAAACAAGGCAAGAAACAATTATAGGGAGTATTTAAAAGAAAAATGTAGAGCCTTTCTATTAAAACAATGATCTAATATGTTGACAATAATACAAAACAATGATCAGCAAGCTTTCTGGCTTATGGTAGCCAGAGGAACAAAAAATTGTGATATACAGCTTGGTACATACAGTATATCTATTTGGAGCAGTGGATTAAACACTACTCACCTCTTTTTTATCTTAGTCTTGAAACTTCTCCCTTAGAATGGGAAGCAGCCATGAATAAAACATGACTCAGACCCCTTACCCACGAGGAGGTTTATTTGGCCATTGTGCACCATTAAAAAAGAAAAGCCCCTGGTCCAGATATGATTCCTGCAGAGGGCTACATGGCACCACCATCTCCATGGGCGAAACTGTTAGTGCAATATTTTAATTTGTGTATAATTAATACTGCAGTCCTGAAGTCTTGGAAAGGAATTATTATTGTTTCTATATACAAAAAGGGTGACATGGCAGACCCCTGTATGAATTGACCCATTTCATTATTAGATATTAATGGCAAAATCTTTACTAAGATTACTGTATATTAGGTAGGCTTCTTGAGCAACTTGTCAAATTGGGTGGTCTTAGTGAATTGCAGGCCAGTTTCCATACCAGTTATAGTAGAGCAGATAATTGTTTCATACTGCTGCATTTAATTGAAAAATATGTGTCACTAAGAGGCCAGAGGTTATATGTAGCATTTATAGATTTTAGTTCAGCCTTTGACAGCGTTTTGCACAGTTTGCTTTGGCAAATAATGGTACAAAAAAGCTACCAACTTTAACTTATTAGTATTATAAAAGAATTGTATAGATATACTTGGGCACAGGTCAGAACAGGGACTAACAGCTAGCTTTCAGAAATCTTTGAGACCAACAATGGGGTAAGACAGGGGTGTTTAATGGCCCCAGTGCTGTTCTGTATATATATTGATCAATTACTTACAGATTTTGGTATTTATGTTTGACTCTGCAATGGTTGGCACCAAATCATGCCCTGCTTTGGCCTATGCAGATAACCTGGCCTTAATTTCTTTGTCTAGATCAGGTTTACAAAAGAATATGACATCTTAAATATATATGTCAAGGAATATAACTTGCTAATAAATAAGTTCAAAAGTCAGGTTGTGATTTTTGGTGCCAGGCATGCTCCTATAAATTATTCAATAGGTGAACATAAAATAAAGATGGTCAAGTCATATGTCTACTTGGGCCTCTCTTTTGACAGCACTGGATGTTGGGAAATGCATAAACAATCTCTAATTGTGAAACTTAAACAAACAGCCCTCTTTAAGATCTAACAGAAAGTTTGGAGGTGCTTCTACTTTACTTCTTTTAAAGGCCGTGAAGGCCAAGTATATTTCTCAGACCCTTTATTTGGTGGAAGTTTGGGGCTACAGAAAGATTAAAAAACTTGAAGTACCCCGTAATAAAATTCTTAGATCTGCTCTTGGTCTAGGGAATTCCATTCCGGTCTCCCTAGTGAGAACTGAGTCAGGTTTTCCTAGCCTTGAGGCTTTTGCTCTATCTAGATTTCTTGGCTACTGGATCAATGTTACTAGAATGTCTCTGGGTAGACTACCTAGGGAATGTTTAAAGGAGAAAGAAAGTTGGAAAATCAGGGGCTGCAAACAATCCACTTGTTTTTACAGTTGATGGATGTCCTAAATAATTATGGTATAATTACTGCTCTATGTAAATACTATGTAAGCGGAATTCATTTTGTACATATTGTTTACCCAATTATGATATAACTGAGTATTCCGTTGTATGTATCAGTACTTAATGAAGATACAAGGGAGGGGGACTGTCATTACTCAAAAATACAAAAAAATGTTGCACCAATAAAATTATGAATCATAGTAAAGAAAAAGATTGCCAAATAACATCTACTCTTAGAATTGCTCCATAGATTATTAAGAATGATATTTGTCATACCTTCAGGTTCTATTTTCAGTCATGAACAGACCAGGATCTAAGATTTATCTACACACGATATAGCTTCAAAATGTTCAAAAGCAATGTTTTATGGGCCAGGTATAGTAAATCAACTGATATTTCTGCCAGTTATTGTAATTGTACTAAGGAGGAAGTGGATAATCTCTTTCATGTGGTCTTTGTGTGTCCATGGTACAGTAAACCCAGGACTTTTTGGCTGACTCCAGTTTGGTCTCAGATTAGCACTTTGGATAAAAGTGTACTTTTATAAATTATGCTTTCAGTATAGGACAACTATGTGATTAAGCAGGTTGCAGGCTTCTTTACTGCTATTTCCATTATTCGTAAGAAATATAAGTAATCAAGTGCCATTATATATATATTTATATATATATATTTGATATGTAAGTACTATGTGCTTTATTCAGATAACATATATTTAGTGTTTAGCTGATCATTGGATGATTATGTATTTGTACCATGAAATCTATTGTGCATTTCTGTACATCTCCCTTGTAAAGATGTTTATTTATTGTTTTTATTGTAATGGTCTTTGACCGAACAAACAAAAAGTTTCTGAATATTACTTAGTTGAGAAAGACCTGGAGAAAGCTGATTACTCAAATGCCATATGGCCTGGGGGAGGGGGGACCAATGGAGTCCCAAACAGGAAATAGGAGCCTGAGGACAAGTAGACAAGGATAAACCCCAGTTTTGGCCGGACTGCCTTAAAGAGCAGGTACCTACTGTCAGACATCCAGCTCCCCTCAAACATATATAATAGTAGATCTGCTCTACTGTTGAGGGGCATTAAAAATTCTATGTGCTTCCCTCTGGTTAAAAAGTTATAGCACCCCAAATTTGCACCCCCATATAACAAAGCCTTATCTGACACGCCTCCTTTTGTGATGTCAGAAAATGAATACTGAGGGTGCATGTCATTAACCTGTATGTATGTGATATGCCTATGGCATTTAGTACTATTTTAGAGGTGCCATGTAGACAAATCAAAGCAGCCGCTGGAATAACTGTCTCTGTTTACTGGAGCAGTCACTTTCATTGTTCCAAGTGGCAACTCTAAATAGTACTAAACGTCATTAACAGATAGCACCAATATACAGCTATGGAGCACACACACAAGCAGCCTTCATTTTCTGACATCACAAAAGGAGGCGTGTCAGACAAGGCTTTGTTTTTATGGGAGTGCACATTTGGGGTGTTACAACTTTTTAACCAGAGGGAAGTGCATAGAATATTTAATGCCCCTCAACAGTAGAGCAGACCTACTATTATATATGTTTGAGGGGGGCTGGGTGTCTGACAGTAGGTACCTGCTCTTTAAGACTTGAAAGATCCTGAAATTGTTTAAGGAGGAATAAAAGGGGATCTGTGATCTTTATGCTAATTTTAGAAGGTTTCAGCTAGTTGCAAAGAGAGGTTGCAGTAATGTTCTAACTAGCTGCAACCACCCACTAACTTGGAATTTGTACTTTTTGCCACCACTTTGGGTTGCTGCAGTGTATTACCAATATTTTAGACATATCGCTATTAATAAATAATTTTTGTAAAGGCAGTGCTCCAGTCTTTTTAATGAGCATTATATAAATAGACTTGGGTTTGACTGGAAAAATACAGGAACAGTGTATTATATTGACCGGAAGCCAGTAGAGAGCACAGAGGAGGAGAAGAGAAACCTGGGAGTGATGATTAGCAGTAACTCAAAGCAGGCTGCTCAGTTCGACAGGGTATTTGGAAGGGCTAACAGAATGCTGGGGTGCATTGAAGAGGGATTGTGAGCAGGAGAAGGGAGGTGATATTCCCTCTGTATAGATCAATGGTGACATGGCATCTGGAATACTATGTCCTGTCCTGTAGACTCCCACTTACCGAAGGACTGGGCTAGATTAGAGACAGTACCACGAAGGGCTATGAAGATGATCTGTTCACCAGCAGAGCAGGGCGTATGATGAGAGACTGAAACATCTCAACATATATTCACTGGAAGACAAAAAGAAGAGGGGACATGATAAAGATTTTAAAGTTTATGAAAGGGTTCAACAGAGTGGACACAGCATGTCTGGCCATTCAGCTTTAGGTGGACATTTTGAATAATGTTAAACATAGAAAGTTTTGACTCATGTAGACAGTATAGGAGTGAGTGAGTTAAGAATCAGTGTGTCTGATGGGGAGGTTGAAAAAAGGACATTAGGAAATATTACATCTTGGAAATGGTTATGGATAGGTGGAACAAAATTCCTGACAAGGCTGTGGAGGCATGACCAATAGCAGGATTCAAGAAGAGATGGAACAAATATAAAGGAGATATCAGAGGGGAAGTGAAGAGAGGGAAGGGGTAATTGGGAAGGAGGATGGAGACCAGAGCATTTCCAATTAGGGCAGACTAGATGTAGTGTTCAGGTACTTTCTGATCCATCAATTTTCTATGTTTCTATACTTGGGGGGGGGGGGGATCCAGGCTCTGCAAATTATACTGTATATACTTGTTCTGAATAGCAATGTCGTTTTTTGCTTTGTATTTACTCAGTCCTCTGCTGTTAATAATAATGTTCCACTTTGTATTACTGTGCATTCATTTATCACTTGCACTACTCTCCCCACGTCATCCTTTCACTGAGTTTCACCTGGAAACAAGCTTTGGCTCATTGTGACTTTCCAGGTCAGAACATTTTAAACAAATAAATAAATCATTTAATTAATAATTGTAAAATAAATGAATCCATACATATAATTCCTTATTCATGATATGTATATTTAGGAATTTATTATAGATTACAAAAATTACAGATAGAAAAATCCTTTCCCCTTCTCCATATAGTGTAATTGGTTGACAGGTCATGCCATATTTGATGTTTTAAAACAGGAGGACCAGGGATGGGGTATGGGCTGGGGTTTACTAGGGTGGAGGCCATGCAACTAGGCCAGGCAACCTAGGGGAGGAGGGTAAGGCTTTTGAAAGCCTTTATTGTAGCCATTTGTGGCTCAAATAGCCAATTTTGAAGTATGAACTAGAAAAATATTTTTAAGCTTTAACAGAACAACCAGTAATGTCTTCTGAACATTTCCCATTTTTTTATTATGACAGTTATATAATGGTCAATATTAATGGTCAATATTACATTTCCAAAGCTTTAACTTTTGAACTGTTAGGTATATAAACTTAATTTGTTTAATGAAAACTTGGATTAAATCAACATGCGTAGATCATAACAATACAGTTCTTATGTGTCAATACATATCAATATAATATGTTGTTAAAAATAACAGGATTTAAAAATATTTTGAACTATTTTCTGTTTTTATGTATAGATATATGGAAGATGTCACAAAATCATAAATCAGAGTATCAACTTAGCTACTTGGTCACAACATGGCACATGCTATGGTAAAACAAAATGTGCCCTAGTTGGTGCCCCGTGTGTTGTACAGCTACCCCATAGGTAAGTATATGCACTTTGTATTAGTACCCTAGCTGGCAGATGAGTGCCTGTCTCATGCTCTGGTAACTTACAAAGAATGGAGCTGCCATTCTTTGGAACCATTATGGCTAGAAACTTAATTATTATTTTTGTTTAATTACTGTAAATCTTTGAGCCGCAGTAAGAATCAGCCCTACTGATAACAGTTTTTATGTATCAGTATTATTCTATATGTGTCAATACCATTTTGAGACTATTTCCTGAGTGCATTATCAATAGATGTTTTTAGCTGCGATACATACAAAAGATGGAAAGACATTGGGATTATTGGAAGCATGTTAGCGCTCATTAACTTGGTTAGTGCCACACAAACTGTGCTTAATGCCCAGAAAAGCAGGGGCCTTCTAAATGTGCCATATTGGAAGTCACAGTTAGTGAGGCACCAACCCATTTGTGAGTGGCACTAACATAAGCCAGTGTGCCTGTGTAAAGCAATAGACTGCGCCTTATGTATAGGCAATTGTTACTGGTGCAAGGTTTGGAGAGTAGTAAATAGTCATTAGTGCCTTGCTATTTATTGCCTCCACAAACCAGACCTTAAGGCCTTTCACTTCATCATCTCCTCCAATAGCTCCATTGCTATTGTATAAAGCATTCTCTGGTGGTCTCTTGCCCACCCTCCCCCAATTGAAATATACATTCCCTGGTGGTCTAGTGTCTCCCTGTTCACCTACCCATCATTGTAAACAGCATTCTCTGGTGGTCTATTGCCCCCCCCCCAATTGGCTGCCCACCACTATGCCCTATTGTATCAATGAAATTGCTTGTCACCCTCCTTCAGATGCACTTTCTATTGGTTATCCCTTATTTACAAAACCGTGAATAACCAGACCCCCACTTTCCTATCTGAAAGGCTTATAGTTCTCATCCACAAATATAGCCTTAGAGATGTCTCATCATGGCTTTTTCTTGCCTAAGTTTCAAATATACTTTTGCAAAGAATGTTTTTTCCAATGCTGCTCCATTTTCATGAAACAACCTCTCTCCTCAACTCAGAACTTCACCTACCCGTAGTATTTTCAAACATGGCCTAAAAAGACTATTGTTGCAGGAACAATCTATCTATACTTACTTTATTTGAGTTTGTGTATTTTGTGTATATTATTTTATGTAAAAAGTATTTCTTGATTGTCTAGCGCCTCCTCCTCTGAATACTCACCTGTCATTGAAAAAAGCATATCCAGCTGGTCTAATGTGACCCCCTAATTCCTCACCTGTCATTGTAGAAACCATATCCCAGTAGACTACTGTCCCCATACCCCCTGTTTGCCCACCCATTACTGTATGAGACATTCCTTAATGGTCTAGTGTCCTCCACTGTCCCAGATTGCCTGCTGGTTTATACACAAAGCATTCCATGGTGGTCTAGTATGCCCCTACACCACCCTCAATCACTACCCGATCACTGTACAAAGAATTCTTTGGTGGTCAAGCTCCCCATTGTCCTCCTGATTGCCCACCTGATATTTAATAAAGCATATTCAGTGATGACTAGTGGTGCCTGCACCTGCATTGTACTGAAAACTCCTGCCTCAGCCACCCAGATCCCTGTACCACCTTTCCCACTGGCCCCTCATTTATCCCAGTAGCCATGTTTCCCTGTTTGGAGATGATAAATGGCACAGCCCGTCCACGCACCACACAGCTGACCACCATCTGAATGACAGGGAGTTAGTGTGCATCTACTATAGAAACACCACCACTTCATATCATGACCACATACGGGGCACCTTGCTAATCTGACCCAAAACTGTATGGGTTTCGGGGTCAACTATTTTGAAAAAAGCAGTTTTGCATATACACATTTACTTGCATACCCCCCATCTTTTCCCTTCATTCTTATATTATTTCCTTCCTTCATCACCCTGTGTTTTTCTGCCTCTCCCACACGTCCACAAGTGATGAAATGTTTACCAGTTGCCATTCACAGCAGTGCCATGTTCTTCTGGAATTACACAATGGCTAGTTGCATTTCAAGCACTTGTGCACTTTATCCTTTATTTATTAGACACTAGCAATAATTATTATTATTTATAAAATATATATTATCAAATCATTATACAGCAGTAGTAGTATTATACTGAGCAATATTATTTTACAGTAACAGTAAGACAGCTACAGTAAGTGTTCACTGCCACCCTTTCTGTTGCCACAGTTACTGTTACGGCAAGCTGACAAATGCTATCCATTCCACTGGTACCTTTCAGCTGTCTTCCCTTGCACCAACTTTTAACATTCACCCCATTTTGATAAAGTCTACACATCTGACCTTGTTTACAGATGGAATGGGTAAATGTTAGGCTTGAGAAGCCCAAGGCACACCCCACACCTGCTCTCCTGCCTGGTTTGGGAGGATGGGGTTGTTAGGGTTGAAAACCCTAATGCCTCTTTTCCCAACTTTCATTGCTTTGACCCTAACTGGAGCATCATCCCCTGAATCCCGCCAGGAATGATGGATGCTACAATAGTTTAACTTGTTGGTTGCTTGCTTTTTGGCAATTTTATTTATGGCGCAAAGAATATATTTACGACCAGAGATTTTGAATTCACAATTCAATTCCACACCAACATTTCTTTCAAAGCTTCCTGGTTCCAGCCTCTGTCATTCTTCTGGTCATTCTTCCATCTTGGCTTTCAGGGCCTGGACACTGTGAATTCATCCCCCCCCCCTCCACACTAGAACCAGGCTGGCTCCACCTGCCTGGGCTTTTGCCCTCCAGGCCCGGACACTTCTGAATCCGGCATCTGTTCCTATTCCCCCTCCCCGCTTTACCACCAAGTCAGGTTCTTTGTCCCCAGCCCGTGTATCCTACCCTCCCCTTCCTTCCCACCCACTTCCCCTTTTCTTTCTTTCTTCCACCCCATGGTCATCCTTGCCCTCCTACCAGGGGACTCTGACCTAGCCCCCTGGCCTGATGCTGCCTCCCCACAGCAGAAACACTGGCACTATGCCCAGGGCCCTAGGGCACTCAACCTGCCCTGTAACTCTTTGATTTTTGCTAACCATGCCCCCCCAGCACCTTCCTTAATAAGTTCAAGTTCAAGTTTATTGCAGGGAAGACTCCGTTGAGCAAGCTCATTCACAAGGAGGTCCTGAGGCACATACACATGCAGTTCACAATTACATAGACAGGAGATATAAAATGTAGAACAACAAAGAAAAAATATATAATACAAGAGGTATACACAATAGAAGTCCTTATGCTATATATGCAGTTATTTCCATCTTCATAAGGGTGGGAGGGTGGGAAAAATTCCAGCAAAAGAGGTTGTCCTGCCTGAGTCCTGGCCTAATATCCCCTATAGACCCCTGGTCAAGACCCCCGGCTCCACCCTCAGTCAATCCCTGGGGCTCTGGCATGCCCTTGTCATTTACACCTTACCTGCCTGGTGATATCACCAGGTCCCACCCTCTATTCCATCTGTCCTCCCACCCCTCCCCTCCTGTGCCTCTTCCTGGCAGAGATCATTGGACAATCTGGCTTGCTTTTTAGTGGCAAGCCCCATTGTCCCCTGAATCCCCCCAGCAATGATGGACGCTATAACAGTTTAACTTATTGGTTGCTTATTAGCAATTTTATTTATGGCACAAAGAATATATTTACAACCACAGATTTTGAATTCACAATTCAATTCCACACCAAAATTTCTTTCAAAGCTTCCAGGTTTTGGCCTCTGTCCTTCTTTTGGTCATTCTTCCATCTTGGCTTTCAGGGCCCGGACACTGTGAATTTGGCCCCCTCCTCCACACCAGAACAAGACCGGCTCCAGCTACCTGGGCTTTTGCCCTCCAGGCCCAGAAACTTCTGAATCTGGCGCCTGGACCTATCCCCCTCTCTGCTTTACCACCACATCTGGGTTCTTTGTCCCCAGCCATTGTATCCTCCCCCCTTTCTTCCCCCCAGTCCCCCCATTTTCTTTCTTCCACTGCCCCTCCTCGAGCTTGAGATGGATGAAGGGGCTCCCTCCTTGTGGGCTGCTATCAAAAACCTTTTCTGGCTATCTGGTTCACTATCTCCCCGATAGACCTTAGGAATAGGCACATGCCAAACTCCGACAGGTGGATCCCATCAGACCTGTACACCACAGGCCAGTCGAAGGAGAAGTCCTTGTGCTGCAGGTGCACCCCCATCACTATTACCACCCGGGCCACCCTTCTATTTAAATGCTTCCTGACTTTCTCTATCAGCCAAATGTCCTTCACCCCCCCAAACCCTCCAGGAGGCAATGTTGGACCAGCCAATTGTCACCCTTGGCTACCACCCTCTCAATTTCTCCAAATCTCTGATGATGCTCTGCCCCAATGCCCCCCCCGGCAGGATCCCCAAATCGTTGCCCCACAAGTGCATAATAATGCAATCCAGTGTGCCCCATTACAACTTTAATTCTTATATCAAAGGCATGAGCTGTGCCCACCTCATCCCCCAATGCCTTTCCACAGCACCCTGGTATGCTTGGTGTTATATCTCAACTCTGCTCCTCTGAAGATGCCAACCACAAACCTTTTATCCCAATATATGATGGAATGCCCCACTATCCAGATTTTCCTCTTGGAACCTGCCATGGAAAACAAAATAAACAGTATGAGTTGCTGTTGTCAATACCTCACCTACCTCTTGTAGCAGCTGGACTTTCAGTGCCCCTTCTGTGTCTCGGCCACTGCAGCCCCTTTTTATGCTGCCTCCGCAGCTGCCCCAGTCTGAAATGAATGTATAGGAGGCAGTATAGCGCAGTGGTCTAAGGCTCTGAGCTGCAAATCTGGTGACATCCAGCAGACCAGACCTGGGTTTGAATCCCACAGCTTCCACTTGCATACTGTGTGACCCTGAGCAGGTCACTTAACTTCCTTGTGCTCCCAGGTCGCTCCTGTAAAAAAGCTTCCAGCTTAGTGTGCTATACCTGGTTAAAACAACTATAAAAAAAAAAAAAAAAAAAAGGGGCAAATTTACTTGGATCTTCTCTGAGGAACATCAGAGCCCTCTTGAGTACTGCCCTTACCTGAAACCCCGTGACTGGGGAGCCATCTATATGTCAGAACAGAACTCCCCTGGCCCTTCCGAGTGCTCCCATACATCTCCAGTGCACTCACGGTGCAGCTGGCGGACTGTGGTTACCTCACCAGTGACACCTGGGTCCCCCTCTCCCCCTGGTCCATCTTAGACCTGGCCTGGTTAATGACCAACCTGTCATGTCCCCATAGGACATCCTCATGCTGTAAAGCCTGCCTGGTAGCTGCATTTCGTGGGGCCACCACCTTCCCCACCCGGAATGCCCCAGCTGCCATAACTGCAAAAATGGCCCGGAATAGTACCCCCTCTTGGGCCAATGTGCATACCTTCTGGGTTGCCCCTAAGACCTTTTCCAGCAATTCTCCTCTTATGGGGTGCCTCCTGTCCACCCTGGCTGCTTGACCCCTCTGCCACCCTGACACCATGCATTTTATCATCCTGCTGGCCCCTACATAGGGCCAGCCCCTGTCCTGGCATACCCAACTGATGCCAGCTAAGTGCATGACCATTGTGGCATGGGCCAGCCCTTCTTCCCACACCTCCACCATGAACCTCCTTACCTGCTCATCCCAGGCAGGTTCGGCCCTGTCCCACCTGTACGCCCTTCTGAAGTCCTGAAACCTCACCCATCCTGTCTCGTACACCAGCAATGTGTTAGCTGCCCAAGATCCATGGTACAGCACCCTGGCTGTGTCCCTCCAACCGACCACATCTAGTCCAGGATCCTGGTCCTGTGTGGCGCTGCCTGAGGCATCAGCTTCTGAAACCTGTTGAGCTGTAAACGAGAAAGACTGTCAACCACTTCGTTGTTCAGCCCCTCAATGTGCTGCACTTTGAAAGATATGTTCAACTGCAGCCCCAACAAAACCAGTCACCTGAGCAGCCTGCCCACCATCTCTGTCCTCCCCCCTTGCCTATTAATGACTTCCACCACCCCTTTGTTATCGCACCAAAACAAGGTAAGCTCCCCTTCAATCCTACAGTATAGCCCCACACTTCCAGAGCCACCCATATTGGGAAGATCAAGAATGTGATATCCTTTAATACCCCCCATTCTCCCTTGATGCTGGCCAAGGCTCTGATATCCATTCCCCTTGGAATAGCCACTCATTATCATAATAAACAAGTACATGACAGCCATTGTCACTTTCTGTGGTTTTAGCTCAAGTTTTCCCCCAGTCGTAGGTAATATATCCCTCCTCTTCTTTACCTCTCTAACCTGCCACCCCATACACGGCCTCTTTCCCCTATATGTGTAGTTGCAGGCTGCCTCATTCAAAAGATCTCTGCTTATAACCCCTGTATGCCTATGGTTGATGGTACATCTGCTGACTTCTTCAATTGTAAAATAATGCTGTTTTTTTTATTTATTTCAACCTTGTACAGTACTGTATACACTGTATATACTTTTTCTTCCTTGTATATTATTTCATTTTGTATACCTGCTTCTGTACTATACTTTGATGTATTCATGACCTGTTCCACCTTGCAAATGAGCCTTGCTCAATGGTGCCCCCCTGGATAAATAAAGATTTTGATTGATTGATTGATTGATTGATTGAAGTACGCTCCCATTCCCAGGGCGCCTGAAGCATCTATGAACAGTTCCAAGTCTGCATTCCTTTCCCATTCTTCCTGCCAAAATGTCACCCCATTGTAGCCATTGAGAAACTCCTCCCATACCTGAAAGTCCTCCCGCATGTGCCTCAACACATCCACCCAATGGTGCAGCAGCTGAGCCTTCCCCATTGCCCTTCCCAGCCTCCTTGTGAATGCCCTGACTGGGCACATAGCCTTGCAGGCAAAATTAAGGTGCCCCAGCAGCAGTTGCATTTGTACCAGCGGCACACTCCGCCTCCCTGTAACCTGGGTTAGCAGGCCTCTAAGGCATGCCACTTTGTCCCTGGGAAGCCAGAAACAGCCCTCCTCTGTGTCCACCTCTATGCCCAGGAATTACAACTTACAGGCGGGGCCTTCTGTCTTGCCCTGTGCCAAGGGTATACTCACCTGTCGGCACATTGTCTTAAAATCCCGCAACATCCTCTGCTTCTCCACCCTGGATTCCATGTTGAGGAGGAAATCATACAGGTAGTGTACCACCCTCCTGTGCCCATACTGAGCCCCAAATACCCACTGCACCCGGGTGCTGAATGTTTCATAGGCGGAACACACCACTGAGCACCCCATGGGCATGGCCTTGTCGAAATATACACCCCCTTGAAACTGAAAACCCTACAGGTCCCAATCCTCAGGCTGGAAAGGTAAAAGCCAAAAATGCTGATTCTATGTCTTTCTTCACAAGCCATGCCCCTTTGATAGCCCTGATTAACACTATTGCCTGTTCCAGAGAGGCATACGACACTGCCCTAAGGTGGCCGGGTATGCCTTCATTTACCGATGAGCCCTCGGGTTAGGATAAGTGATGGATCAAGTGGAATTCCCCTGCCACTTTCTTGGGGATAATATCCAAAGGGGAAACTCAGAAATGCTCCTGGGGGGGCCCCCAATGGGCCCTCAACCCTACCTGCCTGATTTCCTTCTCTATCTTAGCATCCACTATTTCCTCTTTCACCTTCACTGACCCTAGGTTCTTGGCCCACATCCTTGCCTGCCCCTCTTGAAACCCCAGTGGGAAGCCTGCCCAAAAACCTGCCTTAAGTAGCTCCACCGCCTCCCTATTTGTGTAGTCTGTGGTCCGTTCCTCCACCACTGCTAGGGAGATGGGGGGTGCGTGCCAGCACGTAACCCCATCGCCCTTCACTGTGTACCTTCTTAAAACCATCCCCCAGGAGCATAGTGTTGCCCTCTCTGACTGCCCCGACCCATCCGGGCACCCCAAAAGGACTGTTTATGGTACTGCCCCCCATGCTGCCCCCCTCTATCCGCCCCCTGTAGGCAGTTGAAGACCAGGTGTGACCCCCCGCACTTGGAGCAAATGTGTCATAACTTACAATTACTCCATGTACATGTGGCCTTGTTGTACACCAATATGTCCTGGCCACTGTGGTAGATGCGGCCTTCCTTACTTGCTTACCCCACCCCCCCCACTTCCCCAGATAGGGTCCTTACCCACAGCTCCGAGTAGGTACAGTACAACCTCAGATCCCCTTTGGCCACCATCCTCTTCCAGAATGCCTCGTCATACCTGAGCCATCCATACCCAACTTTTGCCTTGTATGCATCTCTGATAATGGACATGTGCATCAGTAGGGGTATGGCAAGCTCCGGCTACTTCTCCAGCACCAGCACGCCGTATATGATAAAGTCCCCTTGCCAGTTTTCAATCGTTTTCCCTTTGTACTTAGCTTCCTCCATCTTGTGGCCCACCACTGCCAAAGCCACCACCATTTCCAACTTCCCTACTGACTCCTTCTGCTCATACTTCATGGCCATATCCTCATCCACCAGCCCGAAGATGTCCACATACTTTCCCTTCCTGATTTTTTCTTTTATTGAAACCAGGATGTGGTCCCTGACTGAGTAGCTCGGAGGCCCATCGTATAATTTTTTGGCTGCCGTCTTGGCCTCCCCACTCTTTTCCACCTCAGCCCCTTTACCTTTTAAGGCCTGTACAGCCCGCTCCATCTTTCTGATCTCCGCGTCCCCCTTGCTGCCCAGTAACCCCTCTAAATAATCCTTCAGACTGCTTTCATCTATGAGGTCCATGTCATTCTTACCCTCATCTGGGCTCCCATCATCTGGTTCTATTATGGGTAGGGACGCTGGGATGGGTGTGGGGTGTGGCCCTTCACATCTGGGTCTCTTGCCCCTCTTCCCCTGCCTGGGCACTCCTCTAGCTCCTTACGCTTTCTCTGCACCTCTTCCTCTGCCTTCCTCCCTCTGCTTTGCCTCCGCCACCAGCTCTGACATCTGCCCCATCAACTTCGATGCTTTCTGCATCATCTTCTCGCTGGACATCTGGGCTCGCTTTGGTACCATGGCATTCCTAAGTCACTGTAGGTAGATGGATGTGAAAACAACAATTCAGACTTGTGCATGCCCCCCCGTACCAGGGATGTATGGGGCCTCAATGCCTTCAGTTTGATCCTTGATTCCTCCATGTGTGGTCTCTCATGGCCCATTCTACCTTGTGGTCCTGCCTGACTAGGTCCAATGGCCCCATTGCCTCGAATGCATGCTGTCCAGGCCAATCCAACCTCTCCTCTTCTTTCACCCTTTTTTTTTTGCTCCAAGCCACTAAGCATATCCATGGGGATGTGGGAATACACCCCCAAGGTCTGGTGTGCAGGAGGTACCACACTCGGCCAGAGCCCCTTTCAAACTCAGGGACTATACTGCCAGCCTTCAAGCCTGGCTCTACCCTTTCATTTTTTATCTTTTATTTATATATATATATATATATATATATATATATATATATATATAATTCTTCTTTTTTTTGATTAACCCTGCCCTTGTCTGGGCTTCCAGTCATTCTTCTCCCCTCCTCCCAAGCAGGTCTTGCACCCCTAGTTGTTTTGGGCATGCCCTTGCATGGCAGACCTGGCCCACCAGTACCCGGCGTAGCACCGCCACTCAGCCTCCTTGATGAGATCCCATCCATATCTTCTCCAAACTCCAGAGAAGACATAAAGAGACCATGTGAGGGGGCAGCCTCACCACCCTGTTTGGGCCCCTTTTGTTCCAGGCCTGCTCGGGACCACCGTGTCATCTCCCCTACCCACCATTCTTCCCCTCGGTAGGGGACGCCACCATTGCTGTGCTTATTTTCATTTTCCATTTATTTTATTATTAATATTTTTTTTATATCAAATCCAAGCTTTTTAGCCCCCCATCCACCGTGTGCCTGCTGCACCCTGTACTCCCGGCGGCCACACTCCTGGCATGCCAGTATGCTTCTGTAGGCCCGAGCACATGCCCCACCTGACAGGCCATCACTGTTCCAACCATGCCAGCCTTGCTTCCCCCCATGTGGCAGGGTTGCCAGGGCCCAAATGACCCCCACCATCTGCACTGTGCTTCTTGCACTACCCCTGGCCTCGTCTGATGCAGGCCCAAAAACCCCAAAAAATACAAAGCAAAGCTTGAGCCAGCTGAACCCCACAAACCCCCTTGCTCAATCCAATTCCCCCTTTCTGTCCAGAAAAACCCCAGTGACTGATTCCAATTGCCTGCTGCTGAACCCCGACCCCCAAGCAGAGAACGGCAGCCCATCCCAGACCAGGCCATCCTTGACCGTGTGGCTTCAAAGGTCCTGCTGCAAAATGCTCTCCCGGTTAAGGGCCTCCTTCCTGCACCACCAGTCACCACTTTCACCACAAGAAAAAAACAGCACCACACCAGCGCCCCTGATCTCTCACTCACCACTGCAACGAGAGACTCAAACCAACCCTCAGGCACTCATGCTCCCGTACATCGCCTGATGAGCTCTGCTGCATCCACCCTGCGGAACAACCTGCCTTTGCACTTCCGAATCACAGGCCCAACCAGAAAACGCCCACATGAGCCTTGCCTCCCTAAACTTGGGTTTCAAATGAAAATGAGGAGCATTTTATTTATTTTTTTTAATCCTCCTTGTTGCCCAGGCTCCTGCCTCTGAGCTGCACCACTCCACCCTTTCTCCTGCTCGACAAACGTTGCATGGACTAACAGCCACACCCGGTGAGCTGCTCACCCCCCACCTACCCACGTGGCTCCTGCTGCCTCAGTGAGACTCTGGCCACCAACAAAAACAGCTGATAGTTCCAACCTCAAGGGCACACATGTCTAGCCCTACCACAGCTGCTCCAATCTGCTAGAAAAAATACACCAACTCCACAAAATGGTGCCTGAGCTCTGCCCTGTACATTGCTAGCCACAACCAAATACTGAGCAGACATTTCAGACATTCTACAGTCCTAACCACAACAAACGACTGGGCATGCACAACATTCAGTTCTCCTTTACACCATGAGAGAAAACATTATTATGTGAACTAGCCCCCTGGGCATGCACCCCAAACATGTTATTTCTGCCCATGCTGCTTTATTTCCAAAAAACACCTCTTATGAGCATTTTTTTTTTAAACAATGAGAGAGTCATCTAGCCATACTGCAAACCAGACAGCTGCATGCCCAGCAAACATGAATGAGATATGACACAAATCCAATGAGCTAGCCCCTGGGCCACATGGCCTACAAGGCCTAGCTTTTTAAAGTGCCTTACCTGAAGATTGCCAGTGATGTGCTGAGTTCTTCAATCTAAAAAATTCCATCAAAAGAGGTCATCCTGCCTGAGTCCTGGCCTAATATACTCCAATAGGCCCTAGTCAGTACCCCCTTCTGGTTCTGCCCCCAGCCAATCCCTGGGGCTCTGGCATGCCCTTGTCATTTTACACCTTACCTGCCTGGTGATGTCACCAGGCCCCACCCCCTGTATTCCATCTGTACCCCCATCCCTCCCCTCCTGTACCTCTTTCTGGCAGAGATCATTGGACAACCTGGCTTGCCTTTTAGTGGCAAGCTCCATTAACAAAGTTCTTAGCAATCTCTCTCTCTCTCTCCCTTTCTCTCTCTCTCTCTCTCTCTCTCTCTCTCTATATATATATATACATATAATAAAAAGAATGCAAAGACAGTGTGGTCAAATCAGTTTTGTCATAACTGCACAAACAGAAAAGTGAACAACAGAAATGACTTACTGCATTTAATCAACAGCTTATATAATACACCATTTGGTATGAGCCCCTGTTTTGGCACACCCAGTTTTTGCCTTGGACATATTTTCCTTGATGGGGTTGTAATCCTGTTTATGTGCTTCTTTCTTTCGCATTATTTTTAGTGCTGTGGATTAATTGCACTGGCTTTGCATGGTTTTACATGGATTCTATAAATGGTATGCTGAGGGCTAGATATTCAGTCTGCGCCAGGCAGGGGCGCAAGCCTGGGCGCAGTGCAACTGGGATGCGCCAGGGCATGGTCTGGGTGATATTTTATGGTGCTGCGCCATGGCTCAGCACCATTAAATATGGCCCTGTGGCTGCCCACATTGCACATGGTGCAGTGGCACTGCTCCAGCACAAGTGGCAAGAGAGGAGCAGGGGGGATGCGCCAGCGCAAGTGCAGTTGTGCTAGGTGCAGGAACCACGATATTCAACGGTGGGTATGCAAATGGGGCCATTATGCATGCAAGACACAAATGGGGCCATTTGCATGTCATTATGGCCCCATTTGCATGCAGGTGTGTTGATCCCTGGTGACTTACACCTGGCATCCTGCCAGGCTGCAGCCATCGGGGACTGACACACCCTGCCCCTCGGCGGCAACACTCCCCAATCCCCGATCACGGGCGTAGTAATTGTAAAAGACTACCTGGTGGTCTAGTGGACTGCAACCTTGCCCGATCGCAGGCTTAGTAATTTTAAAAGACTCCCTGGTGGTCTAGTGGACTGAAACCCTTCCCAAGCGTGGGCTTAGTAATTTTAAAAGACTCCCTGGTAGTCTAGTGGACCAAAACCCTGCCCAATCATGGGCTTAGTAATTTTAAAAGACTCCCTGGTGGTCCAGAGAACTGAAACCCTGTCCAATCATGGGTTTAGTAAGTGTAAATTACTCCTTGGTGGTCTAGTGGTCCGTATCCCAGCTCAGTCGCGGGCTCAGTAATTAGAATACATCCATGGTGGTCCCGCGGTACCTCCCTCCCACCCGTCCCACTCATACCTGCCACCCCTCCTCCCGGTCAATGACGGTGGCAGCTCCCACCATAAGCCACCCAGCCACCCAACTGACAGCCTACAGTAAAGGGCTGCTGCCCGGTGGTCCATGGCGTGGGCCAATAGGTGTGCAAGGCTCTGCGGTTCTAACAGTCCCGATATGTAGATGGACTTCATTCCACATGTGGGACTAATATGGTTCAATACAATCTGCACACCCATTGGCATGCCATGGACCAATGGGATACGCTCTAACTAGTATCGCTGCTCAGTCCAGCGAGGGGTCGGGTGGCTTTCTGGTGGGGAGCTGCCACCTGCTGCTGACCGGGGGAGCCGGGTGGCGGGTCTGAGTGGATGGGTGGGGAGAGGGTACCGCTGGACCACCAGGGATGTATTCTAATTTACTGAGCCTGCTATCGGGCTGGGATACAGTTCACTAGACCACCAGGGAGTCTTTTAAAATGACTAAGCCCATGATTGGGCAGGATTTTGGTCCATTAGATCACCAGGGAGTCCTTTAGAAGTACTAAGCCCGCAATCGGGCAGGGTTTCAGTCCATTAGACCACCAGGGAGTCCTTTAAAGGCACTAAGCCTGTGATTGGGCAGGGTTTCGGTCTATTAGACCACCAGGGAGTCTTGTACAATTACTACACCCGCGATCAGGCTGGGGACCAGGTCCACTAGACCACCAGGGAGTATATATTCTATTTCAGCCTGCGATCAGGTGTGGGGGGGCCTGACGCCTGGTTGTGGCTCGGGGGATCGGCTGGCCACCCATTGCAGGCGGCTGCTGTGTTGCACCCAGCAATACGGTGGCCGGCCTGAGGGTGTCCCCCAACTTGTTCCTTTTTTTGCGGGCACATCTTTGCACCACCCTGTGTGGCACAAGGCAGGTGTGTGCCTGCATATGCACTGCACATCCTGGGCTGAATATTGGGATGTGCAGAATATGCATGGGCATGCACCCTGCACTTGCACCGTATACATTACTGGTGCACCCCACGCATTGGGATTTGTGCAGAGCAACATCCCCTTTTGAATATCACGCCGGGGCACTTCAGTGGGTTGTGCATGGCGCAACACTGTTGTGCCATGCACAACCCCTTTGAATATCCCGGCCTGAGTTTATATATTTTGCCAATTAGTAGTTTGTGAGGCATTGTGTCAAATGCTTTACACTACATCTGCTGATTTTCTGTTGTCCATTTATTGGCTCAAAAAATGTGTATTAGACTTGGTTTTGTGTTAGATCTGTTGGTGGTTAATCCATGTTGCATCTTATATCCTAATTTTTTTGGGACTCATTGTTCTAGGTTTGTTTTTATTATTCCCTTCACCAATATCCCTAATGCACTGGTCAGACCCTCAGATCTGTGATTTTGCATTTTTGATTTGGACCCCTTTTTATGAATAGGTATATTTACTGCATTTCTGCAGTCTTCTGGTACTGTTCCTGTATTTACAGAGTTCTTTATGATTACTTTTAGTGATTCCACAATTTCTTGTGATATTTCTCTCAAAACTCTTGGGTGCAGTTCATCAGTTCCTGCTGACGTATTTACTTTTAAATTGTTTGGCCATTTTAGGACCTCTCCTTGTGTACTGTGATAGTAGTTCCATCTGGATTTTCTTGTCTATTACTATGGTTTCAATTTTCTCTGTAAATATTGAAGAAAAACAAAAGATATTGCATTCTCTGGCAAAACCAATGTCTCCAAGGTTTTTCCTATTTTTTTTTGTTTGTTTTTGTATTTACATATGTATATAACTGTTTATACTTGTCCTTGATGTTTAAGGCTAGATTTATTTCTCCCTTATACACTTTTGTTTCCTAATTTCCTTTTTTACACTCTTGCATTAGATTTTGTATATCAATTCTATTCTGGATGAATTATCTTTCTTTTGTTCATTGTATAGCTATTTTTTCCACAATCATTTTATTTTTATTTTATTTTTCACTATCATCCATTTTGGAGATTTTTCTTTGGCTGCATTTTTTCCAGTCTATATATATTTCGAAGTTAAGTGTTTGATCTTTGTTTTTAGTAATCCCCCTTGTTTTTCTGTAGTTTGACTTTTAAAATCTTGTTGCCAGTTCTATTTTAATATTTCTGCTTTTATAGTATTACAATTTGCCCTTTTGAACTCCATAGTGATTGCTTTTTCCTTTTTCTTTTATACATTTTCTATTTATAGTGAAACCAGTCATTTTATGGTCACTGTGTCCTACAGGTTGTCTATGGCTGCATTTAGTAATGGCCAGGTTGGATGAAGATATTGCTACATCTATTACTAAGTTACCTCTCGCTGCTGACTTCACACATTGTTTGAAGTGTTGATGTACACATAATCCTAGAAATTCTTTTTCAGTATTTGTTTTGGATGTACTATTTTTCCAGTCTATTCCTGGTATATTTATATCACCCAGTACTATGATATCTTTGTGCAATTTTAGTTCTTCTGTTATGTGCATTAATTCCATGTACATTTGAATTTTCATGTTTGGTATCCTACATCATGTATTAATACTATACAGTATACTGGGTTGTGTTAGTACCATTGTTGTTCAATTTTAGTGCCATGATTTCAAGATCTTCATACTCTAAGTTGATCTGTTCACTTGTAATATCAGATTTAATATAGATAGCAATACCTTCCACTTTTCTTATTGCTCTGTCCTTTCTACTAAATTATATCCTGGTAATTCCTTAGACCAATTATCTGCTGCTCACCAGCTCTCTGTAATTGCAATAACATATATTTCCTTAGTCAGTGTTACAGCTTCTAATAAATCAAGCTATTTGTTTATGCTCCTGGCATTGGTAAAAAAATATTTCAGTTTCTTACTGTAGATGTTTTACTTGATATCTTGCTTGAACCTGTTTTACACCTTCTGATATGGGTTTATATCATCCCCTATTATGCATTAACCTAGAAACAGTTTAGGCTAAACCCCCCCCCCCGTCAGAATTAGTTTAATTGCTAGTCTGTATGATACTTGAGTCTCTCTCCCCCAGATTATGTGCTCCTCTTCTGTTTAAGTGCAATCTATACTTTCTGTACGAGTTGTATATAATTTGTTTAAATGCCTGTCTATATAATATACTTGAGTCTCCCCCCCTAGAATATGTGCTATTATTTTGTTTAAGTGCAATGCATTCTTTCTGCACAAGTTGTATTTATGAATGAAAAAATCAAAATGTCTGATAAAGATATGTCCTTCTTTTTTCTTTTGTTTTCCAGTTTCTCAGCCAGGAATTCATTTTTACAGCTGCATAGCATTAGAGATTTGCTGATGTATTGCTATCAGTAGAAGGGGTCTGATCGGAATTACTAATGCAGCACAGCCGTGTTGCTATGGTGGAGTGGAGTTCAAGCACAACTTCTGACAAATCTGTCCTCATCCTCCCCATTCACTAAAATATGTTTCATTTTTCTCCCCCTTCCCATCCCCTGACATATTATTTTCCTGTCCAGTGATTCATTAGCGAGTTCTGTTTTTTTGAAAGATGCTGAAATGTTATAGCAAATATACTTGTATGCTCAGCACTGTGCTTGGCAATAAAACTTTTAATGCAAAACCATTGCTACTTGTCAAAGAAATTGCAGTTTGAAAAGTTGATCCGTGATCACTGGGCATGTGCACCACTGTCACAGCTCAACTATTCAAAGTGGACTTTCTTTTTCATGTAGTGATTGTTTTGCATTAAACGTCATATTATGAAGGCCAGTGCTGACCATATACTGTAAGTATATATGCTATAACACTACAGTGGCTTGTAAAAAAACAGAACTCTCTCATGATTGATCATACTGGAGCTCCGGTGCCACATAGACATGCAAATGTGGGTGGCAGGAATACTAATCAAGCAGCCATATTGGCTCAGTACTGCACTAGTTTTGGAAAACTGGAAAATTGTAAAATCTAAGATGTAAAAGAATAATGAGATAGTTGCAAGTTAAATTCACAATCTGCAGTCTTTGTCATTTTGAACTAATACAAAAATCACTTTAAAACATCAAATTGTTGATCTCAGAATACAGTTCAAGAAATGGGAAGTGTTACTTCCCTGAGTCTTGCTTAGCATCATTTTTAAGTTGAATACTTCTACTTCATGAAATTTGCAGCTTGTAGAAGTTGGAGTGATGTCTGGCCCAACCACTTGTCCTACACATATAAGTAAATTTTTAGTCAAGAGAAGTAGAAAGTGTGTGTGGGGGGGGGGCACTCAAAGTGATACACAGCTAACAACACTACTAAATAAAATCTATGGGTCAGAAACATAACAGGGGGTTGGGGAGCACAAGGAAGTAGAGGGAAAAAAGAGGGTGCCACCCCAGGGAGAGATGGCATAGCATCACAGCGGGGATGGGACATGGCAATGGGCATTACACAGCCAGAGCCCATGCAGGCCCAGGAGATGGGGCTAGGTGCTGACAGGGGGTTAAAGGAGCTTGTAGTCAAGGGAGGTGCTGGAACTACAGTGTCCACTGCAGAGGGTCTCAATAGTAACCACCAGGGGGATCCTAGTGAGGGAGCAAATTGGAGTGGACCAGTGGTTAGAAAGAAGGTTCCTGTGACCGAGAAAGTGGGTTGCAGGAAGTGTGATGATGCAGAGGGCAAGGCAGGGAATGGATCGATTGAAGACTAGGTTGAGGATAGGATCGAGTCAGTGGAGGAAGCAGTGGTACAGGTAGGTAGTGGTGCTGGGGCAAGCAAGATTGAGGATAAAGTCATGCTGGTAGGGGACTCCATGGTTAGGGGCATTACCTGGGGTGAAGATGAGCAGAGGTGGTAAGGTTTTTAGATGAGCTGATTTTGGAAAGATGAGGGAGTATACTCATCAGGCATTGGGGGAGTGGGGGAATGTAGGGGTGGAATATATTTGGGCCACGACTAAGGGGGAAATCGTGGGTGCCATGGACCACTGTTTAAAGAAGGTGAACAAAAGCAGGAGGAGAAGGAGGCCATTGTGATTCATTAGGGAGGTGGAGGAGAAGCATCAGAGCTAAAAGGTGAGCATTCAGGTAGTACAAAACCACACAGAGTGAGCGGGACCATGAGGTTTACCAGGATAAGCAAAGGAAAGTTGGGAGGGTGGTCAGACAGGCTAAAGCAAGAACAGAAGAGAGTATAGCCATTGGGGTCAAGAAGGGGGATAAGACCTTTTTAGATATATAAGTGAGCGGAGGAAAGGGGGGACTGGGATACCTGGTTTGCTAGCTGAGAGAGGGGAAAAGGTAGAGGGGACTGGGAGAAGGCTGAATTACTGAACAGTTACTTCAGCTCAGTATTCATGAGGGAAGAGAGAGGTGGGAGGGTGTGTTTGGTTCAGCTGGAGAAGAGCAGTAGGGGGTGGATGTGGGACAATTCCAGGAAGAAGAGATTTCAAAAGAGCTTAGGGGCCTTAGGGTGGACAAGGCCATGGGGCCAGATGGGATTCACCCTATGGTGTTGAGCAAGCTGGCTGTGGTGCAAATGGCTCCATTGACCCATCTGTTCAATGAGTCCTTATGCACTGGGGTAGTCCTGAAGGACTGGAAGTGTGCAGAGAGTAATTACAGGCCAGTGAGTCTGACATCAGTGGTTGGTAAGCTCTTGGAAAAACTGCTCAAGAGAAGAATCACCGATTACCTGGAGGCAAGTTGCCTGCTTGACCCAAGGCAGCATGGCTTTACTAAGGGCAGATCTTGTCAGAGTAATCTGGTCATGTTTTTTGATTGGGTCACTAGGATGGTGGATCAGGGGGGTCGGTGGACATAGCCTACCTGGATTTCAAAAGGGTCTTTGATACATTACTGCATGGTGGACTGATGCACAAAATGGAGTGCCTAGGGCTAGGGAAGGTGGTTATAGGGTGGGTGTGAAACTGGTTGGAGGGCAGAATGCAGAGGGTGTTAGTAAATGAAGTCCCCTTTGGTGAGTTGGCATCACTAGTGGCATGCCCCAAGTGTTGGTGCTGGAACCTCTGCTATTCAACATCTATATAAGTGACATAGCAGAGTGGTTGTAGGGCAGAGTGAGCCTGTTTGTGGATGATGTCAAAATCTGCAATAGAGTGGACATACAGGATGGAATGGGAAGGATGCAGAGGGACCTAGGGAAATTTCATGAGTGGGCCAGGAAGTGGAGATTATCCCTCAGTATGTCAAAATGCAAAGTCATGCACCTGGGTAGAAGGAATGGGAGATCAAAATACAGTCTGGGGGGGCAAGCAGCTAGCGGTTACCATGGAGGAGATGGGGCCTGGGCGTCATTATCTCTCAGGACTTGAAGGTGGCTGGGCAGTGTGGCAGGGTGGTGGCAAAAGCCAGAAGAGTGTTGGGTTGTATTGGGAGAGTTATCACCAGCAGTAAGAAAGAGGTCCTGATTCCCCCCTGTACGCCCAGCTGGTCAAGCCTCATCTGGAATATGGGGTCCAGTTCTGGAGGTCTTACCAAAAGAAGGATGTGGAGAGAGAGTGGAGCGGGTACAGAGGAGGGCAACCAAGATGGTGAAGGGGCTTAGTCACCTTCTGTATGAGAAGAGGCTGGGAGCCCTGGATATGTGCCCACTGGAGTTGAGGAGGGAGAGAGAGGGGACATACTAGAGACCTTCAAGTACCTAAAAGGGATAAACAAGGTGACTACAGAGAACCCCTTCCAATTGAAGAAGTGCCCCAGAAAAAGGGGTCATAACCTCCAGCTAGAGGGGGGCAGGTTTAGGGGCAGAGGGTGGTAGACAACTGGAATGGGCTGCCTAGGGAAGTGGTGGGTGAGAATTCAGTTGGGGGCTTCAAGAGGGCATGGGACAGACACAGGGGGCTGTTGAAAGGAGGGGGGGGGTGAAATCAGGGGCAAACCTAGGGAAAGCTAGGCAAATGGGCAGACTAGGTGGGCCTGGAGGTCCTTTTCTGCTGACACTTTCCTATGTTCCTAAATAGATTTTCTTCAGATTAGAACTATTAAATGCATTAAGGTAAAACGTTTCCTTTAAACCAACATAAACGTAGCTATGAATCTAAAGAGGAATGAACTTACTTCAGTACTAATCTTGTCTGTCAATTCAAGTGACTTTTCAAAAATACAGAATTGCTTCATTAAACAGGCTCTGGCAGAGCCACTACAGTTGTAAATGCATTAACTAGATAAGAGTGTTTCATGGGCTTAAACATAAACAAGAATTGCTGTTGCATACGCTAACTGAATCAAAGTACGGTACACTGAGAAAGGGCAGATATAAAAATAATGCCACTGTCTGTATTACAGTTACCTATATGTTTCACATTTTATTCTATGCACTGTTATAGCAATCAACTCAACAGAACCAGGCCATCATATACATGAAAGTATTATACCGTAACTGAAAACACTGCTGAGACAACTATATGTTGAGACAAGGTGAAAGATAAACACAATGTTGAGACATGTTTAGGAAGACATTTGGGGCCCTATATTCAAAACTTTGCCCCAGGGCTAAATTAGCACTACCTGGTGTGCTAAATTAACCCAGACCCAGTGGCACACCATATTCCAAAGGGATAGCCCCAGTGCTAAGCCTGCTGAATATAGCATGCTAAGGAAGCCGGGCAATCTGGGCTGGGAGTACAGTGCAAACATAGCCCAGGAATAAGACAGCTCTGAATATAGTAACCAGGAAGTGCACACCACAACAGCAGCCAAGTTCACAGTGATGTGAAGGAAGGTAGAGGTGAACTATGTGGCCAATGTGTGTGCCAGCAAATGCATGGACTCAGTGCAGCAGCAAGCAGCAGTGCATGTGAAAGTACACTGTGCAAAAATGGACATTCTGAAATGTTTGTGTGGCGCTAACATGTTTGAGCAGGCTTAACGTGGAGCTAAGCCATTTGCCTGGCGCAATCATGTTTGCCCGGGGCCAAACTTTGTTATATTCATATGTGACATGCAAATGAGCCTACTTAGGTAATCTCTGGGCAAACATCCAGATTAGCATCTCATTATAGCCTGATTTGCATGCAGTTTGCCCAGCATTACTGCAGGGTCCCACAGCTCCACCTGTAGGTCAGTCTGGGGGTGCCTGGTGGCAGCTGCAGGCTACACTTATACAGTACAGCATAGCATATCGTGCCCCAGGGGACTACACAGCACAGGCATGGGTGGTCGTGCTGCATGCAACTGTCAAACTGTAGGTCATGCTACAGTGCACAGCAGACACTACAGTAGCAATGGGGCGAGTAGTGTAAGGGACACAGCAGTGATGGCCACTGCACTGTACACAGTGGCAGGCCTAACTTGCAAGAGTTTACTGACAGTGGACATTACTGTTATACTGTTGTGCAACCCACAGATGCCACACCACTGTCATGGGATGCTCACAGTGACATATACACAGTGACTGTGTGTGCTGTGGTATCTGTACAGATGTGCAGTATGTGGGGGAGGGCACATGCGATCAGACAGGCACACCGGTGTTGGGGTATTCCCAACACTGACCCATGTACACTGCATGATGTGTCCCAGTTTTGTGGCCGTACCCAATCTGTGGTGCAGTCTGGCCACTTGTACACCCTTCCCTCAACACCCTCCATGCCCACAGTTCTGCATGTGTGTTCTGACATCTGTTGGTGTCCACAGAAGGGTGGTCCGCAGGTGTGTGCTATATCTCTGCACTGCCATGTTGTCCACTGGGAGCCAGGTCACAACGTACTGCTGGCATGATGGACTGGTGGCAGATGATAGCGCCATAGTGATGCCATCGGTGAGCAGCATGTTTACTCTATGTCTGGCTTTTTTCTATGTGTCATACATATTGGTTAGGGTCATGCAAAGCAGTGAAAAAATCATGAAAAAGCCATGCAAAGTCACAAACACATGCAAAGCAGGTTTGCCCAGAGTTAAGACTACTTTTTCCTGGATGGTAATCTGCACCATGCAATGTGTTGCGCTAAGGTTGCACAAAACCACTCATATAGCATTGTGCTGACACACACCCTCAGTTAGCCCCTTGCATACACTATGAGTTTGCCTGGCAATAATGTAGCTTGCATGCACTATTTTATCTTTTGAATATAGCGGACCAGCGCTAACCCAATGCTAAACCTGCACAAATGGTTTGTGCCTAGTGCAAAGATTTGAATATCTGGCCCTGGATGTGTTTAATTGATTTTTTTAGAGATTGCCATACAGCACACACACACACACACACACATAAATGGTATAATATAAAAGTGCATATACCCAAATGTCAATGTAAATCTTACACCTTTCATTACAAGTTGTTCTCTTGAGGGAAGATCTTACTGTACAAGGCCTAAAAGTGGGTGTTAGGTAAAAGTAAACTGGGGTAGGTGTGTTACTGAGGGTATTCCATAGTTTATCTTTTATTGCTGCTCCACCCCAGACACAAACAATATGAAATTCAACAACCCCTTGATATGAAGCAACAGGAATTAGTTAGTACAAGGACAGAAACAAGTAGGAGACTTACGTAACCCCCCCGGCCACTCCTTTAACTAGTGTGCACACACCCTATATTTTGCAATGCTCACACATCTAAATAGCTGGAGAAACACTGGTGCCCATATACTGGCATATCAATTTACTTTGCTAAATGGTAGATATCACCCTTGGCATTAGGATGAATACCTGGCTCATTTTCTAGAGGAAGAGAGGGGTGGGGGTACAGAAACAAACAGCTTGCACCTGTGTAAATAACACAACCCAGGTCCTGGGTGGAGGCTGCTAGGCATGTGCTTGATCTAACCTGTTGAGGTGGCCCCAGTAAATCCACACAACCAGAAGCAATAATCGGAATGTCCATAACAGTGACTGGGATTGTGCAGTATGCTTTATTCAAATAGATGGAGGGTAAAAGCTGAAGTGGACCCCCAAGGGTCGGTCTGGGCTGAATAGGTACAAATTCAAGAACTCTCCTTGCATGCAGTACAGTTCATGAACAACAACAGAAGCATCTTCTTCCCAAATTCCAAATAGGTGCATTAGTGGACACCTGACCACGCACAAGAACATCTCTCTTCCCATGAGTGTTATTTAGTGAATCTAAACCACACACTCAGAACTCTTCTTGGACATACAGTAGGTGCAATTATGTGAAACTCAGCCACACACCTGAACCTGCAGCTTGGCCACTTGCTCAGGTAAACATACTGGTTCCTTTTACAAACCAGGAAGCCCTGCCTTTTAAGAGCTTAGATGGCATTCCTCCCGCCTCTTGTCCCCAACCAACAGTCTCTGCCATTCTTCAGGATTACACCATTGAAACCCCCATTCCCCACTGAAATGCTAGAGGTCCCACACTTTAACTTGTCACAAACACTGGGGTGACAAAGAGAATAAACTGCACTCACAGGGGTCCACAGCTTAACTTCACTTCTCTCACACTGGTTAGACTAGGGGCACTGACAGGTGTGATCCAGCCTTATCTATGGGCAAACACACCTCAGACTATCCACTCCCCTAAGAACTTGTGGAGATCTAGTCTCCTAGACAGTACTCACAGGAGTTGTTCCATCCACTGGGCATGGAACAACTAAAAAGGAAAAGAAAAGCACTCTTTTAGGTAGTCGGTCTAAACAGTCTATTTCAAGTTCTATCCAAGGCAGTTGAAAACACCACAGAACATTCAAGGGATTTCCCCTTGAGTCCACAGAGAACAAGCAGATCCTTCCACTTCACAGGGAGTAGAAATCAGGAAATCCTGCTGTAGTCTTGTCTCCACCACTTCAACTGGAAGCTGGAAATGACACTTGACTAGGGTGAGAAATCCTGGGCCCTCTGTCAGAGCCCACTGGCAGTCCTTCTGCCACTCTTACCTCCTTACTCCACTACTGACAACTACAGACTGAGAAGCTCCCCAGAGCAGCTATCCACAGACTGTGGCTTATGCTGCTGCGAGAGTTCTAAATGACCTAATCATTCCTCCCTCAGGCAAGCTGAGTAAACAATTATGTCATTATGCAAGGAGCCCCTAATAAACTCCCTACCAGCTGCCTGCTGCCTACCTAACAATAGTACTGGTAGGATTCTAGTAACCCCAGGGGCTGTGTGGTTACACTCGCCCCTTGCCAGGTAAATGAATGTCCACAGTCATTCCCTCACCAGGCACCAGACCATCCTAATTCTGATGCCCCCTATTGGGGAGGGTTGCGCAAATCCTCCCCTACCATGTGCCGGGTACAGGCAGGTGACACTAGAGGCTAGAGGCCCACTGAAGAAACTTCAGTTCCTATCCTTCTACTGTACTATCTAAGGATCCTAAGTGGCTCCAAGAAACTGCCTGAAGCATGTTCTACCAGACAGCATTGGTGATCTCTCTGTCTGGAATCAGGACCATCAACCTGCCTTCCTCCTAACCCTTTAGGGGATTCTATCTGAGCTATGCTATCTATCATGTGCCCAACCTCCCAAACAACAAAAAACATTTTACACCTCACACCTGTAAAATGAAAAAGGTTAGACATTGTACTAAACAGTTGCACAAGCTTAACAATTCTACACAAAGGAAGGACTCTGATGAGTCCCATCAATTCTCTTTGGGTATTCTTGTCTTCTTCCAGGAACACATGGAAAAGAAAACACTGCAAAAACATTTCTGCACACAAATACTACCTGTAAAGCCAAAAAAAAGGGACCAACACCCTCCCACTGAATACTGCACAAGCCCAAAAAGCATTTTTTTTAAGTATTTTCTACAAAAGTACAAAAATAGAAAACATAAAGACATTTGTAAAACATTTGGAGGAAGGATCCCTGCAATGTCCAAATCTAGGGAAGAATCCAGAGTGCCGAAGCACTACAACAAGAGTCTCTCCTAGGCCGGAGCCTACTGAAGCACGGTCCTGGAAAAGGCACATGGCATGCAAGCACTATCGTCTAGATGGCAAGTCTATTGGAGATTAATATTAAAGGTCACAGTTAAATAAAAATGAAAAAGATTTCTTACCAGTTCCTGATGACAAAGGGATGTCAACATCATCTCTTTGGAGCTGTGGCCTGATGATCTTTGGCTGCTGGGTAGAGGAAATCTTCAGATCAAATGCTTCCATGACCTCCGACTGGACCCGGACTGGAAATCTTCTCCAAACCTGCTGGGCTGATGAACCTGGATGTTGCTGGAGCCGAACCTGGATGCTGCTGCAGAGGAATCTGGATCACCAGAAGAAAGGCTCCTCCATTCTGGGTTGCTGCCTCTTCAGTGGTAGATGGCTGAGCTCGCAATGGCTGAATTCACCTTTGGCAGGCAGGTACATTTTTCAAGAATGCCACCAATTTCTTGGGTAGTACCATTCTGGACCTGGGGCATAGACTATCACCCCCTCTGGACGAACCATGGGAACATTATAGAATGTCTCTTGGCCAGCTTTGTCCACTATTCTCACAGAGTTGATCAGCAAAGTCCTGCTATGCCTCTAGAATTGCAGTCTCTCATTACACACCTTAATCCCGACCCACTTGTTTACTCTAGGGTGCAGGTTGGCACAAGCTTCCTTCCACAACCAGGCATTGCTGTCTTTCTATATGTCTTCCCATATTTTTCTAAGGTTGAAAGGGTACGGCTGTCCATGCTTGGCAACAGCTCATCTACGCACAATTTTTCTTCCTTGCTGCTTTTCACTAACTCACATCCAGAAGCACGGCTTAGGGGTGGACAATCCTGGCTGAGCAAGTTATGAGCATTTAGTGCAGAGCAAGAGCAGTCCACCCACCTCTGCACTCATGGGCACACTGTTTGAGCCTTCCTCCACACGGACATCAGGAAGCTCCATGGAAGCCTAGGCCAATGCTGACTCACTAGGGCCCACCGAAGCCATTGCTGCTTCCTCCTCTTCCACACATTCTGTCCAGGAGCTGGTAATTGCACCATCCCCCACAATTGTCCATTCTCCACTGTCGTCGGAGGCACAGTCCTCCCAATGACATGCTTCCTCCACCTCAAACTCTCCAACGAGGCTTGGATGGGCCTTCCACCCACTGATCTACTGAACCTGCACTGGCAGCATCCAATTGCACCCTCTGTGGCATGAAACACTTCACTTCCTCGTGGCATTGCAAAGCATTGGTGCACCTGCAAAGGAAAACACTACAAAAACATTTCTGCACACAACTGTAACCTGTAAACAGAAAAACAGTGACCAAACACCCTCCCACTGAATACTGCACAAGCTCAGAAAACATTTTTTTAAAAAGGATTTTCTGCAAAAGTACAAGAATAGAAACCATTGAGAAATTTGCAAAACATTTGGAGGAGGGATCTCTGCAGTGTCCAAATCTAAAGCACTACAAGAAGAGTCTCTTCTAGGCCGAAGACTACTGGAGCACAGGCCTGAAACAGGCACATGACATGCAAGGACTGTAGCCTAAATGGTAAGTCTATTGGAGATTAATATTCCAAAGTGTCTTCCACTTGCAGGTCACAGTTAAATAAAAATGAAAAAAGTCTCATCAGTTCCTGATGACAAAAGGATGTCAACATCACCTCTCTGGAGCTGCAGCCTGATGATCTTCAGCTGCTGGGTAGACAAAATATTTGGATCAGATGCTTCCACAACCTTCTAATGGACCCAGACTGGAAATGTTCTCCTAATTTGCTGGGCTGATGAACCTGGATGTTACCACAGGTGAACCTGGATGCTGCTGGAGCTGAACCTGAATGCTGCTGCAGATGAACCTGGGTAACCTGAAGTAAGGCACCTCCATCTTGGGTTGCTGCCTGTTTGGTTGCAGATGGCTGAGCTGGCAATGGTTGAATTTACCTTTGGAAGGCAGGCACATTTTTCAAGAATGGTACCAATTTCTGAGGTAGTACCATTCTGGATCTGGGGCATAGACTGTCACCCCTTCTGGAAGAACCATGGGAACATTATAGAATGTCTCTTGGCCGGCTTTGTCCACTATTCTCACAGAGTTGATCAGCAAAGTCCTGCCATGCCTCCAGAATTGCAGTCTCTCATTGCACACCTTAATCCAGACCCACTTGTTTACTCTAGGGTGCAGGTTGGCACAAGCTTCCTTCCATAACCAGACATTGCTGTCTTTCACTGTGTCTTGCCATATTTTCTAAGGTAGAAAGGGTACAACTGTCCATGCTTGGTAACAGCTCATCTATGCAAAATTCTCTCTTCTTTGCTGCCTCTCATTAACTCACGTCCAGAAGAATGGCTTGGGGGTGGCCAATCCTGACTGAGCCAGTCATGAACTCTTAGTGCAGAACAAAAGCAGTCCACCTCTGCACTCAAGGACACACTTCTTGGGCCTTCCTCCAAATGGACATCTTGAGGCTTCATGGAAGCCCAGGCTAATGCTGACTCACTAGGGCCCACTGAAGCCATTGCTGCTTCCTCCTCTTCCATTCATTCTGCCCAGGAGCTGGTGATTGCCCATTCTCCACTGATGTCAAAGGCACTGTCCTCCCAATGACATGCTTCCTCCACTTTGGACTCTCCAACAAGGATTGGACTTGGGTCTTCCACCCACTGATCTACTGAACCTGCACTGGCAGCATCCAATTCCACCTTCTGCAGCATGGAACACTTCACTTCCTCTGGGTCTTGAAAAGATCAGTGCAGACAATGTCCAAAAACTCCTTTACAAACACCACTGGGTCACTTTCACTGCAACCAGCCTGTCACTGTTGTTCTGATTCTTCAGGATCTCCTGTCTTTGCTCAAGTTAGAGCTAAATGAATATGTTTCACTTTAGCTACACTTTTGCCACCTATCATGCTCATTCCAAATCATGTTTTACCTTCTGTGCAATGCAGAATGGGCAGAACATCTCTTCCTGGTTTTAGGCATAGTATGCACACATTACACAGTTCAGCAAAGCCACCTCAGCGGGTACTTTTGAACACTCATACAATTGCCCATATTTGGCTAGTTCTTGTTGGGCTATCCATGCCCTAGCATGGAGTGGGTAGCGAGGAGTTTGCTGCACCATGTTCTGAACATGAAAAATACAAGTCCCAAAATTACTATTGTTTGCAAGGACTCTGAGATTTAGTTTTAACACAGTGGAAAAAGTTCACAATCAGGCTGCCTGGCTGCTGCAATTGTGTTCCAACTTAGCAAGAAACTATTTGAAACTTTGTTTTGATTTTAAAACTCTGTTCTAAAATGGTGCTGCTTTGTTTACATAGCTGGCTACATTCTAGCATGGCAACTATAACTTTGCATCACACTCAGTTAAAAAATTGCTAGGTCTCCGTCTGGATCTTTACATTTCAACTGATATTCTCACGCACAAGTTCATTTTACTATTTCTCAATCCAATACCTTACAAGCACTTAGACCAGAGGATCATTTTTTTTAAGTTCACTTTCTTTGAAAACAGCACTTTTGCACCACAGTTTAAGATTTAACAGTTCACAAACTCTTTATCTTTCTCTTTCAGTACTTTTGTTCCACTTGCTCAAGTTTTTACTCAGTTTTCCGACCTTAGCACCACAGTCAATTTCTTTTGCAAAGGGTACTTACAGGTAGTAGATGGTTTGCACCATCAATGGAACTACGGCCAGCTGCTAACTTGAAGAAGGTGTCTGGGGTGAAATGGGTTGGCGGTCTTCTGGATCATTAATATGATTGCCTCAATCACTCTCCAGTGGGTCTAAAAATGGGTTGAGCCTGGGTTATTTGTGAAAAAAGGCAGAAAACTGCTGTTGCAGAAGCGTTTTTTCTGCAAGCAATTCCTCCTTCTTGCCGCATGAACTATGAGCTGCTCACACACTGCAAGCTGCTCCTCCATGAATGTTCCAGAAGCAGATATTCAGGCAAGGGAGGGGCGTGGGTGCACAAGGACCAATCACACAATGCCATGCAAGTGAGCTGTCTCTCTCTCTCTCTATCTCTGTCTGCCACACTCCTGCACGGCGATTGTCGAGAAGGCAACGGCGATTGTCGAGAAGGCAAAATTTAAACTGCAAACTGTCGCTTTTTTCCTCGGCTTGACATTTCAGCAGGGCAAGCATTTTAAGGCATTTTCACTCAGTTCTTGGTGCATTTTCCTTTGTGATTCCCCCAAATTTTATTTTGCACACATAAAACTTTCTGAGCACTTAGCAAACATTGTCTTTTAGGTTCACAAATACTTTTCTCTGGAAATTCACAACTTTTGAACAGTTTTCTAAGCACTTTTTGCCACAAGGGAAGGGCAATTATTTCTCAGTCCACAGTTTCAAACAACACACAAACCACAAATTCTTCCTCTATTCTTTTCCACATAACTTGAGCAGCAGAAGACTTTCAGGTGGCATTTTACTTGGCATAACTTGCTTTCTGGTAAACAATCTTCTGCTTGGGGCACCGCCACCAAAGAGGAAGAGCCTAGACATACCCTCAGCATGTGTCTCACCCAAAATTAAATATCCCAAGATGAGCCCCCAATTTTTGTAACCCCAAGGCCACTTCTTTAATTAGTGTGCACACCCCTCATTTTTTGTAATGCTCACCCAGCTAAATATCTGGAGGAACACTGGTGCTCATATACTGGCTTATCAATTTGCTTTGCTAAAAGGTAGGTACCACCCTTGGTGTTAGGATGTATACCTGGCTCATTTTCTAGAGGAAGAGACGAGCGGGGGTACGGAAACAAACAACTTGAACCCTGCATAAATAACACAACCTAGGTCCTGGGTGGAAGCTGCTAGGCATATGCTTGATCTAACCTGATGTGGGTGCCCCAGTAAATCCACACAATTAGAAGCAGTAATCGGAATGTCCATAACAGTGACTGGGATTGTGTAGTATGGCTTTATTCAAACAGATGGAAGGTAAAAGCTAAAGTGAACCCCCAAGGGTTGATCCAGGCTTGACAGGTACACATTCAAGAACTCTCCTTGCATGCAGTACAGTTCATGAACAACAACAACAGAAACATCTTCTTCCCAAATTCCCAACAGGTGCATTAGTGGACACCAGGCCACACATATGAACATCTTTCTTCCCATGAGTGTTATTTAGTGAATCTAAGCCACACTCTCAAAACTCTTCTTGGACATAGTTGCAATTAAGTGAAACTCAACCACACTCCTTAACCTGCAGTTTGGCCACTTGCTCAGGTAAGCATTCTGGTGCCCTTTACAAACCAAGAAGACCTGTCTTGTAAGTGCTTAAATGGCATTCCTCCCACCTCATGGCCCCAACAGACAGTCTCTGCCATTCTTCAGGGTAACACCATTGAAAACCCCATTCCCTACTGAAATGCTAGAGGTCCCTCACTATAACTTGTTACAAACACTGGGTGACACAGGCATTAAACTGCACTCACTGGGGTCCACAGTTTAACTTCACTTCTCTCACAATGGTGAGACTAGGGGCACTGAGAGGTGTGATCCAGCCTTATCTATGAGCACACATCCCAGACTATCCAATCCCCTAAGAACTCATGGAGAGCTAGTCTTCTAGACTCAAAGGAGTTGTTTCATCAACTGGGCATAGAACAACTAAAAATAAAAAGAAAAGCACTTTTCTAGGTAGCCAGTTCAAACAGTCTATTTCAGGTCCTATCCATGGCAGTTGAAAACACCACAGAACATTCAAGGGATTGCCTCGAGTCCACAGAGAACAAGCAGATCCTTCCACTTCACAGGGAGTAGAAATCAGGAAATCCTGCTGTAGTCTTGTCTCCATCACTTGAACTGGAAGCTGGAAATTACACCCAACTAGGTTGAGAAATCCTGGGCCCTCTGTCAGAGCCCACTGGCAGTCCTTCTGCCACTCTAACCTCCTCACTTCACTACTGACAGCTACAGACTGAGCATTCTAAGCTCCTCAGAGCAGCTATCCGCAGAGTGTGGCTTATGCTGCTGCGAGAGTTCTAAATGATCTAATCATTCCTCCCTCAGGCTAGCTGAGTAAACAGTTATATAATTATGTAAGGATCCCCTAATGAACTCCCTTCCAGCTGCCTTCCTAACAATAATACTGATAAGATTCTAGTAACCCTACTGACTGGGCGGTTACAATTAGTAAGTGGGTAGACATGCATGAGTATGGTAAGCTAAATAACATTTCATAAAGTCTCACTATTATAATTCATTTTTTACAAATACATCTGCACAGTTGACAGTTTGTGTAAAAAGATAATAACAATGTGAGTTATTCCACATAATATAATTTAAATGAGAGGAATGAAGTTAATAAAAATAAAACAAAGTGGAATGGAAGAGAAGTAGCTATAAAATGAAGGGGAAGGGGTAAATACAGAGCCATTCAAGTGGCAACAGGTGATTTGTTCAATTGCTCTTCATCTCAGGTGGGTGCATAGGCAAAAATAACATAATGTAAATAGTAATAAAGAAAAACAAATAAAATACAGCTCACTGCAGTGCAGATTCACAGCTGCACAAATGTCCATGGTTGAGACATTTCTAAAACAAGCAGTAGAAGCAGCCATGTCTTTGGTTGAGTGCCCTTTCACTTACCCGGAAGAGGTTTATTGTACTTTTGGTAACAGAAAACAATGCAGTTTGCCAACCATTTAGACAGGCACTGTTTTGAAACTTCTGTGCCCTGTCTTTTGGGCATAAAGGTAACAAACATCTGGTTGGACTTACGGACATCTTTAGTCAAGTTAGTGTAGAAATGCAGAATTCTATGCACATCCATATTGTGCAGAAGTGCTTCCCCCTGATTAGAGTACTCAGGGAAGAATACCAGCAGCTGGACTGTCTGATTCAGCATAAACTCAGAAACCACTTTAGGTAAAAATGTAGGGTTTGTACTCAGAGCCACCCAGTCTCTGGAAAATCAAGTAAGGCTCCTTAAACACCAGGGCCTGAAGCTGTGAAGTTCTTTGAGCTGAAGTAATAGCAACTAAAAAAAGTGCTTTCCAAGACAAATAGTGCATAGCACAACTTGCTGCCAGTTCAAAAGAAGGCAAAGTAAGTTTTTCCAAATCAAAATTCAAGTCCCACAGTGGGACTGGATTATGAATTGGTGGTTTCAGATGGAAAATTCCTTTCAGGAAGGTTTTGGAAATCTGCAGCTGACCTATGGTTTTGCATCCTTGGGGTGGTGGTAGGCCAAAATGAGAGACAGATGGACCTTCAAAAAAGAATAGCTGAAGTCGAGATCTGAAAGATGCAAGAAGTACTCCATGACCTTGGGCACCAGGCTTGGAGGCTGCCCAGATGGAGATTCCTTTCCATTTCATTGCAAAAGTAGTTCTGCTAGTAGGCTTTCTAGCCTCTATGAGGAACTGGGCCACTAGGGTGGAAACTCCACAGCATGAAGCAGCTATGTCCAAAGGTGGCACACATGCAGGTGGAGGGATTTGAGGCCCAGATGCACCAATCTGCCCTGCTCCGGAGTCAGAAGATCATGGCAGAGAGGCAGAGGTACTGGGGGTTCCATCAATAGCTGTTGAAGCAGAGGGAACCAAATCTGATGAGGCCAAAGAGGGGCTATTAGAATCATGTGAGCCCCTTCTGCTTGTAGCTTCAGGAGAACCTTCTGAAGCTCTGGGAAAGGAGGAAAGGCATACAAGAACCTCCCTGCCCAACAAAGAGACAGTGCATCTTGCTAGAAAACACCACGCATGGGAACGAGAGAGCAAAAATTGGGTAGTTTTGCATTGGATGGGGAGATGAAGCAGTCTATCTCCGGCCAATTCCACAGGTTAAATAAGCTTTTGACTGCCTCTTGATTTAGCTTCCACTCATGAGATCTGACAGTGGTGCAGCTGAGACTGTCTGCCAGGAAGTTGCTAATGCCTGGCACATGGACAGCAGTCAGGCGGAGGTTGTGCTGGACTGCCCAGTACCACACTCGCATTGCCTCCCGGCATAGAGGGTACAAATGAGTGTATTCCTGTTTGTTCAGGTACCAGACCACAGACATATTATCAGTCTGAACCAGGAGTGTCCCCAGACATAGAAGAGACTGGAAGGCCTGGAGGACATACAACACTGCCCTCATTTCTAAGACATTGATGTGTAGAAATGTTTCCAGCTGAGACTTTGCTCCCAGGGTCTGATGGTCTCCTAGGTGGGTTCCCCAGTCTTGACATGAAGCATCCATTGTAAGGGTCATGATAGGAGCAGAGGGTTGAAAGGGAACCCCCATGGAGAGATTGGAAAACTCCTGACACAAAAGAAGATCCTTCTTCATGTACCCAGACACTAGGACCCTGTGGTCCAGGTTGTCCAGCTGCTGATCCCATTGGACACAAAAAGTCCATTGGGTCACCCTCATATATAATCTGGCTAGAGGAACTGTAGGAATAGCACCTGCCATCAACCTGTGAAGATGGACGATGGACCGGGCTGTGGTCCAGCATGAGTTGGCCACTTATCTGGCCTGTTCCTGCAGGGTCTCAACTTTATCTGATGGGAGGAAGGCCCTGCTCTGGACCATATTCAGTGCCACCCAAAATGAATTGTAGGTGCTGGGAGGGGAGAGGTGGGACTTGGGATAGTTGACTATCATTCCAAGTATGAAAAAGAGGTCCAGGGTAAAGGAGAGGGACTCCCTCAGATTGCTCTTTGATGGGGCTGACAGAATCCAGTCATCCAGATACAGGCACAATTAGATCCATTTGCAACATAGGGCCACAGCTACCACTGGTTGGCACTTGGTAAAAACTTGAGGTGCCAAGGATAGGCCAAAAGGGAGAACCTTGTACTGGTAATGTTCCCCCTGAAAGACAAACTGAAGAAAGTGGCAGTGGGCCTGGAAGACAGAGATGTGCAACTAAGCATCCTGCAAGTCCAGCATACAAAGCCAATGGCCCTTGTGGAGTAGGGGTAGAAGTCCCTGGATGGTGCAGATGCAGAACCTCTTGTACTCAATGTACAGTTTGAGCATGCTGAGTTCCAAGATGGGTCTTAGTTCTCTCATCTGTTTGGGCACTAGGAAGCAATGAAAGTAGTATCCTCTTCCTATCTGTGCTGGAGCCATGGGTTCTTTGGCTGACATTTGCAGAAGAGCCTGGATCTTGTCACCTATTAGAGAGAGGTGCCTTGGAGGATAATGGGAGAAGCCTGGGGGGGTTGTCTGGAGGTATGTCTAGAAACTCTATGGTGTGACCTCTTGCTATCAACTGAAGGACCTAAGAGTCTGTGGTTATGTCCTGTGACCCAGGAAGGTAGAGGGTAATTCTTCCCCCCAACTGGTTCCCCCAGAGGATCTGGAGGAGGCAGGGGGTCCCTCAAGAATCAGGAGGCTGCGAGAAGGGAGCTGGCAGCTCCTCTGGGGGGCTTCTGGGACTTGGCAGGGGGGAGTAGGGGTTCCTGATGCTGGATACTGGCATTTGGCCTGGGGTTTGGCAGGGGCCTCTTTGGTCTGGCATCTCTGTTGCTGATGAAAAGGCTCCTTGCCTTTGCCTTTGTAACCCCCTCAGTACATGAAGTGGACATGATGGATGGATTCACCACAGTCCTGCAATTCAATGATAATATCCTTAGCGTCACCTCCAAATAACAAGGATCCCCTGAAAGGGCCATCCAGGATGGAGGTCTTGACGTCTTGTGCCAGGCCAACAATTCTAAGTCATGAATTTGCCTAATGCAGACAGCAGTGGCTGTGAGCAACTGAGTCTACTGTGTCATAAGTGGCCAGGAGGGCATGATGACAGAAAATTTTCAACATTCTAACTGTCTTGGCAATCTCAGTCTTAAGCCCCAGGTCCTGGATAGCTTACAGTTTTGACTCGAGTGAGGCCAGGGAAGATTTCTTGTAGGAAACCATATGAGCCACATAATTATGGGACCTGAGGGTGCAAGTGGAGGAGGAATGGATCTGGAGACCAAAATTATCCAGCTGTTTAGACTTCTTATCAGGAGGAGACATGCTCAAATGTTTAGGTTTAGAGGACCTGTCATGGGCAGCTGTGATAACAACTGAGTCTGCATTAGGATGGTCAGTAGGGTGTGCGACCCTATCTGTGGGGTGGTACATCCTGTCTGCCTTTTTTGAAACAGCTGGAGTGGAGGAAGGCTGTTTCCAGATAGTGGATGTCAGATCTTCATTGGGCCAAGTCCAAGGCAGTATGGGCACAGAAGCTGTGTCAGTCATGTCTAGATGCTCTGCAAGCCTTTTCTGCTTTGGATCCTGTTCCTAGATAGTCCATCCACAGGCATTTTGTATAGTTATGAGGAGTTCTGCAAAGGAAGGGTCCTCTGGAGGGGATTTTGGGGATTCCTTAGGCTAAGGCTCTGTAGGAGCTGGAGGATGAGTCAGAGTCAGAATCTGAAGAGTGCCTGCTGGTGGTCTGAACCCTTTTTAGAGGAGTGTCCTGGGTTTTATCCCTGACCTGGTGTCTAGAGGAGCCTTCTCTGGAAAGGTGGGAATCCAAAGGAGAGACTGATCTAGCAGTTGGAAAGGAGGCAAGAGTAGAGGCTGCCACTGGTTTCTGATGGTGAAGGTCTGAGGCTAGTTGAGTCCTGGCCTCCTTAATCAGGGTCTGAAACACTTCCTGGATATCAGCCTGAGGCTGCTGTGGAAGCAAAGGCTGATGCTGAGGAGAAGGAGGAGGTGGAGGAGGAGGAGGAGGCTGGTATAATGGATAGCCCAGCATCTGATATTGAGAGTATCCATGAGCCTGATAGGAGTAGGGAAAGCCAGAAGGAGCATACCCTTGATTAGACATAGCCCGGCGTCGGGTACTCTGGTACATAATGGGGTTGATAACCAGACATTGTATACCCCGGGGAAGGGTACATTGAGTATTGTGGAGGTGGATAGCCTGGAACATTACCCATAGGTCCAGCAGGAGGTAGAGCTGAAGGCCCAGCAGGAGATGGGGCCAAAGGCCCAGAAGGAGGTCCAGAAGGACCAGATGTCATCCCTGTATGGACATTTGAAGGGACTGGCACTGGATCAGGCACAAGAATATCCAGTGCTGGAAGATTCAGCACCTGGGGGCCTGACGGAAGGTTGTCCTGAGTTTGAGAAATGGCCAGAGTGTCAGATATACCCTGACCTAGTGAAGGGTCACCTGGGTGAAGGGTCATTTGGCACTGAGGTATGAGTAGAACCTGACAGAAGACCCACAGTCATCTGGGGAGCCTGAGTCCAAGATGGCGGAACCTGGTTGTCCAAGGGGGGCTTGGGTTGAGGAGGTGCTGACAGAATGTCCCCAGAGGGATTAACAGTAGGCCCAGTGGGTGAACCAGGAATAGAATGACCCAGCAAAGGAAGGCAAACCTCTAGATTAGTGCCCACCTCCGGCTCTTGATCTTCAGGTAAGCTTGGAGGTTCTGGTTGGGTCAGTGGAAGCAAGAAACCCTCTAAAGACTGTTGCTTGTCCAGCAGCTGGTTCAACTCAATGTCAGGGGTATCCTGTGACCCAAATGGGAGAGCCTCAGCTGTGCAGTCCCCAAATGAACCAGGGAGTGACCTATCAGCCGTGGCCATACAGACCTCAGAAGAGCTAACATCCATCTTATTGGCCTGGGCCATGCAGACAACAGTAGAGTTGGAGTCCAGCTTACCAGCTGTTACCATGCTCTCCTTATGGGGCTGGGGAGTAACATATTGACCTGGCTGCTGGCAATGGACCCCGAAGAAGATATGGGCCAAAAGAGTACAATAGGGGTTCCATCATCCAAGAAGAACCCCGACTGCACCTTGAGTAAAGCAAGCAGGGATGCTGCAATCTGATCTGCCGGAGCTGTAGGAGACCTAGCAGTAGGGGTACTTACCAAAGTGAAGGCCCCTCTGGTGTCAGTGGTGCCCAATAGTCGCCGCCAAGTGGATGGAGACCTATCCCCTTCTCAGTGCCTCTCTTTGTCCTTTTTCTTGTTTTTGGGTTCTGGTGTTGGAGAAGAAGATTTTTCCTGCAGATCCTGCAGCTCCTTTTCCATCAAAGTTAGGTGCTCCTCCAGCAAGATGACTTTGAGCTTTTTCTAGTTCCTAATCCGTGTGGCCTGGTTGAAGGATTGGGAGGCTGCACAGTCCTTGACCCGGTGTTTGGGGCCTTGGCAGATCACACAGTGGGAATGCTCATCCGCTTGCAGGATTCGGGTGACTCAGGACTTGCACTTCTTCTTTTTGATGCATTACCCAATTGTTCATGTTCCTGAATTGTACCTCCAACTATATCCCATGCTGTAAATTTATCACTGTTATTTATTTGCTTCTCCTTTCTTCTGTATGTCCCTCAAGATCTCTGTATTAGACCTGTTTGTGTTAGACATGTTTATACTGTTTTTTACAATGTAATTGTTTGATCTTATGTTCTGTTCTCTTTTTATGCTTAACTGGATGTTTGTGTAAATGGGCATTTTTGATCTCATACCTTTCAGTATAAAATAAAGACTGATTGATTAAAAGCGCAACTGACAGACCTGAACCACAGCAGTTCTGTAAAAATTCAAACTGCCCATACTGGGTGCAACTTGTACAAATACTGCTGGCCCGGTCACTCTGGCTGCACTGTTCAGTCCGACCTTTATGTATCTGGTCCACTCCTGGATCTCTATTTTTCAGGTATTAAATAAAAAAAATGAAAACAGTTGCTAAAAAGGAAAGTAGTTCACCAATTGTATATCTGCCTGCAGAAATAATTAACATAACTTCAGATATGTAGTACATTCCTTTTTATTATTTTTTGGGGTTTGAGATGTACTTTGCTGCTATTTTCTGCTCCCTGAAGTATGACATTGTGAGCCACATATTTTGTGCTTGCTACTAGGATCATACCTCTCAAGTGTCCCTGATTTTCAGGGACGTTCCTGATTTTACCTCAAAATTTTACTCTGTCCCTCCTAAAATTTGTGTTTTTGTGGCTAAACAGTGGAGACTGTAAGCACAAAACAATGTCAAGCATTAAATTTACAGACTTCTTCTTCTTTAGAAAATGTATTTTGCACTAAGCCCCATATTCTACCAGCTTTCTGGGTAGATATCTCTAATTTTGAAGATGTGTCCCTGATTTTGGTCCTTTGTCCCTGATTTTTTTAAGCAATGTCCCTGATTTTTGAGGCAGGGGGTTGAGAGGTATGACTAGGATCCCATTGTGCATCACATTATGCAACAAAAGTATGGGATTAATGCTTAACAGTCAGAAATTGCAGTCCCATAGTGTCCTGTTGTCTTTTACTGCTCCCTTCAGGTGCAGTAGTGCTGTGAATTTTCTGTGATGGGTGTAACTTGTATCCATTTTTGTTACACCTATTACAGTGGCCCCAAAGTGATGGCTACAGCAAACTCCCAACTTCTGCTGCCAAATGGTCTGCTTCCCCGGACCTCTGCAGTGTACTGTGAATGAAATGTTTAACCTCCTACCTGACATGGTGTCTGAGATTCCTCTGTATTTACACGTCACAGGTGGGGGGGGGGGTCAGTTTGTGTTCCTGCAGCATGTTTTTCCTGTAGTCTTGTCAGTGCCTTAAATTTGTATGTTTTGGGCTATAAAGTCCATAGTTTCAGCGCGATCACTCCATTTAGCTGCCCACAGAACCAGAAGAAAACTACCATGTTCAAAGCTATCCAGGCTGTCATAATCGACAGGAGATAAGGCACTATTTGCACTCGTCATGGGGGACAAGGTGCAGAGACTGAAAGGGCTGCTGTTTTACTGATCAGGAATCACTGCCGGCAACATTAAGCAGTTTGATTGTGGTCCCGCTTTGTTTACTGTGGCTATTTTTTAAATTTTTTTTACAGAGTTACTCAGCTATGTAAACACACACCAAGCCCTGTGGTGTGTACCTTCGCTCACCACAGTGTGTGCATTCACTCGCCACAGTGTTTGTTTAGGATACCTGTTTTGGGGAGACTCAGTTGTAGATGGCTGCTGTTTCTTTCCAAAGCAGCAAAACTGTTTATTTTTTGCATTCAGCAACACAGATGGTGGCTGGGGGTCAGATTATTTATTTACCAAAAACAAAAAAACATTTTCCCACCACACAAATCTCTGTGGTGTGTGAATTTGCCTTGTGTAGTTATTTGGAGCCTGAGGTGGGGCAATTGGAGGACTGGTGTGCAGTTGCCCTGTATAATCACTTATTGGTGACCAGATACTGTGCTTTAGTGTTTTAATAGGAAAAGGCTGTGAATGCTCCATGATATAAAAAGCTGTTTAGTTTAAAATCTTTGTAGCCCTGTGTGTGTGTGTGGGTGGGTGGGGTGAGTTTGCTTTTCTTTTGTACTTTGTGATTAGATGTGTTTTTTACTGGGGGGTAGTAACATAGAAACATAGACATTGCGGAAGATAAGGATCACTTGGCCCACCTAGTCTGCCCATTTCCCTACCCAGAGGATAAGCTGCAGATCCTATTTAACCAACAGCTTATTTCTTCCTACACCCCACAAAAATTGCCTTATGTCTGTCCCATGCATTCTTGAATTCTCCCACAGTATTAGACCCCACATCCTCCTCAGGAAGGCTGTTCCATGTGTCCACAACCCTCTCTGTGAAAAAAAATACTTCCTCACATTGCCCCTGATCCGTCCCCCCTCTATTTTCAAATTGTGTCCCCTTGTTCTTGCACATCTCTTTTTCTGAAAGATGCTACCCTCTTGGACTTTGTTGATTCCACTGAGGTACTTAAATGTTTCTATCATGTCCCCCCTCTCCCTCCTTTCCTCAAGGGTATACATATTAAGCTCCTTTAGTGTCTCCTTGTATGGCTTCTCTTGCAGACCCTGCACCATTTTAGTTACCCTCCTATGAACTGTCTCCATCCTGTCTATGTCCTTGCGAAGATGGGGTCTCCAGAACTGGATGCAGTACTCCAGATGGGGTCTCACCAACTGTCTGTACAGGGGGATAACAACTTCCTGTTTTCTGCTGGTGATACCTCTCCCTATACATCTCAGTATCCCCCAGCCCTCCCTACCACCTTCTCTCTTTGCTTGCCAACCTTAAGGTCATCTGATATGATTACCCCCAGCTCCCTTTCCATTTTTGTTGTTGTTACTATCCCCCCATTGTGTAATCTTCCTCTGGGTTTTCGTTTCCCAGGTGCAATCCAAGCTGCCATACTTCTGACCATTCCTCCAACCTTGCCAAGTCCCTTCTCATCCTTTCCATGCCTCCTTGTGTATCAACCCTGTTGCAGATCTTTGTGTCATCTGCAAAGAGGCATACTTTTCCTTCCAGTCCCTCTGCAATATCACTTATAAAGACATTAAAAAGGACTTGACCCAGTACAGAACCCTGCAGTACCCCACTAGTAACCCCTCTTTATTCAGAGTGGACTCCATTTACAATTACCTTGTGGGTCCTGTTGTTCAGCCAATGTTTTACCCAGGCTGCCACCCTGGGACTCACTCCCAGGCTGGTTAATTTGACTACTAATCTTTTGTGTGGGACTGTGTCAACTGCCTTGTTAAAATCTAGGTAGACCATGTCCACAGCCCCTCACTGGTCTACTACTTTGGTCACCCAGTCAAAGAAATCAATTAGATTCATCTGACATGACCTTCCCACTGTGAACCTATGCTGCCTTGGATCCTGTGCCCCACTGGCCTCTAGGTACTCAACAATTCTTTCCTTCAGAAGTGATTCCATCACTTTCCCTACCTCAGAGGTCAAACTGACAGGTCTGTAGTTTCCTATCTCGGTCTTGGTCCCACTTTTATGAAGGGGAATCACATCCACCTTCTTCCAGTCCTCAGGTACCGCACCATCCTCCCATGATTTGTTAAAAAGAGTAGTCAGTGGTGTCACTAGTTCTCTGCTTAATTATTTTAGAATTCTGGGGTGAATTCCATCTGGCCCCATTGCTTTGTCCACCTTCAGTTTTAGGAGTTCTTTCAGAACACTTTCTTCTGTGAAAGGACTGGTATCAACCCCCCTCTCCAGAGTGCTTCTGTTAATTGGATTAGGCACCTCCCCCACTTCCTCTTTTGTGAATACTAAACAGAAGTATTCGTTCAGTATCCCTGCTTTTTCACTGTCACTCTCTGCCAACCCACCATCCATTCTATTCAGACTCACTATCCCTCCCTTTGTCTTTCTACACTCCCTGATATACCTATAAAAGGTTTTATCCCTCTTCTTAACCGAGTTAGCTATCTTTTCCTCAGTTTGTGCCTTTGCTATTCTGACTGCCCTCCCTGCTTCCTTCTGCCTTAACTGGTACAGTTCTCTGTCCTGCTCCTGTGTTTCCTTATACTTCCTAAATGCTATCTTTTTCTCCCTAACCTTCACCGCCACCTCTTTTGAGAACCATAGTGGCTTTTTCTTTCATTTTGATTTGTTTATTTGCTTCACACAAAGGCTTGTTGCCTCTGTGATGGCAGTTCTGATATTTGCCCATTGTTGCTGCACCCCTCCTTCTAGTCTGTTTGCTAGTGCTTTTCTAAGGCACTCTCCCATCTTACCGAAGTCAGCCCTTCTGAAGTCCAGAATCCTCACTTTTGTATGGCTTGAATCTGTAGCTGAGTTTATTGTGAACCACACTGTTTGGTGGTCACTTGTTCCCAAATGGCTACCCACTTCTAGATCTGAGATCCTCTCACTGTCCCCATTTGAGAGTGCGAGGTCTAAGATTGCTCCCTCATGAGTAGGTTCCAAAACTAGGTGTTTGAGGCATGCCACCTGAAGGGCATCAAGAATGGCCCTGCTTTTGGATGTGGCTGCTGCAAAGGTGCTCCAGTTAACATCTGGCATATTAAGGTCCCCCATCAACAGTATCTCCCCTTTCTCTGCCATCCTAAGTATGCCTTCTATCATATCCTTGTCCATTCCCTAGGGGTCTATATACAATCCCTGTGTGGATTGTGGTGCCATTTCCAGTCTCTAAAGTGACCCACAGTGCCTCCTCTCCTCCTTGTTACTCTTTTGTTCAGTTGCTTTTATCCCTTCCCTTACATAGAGAGTGAAGAGAAGCACAAAGCATATCATGAAAAGTCAAGGCTGTGTATGCAGAGAATGAGAGAATGCCGGAACAACATCTCTCAGCCTGCAGACCCCATAACTAATGGGGTGACCATGGCCATGACGAGAGCTGAAGAACAAAAAAGTGGCACAGAGAGCATGCTGGGGGGAATGCAGGAGGAAACAGCATGCCAACATGTCAGCACAAAAGTGGAGAAGAAGCAATGAAACGAGATGATAGAAGTACAGGGAAAGGAAAGCAAATGAGAGAAACAATGGCATTATTAACACTGCATTGTCCACACCCACCATCATTGCCTCCTTCTCCTCCTCCTCCCCCCACCCCCACAACACTTCATGAGCCCTTAACAAATAAAAGCCTATTTGAAACCCCAGTAAATGACAAGCAGTCAAATTATGCCATCCGTAAAGAGATGCAAAGAGCACGCTGAGAACTTCCACAGTCGTCAAGATGATTTGCCGAAACTATTTCCAAGCTAATTTCATCCTGCTCCCTTGCAAAACAAGTGGCCCTATCCAAGGTCAACCAGACTATGCACTTTCACACAAACCTGAATGACAAGCTGGTAGAGGTTGTGAAGGAGAAACTCGCAGATTTAAAACATCAGAAATCAAAAGCACAAAGAGAATTAAAGCATGCCTTCACCAGTTCTGTTCTGGTACTGAAAAAGTACAGAATGCTCAGACAGGCAAGTTAGACCCTTGTAATAAGTTGGAGACAGATGATGAGGGCATCATAAAACCAAAGAGAGAAACATATCAATTGGCACAAGTCTGCAATATCGGAAGAAATAGTGGAGAAACTTGAAAAGTTCTTTGAGGCTACAGCCATAGCATTACTGCACAAGAAGGCAGTTTCCAAACAAACAGGGAAGGCAAAGGCTTTCCTGGAAAAGCCACTTCAGAGTTTGTACAAAGAGTTTTGTGAGCAAAACCCTGGACAAAAAAATTGGAGCAACCAAATTTCATAGTCTGCAACCAAAGAACATAAGACTGGTCAAAGAATGTTCAATGCAATGATCAGTCTTTTGGAATTCACTTCCTGATAACTGTGTTACTGTTGTTAAGCAGGAAATTTAAAAAAAAATCTTTGTATTGTTACCTGCAATCACTTGTTGTATGTAAATGTATTTAGTATTGTGTTTACTGTTCAAATATTTTGTACTTGTTTTGTATTATGTTTTTATTGTTGATGTCTTGCTTCATTGTTCGAAGCACCAGCCTGATACTGAAAAAGGGCCTTGGCCCAGTTGTCTTACCTGATAAATAAAGTGAATTGAATTGAATAGAAAGGAGCAAACACCTGAGCAGTGCTTGTACGAGTACTGCATAAACATTGACCTAAAGTTGTTCTCATTGAACCACTTTGCAGATGTGCACAGACTGCCACACTGCAAGATCCCCAGTATATACAGTGCCATCCACATAACCATGTGTCCAAGAGCACCAGCTCAACAGTTCTTTGCAAAGGAATGCATTCAGAAGACCTGTAAGAACTGCAGCACAGATGCCATCGAACATGCCACAAAGGAACTGTTGGATCAACATGGCCACAACAAATTGAAATAGTATTAGTGGGACAGTGTTACCATCACAAAACAAAAAGAAGGAACAAAGACAAAACAGACCAGGAAAGTGCTGAAAAGAAAATGCAGTACCGTATTAAAACTTGTCGAAGTTCTGAAAGAGGCCATACTGTTTTTGGGACAACACCTGCTTGTTGCTTCCTGGCAACAAAGGCAGTTCAAGAGTCTGAAATAAAATCTGCCAGAAGGTTGGGAGTTCATGGTCCTGTACTTCACTGAGAATTATACATGTAAAGATCGAGATGAAATTCAATCTGCCCATTGGCGCCATGAGCAAGCTACAGTTCTCTCCATAGTTGCATTCTGCCGGTGTCCAACATGTGAAAGCACAGTCTGCGAGTCCTTGGTGTTTATATCGAGTGACCTGAAGCATGATCACCATGCTGTTCTGCACTTTCTAGAAGAAGCCAATGTTCATCTGCAGAGCATCCACATGCTTAAGATTGAGAAAGAAGTGCAATTTACAGATGGCTGTGGAAGTCAATACAAATCCAAGTGGGCATTCAATGCCATTTCAGAAGCACCCACACAATATGGATTTTTAATTGAAAGAGCATTTTTTGGTTCAAGACATGGGAAAGGGCCATTGGATGGAGAGAGTGCCATAATCAAGTACCGTGCCACTCAAGCAGTGTAGTCCCACTAAGCAATAATTGCCAGCACAAAACAGCTATATGACTTCTGCAGAGAAACCCTCCACAAATAAAACAACACAGAAGGCTGCAGGCATGATCTGTGCATGTTCTTCTGGGTGGGGAAGAAGAACATAAAGAGGAATACAACACCACAACTCAAAGCAGTACCAGGAACAAAAAAAGTACATAGTGTACAGGCTATAGCTGATGGTGTGATTGCCATACGGGACTCTAGCTGCTTCTGCAATGCCTGCAAAAGTGGAGATGGACAGTGTGAAAACAGCTGCCACATGGAGCCATGGAAGTCAAAGAACCTTAAGGATACTTCACATATGCATCCTTTAGTGCCTCAAAAATTGCTGTCCTTCTGTAAACAAGGCATTTATACCAGTCACCGTGTGTCTGCAACATATGCATCTACCATGCAGGGTGGTTGAGAAGTGGCAGCCATGTGGAATACCAGTATGACCAATGAACCAGTGCCCTCGCATCCTAACGCTCACGATGTACAGATGTCTATTCCTCTTGTCAAAGTGTCAACAATACCAGTATGTACTTCGTCTGTCCTGAATTCAAGTAGCAACTGTGTCAAGCAGCCACCCAATGAACCAGTGCCCTCACATCCTAAAGCTTCAGATGTACAAATGTCTGTTCATCTTGCCAAAGTGTCAACATTAACAGTACATACTTCGCCTGTCCTGAATTCAAGTAGCAACCCTGTCATGCAGCCTCCCAACTCAGCAATTTCATCTGCATCAACCCCAGTGCTGTCATCCAAAAAATCGGAACACATACAAATAACAACTTTTATGCAGTTTATTACTCAAGCAACCTCTTTATTGGACAAATGACAATGATCGATGACCGTAGATGGTTCCACTTCAGCTTCTTAAGGCATCGTGGGGATGGCAACTTTATATGGCCACGCCAAAAGGACTGTGATGCAATAAGGAAGCCAAGCCATATTTTTCATGCACCACTAACTTTTGTTGTGCAAGGAACATACACCATACAGCAGGAAGAGCTACAAAGCATTACAAATAAATATGAACAATTGCAACAGTGCTGGAATTAAAAGCAAATTGGGTCATACATCGCAAACTGCCTTTTTGATTAAATTATGGACAGTAACTCAAAATAGACTGAGGGACAGTGAAGCACAGAAAGATGGACTCAGGGAAACATTACAATCAAAAACACTGTGAAAGCAATAGTCCTAACTTGTAAAGTGTGTTGTTAGCATTGTGCTGAGATTTCTTCTGTACTGTGTATTAAAAACATTGCATTAAGCAATTATAGCTGATATTTTTAAGGCTCCATCTTGATTGCAAGACTGCAGCATGGCATAGTTGCAAAGAAAGTATAATAACACGTGTGAACATTGTTTATATGGCATGTAATGGTTTTTAATGCTTTTAATCAATATAAGTAAACTTTTTTTCATAGTAACAATTGTGTGGTGCCCTTTCATACACTCACCATGAAGTGTGGTGTGTCAGGTTACACTCGACACAATGTGTGGTGTGTCGTGTTACACTCACCACGATATGTGTGGTGTGTCATGTTACACTCATCACGCAAAGCTCCTTTTTTCTTGAGAACCTTAAAGGTATTTATCTTGCAACTTACATGTTTTTTCACAGCTGAAGCATAGTATCTTAAAATGTATTGACAAATTTATCTATGATCGATTTGAAAAATTGACTCTCATGTCACACTTTGGTAACCTCTTTTCGTGAACCCACCCAAAACCATTATGCTAAAAATATCAAGACTCACTCGATTCCTGATGATCCCCCACCCCCAAGTCACACTTAGTCTTCTACCAAAGTCATGCTCAAATATTGGTGTCTCTACATCCACACCATTAAGCTTTTAATGCCATCATGCCTCTTCTGCTGCCAAGAGTTCCACCAACCATGAAGTCCCATTTTGCTTGTGGAAGCCCCCCCCCCAACCAGATCATTTTCCAGGGAGCAGCTCTTTATACCACATTAACTAAGTTACTGCTAAACTCCTTATTTTTAAACCTTTTGTTGAGAAGTTTTAGTTTTAGTATATCCATGGTCAGAAAAATTGAATTTGTAAAAGAAACCAAAGCCCCCATTTATAAGTTCATTTAATCACAATACAGCATGCTATTAACTGATCAGATGCTGTGTGTAACCTAAGTCAAACAAAAATTAGACATACACATGTCTACCTATTTGCAAGTGAAGCAAATGTTACTAACATTCAGTCGCAAACACCTACAGTCACAAATTGCAGGTTAAGAACATTCAGTAGAATATAAACAATAGCCCAGTACTGCCTGCCTAAGAAAATGAAGTTGGTGTATTACTGGGAAACAGGCATCACTGGGACCCTTTGCTATGGAATGTCCTATAAAGTAGCAGAATGACTGCTCTTAGGATGGTGGTGTCAAATGGCTTAATGAGGTGTTCCTATGGGCTGAGGGCACAGCAAAGCTTATTTGTTATGCAGAAAGCTCCAGGAAGTGTTTAACCCATTCTGCTACCAATAGCTTTCTCTGAAGTCTGTACTATCCATTGGTAATCTGACACAGAATGACTGCCAGAAGATAATGAGTTAACTTTCTGTAGGCTCAATTAACTCCTCAAGCCAGTGGAAAAATAGTGCTCTACAGCTTCCTATACACACACAGGCAGTGTAGTAATAAGGCTTCAGTGGAGGAATCTATTTTTATCACTCTGTCATGTTGTTTGGCAGCAAACATTACATCAGCCCTTTTCTGAATGCAAAACATCTACTGAGCTATGCCCAGAGCTATAAAAAGTGATAGTCAGTGTGTGCTAGGGTGTGTTGGTAGTGACAACTTAAAACACAAAAGTTAGGTTCACCACACACACACACACACACACACACACACACTTTGTGTGGCTAAATTTATTTACAAAAATTAAAAGGAAATCAAATCAAATTCTGCTACTATATATTCTTACCAAAATGCTCAGAGGGGAATGTACCTTCTAAAATGGGGTCAAAAACACTCTGTCTACCAAAAGGGAGCATGAGTAACATAGGTCATGCCTAGACTACTGCCTACGTTACAGCATTGAATTTTTCAGAATATACCTGCAGCTCATAGAGCCAGTTCCTTCCCATCATATGGGCCAAGAGATAATATAGAGGGTTCAGTATAGACTGACATATCACAGTTGGAGGCCACTCCATTGTGACAGAAAGTAAAATAAAACAAGCACAGAGAGAAAAAGCAAAGAGAGGTTACTACTGCAGTAGATTTTGAAAAGGGTATAGAGTAAGAGGCATGTCCAGTAGTGGGAAGGGGGTTACACTATATTATTACACAGTGTTCAGTGGCAGACTGCAACAAACTGTCTTCTGAGTTATATATGAGCTGTTCCAATCTTGAGAAAGTTCTCAATCAATACCTGCTGTTTAAAGTAAACACTATTCTCTACCATAGCATGTGCAACCTTCTTCACTGTGTAGTATCAATTAAATGCTTGTGAAGGGCACCGTTTTATGTGCAGCAGGTTATGATGTCACTATGACAACCTCTAACTTCTAGTTCTACTTCTACCTCACTAATCTCATTGAATGTCCAGCAGTAGAACGTAGAGGTTTTTAACACTTTTTAACAACTTTTTTGAACTACTTTGATTTTTCATTGTTTCCAGTTTTTATGGCTGTATAGCGCAAGAGCCATGTTGACATATTGCAAACAGGAGAAGAAAGGTGAGGGGGCAATGTACACCCATACGTTTTCATGTCCTTCTCTGTATTCAACTATATTTAGTTCAGAATACTGAGTATGATTTATTTTAAGTCATTTTAGTACCTGACTTAACAAGAAGATGGAGGTATGAGTTCATTTCAAGAAGACATTCTGGGAGCTCTCAGAAAGAAAGAGGGAACAAAGCAAATAACTGCCTATCCATAAAAATAAGTCACATGTATGTAGACAATGCAGAATATATGCTTGGTAAGGTTGTACTGTATTAAAGTATTCTTGAAGTACATGGACGTTGTTTTAAAACAGTATGTAGCTATTTATTTAAAATTGTTTCTTCATATGAGGCACATTGAGCCAGGACACTTTTCCAGGGACAACTTGGAATGAGATAACAAGGGGATTTATTTCCATCTTTACCTATTTTGTTTTCATTTTTACAGCTGCATAACACCACAGCTAAGCTGATGTATTGCGAACTGAAGAAGAATAGTAAGGGGTCTTACTGGAATTCCTAATACAGCGCAGTGGAGTGGAGTTGAGGCACATCTTCCTGAAAATCTGTCCGCTTCCTCCCCATTCACTAAAATGTGTTTCCTTCTTCTCTCGTCCCACTGATTCACTATTTTCTTGCTCCTACACTCACTTCCGATTCCAATCATTGACACTGGGCAGCCAGCAAGCCATAACAATAAATACTGATCATTAAAAAAATCAAATAAAGCATTACATTTTTGAAGGACATCTGTAAAAAAAGTCTTTGGGACCAATTCACAAAGGTGGATGCACAGCTTGCACCAAGACTGCATCCATCCTGGTGCTGCACCTACCACTTTAGCACAATGTGCACCCAATTCACAACGGTCATGTGCCTTTGCGACTCTTCACCCTCTTTATGGCAGCTTGCACAAGATATGTGGCACAAACCCAGTAATAAGGGCAGCAGCAGTAGTAGACCAGCTATCATTGGGCTGGGGGTGCACCATCTGTGAATCCTGAGCTTCAGCCAGGGACTGCAGCAAGCCCCATGTGCCCTGTGTTCAGCACACCCATGGCTTGTGCCAGTCTAAACCTTCTGTGAATCAGGCCCAACCTGTGTGATGTTAATCTATAGCAGCCATGGTGGCTCTAACTAGAGTTTGTTTTAAGTGTCCACTGTCTGCCAGGCCCTGCCCTTGGAACTGGAAGTGTTTCTAAGATCATTAGTTTGCTGTTTTTCTCTTTTAGCACTTTTCTTATAGCCTTAAAATCATCTTGTATGTTATCATTGGCACACATCTGAACATGATTTACTCCTGCATGGATGAGTCCTTACAGAGAATCCCCATTGTTTTTCATTAAGCTTGTAACCTTATTTTTAGTATCATTTATTTTTGCTCCTAATAGACAACTGACTGTAGAGTTTTACTTCCTCTCTTTACATATTTCTCTATCAGCAAACCTAATGATGGAATCTTCCAAAACCACTATACTTTTTTGCTAATGGATTTTCTTAATTTAGATCTTGTACTGATTCTGTTTCTTGTACATTTAGTTCTCCCTGCTCAATTTCAGTTAATAACTGTTTTGTGGGTATGCTATGTGCCTCTGTTAGATCAGTTGTCCCATTTTTAAGTGGTTAACCATCGGGTTACAATATATAAAATATATTAAATAGAGGAATTTGATATCTATCTGCTTCAGGTTCAAGTTTATTGCAGGAAACTACTCCACTGAGCAAGCTCATTCACAAGGAGGTCCTGGTACACATACATAGGCATAAGGACATAACATACAGATATCATTTCAATAAGAATATAAGTCAAGTAATTACAGAATACAGTGAAAGTCACAAAGGAACCATTTAAGACTGAAATAATGACTACCATTGGCAACATGATCAGCTTAATCAAATTCCTTCAAATAGCTTAGTAGTTACATGTCTTATGTACAATTGTCACGGGTAAGGCCTAAATATAAACATTATGAAATATCGGGTACTAACCTATGGGTGAGGGAGGAATTAGTAGCAGCTACAGAAATCTTTTAATTTGGATAAGAATAAAATTTCGAAGAGATTAAGTGATACAGTGCTGGTTAACTTAAGCGTAGATTGAAGTTGGTTCCATATGGTAAGGAGGGAGTATAAGATGGCTCGGGGACCAAATGTAGTATGAGTTCGTGGGACGTCAAGTAGGATAAAATTTGATTTCCTGAGAGAGTAAGCACACTGCAAGAGATGTGGATAAGAGACGTTATGTAGCTATGCAGTTTCTGAAGAAGTATCTTAAAGGTCCAGAACCTGGCATGAAGCAAGCGTCTAGTGGCAAGTGACGTCCAGCCGACAGCTGAATACAGGTCGCAATGGTGGGTTCTGAAGGGTGAGCTGGTGATGAATCATAAAGCACAATGATAAAGGACATCCAGTTTCTTTAGGCTAGAAGTCACTGCGGAGGCGTAAAGGAAATCACCATAATCGAGTAGGGGAAGAAATGTGGACAATACGAGCCTGGTTCGAGTATCAAAAGGGAAGAGGGATTTGTTTCTAAAGAAGAACCCTAACCATATTTTTAGCCTCCTGTATAAGTCCTTGATGTGGTCATTGAAGGAGAGCTTATTATCAATCCAGAAGTCGAGGTATTTGAACTTAGTAACCACTTCTAATGGTTCGCCTAGTGAGGTGACTATAAAATTCTTTGGGGTTGAGGGGTGGGTGCTGATTGTAGGGCTACTAGAGAAGACCATCGCCTTGGTTTTCTTGGCATTTAGAAGGAGCTTTGCTTCGATAAGATTAATTTTAAGTTGAGCAAAGTCATCTTGCAGAACATACCTAACTTCCGATAGAGTAGTACCAGAGGAGAATAACACAGTGTCGTCAGTGAAGAAGTGAAGAGCTGATTTTGTTATAAGTGAGTCAAGGTCATTAATTTACATAGAGAAAAGTATCAGTCCTAAGATAGAGCCTTGGGGGACTCCCCTAGCAATTGGATGGGGAGCCAAGTGGAGACCATCTGCTTTGACTTTCTGTATCCTATCAGAAAGGTAACTGGTGAACCATTTCACTGTAGATGGATTAGCACCTAGCTTAGTGAGGCATTGAATTAGGAGGAGATGGCCAACAGTGTCAAATGCTTTACTCAGGTCAAGGAACACTGCACCGGTGGTCTTCTTGGAATCCACCACAGAAATCCAGTCATTAGTAACTTTAGCCAATGCAGTGACAGTGCTATGGTTGGATCAGAACCCGGACTGGGCAGAGTTTAGCCGAGAGTGGGATTTGATGTGTTGTTTTAATTGATTATGGACTAGTTTCTCAAGAATTTTAAAAAGGATAGGCAAGATGGAGATAGGCCTATAGTTGTTTAGATCCCAAGGAACTCCTGATTTGAAAAGAGGGAGAATGTGGGCTGCTTTCCAACAAGATGAAACAGAGGCAGAAATAATGGATAAGTTGAAGATATGCAGGATAGGGGCGGCAAGGTGAACAGCACCTAGTTTAAAGAAATATGATTCAAGACCATCATCGCCAGCACTCTTTCTAGTATCTAGGTTAAAGAGAACATCTTCAACTTCTTTAAATGTGAAAGTGCTTAGTTGAAAGGTATGGGCTGGAGTGCCAGTAGCAGTGGTAGAGCTAGCATTATTTTTAACATGATTAGCATAGGGAGAGGAGTCAAAAGCAAGTCCTGCAGTGACAAAGTGCGAATTCAGTTCCTCAAGAATTTGGGGCTTGTTTTTGACCAGCCTCCCATTGGTTATTATCTTAGATGTAATGGATGGGGCTGTGGGCTGGCCTTCAATAGATTTAATAGTCCTCCAAATTTTTTGAGAGTTTCCTTTAGTATGCTCCAGGATGGAGATGTAGAATTGAGCTTTTGTTGTATGGATGATTTTTACACATGCATTTCTGGCAGCTCTGAATGACTGCCAGTCGGCAGGGCTCTTAGAATGCCTTGCCTTAGCCAAAAGTTTGTCTCTGCTAGTGAGTGCAGCTTTAAGATCTGGGGTAAACCAAGGTTGGGAAAGGTTATGTATCCTTACTTTGATAAAAGTGGCATGTTTCTCTACCAGGGTGTTAAGGTTAACATTAAGAACGGAAACAGCTTCATCAATGGTTTTAGCAAGGAATAAATCTTGTCATCTGACCCTGCTTAAGTCAAGCAGAAAGCTTGCACTATTGAACTTGCACAAGGACCATTTAGTTCCAAGCTTAGATTGTTGGCTGGTTTTGGCTTGCAGTCTTGTTCATACCACCATGCTGTGATCACTCATGTCTTTATGAAACACTGCTGTGTGGGAGATTTTATGAAGGTGTGTAGTTAGTATGACTCTAGGATGGAGCTATTGTGAGGATTAGAAATATTGATCCTTGCAGGTTTGGTTACTAGCTGTACAAGTCCAAGCTCATCGCAGATGGTTTTAAGGCTGCAGGATTTTGCAGAGAGCCAGTCCATATTGAAGTCACCTTTCTTTCCTCCTATTCCCAGTCACAAGTGCCTATTCATTATCCTGCATTTTGGTCATTAAATCATCAGCACTTCCTGCTCTTTTGCACTTTCCTGTACCAATCATGTTACATACAGTATTTCACCCTGTATAGTATTATCAACTGATTTACTTTCAGTATATATTGTTCTCTGACTGTTTTGTTCTGTTGTGTTTAAAGCATTTTCAGGTTCATTGTTGTTTAGATTGCTGATCTGGTGTTGCATAATTTCAAGCTCTTGGATGGTCACAGAGATTTTTAATGTGGCTATCTATCTTTCTAACAATAATACATTTGTTCATTTACTTCATGTAAAAACTGTGATTTTTCCTACAACCTCCTCAGAGGTAAATATTTTGTAACTCTTACACATATGCATGATTTAACAATTTAAAAATAACACCAAGTACTTGAGATATGTGTCTTTATTTAGAGACTAATGCTATATGGGAGAATCAGGGTTAGGATTAAGAGTCAGTTTTTTTCACTTCAGTAAAGTCAGTGAAAAATCCTTAGTTGATAAGCCAGTCCAAAAACATGACAGCTTTAATAAAAATGGAAACCTTAGTTTCTGAACCCCACTACTGTAGTTAAAAGAAATAAATTCCTACCAGTAGTTTTATTTCATTCAGTCCTTTGTTGCCCCTACCTTTTCAGCTTTCCTGGCTGATATGGCAGACTCTTGCCTCTGCTGTGTCTGCCTGTGCTTGTGCTCGCCAATGGCACAGATGCTTCAACTAATATAGGGGATAACCTGGAAGTGGCTCATACAGGTTGCACTCCTGGCTTTTTTCCAAGTTGTGCTGCCCCTCATTAATTGTAGTTCTCAACAGTATTGAGACTACAGTTCCCAACAGCCCTTCCAAGACTTTCACAAATATAGAGATAGAGATATACACAATAGTAGGATTTTCTTTTCTGTTTTTAGTTATAGTAGTTAGACAGATAGATTGTGGTTCACACAATTTCTTAGACCAGCCTTTGGAAAGCCACCTCCACCCATGCTTGTCAATTGCTTGCAGGGCTGCAACTAATATAGTGGATAACCTGGAAATGGCTTGCCCAGATCATGCTTCTGGCTCACTACATCAGTCTCCATTTAATGTTTAAAACAAATAAAAGCTTAGCCTGAGTCCTACTGCAGACTCTTGGTTCCTTTCTGTAGCACTCCACATTGTCAATGGGCAACCAGAACATAAGGGTAATATGCACCCCTACTAAGAGAAATGGCACAGCCTAAGGCTATATTCAGCATAGAATCTTAGCACATGAACACTTTGCACAGCAGCAACTGTCCAGTCAGCTGAGTCATTGAAGGGAAAGCAGCATAGAAGATTCTCTGGAGAAAAACATTTATTTTAGGTTGTTACCCTCTAGGGCTGCAATTCTGTGGAGCAGGTTGGGGCTATCTGGTGACAGGGAGCAACACTAAATTTAAAATTGTGCTTGTTGAGCTGCAGCTTTCAAATTGTTTAACCTCATTTTACCCCATTTCCACTGATTGCGCTTGGATTGGGGTCATGTCTGCCACACTATTCTAAGGTTGCTTATATTTTAGCAGGTCTCTGATTTCTTAATGTCATCGTGCCTTAGATAAGTACCCTGTTTTGGGGGGCTGATTCTTAGGGTCTGGTGCTTAGTCCTTTTCCTGTGTCTCCCTACCATCTATTTTGTCATTGGTTTCCCCCAAAAGGACTGTTATAGGGGGGACTTAAATTTCCTAGTTTAGTAGTACGTGCTCTGAGTACTTAAACTGCCTGATGTAACATTACCTTGGCTGTCTTGGTGAATACTTCCATTTTTATTTTGGTTGTACAGATATATACAAAAAAAGAAGAAGAAAGGGAGTAGAGACCATCCTTAGTCTTCTATCAGGCTGTTTCTTGGGGGTCTGTTCTCAGAGTGTTATTTTATTTTGTTAACGGCTCTCCTGAGCCGTGTGGCTTCCTGCTGTTTTTGCAGCCCTGTCTGTTAGCCTCGCACTCTTTTTTCATTGTTACAGGCTGTCCAAGCCTCAGTGCATCTGTTTTCATGCCTCTGGATTTCATCTTGTCCCCTGACATGCTGACATCATGCGTAGCATTATGACATCACACATGTGCACATTTGCATGAGTACACGTGCGTCAACACTTTTTTCAAGTACTACACATGGCGGCTGTGTTTCTCTCAGTTTGGCACTTGTTGTTGGGCACGATTGTTCCTACTACAGCCTGTTTGGGCTGTTGGGATACAGAGATCAAAGCATTCCTCTCTCTCTCTCTTTCTCTCTCTCTCTCTATCTATATATATATATATATATATATATATATATATATATATATATATATATATATATATTATACCTGCACAGTAGTGCAGGTATAGTCATGGTTAGGTAGGCACTTTAATATTAAATCCAAACTTTTGTACTTTAATGACTTTGCAACTGTTTGTCTGATTTATCTGAACTTTTGCATGCATGGTCTGGTACAATAGATCTCAAGATATGCAAGTTTCATTCCAGTCGTAATTGTGGTTGTGGAGCTGTGGAATGTCAAAAAGTGTGAAGAATCATCACTTTTTGGCAAATTCTTTGCTCATCTGTACAGCCTGAATGGTTTGTCTGTGTGGTCTGAAAGATTTAGGCTAGATGGGGACTGGGTCACTGAAGTGCCTTTTAAAGGTCTATTGAAAAAATATTAATCTGTTCAAAAGTTATTAAACTTTTACATTTCCCATTATAGCCTATGGGAAAAATATATGTGGGCCACAAAAACTTTCACGAAAGTACTGCAGACATTCACGAAAGTATCATTGGTTTACATGTGGGACTTTTGCAAACCAATGATACTTTCACAAAAGTCTACGGTTCTTTCACGAAAGTTCATGGAATTTTAGCAAAAGTTCCACAGGTAAAGAGCCACAAAAAAACAGTTTCTTTGCTACTTCATAGCAAAAAAATGGTTCTGGCCTTTGGGCTGAAATTTGCAGGGTGGCAAGTCATTGCCTGACAGATGTGCCTTTTGCTGGTTTGCTGAAAAAATTTACACCAGTTCTATAGTTACAGCATTTTGAAGTTTTGGAATTTTCCATTGGATAACATTGTGATGCCTGTACCACCTTTCAGCACCTATATCTCAAAAATAATTCTAGATATAGATTTCTTGCTAAGCATAGTTAGTTGTACTAAGCATGCATGGAGGTGGCCAGGTCATAAATACAACTGTGAAGGAATTTTTTACAAAGTTGCTATGGTTACTGAGATATTGCCACATTTGCGGTACAAGAGTTACTTGGAATGTCTCTAGGCATGTGCTATGTGTTTGTGCTTATAGGTAGGTGGGATCACAGGGCACAAAGGGCCCATACTCCCACCTATGCATAACATTTTGCTAAACTGGGAGTAGAGGGCCCTCCTGCACTATGCCTCTACAGTTATGTGTGGGTGGGAGTGCAGGGCCCAGAGGACCTTCATGCCCTCATACAGTATGCATGCAAGTAACATTTCACTTTAGCAAAAAGAAAGGAAATTCATTGCAAAACAACTCCATTTTAATGCAACAGTTAGGGTTAATTTCACAATGACAAAAGTCTGGAAATTTGAAGTTAGGGTTACCAACCCTACCACCCCACCCTCCACATGCCAGCAGGCATTGGGGTGTGAGTTGAGGTAATCAGTCCTAATTCTCATCCCATTCTCCTATACTGTACCACCTCAGCTTGTTTACACATGGAATGGGGTGAGAGTTAGGCCTGACGACCCAAACGCACACCCCAACACCTGTAGGTGTGTGGTGGATGGGGGGTTGGGTGGTAGGGTTGCTAACATTAACATTGAATTTCCAGACTTTTTGCAGTGTGGAATCAACCTTAACTGCTGCAATAAAACTGTTTCTTTTTTACAATTAACATATATGATAGGAGTGCAGTCACACCCTTATAGTTAGGGTTGAGTAGGCACTTCAATGTTAAACTCAAAATGTTGCACTTTTATAACTTTGCAACCATTCAATGGAGTTGAACAAAACTTGGTATGCACTGTCCTGTGTGGTAGTTCTTGATTTGTCAAGTTACATTCCGGTTGGATGTGTAGTTTCTGAGTTATGAAGACGTGAAAGAAACATGTTTTTGCTCATTGACTTTGCTGGGATTTTTCTTTGAACTTGTCTACAGCCCAGATGGTTTGGTTGTTTGGTCTGACATTTTCAAGGCAGAAAAAGATTACCCCACAGATGTGCCTTTTGCTAGTCTGGTGAAAAAGAATAAGCAGTTTTTAAGTTATTGCAATTTAAAATTTTGAAAAAATCATTTCTGAGCATGCTCTGAAAGCACTTCAAGATAGCTGTATGAAATGAAGTAGGAATCCTGCTTCATATAGGGAAATTCTTACTTTGTATGGCCACAATCTTGTTTTCAGTTTTGTTTGAATAAAAAATTTGGAAACCTCCCAAAATGATATTCTTGGGAGGAACCAACACATGTAGCTTGCTTATTGGGACCCCTTAGGTGCATTTTGCACTTTACTGCTGGAAAAATGCCCTTAAAATGGGCTTTTATTTCATTTTTAAATTCTTCCTTTGTATCCACATAATATGAATTAGGATCCTAGTTTGTATGACAAGATATGAACTAGGATCCTAGTTCATGAGCTGAAACTCCCAGAATATTTATTTTAATGAAAAAAAAGTTTCTGCTGACATCGGGGTGCCCAATCCCCATGTCGACAATAGATAACATTGTCCTCAACTAAACACATTGGTAAAATCAGGGGTACCTTATCCCCATGTCGACAGTAGATAACACTGTCCCCAACTAAACACATTGCTGACATTGGGGTGCCCAATCCCTGTGTTGGCATTAGCCCTCCCCCAAAGGAAGGACACTGGGGAGCCTACTCCCAGTGTCCCCAGTTTAATCATATCCCCCAACATCACCAGTATTGTTGGACACTGGGGAACTCACCCCCAGTGTCCAGAAATGTTTAATTTTATATACCTGAGAAAAAGAAAACAGTCCCCCGATGTTTTATTTTGTTTCATCCTGTAAAAAAGCAAAACAGTCCCTTGTTGTCTCCCCCTTCCCCAACTCAAGCCTCCCACCCCACCCCCTCTTGCACTATACATACCACTGATGATCCTCTTCTGTGATCTTCTGTGGATTAGGACATGTCTCTTCAAAGCCAAACCGTAAACTGAAGAATCATGGTAAGCACCTTATAATGGCTGTCAATGGCATTTTGAACTCATGTTGATATCTCAGCTGTTTCTTTTTATATTTCCATCAAATTTTCATCATGGTCCATTTGGGGTCCCACCTCATTAATACTGGCACCGTCATTTTATTACTCAGTCTCGAAAGGTGATTTCACAGTCACTGTGTGGAATCACCTTTTGGGACCAATTAATGAAATGACAGTGCTAGTGTTCATGAGGTGGGGTCCCAAAAAGCCCATGTTGAAACTTTTTTGAAAAATTCCCTAAAATGGCTGTGTTATGAGCGTGCATTGTGCAGCTTCTATGCAGGTGCATAACTTTGATAATTTAAATATTTTAACTCCAGATTTTCAACATACTCATTTTGTCACACCACCTCATGAACAGTATACTGTAGCTGTCATTTCTCACATCTTTCCTGAAATGTGTTTTCGCACCTGGAGGGCAGAATTGCGCTATCACTATGCGGACCATTTCATTTGAGGACCAATTAATGAAATGACAGTGCCAGTGTTCATGAGGTGAGGTCTCCTAAAGGCCATGTTGAAAATTTGATGAAAAAATTCTGGAAAATGCCACAGGTACATGCGTCTGTTGAATTTATTCTACACACGCACATAACCTTGGTACTTTTCAATATTTTGCCACAAAATTATCAACATGGCCATTTTTCACGCCACCTCATGAACAGTACAACTGTCATTTTCCACATCCTGCCCAAAATGTGTTTTAGTGCCTATGGTTCAGAATGTCATTGCAGTTGTCCATAGTTACATTTTGTCTTGCATTTCACAATTTCTATGTCCTGGGATACATGAGGTTGGGTAAAAAGATGGCTATGCTAACAATTTGGTCAATGTTGTTCAATACATGGAAGCGCAGGGTCAAGATGGCCCTGTGCTTCTACACCTACATACATATGAACATCTATGGTGGGACTGGAGTGCAAGGTCCGAAGGACCCTGAGCCCTCACAGTAAAATAAGGATACTATTATACTATCTCAAAATGAAGGGAAATTCATTGCAAAAAACTCAGTTAATGCATTAGTTAGTGTTTCTATTACAGTGACAAAAATCAGGAAATTTGAATTTAGGATTACCAATCCTACCACCCCACCCTCACCCTCCCCTTCCCAACTGACATTGGGGTCTGCCTTGGTGTCATCGGCCCTAATGCTCACCCCATTCCATGGGTAAACAAGCTGATGTGGTACAGTATAGGAGAATGGGGATGAGAGTTAGGGCAATGACCCCAAGGCACACCTGATGCCTGTTGGTGTGTGGAGGGTAGGAGGGTGGCGGTGGGGTGGTAGGGTTGGTAACTCTAAGTTTGAATTTCCTGACTTTTGCTGCTGTAATATAAACCCTAAATGATGCATTAAATGAGTTTTTGCAATGACTATATATATATATATATATATATATATATAGCTATATCTAGATATAGCTAGATATATAGAGACAGACAGACAGACAGATAGACAGACAGACAGACAGACAGACAGACAGATAGATATACTGTATATATTTTACAAAAAAACTTTTTTAATTCTGTAGTTAGGGTTAAAGTGGCAAAAGTAGGGAAATGTGACATTAGGGTTTCCAACCCTAACACCCCACTCCCACCTGCACACACCAACAGATGTTGGGGTTGTGCCTTGGTGCCCTCAGCCCCAACAGTCACCCCATTCCATAATTAAATAAGCTGAGATAGGTGCAGTATAAAAGAATGTGGTTAGCATTAGGGCTGATGACCCCAAGGCATACCCCAATGCCTGTTGTGTGTGCAGGTTGGGTGTTAGGGTTGGAAACTCAAATGCCACATTTCCCTACTTTTGTCACTTTAACCCTAACTAGAGCATTAACAATGTTTTTTTGCAATTTATTTCCTTAATTTTTGAGATATAATCATATTCTTATTTACCTGTGGTAACTCATGGCGCTCCAGGCCCTGTATGCCCATCCCTCCACAGATGCGTATATGCATGTAGCTGTGGAAGTACAGGGTCTTCTGGGCCCTGCACTTCCATTTATAGGACAATAGTGACCAAATTGCTGGCATAGCCATCTCATTACCCCCCCCAAGTACTTGGTACAGAATATTTTTGAATCTCCACCAAAGTGTAAAACAGCGCAACTGCTATGCAATTCTGTACCACAGGTACGAAAACACATTTTGGCCAGGATTTGAAAAATGACAGCTGTAACATACATGAGGTGGGGGTAATAAGAAGGCTATGTTGAAAATCTAGGGTGAAAATATTTAAAATTTCCAAAGTTATGAGCATGCATACGGAAATTGCAATGAATGGTAATAACTTTGCCATTTTTACATATTTGGACCCCAAATTTTTAACATAGCCTTCTTATGACTCCACCTCATGCACAAGGGCAGGAAAACATTTCCAAATCCCACCTCTATTATGCACAACACTATTGTAACACTGTTGTAGCACCTGCCTTACAATTGTATGTTAATGTTAATCTTGTAATTTGATGTTTAATGTCTCATTCCTATTGTACCTCATCCCCCCCACCCCGGTTGCACCGGGAGACGAGTGACTTGTCGCTCAGTGTGCCTTCCTGGTGAAACATTTCAATAAATAAATAAAAAAATCACCTTTCAGGTGGGAGTTGTATAATGACAGTCATATGTTTATGAGGTGGAGTTCACAAAAGGCTTTGTTGAAAATTTGGTGTCAAAATGTTAAAAAATGGCAGGATTATGCATACAGTAAAAGCTGAAACCCCATTGAAACAAATTGAACTGCATTTATCTTAGTTTCTCATATTACAGTCACCAGTTCCAACAGCAAGACATGTCTTCGAGTGGTGAGTGGATCTCGAACCTGGGACCTATTTAGGTTAGTAAGAGTGTGGGGTGGTGGGTGCTGAGTGGGAGGTGGGGGTTAGGGGGTTGATCATCTTGGGATCATTTTCTTTTTTGCAGGTCTGAAAAAATTGCATTGAGAAAGCCATTTCTATTTTTGAACATTGAGCCAGCAATGGGAGGGCGGAGGGGGATTCCACTAGACACCAGGAAACTATGCAGCAACAAGGGGATTTCAATCACTCCCCTTTTGATACCAAATCTCTGTCCAGTCTGATAACTGAAACTTATAGGACATTGCAGCCAAAGGAGGTATAGTCCATGGAAGCCTTAAATATGAATCCTATCCTGTCTGCATCCTCTACCACTCTGAACTGTTTTCCAAACTTTATTTACTGAGATCAGATTATTTAACAAGAATGGGCAGGAGTCGACCAGAGGAAATATCTACCAAAACCCAAGTGGGAAACTTTATCCCTGGCTGATAAGGCTGTACATAACTCCATAAGGCACACGACTATCCCAAATGAGGGATCTCTGGCCTTAGCAGATACACAAAATAAGAAAGTGGATGCTTCATACAGAAAAGCTTTTGCGATCAACAGAGCAAACCTCTGCACCTCCTATGGCCACTTTATTGTTGCCAGAGCAGTACACTTGCAGGTTATGATGATGGGTAGCTTAGTTCCATGGATCCTGCGGGGGTGAGTATTTTACAGCTTGTATCCATGGCCTCCACCTTTCTAGGGGATGCCATGGTGGAGAACCTATGCATGTTACCTTGTTTTGCTTATCACATCGTGTCCACCATGCAAGGGGTAGGGCTACAGCAATGGGTTGTGGACCATGCATTGAAGACCAAGTTGTTTTACTTAACCTTTGAGGAAAGCTTATTGTTTTGTTCAGGCCTGGATGACATTTTGAAGGATATCCAAGATAAAAAGGGCCACCTTCTGTGGGGAGGGTGGCTAGCTGCCTAAAGAAATAATTGCTTTAACCAAGTCTGCTGCCAACCACCATTAAAAATCCTTTTGAAACTGCCATAAGGATGCATCCAAATCAGTAACACTCAGCAGGAAAGAGTTCTGCACCAAACCAACATTCACCCGTTACCTTTTTGACTTGAAAGGCTGACTTATTCATCAGACAATAAGCCTATAAAAAGTTGTCTCCAGCCTCCATTTCAGCTTCCCTACACCATGTCCAGGGACTGATCATGGGCACCAGACCCCAGTGGACTTGCAGCAAATTATCAAAATCCTTGCCCAAGTACTCCAGTACACATCAGAAGTAAAAATCTCAGCAGCCAAAACAAACCAAGAGCTCTCACAATTCAGGGACCACTTCCCCTCAGCAGAATGAGGCATCAGCTTGGTCAAAGAAGCCACTGATGCCATGCAGGCCCAACTCTGAGACCAAGCCTTCTGAATCCACTATCTTCTGGAAAAAATCGACGAGCTGGAAAACTGGACCAAATGCAACAACCTGCGCACTGTAGGATTCCCAGAGGGTGCAGACAATTCTGACATGGTACAATTCCTTCAGCACACACTGCCTAAACCTCTAAATGCACCAGACTACCCACACACAGAATCTGAGTGGGCACACAGATACTTGACCCCGAGACCCACGCCAGACCACCCTTGCCAGCCGATCATAGCCAAGCTCCTTTGCTTCCTTGTGAAAGAAAACATTTTGCACATAGCCAGAGAGCGAGGCCCACTAATATGGAAGAGACTTCTCAACTGAGCTCTCTCTTTGCCAATGGGCCTTCAGTGCCACCTGTAAGAAACTAGTGTAGCTTGGTCTTCAATGCAATATGGGCTACCCAGCTACATTGTGTGTGACCCACAATAGAGTACAATACTCCTTTCCCTTAAATGAAGCTGTGGATCACTTTGTGACTAGCACAATCCTAACGACCTCAGACCGGGCTCTTATGGACACTTACCCAGCACCTTCCTCCAAAGCCCAGGCTTAAAGCCTTTACCAGCCACGAAAAGGAGTCCAAGCTTCTAGCCACCACAGACCCTCCTTGGCAGTTGGTGAAGAAACAACAGAAGAGGCACAGGACTCATGGAACTGGTTGAAAAGACCCTCATGGAGAACACACCTAGATCCTGTAGTCTGAACAGAAGCTCAGGATCCCCAGCCTCATCAATCAGTCCAGGAATTCCACCTGCTGTGAACAGATATGCAGCCCTGGCTACAAGTGCTGAAACCACCACCAGAATGGAGAGGGAGCCATCAACCCACTGGGATGCTACACTTCCAAGACCTGCAGCACGATCATGGGCTGATCGAACAGCCAATACTTCTTTGTCTCTGCTTACCTCCTTGGGCACAGAATATGCCCCAACTCACCATGCAAAAAGAGCTCTAACCGCTGGATCATTCAGTCTGCCTCCCTCCTCCTCCTGATGAGTACTTTTCTCTGTGGTTTTTGTTTCCCTGTGCTGAAGGTGTATACACGAGGTATCCATGTGTGGGCCGAAGTTCCTGCAGTTTGAGTTGTTTCCACTGATCAGATACTTGGTTGCTTTTCTGATCAGCTTTGGCAGGAGCAGTATGTTTGGCACTAGTTGGAATCCTTAACTGGGATGATACACTATACTGGTGTCCATATATGTGTATCTGTTTGGCACTCACCAAAAACATTTTCCATTCCTATCAGATTGTTGGTCTCACCAACATGGGCTCTTGGGTTCCGAGACCCCCAGGAGCCTATCACCCCTCTTTGGAATGAGCAACATTTCTGTGATCCCCTTTTATGAAGGAGAGATGCTTGTCTTATCTCTCCTACAAGACTGATGTATCTCTCCTACAAGACTGATGTGAACTGTGACACATTAAAACATCTTTCCATAATGGTATAGATCTGCCCTATATCAATTCCACCCTTTCTTCTCTGGAATATAATCTTGGGGACATTGGTGAGACTTTGTCATAGTTACAGAGAGGGTGTTGGACACATGGAACGGCCTTCCTGAGGAGGTCATGGGGTCAAAAATAGTGGAGGAATTCAAGAATGCATGGGACAGACATCAGGTAATTCTGGTAGGGGGTAGGAAGAAGTAGGCTGTTGGTTAACTATGATCTGCAGCTTATCCAATAGGTATGAAAATGGGCAGACTATGTGGGCCAAGCGGTCCTTACTACTGTCAAAGTCTATGTTTCTATGTTACAAACCCCAGGGAACTAGGTTTGGGCTGGGACAGATGGGGTAAAGGCACTCCTGCAGTTTGTGGCACAAATTGCTGACAATTACAACCTGACCTGCTGGCAAAATCTGATGACTCTTTCCAAACACTTCCATCAGGAAGGAACACTACCCTGGTGGTTACACTATAACTGACTGGCATTTTGCTATCAGACTTTACTACCATTAGAGTACTGGCCTCACTAGCACAAACTTTTTGTGGGTACAAAGTTATTTTGGGGACATCACTTCACCTGCTATTGGGCTCAGTATATGCAAGATCCCTGGTAATAATTAGAGGCGCATGATTTATTTACATGCTATATTCACTTACCAGAAATGTCTATTGCCTAGGAATTATTTGTTCTGGCTCATAGTTGGTTCCCCTCCAGCCCCCCCAAATCCTATTTCCCTAACCCATTCCATGAAGGCTTCATTTACAGATTTTACAGGGCTCCTGCCCAGTGTCTCATTAATCAATCAATCAATCAATTAATTATTTATTGATAAAAAAGTGCCATTCGCACAAGGACCATGGCACTTGTACGATAAAATATAGAAGTCTTAGGTTAAAAGTATACCAAAAATATTTAAAATAAAACAGCTGGGCTGGCAGTATAGCCTAGAGGTTAGAGTAATGAGCTGTGAATGAGCTTGGTACATCCAGCAAGACCAGATCTTGGTTTAATTCTCACAACCTCCACTTGCATACTGTGTGACTCTGAGCAAGTCACTTAACTGCCCAATGCTCCCAGGTCACCCCTGAAAACAGGCATTTGTGCCTAGTGGGCCATACCCAGTTACTAAAGACTAAAATAAAAAAAATAAAAAATTCAACCATGTTCAGGATAAACAAGATTAAAAAGATGTGTTTTTAGTGCAGTTTTAAAGCCCTCCATGGTCAGGCACACCCTTATCCACCGAGGTACAGAATTCTACAGGGTGGGGGCCATAAATGTGAAAGCCTGGGCCCCAGAAGTTTTCAAATGAACCCTGGGAACTTCTAGCAATACTTCATTGGTGGAGTGGAGTGAGCAGAGGGGGGTACTAGGGGCAAAGATAATCTTGCAGGTAACACAGTTACTGTCTGTGCAGGGCTTTATAGGTCCGCAAACCGACCTTGAAGAGGTAGCCAGTGCAGCATGCACAGCACAGGTGTGACATGACAAGATCGAGAATGCCCAGTCAACAACCTGGCTGCCACATTCTGCACCAGCTGCAAGCGGCGGATATTAATCCCTGGTAGCCCTAGGTACAGGGAGTTTCAGTAGTCAAGGCAGGAGGTCACAAAGGCATGAACCAATGTCAGAAGGTCAACAGACAGAACCAGGTGTTTAATCCAGAATGATATTCCTCAGATGGTAAAAAGAGATCTTGATGACGGCCGACACCTGAGATTTAAGCATCAGCCCTTCGTCAAGAATAACACCCAGATTTCGCACCCGTTCAGAGGTCAACAGCTGGCTTCCACCAAGCCAAAGACCGGATGGCAGCCCAACTGAAAACCCTTCCACCTGAAGACCTGAGTCCACAACCAATAACTCAATCTTGTCAGGGTTCAACTGTAACCAATTAGCACTCATCCAATCTTGGATCTTGGCGAAGCAGTTGTTAAAGACCAAGAGAATATCATCCTGCTCAGGCACAAAGGACATGTATAGCTGAGTATCATCTGCATAGCTGTAAAAACAGTCCACATCACCTTACAATGTCTCCCAATGGTAGCATGTACACCGCAAACAACATGGGTGATAAAACAGAGCCATGCAGCACCCCACAAGGCAGGGAGAATGTGCCAGAAGAAAAATCCCCAACACCACTCTCTGAGACCTGTCCATCAGGAAAGAGTGGAACCATCTGAGGACTGTACCAGACAATCCACAGATCAGCAGCAGTTGTTACAATAACACACCATGGTCCATGGTGTCAAACACTGCAGAGAGATCAAGGAGAACCAAGATGGACCAGCTCTTCTGATCTCTTGCTATCAGGAGATTATTGAGTACCTGAACAAGGGCCATCTTGGAACAATGCCTCTTCCGAAATCCGAACTGAAGTGGACCATAGATATCGTGGCCAATAGGATGATCCTACAGCTGCAGCACAACCACTTTATTGATAACCTTTCCCACAAAGGGAAGGTTAGAGATAAATCTGTAGTTAGCGAGACAAGCTGGGTCGAGAGAGAGTTTCTTAAGGAGAGGTGTAACCACCGCCTCCTTCAGGGTGTCTGGAAACACACCTGTCTCTAGTGAACACTGGACTATCTCAGCTAGGACTGAGCTGATGATCTCAACACACCACATAAGGAGACAAGTTGGGCCCAGGTCCAAACTACAGCAGGTTGGCCACAGACTCTGGATGATCCTCACAACACCCACAATCACCACCCAGTCAAAGTTGGACCAGACACATCAAGGTACTGCAACCTCCCACCGACCACCACCACACCCATTGGAATGAGTTATGCTGATCTCAGACCTGATGTCGGCAACCTTATCTGAAAAGAATTAAGCAAACTCATCACATTTCTCTTGTGACAACACTCTCTGAGACTGCAGGCTTGATTGTACAGTCTGTTGACAGTTCGGAAGAGTTGGGCTGGTTGATTCTGTGCAGCAGCAATCTCCCTGGACAGGAACTGTACCTTCTTTCCAGAGATGGCTGATTGATAGTCCTTGTAATGGGCCATCAATCTAAGTCTGTCGGCATCAAGGCTGGATTTCTGCTAACACCGTTCCATCCTTCACCCCACTCTCCTCAGCTCCCTCAAGGTCCCTTCAAACCAAGGGCACCGAGGGTGCAGACTGAGGGGGCAAAAGCAGACAGAAGCTAAGGAATCCAGAGCCTCAGTCACAGCCTTATTATAGGCCTGAAGCAGAGTATCTGGATCCAAGCTTGCACTCGGAAGACACGCTAGGTCCAGCACTGCTCCTAGGCCATCTGGGGTCTAACCCCTTAAAGGACAGTACTGGACCATCTCCCTAGGGGCAGGCACATAGGAGGGAGCCCCTGAAATTGAAAATTATAGTATGATGGTCAGTCCAGCAAACCGGCTCCACCAGCAAGTCTGAGGTCTCTATACCCAGCAGGAAGACCAGATCCAATGAGTGACTGTGGTTCTGGGTCACAGAAATAATCACCTGTGTGAAGCCCAATGAATTCGTAAGTTGGAGGAAGTCCTGACCAAACTGCGAGAGTTCATCATCGACACAGGCATTGAAGTTTCCCAAAAAAATCCATCTGGAGGACTCCAACACTATGTTGATAATGAAGTCTATGACTTCCTGCAGGAACTGCTTCTCACCACTGGGTAGACAGTAGACGAGAAGAATCCTGCACTCCACACCTGCACTCACAATACACTCAAAGAACCTGATCTCCCCAAATGACACATCTACAAGGCTCAATTCTTTTTTAAAACATATGGCTACACCCCCACTCCTATGATCCATCCAAGGACACTCCCCTCCTTTTTCCCCACACACCCTATCCTCTATACACAGTTTGGGGGGCTGCTACATCCCCCTTACATCCTATTGGCATGTCTCCCTCTTACTTCCTAGACTCTATCCCTTGGGGGGGAGCTCTCCTACCACCAAATCTATCTCTCCCCCTGTATCCTCTGTGCTAGCTGGGCCCAATTACCTCAGCCTTACTGCTGTGTAATGATAGACACACATATGATTAAAACCCTCCCATCTTAACTACAGTTGCTGGTGGCAGGCTGAGCATACACTGCCATACTAGTGTTCAGTTTATGGCTTGCAGTCCGGATCTGAACCACTGGACCTTTGGCTACCTGAAGGTGGCTGGCCTTATGGGGTCCTATTCCCACTGTAATGTCTTATACCTGAGCATTTTTATACCCTGTCCCATACCATTCACTAAAAATACCATCAACAGCTTAATCTGGTTCAATGTCAGTTGGTCAACATCTGTATCCCCTTCCCTGGGTATAGTCCTCCTTTTTTCATCAACAAAAGCTAAATAAAAAAAAATAAACAAATACCTTTTTGGTATGGCTATAATAGTAAGTTTTTTTTTGTAATTTCTATTTATCTCACCCCCATCCCTGCCAGCTCCGGATCCTTGAGAGCACCAATGGAGTCCATCCCTGCTGCCCGCTTATCTGCATTGACCTGTTCCCCCATCCTGCCACAGTTTACCCCCCCCGGTGGGGACTAAGGTGGGGCAGGAACACCCTGAACAATTCAGTGTTTCATCAGGCTCGGGGCAGTCAGGCAAGTGGGAGCACATTGGTGCCATACTCTGTGCTCTTTCTCCTCAGAGCTGCAGGGTGTTTTTCCACTTTCTTACAGACATCACACACCCTTGACATCAAGGCACCTAGTGCCGACATCTGTGATGTCCTCTCCTTTGTGTCTGCTCGGTGCTTGTTATGTGCCAGACTTCCACCTGGGGCCAGTCAAGTGCCAAGTCACTGCCCCTCCTTCCCTGGAGAAGACGAGCTGTCCCTGGGACACTCAAGCCTCCTCCACCTGGCTAGACCTCCAGTTCCTGGCTCACTCCTGAACCCAGGTCATTGGCATCACAAGCGGAAATCCAACAGTATTAGTTTCTTGTTAAGCAGCAAACCATTTATATGTGTTATCAATGCTATACCTAGCAAAAATCCATTTTGTAAACTGCTCTGTGACCAGATGACTGCATGCTGCTGTGTCTCATATACAGTTTCTGGGTCCCCTTCAACATTTTGATTCCTGCTGCATAGTCCTTAAGTCTTTATTGTCTGGTAGACTTGAGTTCACACACCTGTATGCACCCAAAATTTTTGGTCTCCCATCCCTATGGCTGATATGAAATGCGTAACATGGAACGTACGAAGATTGAACTCCCCTATTAAACATATAGGTCCTCTCGCACCTTAAGAGATTACATACAGAAATAGCTTTCTTGCAAGAGACAAAACTGGTTCCATTGGAAGCTATTAAACTACATAGATATTGGGTGGGCCTGGAGGCACATAGTTGGACACCTACAGCAAAAAAGGGGGTCTCAATTCTCTTCTATAAAACCTAGAAATAGACTATAGAAAAGCAGGAACAGGATGTTGAGCGATGCTGGATACTTGTATGATATAACACCCCACAAGGCCTCATTGTTTTGGACTCCACTTATGGACCCAATACTGATACTCTGAGTTCTTTCCATATGTTCTGTAAGGCTATCCTTGACTTTGCTCCTCCCTCAAAATCCTGTCTGCTGATAGGAGGGGATTTTAATATGACCATATCTCCAGACCTTGACAGATCCATGAAGACCACTGAATTACACCCTAGAGTGTCCAAGGCCCAGAGATTCTTGATGAAAGAACTCTCTCACTGACATATGGAGGGCCATAAATCCGATGGTCAAGGATTTTACATATATCTCCCCAGTCCATGGGTCAGCCAACAGGCTGGACTTGTTCCTGGGATTTTTACATTTGGTCAAAAAGGTGCTGACTTGTGACATAGAACCCTTGGTCATATCTCACCATGTCCGTGGTAATCTGGGGCCCAGAGGTGCCCAGATCCACAAAACGGAGACTAGACCCTCTTCTTGTGAAGGATAAAACCTTTTGTTAATGGGCCACAGAAGATGATAGTAGATTTTTTTCAGGAAAATGACACAGGGGAAGTATCCACAGCCACACTTTGGGAAGCCTTTCAAGCTATCCTTAGAGGCAGCATCATGGGTTATGTGGCTAAACAAAGGAAAGGGAATACAAACTCAAAGTCCTAGAAACAGCACTATCACAGAAATAACAAGAATACAAAACAGCTTCTACTCCCACAGGCAAACACTGCCCTAACATAACTGACAGGTAACCACCTTCAGGTGAATTTGTTTTTTGACAGGCAGGCAGAACTGGATCTCCTTCACACCAGATATAGACATTGGGAAGGGGAGGGAGCATGCTGACTCCTTTCTTACCGGTCAAAAAAATAGCAGGCTGAGTGCCAAATATCTATGCTCCATGACAGCATGGGGTCCCCCCACCACAACCCAGAAGATATTAATAAAGCGATGAATCAGTTTTACTAAACACTATACAGCTCCTCAGTTATGGGAAATAACCTTGAGATTGACACTTTCCTGTCTAAATTACCCCTCCTCCAGCTTTCCCACCAACACAATGACCTCCTCAAGGCCTCACTTACCCTGGAACAGATCCAGAAGGCCATCTATTCCCTGAATAATAATAAATCACAAGGGGTGGTATACCTGTGGACATCTGTGCACATCTGGACATGATTATTAGTCTCATCCTACACAGAGTGTTCTTGGACTCACACACATCCATATCCCTCCCCTAGACCCTTAGGGATGCCATAATAATGGTATTACCCAAATAAGGTAAGCCCCCCCCCCAATTTCCTGCCAATTACTGGCCCATCCCCTTGATCAATATAGATGCAAAGATACTAGCAAAATCCCTAGCACACCACATGGACCAGATCCTTCCAGCACTTAGACACCCAGCACATGCATGATTAACAAAGGGTAGACTAGCCTCCAACCACATCCACTCCATCATCTCTGTTATCATTGCTGCTAGTCAGCTCCCCTCCCCCGCTGCTGCTATTGCAATCAATTTTGAAAAGGCCTTCAATTCAGTGGAATGGGGATACCTACTCAAAGTCCTTCAATAAATGAGCTTTGGTCCTTATTTCACTGCTTGGGTAGAAACCTTATACCAGGCTCCTGAAGCATGGGTCCTCACCAATTCCACCCTGTCAACCCCCTTCTCATTACAAAAAGACACTTGGCAAGGATGGCCCCTCTTCCTGGTGTTATTCATTTTGGCCATCGAATCCTTGGCTAGTGCTATCAGGGAACATTCAGAAATAAGCCACATTTTTATTGCAGGGGCAGACCTGCCGACTAGCCTATATGCAGACAACCTCCTGGTGCTACTATCTGATGCTCCTTCGGGCCTACCCCACCTCCTTTCCCTCCTAAGAACATTTTCCTCTAACTCAGGTTTAAAGGTTAACCAAAGGAAAACAGAGGTGTTACTTCATAATGCTACATGCAAAGCGATCCCATTCTTGCAGGCAGAGCTTAGATGGTCCCTGTTCTCCATCAAATACTTAGGCATCCACCTCTCAGCAGACATCTCTAGACTCCCAAATCTCAACCTTATCCCACTCCATCAGAAATTAAAACACGATTTTAATTAATGGCAACATTTGCACCTCTCCCTAGTCGGTAAGATCTCTGTAGTTAAAATGATGGCTGAACCCAAATCTTCCACACCTTCTCTCACCTGCCATTCAATCTATCTCCAACTTGTTTTGCCAAAATTGATGCCTTGGTGGGCTCCTTTCTGTAGGCTGGTGAAACACCGATACTGAGTAGAGCCAATCTACGGTCTCATTGGAAAAGTGGGGTCTTGAACCTCCACTGGTTTCAAGGGTACCATAAAACTTTTCTGGGAGCAGAGACCTGTCAATGGTTCTACCCCATCACTCCCCCACCCAGTTGGGCTGTACATAGAAACTCTACTTTGTGCTCCCACCTCATTGCTAACCTACCTTTACATACCTCTTCTTCACCCTTTGTGTCAATGGAGCACTAGCACAGCATCTATATGGGTATGGCACTGGTTGTCCAGAACTACCAAAATCACCACCACACCAAAGACATGGCTCTCTCTATAGGATAACCCGGTGGTCAGCATTGACTACCAAACTATACACTGTACCAGCTGGATACAGAAGGGCATAATGCACTTGAAAGACCTCCTGATCCCAGGTACCTTAACTTTCTACACCTTCAGCAAGTTGCAATACAGACACTCCCTCCCTAAACAGGATTTTTGGAGGTATTTACTTTAAGGAGTGTACTTTCTTACTTTCTCAAGCCTTCACACCCTCAGGATCCACTCATCCCTGAACTAGACATTCAGTCCTGGCTGTCTAAACCCAAAGATTGGGCTAGCACAATTTACTCCCAGATTTGTAAGTCCATCCCTGATCAAACTCAGAAGGTTCAATGTTACTGGGAAACTGTACTAAATTCTCCCATCAGTACACAGGATTGGGAAACCACCTGGTGGGCAGCCCATGTAATGTGTATAGATAGCATAAACCTACTATTACAAAAAAAAAAAAAAAATTCTTTATCGGGAGTACTGGACACCAACCCAATTGAAAGCCATGGGCCTCCTCCCTCAAGATCTATGCTGGCAGTGTGGCTGCCCTGGAGGGGGCCTTTTCCACATTCTGTGGAGCTGCCCATCCTTCCATACATCCAAATTTATTGTAAAGAGATCATAGCTGCCTGAAAATCTGTAGTGGGTAACTTCAAATCACTCAACCATCACTTATTGCTGTTTGGTGTACCCCCCTCCCACATCAACTATACAGACCCTCTGGTATGTTGAAGCATTCAGGCTGGGGAGGAGGCAGAATGCTTGCTGCTTAAGAGATAGAGATCCACAGAGGTGCCCCATATCCAGGAATGGCTTCACTCCATACAACAGGTAGTGACACTTTCCAGAATGTCCCACATAACAAAAGGCACTCAGCATTTTTATTATGATATGTGGATCTCTTACATATCTTCCCCTTTTGCAAAGTGGACTGCAAATGGGACCACATCTAGTATCCCAGGTCTTTAAACCTCTGTATATATAAAAAGGGTCCTCTTCAGTCTGGTAAGATTCCCCCTTGGATATACAAAGATGACATTATGACTACTTTTGTGTGTTTGTTACTGAAAAAAATACATATTCTTGGTACTGATTGAATTACATATGCATGACTATAATGCTACTGTGATATTTTTATTCTTGATTAAAAAAATCTATAAAAAGTAAAGGATCCTAGTCTGGGTTCAAGGGCAATAGTGGCAAAGGAGCCCTTGCTGAAAAATGTAATGGAGGTCCAGGGCAAAGAGGTGGCACATCATAATGAGGATATGCAGGCCCATCTCTGTCCACTTCCCTTGGTGGAAGGCTGCAGATTTTACACAAGATGGGACAAGATAACATCAGATGCTTGGGTTCTAGAGATTCTGGCTTTAGACTACACAATAGACTTTATAACCATTCACTCAATGGAATGCTTTCTTCTGTCCCATGTACCAAAGGACCCCATGAAGAGTCAATCAGTGTCTTAAACATTTGATCACCCCAAACAGATCAGGGCGATTGTTCTTGTGACTCCTGACAAACAAGGCCAGAGATTCTACTTGACTGATTTTGTTGTTGCCAAGAAATCCAGGAGTGGAGGGGGCGGGGTGTTTAGACCTTTGCTGCTTTTGAAACAACTAAACAAGTTTGTTAATCACACATCCTTCAAGATGGAGTCCTTACAATCAATCATCCGACTGTCAAGCCAGGGGATTATTTAGTAGGCATGGACAACTCGATGGGTAGCTAGATTGGGTAGTGCAGGTATCTCCATTTTTTAACCAGGAAGGGTAGTTTAGGTAAATTACTACCCTACCCAGCATGTTAATTTTATTCATGGGTCGAGTATTTGGGGTGAGTATTATGGGTAATGGGTTTTGGGAAGGAGCTGCAGGTGACATCACGGAGCGAGTGAAAAGTTTTGACTCAGGACGGAAAGTCCACAAGTTGTTCAAAAAACTTGGAGCTGACCTACTGTACCTTGCAGTCCAGTCCACTCCTCTTTAGTCCTGACTCTTTTAAACATGTTCTGGCAGAGCCACTACAACAGTAAATGCATTAACTAGATAAGGGTGATTCATGGGCTTAAACATAAATATGAATTGCTGTTACATACAGTAACAATCAAAGTATGGTACGTTGAGAAAAGGCAGATATAAAAATAATGCCACCATTTCTATTACAGTTACCTGTATCTTTCACATTTTATTCTATGCACTGTCTTGGCAATCATCTCAACAGAACCGGGCCATCATATACAGAAAGTACTGTACCTTAATTGCAAACACTGCTCAGACAATTATATGTTGTGGCAAGATGGAAGATAAACACAATGTTAAGACATGTTTTTGAAGGCATTTGATGTGTTTAATTGATTTTTTTAGAGATTGCTATACAGTTCACACACATAATTAGTATAATATAAAGGTACATATACCCAAATGTTAATGTACACATTTCATTACAAGTTGTTCTCTTGAAGACAGATCTTACTGTACAAGGCCTAAAAATGGACATTAGGTAAAAGTAAACTGGGGTAGGTGTGTTATTGAGGGTATTGCATAGATTATCTTTTATTGCTGCTCCACCCTAGACACACACAATATAAAAACTAACAACTCCTTGATATGAAGCAACAGGAATTAGTTAGTACAAGGACAAAAACAAGTAGAAGACTGAGTAAGTGGGTAAACAAGCATGAGTATGGTAAGTCAAATAGCATTTCAAAAAGGCTCACTAATATAATTCATTTTTTATAACTGCACCTGCACAGTTGACAATTTATATAATAAAATAATAACAATGTGAGTTATTCCACATATGTCCACAGGTGCCATGCATGCAGGTGGAGGGATCTGAGGTCCAGATGCACCAGTCTGCCCTGCTCCTGAGTCAGAAGATCATGGCAGAGAGGTAGAGGTACTGGGGGTTCCATCAATAGCTGTTGAAGCAGAGGGAACCAAATCTGATGAGGCCAAAGAGGGGCTATTAGAATCATGTGAGCCCCTTCCACCTGTAGCTTCAGGAGAACCATCTGAAGCACTGGGAAGGAAGGAAAGATGTACAAGAACATCCCTGTCCAGCAAAGAGACATCGTGTCTCACCAGAAAACACCATGCCTGGGAACGGGTGAGCAAAAATTGGGTTGTTTTGCATTGGATGGGGAGACAAAGAGGTCTATCCCCAATTGAGCCCACAGGTTGAATAAGCTTTCAACCACCTCTTGATTTAGCTCCCACTTGTGAGCCCTGACAGTGGTGTGGCTGAGTCTGTCTGCCAGGATGTTGCTGATGCCTGACATATGGACAGCAGTCAGGTGGAGGTCATGCTGGACTGCCCAGTACCACACTCATATCACCTCCCAGCATAGAGGGTATGAATGAGTGCCTCCCTGTTTGTTCAGGTACCAGACCACAGACATATTGTCAGTCTGAATCAGGAGTGTCCCTGGACATAGAAGAGGCTAGAAGGCCTGGCGAGCATAAAGTATTGCCATCATTTCTAACATACTGATGTATAGAGCTGCTTCCAGCTGAGACCATGTTCCCAGGATCTGATGATCTCCTGGATGGGCTCCCTCACCTTGACATGAAACATCATTTGTAAGGGTCATGGTAGGAGCAGGGGGTAGAAAGGGGAACCCCCATGGACAGATTGGACAACTCCTGGCGCCAAAGAAGATCCTTCTTCCTGTACCTGGACACTAGGACCCTGTAGTCCAGGTTGTCCAGCCACTGATCCCATTGGACAAGAAGAGTCCATTGGGCCACCCCCATATGCAGTCTGGCTAGAGGAACTGTAGGGATAGCAGCTGCCGTCAGCCTGAGAAAACAGAGGATCAACCAAGCTGTGGTCCAACATGAGTTAGCCACTAATCTGGCCTTTTCCTGTGGGGTCTCTGCTCTGTCCAATGGGAGGAAGGCCCTGCCCTGGACCATATTCAGCATTGCCACAAATGAATTGTAGGTGCTGGAAGGGGAGAGGTGGGACTTGGGATAGCTGACTGTTATTCCAAATCTGGAAAAGCGGTCCAGGGTGAAGGAGAGTTGCTCCCTCAGACTGCTCTATGATGGGGCTGATAGAAGCCAATCATCCAGATACAGGCACAATTAGATCCCTCTATGGCATAGGGCTGCAGCCACCACTGATAGACACTTGGTGAAAACCAGTGGTGCTGAGGATAGGCCAAAAGGGAGAGCCTTGAACTAGTAATGTTCCCCCTGGAAGGCAAATCAAAGAAAATGGCAGTAGGCCTGGAAGACAGGGATATGCAGGTAAGCATCCTGCATAATCAGCACACAAAGCCAATGGCTCTTGTGGAACAGGGGTAGAAGTCTCTGGATGCTGAGCATGTGGAACCTTTTGCACTCAGTGTACAGGTTGAGCATGCTGAGGTCCAAGATGGGTCTTAGGTAGCAAGTCTTTTTGGGCACTAGGAAGAAATGGAAGTAGTACCCTCTTCCTATTTGTGCCGGAGCCATGGGCTGTATGGCTGACTTTTTCAGAACAACCTGGATCTCATCCCCTATCAGAGACAGGTGCCTTGGAGGATAATGGGAGAGGCCATGGGGGGTTGTCTGGAGAACTGTTGAGGAACTCTATGGTATGACCTCTTGCTATTAACTGAAGGACTCAAGAGTATGTGGTTAAGTCCTGCGACCCCGGAAGGTGGAGGTCAAATCATTCCCCCTACTGGTTCACCTAGAGGATCTGGAGGAGGCAGGGGGTCTCCCCAAGTCAGAAGGCTGAGAGGAAGGAGTTGGCAGCTCCTTCTGGAGCTTCTGGGACTTGGCTGGGAGAGTAGGGGGTTCCTGTTGCTGGATACCAGCATTTGGCCTGATGTTTGGCAGGGAACTCTTCAGTCTGGTGTCTGTGTTGCCAAAGAAAAGGTTGTTTGCCTTTGTAACCCCCTTGGTACATAAAGCAGATGTCGTGGATGGATTTACCTTGGTCCTGCAATTCAGTGATAATATCCTTCCTTAGCATCACCTCCGAATAAAACGGATCCCCTGAAAGGGGCATCCAGGATGGAGGTCTTGACCTCTTGACCTCAGGCCAGCAATCCTGAGCCACAAATGTCACCTAATGCAGACAGCAGTGAGTGTGGTGTGAGCAACTGAGTCTACTGTGTCATAAGTGACCCAGAGGGCATGATGATAGAATATTATAACCATTCTCACTGTCTTGGCAATCTCAGCCCTTAGCTCCCAGTCCTGGATAGCTTCCATCTTTGACTCGAGTGAGGCCAGGGAAGATTTCTGATAGGAAACCATATGAGCCACATAATTAAGGGAGCTGAGGGTGCAAGTTGAGGAGGAATGGATCTTGCGACTGAAATTGTCCTGCTGCTTACACTCCTTATCAAGAGGAGACATGCTCAAATGTTTAGGTTTAGAGGACCGGTCATGGGCAGCCATGATAACAACCAAGTCTGCATTAGGATGGCCAGTAAGGTGTGTGACCCCATCTGGAGGGTGGTAGACCCTGTCTGCCTTTTTTGAAATAGCCAGAATGGAGGAAGGTTGTTGCCAGATAGTGGATGTCAGGTCTTCATGGGGCCCAGTCCAAGGCAGTATGGGCATAGGAGCTGTGTCAGTCATGTCTAAATGCTCTGCAAGCCTTTTCTGTTTAGGATCATGTTCCTGGATAGCTCAGGCACAGACATTTTATATAATTATGAGGAGTTCTGCAAAGGAAGGATCCTTCAGAGGGGACTCTGGCTGAGGCTCTATAGGTGTATGTGTACCAGAGCTGGAGGACAATTCAGAGTCAGAGTCTGAAGAGTGCCTGTTGGGGGTCTGAACCCTTTTTAGAGGAATGTTCTGGGTTTTATCCCTGACTTGGTGTCTAGAGGAGCCTTCTCCGGAAAGGTGGGAATCCACAGGAGAGCTTTATCTTGGGGTCAGAAAGGAGGCAGGAGTACAGGCCATCACTGGTTTAGGACGGTCAAGCTCTGAGGCTAATTGAGTCCTGTCCTCCTGAATCAAGGTCTGAAATACTGTCTGGATATCACACTGAGGCTGCTGTGGAGGTAAAGGCTGAGGCTAAGGAGGAGGTGGTAGAGGAGGAGGCTGGTATAATGGCTAGCCTGGCATCTGATATTGAGGGTATCCATGAGCCTGATATGAGTAGAGAAAGCCAGAAGGAGTATACCCTTGATTAGACATAGCCCAGCATCTGGTATGATGGTACATAATGGGGTTGATGACCAGGTGTTGGATACCCCAGTGAAGGGTACATTGGGTACTGTGGGGGTGGATAGCCTGGAACATTTCTCATAGGTCCAGCCAGAGGCGGAGCTGAAGGCCCAGCAACAGGTGAGGGTGAAGGCCTGGCAGGAAGTCCAGAAGGACCAGGCATCAGCCCCATAGGGACATTCAAAGGGGCTGGCACTGGATCAGGCACAGGAATTTCTGGCACTGGAAGGTTCTGTGCCTGGGGGCCTGATGGAAGGCCATCCAACATTTGAGGAATGTCATCCAACATTTGAGGAATGTCCTGAGTGCCCGATATACCCTGACCCAGTGAAGGGTCACATGATGAAGGGTCTCTTAACATCAGGGTATGAGTAAAACCTGACAGAAGACCCACTTTTGTCTGGAGAGTTGGAATCCAAGATGGTGGAACATGGTTGTCCAAGAAGGCTTGGGTTGAGGAGGTCCCAATGTAAGGTCCACAGAAGGATTAACAATAGGCTCAGTGGGTGAATCAGGAAGAGACTGACCCAGCGAAGGAGGAGGAACCTCCAGATTAGTGCCCACCTCCAGCTCTTGACCTTCAGGCAAGTCCCGAGGGTCTGGTTGTGTCAGTGGGAGTGAGGAACCTTCAAAAGACTGTTGCATGTCCAGCAGCTGGCTCAACTCGATATCAGGGATATACTGCAACCCCAATGTGAAAGCCCTAGCTGTGCAGTCCCCAGAGGAACCAGGGAGCGACTTATCAGCCATGGCCATGCAGACATCAGAAGAGCCAGCATCTGATGTATCGGCCTGGGCCATGTAGACAACAGCAGAGCTGGAGTCCAATTAACCAGCTGTGACCGTGCCCTCCTCAGTGGAGTGGGGAATGACTTATTGACCTGGCTGCTGGTGATAGACCCTGAAGAACATATGGGCCTAAGGAGTACAACAGGGGTTTCATCATCCAAGAAGAGCCCCAACTGCACCATGAGAAAAGCAGGCAGGAAGGCCATGGTCTGATCCATTGGAGTGGTAGGATACCAGGCAGTAGGGGTACTTACTGAAGTGGAGGCTCCTCTGGTGTCAGTGGTGCCCAATGTTTGCTGCCATGTTGATGGAGACCTATGCCAGTCTCGTTGCATCTCCTTGTCCTTTGTATTCTTTTTGGGTTCTGGCATTGGAGAAGACGATTTTTCCCGCAGATTCTGCAGCTCCTTTTCCATCAAAGCTAAACACTTCTTCAGCAAGTGGATTTCAAGTTTTTTCTGGTGCCTAATCTGTGTGGCCTGTTGAAGGATTGGCAGGACGCATAATCCTTGACCCAGTGTTTGGGGCCATGGCAGATCATGCAGTTAGAATACTCATCAGCATGCAGGATCTGGGTGCTGCAGTACTTGCACTTCTTTTCAATGCATCACCCAACTGTTCATGTTCTGAATTGTACCTCCAACTATATCCCATGTTGTAAATTTGTCACTGTTTATTATTTGCCTTCCCTTTTTTCTGTATATCCCTCAAGATCTCTGTATTAGACCTGTTTATTTTAGACCTGTTTATATTGTGTTTTACTATGTAATTGTTCATCCTGGTGTTCTTTTCTCTTTTTATGCTAAACTAGACTTTTGTGTAAATGGGCATTTTTGCTAGCATACCTTTCAGTATAAAATAAAGCTTGATTGATTGATTGAAACTGGACTGACAGACCTGAACCATAGCAGTTCTGTAAAAATCCAGACTGGCCATACTGGGTGCAACTTGTATAAATACTGCTGGTCTGGTCTCTCTGGTTGCACTGTTCAGTCTGACTTTTACGTATCTGGTCCACTCCTGAAAGTCTGTTTTCCAACCCTTTCTTGGCATGGTTGAAAATGGAACCATCGGGACCAGACCGGATAGGTAAAAGCCAGACCAAATCATCTGGAGTGAATGGATCAGCAATATTTGCACAAGCTGTGCCCAATCCAGATTTTACAGCTCTGGTCCAGGTCTGGTGATCTGGTTTTTACCCATACCCCACTGCATGTGGTTTAGTGACATACTGTACAAATGGATGCAGAGTCTAACCCATTGAAGGTTGAAGTTTTAGAAAACCATTATGCTAAAAATACCAAGACTCACTCCCCCACCCCCAAGTCACACTTAGTCCTCTACCAAAGTCAAGCTTAAACATTGGTGCCTCTACATCCACACCATTAAGCTTTTAATACCATTATATCTCTTCTGCTGTCATGAGTTTCCCCATCCATGAAGTCCCATTCTGCTTGTGGCAACCCCCCCAATCAGTAATTTTCCAAGGAGCAGCTCTTAACACTACATCAACTAAATTACTGCTAAACTCCTTATTTTTAAACATTTTGTCAAGAAATGTTTGTTTTAGTATATCCATGGTCAGGAAAATGAATTTGTAAAAGAAACCAAAGCCCCCCTTTTTCAGTTCATTTAATCACAATACAACATGTTATGAACAGATCAGATTCTATGTGTAACCTAAGTCAAACAAAAATTAGACACACACATGCCTACCTTTGTGTAAGTGAACTAAATGTGGTTACTATCATTCATTTACAAACAACTATAGTCACAAATTGCATGCTAAGAACATTCAGTAGAATATAAACAGTAGCCCAGAACTGCCTACCTGAGAAAATGAAGCTAGTGTATTATTTGGAAACATGCATCACTGGGACTCTTTGCTATGGAATGTCCTACAGAATGACTGCTCTTGGGTTGGTGGTGTCAAATCGCTTAAAGGGAATCTGTACATTTCTTTATGAAATGATTGTGAAGGTTTCGATGAGGATCCAGTATGTAAATTGCTAGGTTATAATTAGAAAAAGTTTTCAATAAGACAGAAAAATACATTTTAAATTGTGATGTGGATACATCCATTTTGTGGACAGGAAGAGTGCTGTGATGATGCCACTGCCTCACCAGCTCTAAAAGTATGCAATTAAGCAGGTTAAAACAATCTGCTCCTACAGACAGAGATCCTGTTCTATCATGAAACGAAGCACTGGATACTTTTCTTGCACTTTGCCAAACATAAAATTCTGGGTGTTCCTCAGAATATAATAGAATCCCTGACAGCACAGTCAAACTGTTCTCACCTGCTGGCACTGCACACTGTTAACACTGGTGAGGCAGTGACATCATCACAACACCTTTCCTGTTCACAAAATAAATGCCTCCACATCCCTATTTAAAAAAGCATTTTGCTGTCTTACTGAAAACATTTTCTAAATATAATCCAACAATTTACACACTGGACCCTCATAGTAACTTTTACAATAAATTCACAAGGAAACATACAGATTCCCTTTAATTAGGTGTTTATAGGGGCTTAGGGGAACAGCAGAACTTATTTGTTATGCAGAAAGCTCCAAGTCATGTTTAACCCATTCTACTTCCAATAGCTTTCTATGATGTCTGTACTTTCCATTGGCAATCTGACACAGAATTACTGCCAGAAGATAATGAGTTAACTTTCTATGGGCTCAATTAATTCCTCAAGCCAGAGGAAAAATAGTGCTCTACAGTTTCCTATATACACACACAGGCAGTGTAGTAATGCGGCTTCAGTGGAGGAATCTATTTTTAACACTCTATCATGTTGTTTGGTAGCAAAAATGACATCGGCCCTTTCTGAATGCAAAACACCTGCTGTGCTATCCCCACAGTTGTAAAAATAAGTAAACTGGCTGCCCCCACCTGCTGGTAAGCGGCATGTGACCAGTCAGACCTGTCCTCTAAAGCAATCATGTGGATGCCACCATGGTGTGGTCCAATCAGAATGCACATCTGCCACTGGTATAAAAGGAGATCCTGCCTATTGAGTGATGCAGCTGGCTGAGGGTCACAGTGGAGAGCAGAAGCAGACTAGAACACACATTAGTAGAACAGGGCAGCAGAGCAGCATGGCCCAAGAGCACAGATGATATTTTAGGCCAGGGTCAGCTCAGGATTCGGGGTTCAGGGGATAGCAAAGAGCACGCATGAGTAAATTCACCACAGACAGAATTAAAAAAACCTAGAAGAGAACAGAAGAGGGAAACACTAAAATGTAAAACTAACGTGCAGGCCTGGGTCGGGTCGACAGACTCAGGATAGTGTGAAGCATGGATGAAGGACTCAGTCCACTACATAGTACACACAGAAGAGAAAAACTGAAAGAAAATTAAAAAAAAAAAACTAAAGAGGAAGGAAAAAAGAAGGAAAAAACTTTTCCCATCCCATGCTCAATGCAGTAGGTGGAGGAGGCAAGAAAAAAAGTGACAGTGTGACTTTGCATGGCTGGGAGTTGGGACTTGGAGAGCTGGGTGTGAGACATCCTGCTCTGGTAGCCAGGCCTTTTTTTGGTTGGGGGGGGTCATTTAGCAGAGAAAGAAAGTATCAGACAGGCAGCAACATACAAGTGACAACAAATCAAATAAAAAAAGATTGACTTTTGAACTTGAGCACTGCAGGAAAGCCATTATTGTATACCATTAGTCACCCTAAGGGCTCAGGCCAGTGAGGCCACATTGTTTTTTTAAACTCAGGTTTATTCTGAATCTGAATCTGAAACAGACAGCATATTGAAAGAGTGAGAGAGAGAGAGAGAGAGAGAGAGAGAGAGAATAAACAAAAGGAAACACATTTTTGAGACTTGCTGACATGGCTTATTAGGTGCCCTGAGTCCTGTCATTTATTACTGTGACATGGTCAGATACACTGTCTATCTGTCTGTCTTTTCAGCAGTTAGTGAAACAATACAACATCTTGTTACCACTGTATTACACAGTTAGCTAGGTGCCCCAAGCCCTGTCACTTATTGCTGTGACATAGTCAGCTTCACTGTCTGTCTGTGCAGCAGTTAGTGAAACAATATCCTTTTATGGCTGTATTACTCTTTGTTAGGTGCACTGAGCCCTGTCACTTATTACTGTGACATAAGGGGCATTCACACAGTCAGTTCTGCACCAGTGTTGGTGGTGCACTGCAGCCAGATCATTGCTGCTGTGCATGTGTGAACACAGTGGTGTCGGCAGTTTCGTGAGGAAAAAAATGCACTGATGCAATTCTCTAAAGGCTCTAATATGTAAAGTATTCATATTGAACTTGATTGTATTAGTATAAAATGCAAAGCTGTCTCCAGACCTTTAGGAATAATTAGCAAACTTTTGAAAATATATTTGACACAGTACCGGGTTAATATAGCTCAGACAAAACTGTGCATGGAATAATGTGCATGGAATAGTGTGAATGGCTCTACAATGACAGGGGTTCTTTCAGCGTGCAGAAAGAACCGTTACTCCTGTCACTGTAGACTGCCTTGCAGGAACATGAAATATGCTCTCTGGCCGAGCCGCTGCCTTGGTGGAGTGGCTAGACCACCTGCATCTGGCAGCGCTGGGGAACTGGGGCTGTGTTTTGGTCCTCCCTTGGTCCCATTCTAATGCCTTTTTTTTTTTTTACTTTTGTCTCGGTCTGAGTTTGCTGTCTTCCCCAAAGTTCACAACCCCCCAGAGTTAATTATAATAAGTCCGAGGGGGTGTGCAGGGTGAAGCACCCCATGTCGGGGATGTAGGCTGTAGCTCCCCCGCAAAAACAAAGATATTGCTCCTGTGTGCGCTACTGTTGTTTTGCCAGTGTGTTGTGCTGATGTTATTTTATCACACGCTGATTTCCATGCAGCATTTCTGATGTGCACAGTTTTCACTGCAACATTATGACCCCATGAATTTGACACATGCAGACCTCCATGACATCCCCCAACTACACCCCCTGCTCCCCCAGGAACACTCCTAGAAATGCTGCAAAGGAAATGGAGATCTCCTACATCACTCAAGAGTGATGCCATATGAATGCTGCTCAGAAAATGCAGTGGGAATGATTCAGATCGCGCAGTTGTATGTAATCACCCTGTGAATGAGTCTATAGTCTGCTACAATGTCTGCCTCTGCAGCAGTTAGTGAAACAATATCCTTTTAAGGCTGTATTATTTTGTTAGGTGCCCCAAGCTCTATCATTTATTACTGTGACATAGTCAGATACACTGTCTGTCTCTCTCTGCAGCAATTAGTGAAACAAATATCCTCTTATGGTTGTGTCTACTATGTTTCCTAAACAAATATGTTTTTGTGGCTGTGTCTACTATGTCTTCTATTTCTCAGTCTTGTTTGTCTACTAAAAGGAAGCACAGTGTTGCTGCATATGCAGCTGTTAATGATATGGACAATATGAATCATAGCACTAGTGAATCAGAACATAGCAACAATAATAACATCACCATGACTGGCACATAATGTCATGCAAAAAAGAAAAAAAACATTTGTAGCAAAGAAATGATGGTAGAGTTTCAGAAAGAACTCTCTGGAGTTACTCTTAGTGGTACAGAATGTTTTGCCACATGTACCAGGATATTTCCAGCTGCTGAATCAGAATGCAAGGAGGCATCATCATCACATATATGCTAAGATGCTGTGGCAGTGAATGCTGATGGAGATGGTGGTGATAGTGGGGACTGGGAATGGGATAGCCCAGGGTATGTCCCACATAATGGTGATGCACGTCTAGTTCTTCTGAATCTTGTGGAGATGATGAGGTTGGTAGTTTTGATGAGAAGGTAGGAGTGGCTGCTACTTTAAGACATGAGATGCAAGTGCAAAAAAAAAATATGCTAAACATCCAAACATGAGTATGAATGACAACACTTTATCTCAACAAGGAAATGGCAGTGTAGGGTTTCCTCCAATTCCATTGACTGTACAATGAGTAGTACCAGGCAAAATGGCACAAAGCAAAAAAGGTAAATCTTTAGTGTGGAATTTATTTTATATTGACCCTGCAGAAAGCTCTCGAGCAAAAGGGCATCAGTCATGACAAGGGCACACAATTTGGAACATCAGTAATGATGCGACATGCAAAGGCAAATAGCCCAGTTGGATAGGGCAGGGTATGGAGCAATGTGGCTAGTAGGGCAGTAGTGGAAGTGATGGTGGCAGTGACCATAGTGATAATGAACTGGAAGCAGTAAGTGACATAGAATCACTTGATGTGTCGTTGCAGGATGTACCGGGCGGAGAGCAACACCACCACCTCGAAGATCAGCACAGTGACAGATTTTGCCTAAAATTGTCAGGTCACTGTGCTGGTCCCTGCAGACACCAGCAGAGCATCTCCTGGTGTTGTGCCCCCTTCCCTATACAACTCTGACTCGGAGCTGTATATTTAGAGACTGGGGGTATGGGGGAGCAGAGCCCCAATAAAAACACTGAGACATCCCCGACAGTGCAATGCAGACACTCGACATTGCGGCTGTTGGGGATGTTGTCGAACCAGATGTCACACCACTATAGGTAAACCCCTTGCAGTCTTCCCAGACAAACATAGATTGTTTTCTGACACCATCAGGTAAAGGAAAATCCCAACATGGTAATCCACATGACCAAGGCATGAAAAATACATTCCCCAAAAAATCAAAAATATCTCATCAACTAACATTAAAAGAAAGTGTTGCGAGAATATAAAAATTTACCCATTAGCATCAAATATGCTAGCGGCTATATGGAGCCATTGCAAAGCTGCTGGGTGATTGTCAACTCCCTTTTACTTTTGCTGCCCAAAAAGGTTTCCTTAAGTTCATGCACTAGATTTAACCATGGTACATTGTTCTCTGTTGAACATACCTTTCAAAAAAGGTTGTTCCACAGTCTCAGCTGCCGACCTCACCCAGCTAGTCACCACCCCCACTAGGCACAACTATAAGACTGGCACCTGCTCCCCTCTGGACTGGATCCTGACTAACCAACCATCCCTCATCTCAAAAGTCTCCATCCTACCTGACTCATTAAGTGACCGCTCCCCAGTCACCTGTGAATGGGCAAATAAATTCAGCCTCCCACTGCCCAAACTAATTTCAAGCAGAATCCTCCCACATGGCTAGCTGAAGTACCTCAAATCCCACCTTATCAACAAGACTGGTCCCCTATTTTCCTAGCATCAGATGTCAACTCTGCACTAGACTTCTTCATCAACACCTTCTGAAAAGAGGAAACTCCAAGGGCTTTGCAACCCTCGGTTCTCAGGGTAGCTCCTAGCACTGATGAAATCTAGGGACCACCTCTGGGCTAGGGCTCGGGGCACAGGTAGGCAAGTAGATATACAAAATTACAAACATGCTAGAAATGACTGCAGTAAAGCAATATGCCTGAAAAAAGTAACTACTACAAAGGTGCTCTCACTAACACCTGGGGTAAAGGGAAGTCCTGGAATAATCTTAAAGAAGTTGCAGGGAAATTGCCCAAAACATCACCTACCATGTTGGAAGTGTATGGGACCATAACTCTGGACCCAGCCACCGTAGAAAACACATTTAACAACGCATTCTTGGACCTCAGTAATGTGCTCCTGCATGACTTCTTTGACGCAGACCCCTCTGTTGTACCCCCTCTCACCAACCCACCCCCCTCCATGACTTTACCGCTTTTTTACTTCAAAGCAGCATGAAGTGTGCAAATACGTCAGCAAAGCAATCACAGGATCAAGAACTAGCAGGCACACACTCAACCTTAAACTACTGTCCCTTACGCTAGAGGAAGTGTTATCTCTGCTTACTCGTATTTTCAACCTCTCCCTCCCCCTCAGCCAGTTCTCTGACAGATGGAAATCCGCCACCGTTACACCAATCCACAAAAGTGGGGACAAGGCCCATCATGGGAACTATAGGACTATATTCATATTACCCCCCTCTCTAAGGCCATTGAGTGATTAGTCTCTGACCAGCTGATGGAATACTTTGCTAAGCATGACATCCTTTGTAAGCAGCAGCACAGTTTCAGAAAAGGCCACAGCACTACATCGGCCCTCCTAGAATTCATAGGAGCAATCCACAATTCCCTTGACAATAATCAACTAACTGTTTCAGTCTTCATTGACCTGTCTAAGGCTTTTGACACCATCCATCACCAACTACTCATCACACAGCTTCAAAATGCTGGGCTTTCCCTAGAGGCTACAACCTGGTTTAAGAGCTGCCTGGAAAACCGCTCACAAAGGGTGCAAATCGCTCACATCCTCTCCGATGCTAGACCCGTCCATTCAGGGGTCCCACAGGGATCCATTCTCAGGGCCACTCCTTTTCAGCCTTTTTTTGAACAATCTTCCACAATCCTGTCTTGAGCAAATCCTGCTTTATGCAGATGACACAGTCATCTATGCCACTCATCATGACCCTCTCCTAATTCAAGAAAAGCACCAGATGGGTTTCACCTCCATTGAAAAATGGTTTACTGACAAAAACTGGTACTCAACTACAAGAAAACAAAGTCGATGCTTTTCTGCAGCTCCCTCAACAAGCATAGGTCTCAACCCATCGCAATTGCAAACTGCCATGGTGCTGTCCTAGACCAAGTACACTCCTTTAAATATCTTGGAATCACTCTCAACAGCCACCTATCCTATGGCATCCACACTGACACTGTTGCCAAAGCTGTTAACAAATGCATTGGTCTTCTCTACAGGCACAGGCAATGCCTTACCTCAGATGCCTTAAGGATAGCTGTACAGAGCTCTGTGGTCTCACTAATTGATTATGGGATAGTTGTCTATGGTTCTGCTACTGACACAGCCCTTAGTCGCCTATCCTTGGCCCTAAACAAAGCCTGCCATTTCATTACAGGATCCCACCATCTCACCCACGGGTTGACTCCAACTATCCAACTGTATTAAGTACCATACCTGCTTAATGGCCAAGAAGATCACATTAGGCCTTGCACCCCCAGGAGTCCAAGCCTTCCTATGTGCAGCACGCATCCCCCGCCCCACAAGGGATTCTGAAAATCAAATTCTGCACATCCCTCAGTGCAGCACGTTGCAGGAACAAAGGTCCTTTGCTCACCATTCACCCTCCTGGTTTAATGGACTCAACAAAGACATCACCTCGCTGCAAAGGCTTGGTCAGTTCAAAACCAACCTTCACCTCCACCTCTTTCCCTCCAGCTCCTGTGACTGTCACTCCTAATCTGCTATCCCTCTAGCACCTCTCTCCTCTTTCTGACAACCTTCCCTCCCCACCCTCCCTCCCTGGCTTTAGCACTTTCTCAAAGCCTTTTAGCACTTTCTCAAAACCCGACAATGCCCTTGGCTGCTCCTCTGTTCTGTTGTCCCCTCAATCCTTCAACTTTCCCTGATAACCCTTGCCCTGCTCTGGTACCTTTCCTTCCCTCAACTGTCTGTATTCAACTGCTTGAGACTGCTTAGAATCCCATGCACTGCATTGTTTATACAAATTTCTGTCCTGTACCTACTTCCCCTCAAATGTATCTGTTCAACTGCTTGAATTGCCTATTTCAAAGTTTGTCATGTTTATATTGTTTCTCTAATTGATGTGGAACCTTTGTAAAAGAGCCCTGGCTCAAAGGTATTTGTAATCCTTGAATAAAATAAATAAATAAACAGTTGTATTACTTGCTGTTTACTTACGTCATTAAGCAATTGAACCTCTCTGAGGTAAAGCAGATTCACAACAGATATATGGACCAGCAACCATACAATTGACTACATGACTGTTACAGTACATTGGGCAAGTTTTCAGTCAGAAAATATAAAATAATGCATGGGTAAGTGTGGTTAATGAGGATGTTATGCATGCCTGAGGTGTGTGACACCCAATAAACCACGAGGGTGAAGCCTGAGGGATCTATGACAGTCGGTTGACAATTTAATTGTCGACTGATGTTACAGTGACTCCATTATGTCGACCGCATTTGTGGTTGGCATGAAGGGAGTCATTGCAGACTTTATTTTCTTTGAGGGGCTTTGCACCAGAACCCACTGCTACTATAATAATCAACTCCAAATCGGAGTTGTTTTGGGGAGGGGGTGCAAATACCCCCACAAAGCAGTGTTGGGATCCCACGCTGACACTACAGTGACCTGGCGCTGTTGTCACTGTAGTGTCAGTCACTGTTAAATTGTCATGGTAGTGACGATATACCAAGCCCAAGGGGGTTATCTGGGCATCGCATACCAAGGATGTGCATACAATCCTCGTTAACCACATTTCCCCATATTTTATTTTTTATATTAACTGGTTAATAGAAAAAATGGAGAGAGAGAAAAACTGTATCAGTGACCAACGAGAACATTTATTTAAGTTGAGCAAAGTAAAACAGTAGTTCATAACAGCTTTAACCTTTTTTGTGAACAGCTCAAACTATTTTTTGTAAAGAAGTGCTTTAATGGAATTTTTGGTGTTTTTCATGCTGGTGGTTGTCTGTTGGGAGCGTGAGTGGACCATCAACATGAGGATAGTGAATTTCTGCCTTTACAATTCATTCACATGAGACAGGATGTGGTTGCCATTCTTTTTTTTTTTTATTTAGCTGTTTGATCTCTGTCACCTCCTCCTATCAACTGGTGATGGGGACACATATGTATTTTTACATATTTTTCTCCCCTAACTCCCCACCCAAGGCCCCAGCACATGGCCGTGTGAGCATGTGAAGGCACACTTTGCACCCCGTGGTGCCAGCTTAGCCCCTTCCAACTTCCAATACTTTGCCTTCCCCTCTCCACCTATGCTACCCACTGAACTTCTAAATGCTGGGAACAGAACTACGAGGGGTGCCAATCCACCCTCATCACCCTTAGTAGAAGGGAACTGTTCACCTGCATGCTCAAACTTGCTCCACCCCCCCACCAGTACCCTGACAACCCAAGGTCATTCCTGAACCCGGGTCACCGGTGTAGTGCGAGGTAAGGTGTCCAACACCTTAACCTTCTGCATCACTGGGCCAGCTATGGTTGCCATTCTGAGATAAAGTCCTTACAGACTTTAAACAGTGAACCCAGTTATTTTTCTGTTGCTTCTGTGAGAAGGCTGTTTTTCACTCTATCGGTTTTCTGTCAGCAGCATGAGCAGATTGCCAGCATGTGAACAGTTTGTCAGACAGGAGAGCAAGGACACTGGTGGCTATTTTGTGACCAGTGGTTTACAGAATTCCATAATTCACAAGTGTGAATTATGAAGTTTGCAAGGTTCTGCCAGCAATCATTAATTGACCCTAACCAGTAAATATGTAAAAATAATCTCTGCTCTGCTATAACCAGTAGGAAGTGGGCTGTATTATGTGTCACCACTTTTGAGGAAATGAGGAAAACCACACTGCTATGAATATTTTTCAGGAACTGCAAAAAACAATTCCATAAATGACTTGCTCCGTATTCCTTATCTCCATGACTCATAGTGCCAAATAATGGTGCCAACATAGTCAAAGCTGTTAGAGGTGGCAACTACCAACACATATCTTGTTTTACACATTGTTTAAATCTTCTCATCCATAATTTCTTAAATGGAAACAGAAATGTTTAAAACCTGTTAGTTCTTGGTAGGAAACTATGTGGTCATGTTAGCCACTCTATAAAAGCACAAAACAATTTTGAAAGGGCTGCAGAGGTCAAACAACTTAACACTGCATAAATGAAAGCAGGAAGCTCCAACCCACTGGAATTTAACATTTTACATGTTGGTAAGGCTTCATGAACAGAGAAAAGCTGTACATGACTACACCATGCAGAAATAAATAGGTAAATTAGACATCATGCTCAATTCCAGCAGTTGGAGTCTAGTTGAATCGTTCGTCACCTTACTGGAGCCATTTGAGGCTGCCAAATGTGATGTCAATGCAGACAGTGTAACTCTGACTCAAATTCTTCTTCAAATAAGATTTCTTCCATTTTCATTGATGACATAAAGAAAGACTTTCAGTCAAAATAAAACCCCACCGCTGTTATGCTGGCAGATGACTTGAGTCTCAGGCTGTCGACTGATCAGAGAATAAAGGTCATGTTTCAGACAGAAACCAGTGTCAGTTACATTGATAGATCCCTGCTTTAAGGGGAACATTGAATCCATCCATCTTGCAGGGGAAGACACTGAGTATTGGAGAGATCTGCTAACCAAATTTGATGTTGCCCCACCAACACCATTAACCGATGTACAGCAGTCAAACTCTGCTGACACATCAGAGTGCACATCTGGTGCAGACAATAGCACATCTATTAATTCTCCCCATTCACCAGAGTCATCAGCAAGGAAAAGGACATCTACAGCAACTTCTCGGGCATCCTATGTTCAGGGTCAGAAAGGCAAATCAATTCTGAGTCATCTGCAACAATATGGACTAGTATCCTGTAAAGAATGTGCAGCTGGTTCTTCTGCCAGACTGTTAACCACCTCAGACAGCACAATGACCCAGGAGTATTTTGCAAACCATACTGTGATTGGTCTCAAGGAAGATCCATTACTCTGTTGGAAACAAAGGAGAACAATATAGCCAGATCTAGCAAATCTTGCAATAACATACCTCAGTTGTCCACCTTCCAGTGGTATACACTCGGGCCCACAAGGAGGGAGGAGCCTAGCTAACATGGTGGTTAGCTAAGCCTGCATTCACCTTCCCCCCAGCTTGAAAATACACGCTCTGGTTACCTTTGTGGTGATTACATTCTTTGTTCTCATGTTTGGTGTGCTTTCCAAATGTATAATTTCTTCGGCCCACTTTTCATTAATGAATTAAATATCATCCAAGAGAAACAGTCACAGAAAGTCTTTCACATTTTCAAATTAACAATGCCCCCCCCCACAGAAGCAGCAACAAGCTATGAGTCAAGCAGGGAAACTTGCTAAGTTGGCAGATATGCAAACGCACCCCAAAGCCATAAAATCAAAGAAAAATCTTATTGTGAGCCAATTGGAGATGAATGTGAACATGTCCACCCCGAACACTGTTCTTGAAAAGCACAATGCTGCCCTGGTTTTTCTCTTTAAATCCCAAACCACCACACAGAAAGATGCCAACTAAGGTGAAGGTCTAACCACCATGAAGGAAACAGCTCATTTTTCTCACTTAGATGACACCTCAACCTCTGCCTCTGCTATGTCCTCCAACCTTCAGGAAAATGCTGCTGTTGCAAAGACTCTGGTTGCAGGGAATATGGTCTCTTCAATTCCTCCATGACAAGGATGACAAGCTCAAGATCAAGATACAGATTCATTGTTGCCAGTTCCATCCAACGTGATTGACAAGGTGCCACATCTAGAAGCTAATGAGGAAATCTCTGTGGAGATAATTTCTTTTTCTAAAACTATTGGCTCTGTTACCAGTGTTGAAATGGAACATATCTTATCTTCAAAGCCAGAAGATGCTTTCTTAATTTCTCCTTCCCTACCAGTGTCTACCTTTCTAGTTAACTTGGAAAAATCAATTCATGAGGGGGGAAAAGACATATAATGATGCTGTCAATGGTTCTGGTGGAATAGGTATTAGTGGCCAGAGATGGACTGGTGCTAGGGTCTTGCAAACTAATGGGGTGTCAGACTCATGGGAACTAAATCCCCCTGCCTGGGCTTCTGCTTTGATGGAAAAAATTAACAAATGGGATGAAAATATCCAGAGGCTGGTCCCACTGGAAAAGAAAATAGATCAATTTAATGAAACATTACAGCTTTTAGTTTCAGAAAACCTTTCTTTAAAGAATGACTTGAAAGAGACCCAGCAGAGAATCTTTGATCTTGAGAATGAGTTACCAAAGTTGCAATTACAAGATTTAGAAAAGTTCAAGAATAATTCCATCAGCAAATTAACTGACTTGGAAGCTAGATCCAGATGGAAAAACATCCACATACTGGGAGTGCCAGAGTTGTGGGACACCCAAAATGGGATAAAGGAATCCTTTAATCAAATTGCTGCTGCCTTCTTGGATCTCAACTCCTCTGAGATAATATTGGATTTAGACAGAATCCATAGATCCCTTTCAAATAATAGAAATCTGGGGCAGGGGCAGAGCCCACCGAACCCCATTATACTTAAATGTTTCTATTCAGAAGAGAAAGAAACACTGATGCAAGTGGTCCACAAAAAAAATAAAATTAATCTAATGGGGACAAACATTTCTATTTCTAATGACCTTACCTACCTTCTGAGATCTTACAAGAAAGGAGGAAATTTGCAACTGTAAGGAAAAAACATTGGGAGAACAACTATAAGATGAACTTCCTTTACCCCTCAAAACTGAAGGTTTTCCTCAAAGGTAGTACTTATCTATATAAGTCTGTTGAGGACATTGAAAAATACCTTAAAAATAAAGTTCCTGATTTGTTTTCTTAATGTTAGCAGGATATTAGCAAGTTTATTTATTTATTTACTTAAGAGTTTAACCAGGCAGGCATACTGAGTGGAGAACCACTCGTTTCCAGATGTGGCCTGGGGGATAATAGGGAGGAGGGACAACATAAGATGAAATACATACATTGCAGGTTCACTGTGTTACAGAGCATACAATAAAAGGGCTAAGACATACGTACATTACAGATTCCCATTGATACAGAGTTTGCAAATGGAGGTACTGGGTATTTACATAACATCCAAGGTATACAGCCTTGAGGCTGGAACAACCTATTTTGAGAGCCCTACGTGGACAGTTGATTCATGTATGACTAATAGGTGGTGGTAGCCAGAGGTCAGGGGGGCTTGTGTATAAAGTCTGCTGGGAGCAAGTGCATGCAGTGAAAAAGTGTGCAAAGAGGAGTGGGTTGAGGTGACTATGGTTGGTGGAGTGCCTGATATCAGCAGGCAGGTCATTCCAAAGTTTTGGCAAGCGATATTTGAAAGCCAATTGGCCCTTAGAGATGTGCATGAGTGGGACTTGAAAAAGCCTGGAGTCCGAGTGTCTGAGTGAGTAAATAGGGGAAGGTTGAGCCGATAGGGCAGAGTCTAGTTATGGGGGAAGGGTCTGGGACCAGAATTTTGCTGTGACTCTGGTGCAGTGGATTTGTCTGTGGGTCATGAGTGAGGGTAAAGCTAGGGAGCTGTATAGGTCACAGTGATGTGTCAATTGTGGGCACTCCAGGATGAAGTGACAGAAGGAGTGGAAAAGTGTATCCAGGCTGGCCAGGTTGGATTTTGTGGCAGCTCCATAGACTACATCCCTGTAGTCAAGTATCGGGAGTATCATCTTTTAAACAATTTCCCTCCAGACTGGAGTGGACATACAGCCTTTGTTGCGGTATAGTGCACCAAGTTTGGGGTGTCATTTCTTATGTAGAGATTCGATGTGTGTGGAGAAGTTGAGGTATTGGTCAAGCCAGACTCCCAAATATCTGAAAGAGGTGCACGACTCCAGGGGTGATCTGTCTAGGGTTAAGAATGAGGGGCGAGGTGCTAGGCGAGAAAGCCGTGGTTGCAAACCGAAGGTTACTGAGATTTTTTTTTTGCATTTAGGAATAGTTGGTTGGTCCGGAGCCATTGTTGTATGGCATTGAAGTCCTGTTGTGGCACGCTGTGCACTGCTACAGCGGAAGGGCCTGAGGCTTATAGTATGGTATCATCCACGTACATTTGAATAGATGAGTTAGAACAGGCCATCAGGAGGTCATTTAGGAATACTGAAAATAAAATTGGGCCCAGGACAGATCCTTGGGGGAACCCCATTGTGATAGGGAGGTGGGGTAGATATGGGGGGACCAATTTTCACTGATTGGTGTCTACCCTCCAGGTATGCTTTAAACCAGCTAGTGGCATGGTTGGAGAGGTCAGCAGCACTTAGTTTGTCTAGTAACACTGTGTGGGAGACGGTGTCAAAGGCTTTGACTAGGTCTATGAAAATGGCCGAGGTGATATGGCCTTTGTCCATGCCTGAGAGAATATCATTGGTGATTCTTAAAAGGGAGGTGGTGATAGAGTGGGACTTACGGAACCTGGACTGATAAGGGGTGAAGAAGGAGGAAGTGTTTAGGTATTGGGGGAGTTGAGCAAGGGCAAAGTGTTCTTGAATTTTGGCCAGAATTGGGAGTAGGGAGATGGGATGGTAATTTCCCGGTGTGATGTGGGGTCCCCATCCTTAGGCAGTTGGATAAGTCACCTGCTTCCATGTGCATGGGATTTTGGCCATCAAGAAGGAGAGGTTGAGCAAGTGAGCTAATGGAGTGGCTATGGTGGGGGTGGGTAAATGTAGTCTTTTGGCATCCAATACAGAGGGGCATTTGCCTTTATCAAGGTTAAGGGCACTCAGAGCTTGAAACACTTCCATTGGGGATACTGACCAGAAGGAGACACTGGTGGCAGAGGCAGAGTTCTGGGATTTTGGTGAGGTATTTGGCTTGTGTGGGTTGTGCGGGAGACTGTGTAGGAGAGAGGCTGCACTGCTGGTGAAGAAGCCATTGAAAGCAGAGGCTACTTCACCAGGGTCAGTGACAGGCGAGCCAAGGATTGATAGTGTTGGGATTGGTGGTTGGGCAGGAGTGGAGAGGAGGGATTTGATGGTTTTCCAAAAGTTGGTAGGGTGGTTAAGAGTAGTGTTCAGCGCTGACGTGAAGTATTTCTGTTTGCCCTGTCGTATCGATTTAGTGCAGGAGTTGCGGAGTGAATGATAGTTTTGTAGGGATTCCTGGGAGTTAATTAATTTGTGTTTTTTTCCAATCCAAATCCCTGATGCGGCATTGGTTAATGATATCGGTGGAGACCAAGGGAAGTTTAAAGTGAATACAGGTTATTATGAGGGGTGGATCCTACACTTTTCAATTATGATTAGTAAGAAGTATAATTGTTGTTATCTAGAGGCCTCAGGATCTAGGTTATTTTAGTCAAACACAGTTTTCAAATGCAAGGAGTAGCTGGGGAAGGGGTAATAGGTGGGATGCATGAAAAAAGCAATTTTTTTCCCTCAAGTATGATGTTTTGGTTTATTAATTTCTTTTTGATGTCATTGGGCCTGATTCTAGAAAGCATACACCAATGCGTAATGCAGATGATCCAACGGGAATGGCGTAAGTCGCAAATACGTCAAGCAAATATGCCAAATGCAATTCTACATTGCGAGTTGCACATTGACACAACGCAGTATGCCAATGGCGATTTACGCCGCAGGTGTGACAAACCCGCAGGTATGCAAATACGCATCTGAACATAAGCCAAAGAAACAGCAGAGAAACGCTAGGGTGGGATTCTAGAAGCAGCAGTGCCACAACATACACCAAGACCAGATGGCACAACATAAATCAGGTGGAAGCAGGTGTGACATATACAACAAAGAAAGGAGAGTAGGGCCAGACTGGCCAGGCACACAGCAACACACATGCAGGATAGGATAGAGAGTGTCCGAAAAAGGCAGGGACACAGGGGCAGTGTGGCACAGGGTACAAAGGGAGCACAGAGGCCACAGGCACAATGCAGGGATGATGATGTCACCAGGCACAACGCCCCTGCCATGGTCACTGATACAGTAGTAGCCACAGACACTGCCAGCTATTTCCTGGAATTTCTGTGATATTTCCAGAAATATCTCATGCTTTTTGCATTTCCAGAGTAGGGGCAGCAGAGAGAAACTCGTCAGAAATTTTGCAAAATATCTGGAAATAGCTGGCAATGTCTGTGGCTACTACTGTACATGTAAACAGTGCAACCACAACAGGGACACAACACTGGGTGGCACAGACCAGTGGACAGTCGGTGGTGAGACACACCAACATCCGTGCCAGTGGTGCCACCTGCAGGGAACAATGGCACCTTGAGGCAGAAAGGCGCAACTCAGGCACTGTGCCACCACACAGCTGGGAGGTACAATGTGAGGTGGCCAGGACACCATAGCATGGAAGGTGACCTGCAACACACAGAACACCATGCAGATGTGGCCTGGGGACAGGGGCCCATGCTGTGAGCAGCACAAATGGCACACCAACCTGATGCACAGGGAGGGAACACTGAGGACAGCAGGCACCAACACCAGTGTGCACCCCTGAGCATAGCGACACACACAACACACACACACACACACACACACACACAGCCAAGCATACCAGTAACAGACACAGAGACAGTGTGTATGGCAAATGATTTAATGATAAAAATGGGACAGGGATACAGGGTAACAATGGGAGGGGGATGGGGATGAACAACAGGCAACAACAACAAACTTAAACAGCACGGTAAACCCAAACAGCTACCCACAAAACCTCCAAACACCAACCCGCACCCATGTACACCCCAACACAGGTCCACCTACCAAACAACATTCCCACTCACAAACAAACACCAATAAGCAAACCCAACCACCCAATGTACACCCACAACACCCACACAAACAGACCCAGCAAAGACAACCACCGCTATACATGCCCACCAACACAGATAACCAAACCCATGACCGGCTGTGGTGGACATGGTGACTATGTGCACCGGAATTCATGAAGGAGGGCAGCCACAGACCCATGTAGGTGCCCAATGTCCTCTAGGATGGCAGTTACCAGAATGACTAGGTGGTCTCGGTCTGGGCCCCCACCCTGCATGTGTTTGGTGGTGGGCCCCTCAGCCAGCATGGGCAATGGCTCCTCCCACTGCAACACTGGCGTGGCCACCTCCTGCCATGGTCCAGAGTCCCCAGCTGCAGGAACAGCAGTGCGTGGCATGGTGACAGTTGGTGGGGCATCCATGGCCACCCCTGCCATGACGTCCTCAACTGTGAGCCTGGTCAGTGCTGCAGCCAAGGCCCCATCCCCATCCGCTGTGTCACTGCACACCCTCACCAGGCTAAGTAGCTGTGGGTCATCTGGCTCCTGTTGCCCACCATCAGTGGGGTCCCCCTGGTCCAGCCGTGCCTCCAACGGTGCCTGGTCCCCATCATCAGCTGCCACTGTGGAGGTGGTGGACAAGTAGGAGGATGAAGATGGAGGCAGCACCCTGGCCCTCCGCTGCCTGTGCCGGGTGCACAACCAGTACTCCTCTGCATTATCGGCCTTGACGGCTGCCATCACCCACAGCAGAGTCCTCTGCCACTGTGGCAGCTTGCTATGCACACCTGTACAGATGTAAAGGATGCAGCCAGTGCCAGGCCCAGACAGGGGGGCACACACAATTAGGCAAGCAATGCCAGGGCGCAGCACAGGCCACAATGTGTCCACCACCCAAGGCCACGGCCCAAGGGGTCAATGGAATGTACTTATCTGACCTCCACTGACACACCTCCTGTCTGAGGCTGGTGTGGCATCCCTGCTGCACAGTGTGCGATGTGCCAGAGGAACCTATGGGGTGAAGGGATAGGTGAGTGTGTTGGAGGCACCACGTGCCATGGCCACCACACCAGCACTGCAGCAACAGATGAACAGCTGTAAGGATACATACCAACACCGGGGTCCTGCTCTGTCCACATCTCTGTATCCCTGCAGTGGGCCATGCTGATCAAACGCTGCAGGACTCCAGCCTCCCTGCATGTCAGGTCCTGCCAGCGGTGGGTACGCTGGCGGATGGTGTGCTGTATCCCTGTTGCTGTTGCCATGCGGGTGGAGATGGCTGTCCATGCCCGCTCACGTTCTGCAGCACTGCTCCTGCAGCATCCAGGTGGCAACAGTGTCCAGCCTCACTGCTGCAGATAATTCACAAGGAGTGCCATATCATGTGGCATAAAGTTGGGTGCCTGGCTGCTGAGGCTAAGGGAAGAGCAAGAGGACAGCACAGCTTGTCTCCTGTGTGGCACCTGTAACTGGGGAAAGAATGGCACATGCATCACTACAGATGTCCATCGTGGCCATGCAGACCACCCCCCCACCATGTGCAACACTGGACACTGGCTGTGGGAACTGGGTCAGGCCGGGCCACAGGCCTACAACTGGGCACCACCACCCCATATGGCATCCCTGTGCCAATGCTATGCACAGTGCACTGTGTGTAAATGCCAAGCCATGCCATGCAGGGGCCGGGCACACGGTGACCACAGTGCACCACCATGGCAGCCATCCCTGCAGAGCCATGTCATGGTACGACCCTGCACAGTGTGGGCATAGAGCACCACATGCAGCCCTGCCACACATCCACACCAGCACCCTCATGTGGAGCTACATGTGGCCACACCCACCTGGTGGACAAGGGGCTGACACAATGAGAACCATGGGCACCGGCATGGGGGCAGACAGTTGCTTACCTGTGATGTGCACTGTAGAGTCTGGAATGGGTGGTGCTGTCTGGTCTGGAGCACACCTAGATGGAGAAAGAGCAGGGCAACATAAGCCTGTGGCACAGTCAGGGACCCTGGAGCTGCTGCGGTGTGGCAGTGTGTACCTTCCTGGACCTGTGCAATGGCGCTGAATCCTACACAGAGGATAGAGAGCAACAATGTCAGGTACACAGTGCTGGACAGGCATTGGGAATGTGCAGATCAAGTGATGTCATATACTCACCAAAGTCCCATATTCATCCACCGTGGAGCTAGGGAGGGAATGGACATGGGTTAGTACACAGCCAGATGTGCTCCCATGGCCAGCAGCCTCTGGGTGCCACCACCCCACTGTCTCCATCCCACAGGCATGTACCCACACAGGGCCCAGGACAGCCCCCAGGACACCCTGCTGTGACCACCCATGCACAGGATGGATGTTGTCAGGTGCGGACCCGACAGGGGTAACATGGAGGGCATGTTACAGGGACAGTGCCACACAGGCAACCGGGCAGGCAGCAGTGCCTTGTGTGAATGGCACAGGCAATGTCCTTTGTATGTCCCGCCTTGCACAATCTTGGCCATGGCCATGGGCACCCGGCCCCATCCATGCAGGATGGCCAGAACATGGTCTGCCATGTGCTGCAAACAGGCATGGATGGCGCTACAAGGTTGGATGGTGCAGCATGACTGGACACTGCACACAGGCTTGTGGATGGGCCAGCCCACCACTGCAGTGACACACCCCCACCATTCAGATATGCCTCCCTGTTGCATCAGCATAGCAACTGTGTGCCGGGACCATGGCACCACCTGTGTGGGCAGGTATGGGCACCGTATTGGCAACACAGCCGTGATACCCGTGGCCAGTACCAGACGAACTGTGAACCCATGGTGGGCCTGCTAGCACACTGTCTGTGCATCCATGTCTACTTCACAGGACTAGAGAACCTTGCATACTGGACAGTCTGTGACACATCTATGTGACCCTGTAGTATAGCATGCCACCGTGGTGTGGCAGCAATGTCCAGTTGGGTGTGTGTGGTGCTGGGCCCCTCCTCACCTCTGGTGGCTGTTGCACCTTGGCTGCAACCCGTGCCCACACACCACATGTGACAGGACACCTGTACAACACCCTCCATGGTGGGCAATAGTGCCCACTGCAAACACAGTACCAACCTGTGCAGGTACAACCCTCCCTGGGTGCCCACAGTGAGGGATGCATCCATGGTGGACTATGTACCACACACAGTGGCATCATGCCACACTGACAGGCCCAAACCTCTCACCCTTCCATGGCACAACCCAGGTGCAGGGCAGCCAACACCGGGGACACAGCTGCCAGACTGCTGTCAACTGTGCCAGGGCCTGCTTACATCATGCCACCAGGTGTGCATTGCAGTAGCCTGTAGAGGCCTACACGGCCCGCCCAGTGCATGCATGGTGGTGTGTGTTCCAGCCCCACCCAGCCATGACAGCTGTGCATACCACATGTGGGCTGCCTGTGTGGTCCCGATAGCAGTGGGCACAGCCCTGTTCCACAGGGGCCGATGATGGATGTGGCCATGGTCTGTGCAGCACAGGCATGCCAGTATGTGCCATGGGCAGTACCACTGAGGGGCTCAGAGGGATGGGGCCATACCCCCAGGTGCCCCTCAGCACAGGGGCCATCCCACCCCATGCCCCACCCCAGAGCCCTGGCCCATGTCCACCCCACATGGGCAGTGTGCCACCCACACAGTCACTGTGCAGTGTCTGCATGTAGCTGGCCAGTTGCCATGTCCACACCACACCCATCACTGCAGTTCACGGTGTGCATCACATCACCATGGGTGCCACAGTGGTCCAGCCATGCACCCCACTGCGTGAGGCAGTGCCCCACACCTCAAGGGTCACCAATGTCCGCAGTGGTGGGAGGGGGGCTGTATGTCCCATTCGATCGAGGACACAGCCATAGGATGTCTGGCCCCACTGCAGGCATGGAGGAGGGCCTGCTTGGCCTAACTGCATGGGTGAGTGATGGACCACACTTGCAACAGCTTACCACCGACATGTGGCAGGTCCAGTACACCACCCACCACACAGTGGCCTGTGGCCATATCATGCCCCCCATATCCCTGCCCACCCTCCCACAGCACAGCCCTGGTACTGTCCACAGCCATTGCACATTACGTATCTGATCTCTGACCATCCACCTTTGGGATGGCCATGCCTGCACACCACCAGCCCATACCACAGTACAAGCACTGTTCCCCAGTGCACCACACAGGGGCCCCCATGCCACACTGCGGACACCTGTGCTGCATACATTGTTGGCCTATGGGAGCATCACTCTATTGGACATGCTGCCTGTCACTATGACAGTCACCCTGAGACAGGCATGTTGAACATGTACAGGGGTGTAGCCAAACAGTTCCATATTGTACAAGCAAACACCATGTTCCCTCCTTCTATAACAGTACACATCCCCACCAAATGATTCCCCCATCCAATCATGTATGACTGATTTCAGATGTTCACTCTACACCCTAAAGTGGTCATACGTGTGACCCCCTCTTACACCACAGTTGTATGTACAATGACACGTATCAGTGGCCTACAGGAACACATATGCTACAGTTCAGAGTGCTAATGCAATGTGAACAGCATATGTAACATGACAGGCACTCCACATGTCTGTACACGATTGTGTATGGTGCGTATTCCTGCTTACACACTTGTTCATGACTGTGACAGTACAACAGTGGCCTGTGCCCCTAGGTGTTGTCTGTTACAGTTCTCCACATGCAGGCCATGGGTTCCACAGTGTGACAGGCACTGTACAACACATGGGTATCAAATGGCTTAGAGGTATGCATGCCTGTCCCAGTCCCTCATGGCAGTAACAGAAGTAGTAGGGGTATGCAAGGGGGGGCCTGCTGTGGTCCACTACTCACCAGTCTGCTGAGGTTCTGTCCCTGTCCTAGTCTTGCTGGCACTGTTCATATGCAGCTCTATCCAACTCCCAGGTCTGCAACCCCTGTACCACTGCACAGTGCCTGGGCCTTTTGACTTGCAACTGCACGTGCTCCACGTGCTTTTCGCACGTGTATCGCATGTTGCATGTCGCGGATGCGCATATGTGGCATTTGTGCCAGCAATTGCATTGTGCAATGCCACTGTCCACCATGGCATCTGCGATGTGCAGATGTGGCCTGCCTGTTGTCATGCATATGTATGTGCCCCCTGCAGCCACAACTCACTTGCAGAATGGGTGTGGGTGGCCCTGCTTGTGTGGTACCTGTGCTGGCAGGGCTTCTGTGTGTGTGTGTGTGTGTGTGTGTGTGTGTGTGTGTGTGTGTGTGTGTGTCACATGTGCACACACACCCAAAGTGGGGGCGTGGCAGGCAGTTGCCCATTGGCTGTGGCAAACAAAGAGCTATGTTGCACCCGGGCATCACACAGTACCCAACATGGTCCCAGTAAGGCCCTAGTAATGCAATGACAAATTGACAACACACCATAGGGTTGAGGTGCAAACATGTTTATTTTCATGGTGATCATTACACAAATGTGCCCACTGCACAGTGCAGCCTAGTTCCACCCAACACACGTGCCCCACACACACCCATGCACACAGTCATGCATATATATATACACACTCATACACATACACACGTGACTGCACAGTGCCCCCCATGGACATGTGCCCCCTGCCATGCATATGGCCCCACACCCCCATTGCAGCACCACCCAACAGTTCCCCTACTGCACAGGTTACCTGGGCGACTCACGGCTGTCTGCCACGCTCATGCTGTCCTCACACTGACCCCTCCGATGCCAGGTGCTGGGCCTTGGGGGACCCTGCCAGTCTGGTGGGCTGTGCAGTGCCCTGACAGACCTCCCTTGGCATCGTACCCTGTGGGCCTGTGTGTGCCCCCACAGATAGTCTGCTGTGCCTCCACCCACGCAAGCCTACATGTCTCTGTGCCACGTGTGGCAGTGGCTGTGCCAGAGCTGCACGGTGTGTTCCCCCATCCCATGCTGAGTGCCTCAGGCCCTGTGTAGTCTGTGGGGCACCCTCCTCAGTGTGCCTGCCAGCCTGTGCATGCCCTGTGACTGACCCTGTACCTGTGGGAATGTGCGTGGTGCTCAGCCCGTCCTGTGCCTATGTTGCCGGCACACATATGTGCACCACCATTGTCATATCCTGGCACTGTCCTGTGCCCAGATCAGTGTGGGTGGTGCCCAGCTGGGCATGTGACTCTGGCAGCATGACTGGTTGGTGGGTGGGTACTGATTCCTGGGGTGGGGGAGGAGTTTTCACTGGCTCCAGTGGTTGTGTCTGGGTGCTGGACTGAGCAGTGGCCAGGGGTGCTATCCACTGGGCCAGGCCTTGCAGGTGGTGCAGCAGCAGCAGCAGTGCACACCCTATGGCCTGCATGGCCATGGCTGTGGCTGTACCCTGGCACTGCTGGTGTGCCAGCATGTTCTCCAGGCCTGTGCTGAGGTGGTCCATGATGACCGTCTGGCATTCAGCACAGTGCCGGATGCCCTGATTGGAATCCCCAGGCCAGCCATACATGCCGCTGTGTCTCTTGTGAATGTTTGCAGGGTGCTGGTGATGCTGGTTAGCCTCAGCTCCATGCAGGTGTGGTGCTCCTGCATGCCTTGCTGTATGTACGCCAGCTCCTGTCTGCAGTCCCCCTGGCCTGCCAGCGCCAACTGGCAATAGTCCCTGATGTAGGCCACTGGGGACAGCTGGTAATGCAGCACTGGGATGGTCTCATCCAACTCGTCCTCAAGTCCATGTGCACTCAGTGGGCTGAGCAGCCCTGTGCCAGTGTTCTCAGCCACTGGCAGGTCAGCTTCTGATGCCTTCCGCTCAACCACGGGGTGCCTACACTGACTCCACAGATGTGACAGCACTGCTGGTGGTGTTCTCAGTGGTCCCCTGCTGTTCCAGTGGTGGTCCAGCTGCGTTCTCCTCACTGCTGTCAACTACCTCTTCTGCAATGGGGCTATCACCATCCACACTCCCCTCAGACTCAGACATTGGCTCAGGTGTTCCTGCCACAGGTGTGCTGGTTGCAGGGCTGTCTCCAGCATCCACTGGGCTGCCATCATCAGCTGACACCAATGCCGGTGGCCTGGGCCATGCCGGCACCTTCCCAGCCCTGCCGCTGCTGCTCCTGCCCACTGGCTCTGCTGGGGCCACCTGCACCAGTTGGCACTGCACCTGTTGGATGGGGTACATGTTAGTGTGTCCCCACATCATAGTGTGCCCTCATCTGCCTGATCAGTTTCCCTGACAGGTCTGCTTTGGAGTGGCACTCTGGCATTGTACCCACTGCACCTCTGTGCTATCCCACCTAGTGTATGCCTCCACTGTACATGTGTCCTGCACTAGTGGTGTGGACCCTCACCATTGATGCCCTTGCTGTGCTGTCCATCTTGGTAGAGTGACTCTGGCTGTCCCATGACCACCCTGCATGGCTCCCCACTGCACAGTGATACCATACATGGGCACGCCCATGGGGCCTCACTATGCTGCAAAGGCCTGCACCCCTTGGTGCCTACGGTTCCCATGCCAGCCATGCATGGACCCTGCAGCCCTTGCCTGCACTCAGCAGGCACTGGGATAGTGACCTATGCCCCCTCCCTACTGCTCAGCACAAGCCTGTGCATGCCCCCCCTCCCAAGCACACGGTGCTGGTCACAGCATCCCCTAGTGCAGCCCAGGCCATCCCCCAGCATGCCCCCCCAAAAGTTCACAGTGCATGACAGAGCAACACACAGTGCAGCCCATCCCACCCCTCAGCATGCCCCTCTTAACAGTTCACAGTGCATGACACAGCAACACACAGTGCAGCCCATCCCACCCCTCAACATGCCCCTCTTAACAGTTCACAGTGCATGACACAGCAACACATGGTGCAGCCCAGCCCACCCCTCAGCATGCCCCCTCAACAGTTCACAGTACAGGACACATCAACACACAGTGCAGCCCAGCCACCCTCAGCATGCCCCCCAACAGTTCACAGTGCAGGACACAGCAACACACAGTGCAGCCCACCCACCCTCAGTATGCCCCTCAACAGTTCACAGTACAGGACACAGCAACATACAGTGCAGCCCAGCCACCCCTCAGCATGCCTCCCCAACAGTTTATAGTGCAAGACATAGCAACACATGGTGCAGCCCAGCCACCCTCAGCATACCCTCCCAACAGTTCACAGTGCAGGACACCAACACACAGTGCAGCCCAGCCCACCTCAGCATGCCCCCAAAAGTTCACAATGCAGGACACAGCAACACACAGTGCAGCCCAGCCCTCAGCATGCCCCCCAACAGTTCACAGTGCAGGACACAGCAACACATAGTGCAGCCCAGCCCACCCCTTAGCATGCCGCCCCAACAGTTCACAGTGGACGACACAGCAACACACAGTGCAGCCCAGCCTACCCCTCAGCATGCCCCCCAACAGTTCTCAGTGCAGGACACAGCAACACATGGAGCAGCCCAGCCTACCCCTCAGCATGCCCCCTCAACAGTTCAAAGTGCATGACACAGCAACACACAGTGCAGCCCAGCCCACCCCTCAGCATGTTCCCCCCTCAACAGTTCACAGTGCAGGACACAGCAACACACAGTGCAGCCCAGACCACCCCTCAGCATGTTCCCCCCTCAACAGTTCACAGTGCAGGACACAGCAACACACAGTGCAGCTCTTCCCACCCCTTAGCATGCCCCCAACAGTTCACAGTGCAGGACACAGCAACATATGGTGCAACCCAGCCCATCCCTCAGCATGCCCCCAACAGTTCACAGTGGATGACACAGCAACATATGGTGCAACAGCCCATCCCTCAGCATGCCCCCCAACAGTTCAGTGGATGACACAGCAACACGGCGGTGCAGCCAGCCCACCCCTCAGCATGCCCCTGTGGTTCACAGTACGGACATCAACACACAGTGCAACCCAGCCCACCCTCAGCATGCCCCTCAACAGTTCACAGTACAGGACACATCAACACACAGTGCAGCCCAGCCACCCCTCAGCATGCCCCCCAACAGTTTATAGTGCAGGACATAGCAACACATCGTGCAGCCCAGCCCACCTCAGCATACCCCGAACAGTTCACAGTGCAGGACACAGCAACACACAGTGCAGCCCAGCCCCCTCAGCATGCCCCCAAAGTTCACAATGCAGGACACAGCAACACACAGTGCAGCCCAGCTCACCCCTCAGCATGCCCCAACAGTTCACAGTGGATGACACAGCAACACGGTGCAGCCCAGCCCACCCTCAGCATGCCCCCTCAATAGTTCACAGTGGATGACACAGCAACACAGTGCAGCCCAGCCCACCCTCAGCATGCCCCTCAATAGTTCACAGTACAGGACACATCAACACACAGTGCAGCCCAGCCCACCCTCAGCAAGCCCCCAACAGTTTATAGTGCAGGACATAGCAACACATGGTGCAGCCAGCCCACCCTCAGCATACCCCCAACAGTTCACAGTGCAGGACACAGCAACACACAGTGCAGCCAGCCCACCCCTAGCATGCCCTCCCAACAGTTCACAATGCAGGACACAGCAACACACAGTGCAGCTCAGCCCAACCCTCAGCATGCCCCTCAACAGTTCACAGTGCAGGACACAGCAACACACAGTGCAGCCCAGCTCACCCTCAGCATGCCCCCAACAGTTCACAGTGGATGACACAGCAACACACGGTGCACCCCAGCCCACCCTCAGCATGCCCCCAACAGTTCACAGTGCAGGACACAGCAACACACAGTGCAGCCCAGCCCATCCCTCAGCATGCCCTCAACAGTTCACAGTGCATGACACAGCAACACACAGTGCAGCCCAGCCCACCCCTCAGCATGCCCTCCCAACAGTTCACAGTGCAGGACACAGCAACACACAGTGCAGCTCAGCCCAACCCTCAGCATGCCCCCTCAACAGTTCACAGTGCACAACACAGCAACACATGGTGCAGCCCAGCCCACCCCAGCATGCCCCCTCAACAGTTCACAGTGCAGGACACAGCAACACACAGTGCAGCCCAGCTCACCCTCAGCATTCCCCCAACAGTTCACATGGATGACACAGCAACACATGATACCCCAGCCCACCTCAGCATGTCCCCCAACAGTTCACAGTGCAGGACACAGCAACACACAGTGCAGCCCAGCCCACCCCTCAGCATGCCCCCTCAACAGTTCACAGTGCAGGACACAGCAACACACAGTGCAGCCCAGCCCCTCAGCATGCCCTCCCAACAGTTCACAGTGCACACCACAGCAACACATGGTGCAGCCCAGCCCACCCCAGCATGCCCCCAACAGTTCACAGTTCAGGACACAGCAACACACGGTGCAGCCAGCCTAGCATGACCCCCCAACAGTTCACAGTGCAGGGCACAGCAACATACTGTGCAACCCAGCCCAACCCTCAGCATGCCCCCTTCCAGATTCTTGGGCCTGTGCCAGCCCTCCACAGTTGCCCATGGGTCATTCCTTTGCACTGCTGCATATGGCAGCTGCACACATGCCTGTCCCGGGCCTGCCCCTCACCATTTTCTGGTTCCCTTGGCCCACTCTGTGGACGGCTGTAGCCATGCGGCTGTCCTGTGTCATGTCTCCCTAACGTTGCAACTACCTACACTTTGCCACCCCACTCCCCCCATTTTTGCCTTTGGCTTGGGTGCTGTTGCCCTGTCTGGCCTGTCCCATACATTGCTGGTTGTTTAGCCCTACCTGTGGCAGTCTGCTGTCTGTATGTGTCCAGCTGTATGACACTGGCAATGCTTTGCTGGCTGAGGTGTGCCGCTATCCTCTTCTCAATGGCGCTGAGTGGCTCCTGCTGGGTGGGTTCACCCCCTATGCCCTGTGCACTGTGATTATTCTGCACCACCTTGCACTTCACCAGGTGCTTCAGGTCATTCCATTTCTTCTGCACATCTCTGACTGTCCTGCGCTGTGCAGTGATGGCATTGACTCTACGTTCACCCTGTCCCATGCCCTATTCTGTTTCTCCCTCTTCTTGGCATCTCCTCCATGGCCCATGAGAAGTACATGGTGGTGATCTATCCGCTCCACCAGAGTGTTAACCTCCTTATGGTGAAAGTTCCTCTTCCTTTTCTGCCATTCTGCTGCAGCTTGTGCCATTGCTGTGGCATATCTGCTGGCGTATTTTGGGCTGCTACTGCATGTTACACACTTTTATATGGTGTATCTTGCATGTCGCAACTTACGCAATTGCATTTGGTGTATTCCCACAGGTTCTAGAATCACACGTATCTTGCATGTCACAGTTGCTATTGCATTATCTTATGCAACTGCATTTCTTGCATCTGGTGTATTTCTCTTTCAAGAATCGAGCCCATTATCTTTACTTTTTTTTCCTTTTCCTTTTCTTTTCCTCTTTTTATCTTCCTTCTCTTTCTTTTTTCCTTTTCAGGGTTGGGAGAAGGGAACAGAGTATTTTCTATGACAAAGGTGTATTTGTGCTTAAATGTTTGGATTATATTCAAAAGTGGTTCCGGTGTGTGACTGCCCATTCTTTATTTACCTTTCAATGTTTGCCCTCACTGTTTTTTGTACCTTTCAGGCAATTTTGGGTCAATAGAAACCTAATAGGAACATAAGTATGTTGAAGGAAATTGTAATTAAAGCTGCTACTTACAACGTGGATGGTATTAACTCTCAGATCAAGAGAAGCAGAATTTTGGCTTATCTTAATAAATTAAAACTTGACATTATAACTTTACAGGAGACCCATTTGACATCCATTGAATCTAAGAAATTAATTAGGAACTGGATTGCCCATAACTTTTATTCTGCCAGTACTAAAAAGTCTGCATGTGTTACACTATTATTAAGTAAGAACTTAAACATCCAACTTATTGGCTGTTGAACAGATCAGGAAGGGAAGATTTCTTTGATTAAAGGCACAGTTTATAAAAATATAACTCTTACACTTGGGTCTGTGTATGGTCCTTTTGTTAACTATTCTGAATTCTTGGCTTCAATTAATCAAGCTTTATTACAGCTACAAGCAGAAAATATTATATTATTAAGGAATTTTAATGCCCTTTTAGACCCTTATTTAGATAAGAAAAAAAAAAAATTCTGGTTTAAATAAACACACTTCATTATGTTTGAAGGCCTTGTTGGAGGAAAACAATGTGGAAGATTCCTGGTGATTACATAACCCACTGGCAAAAGATTTTACTTTCCATGATAAAAAAAAAATAAAACATTTTCAAGATTGGATTATGCATTTTTCTCTTCCTTCTATAATAAATGAGATCATTAGTTCTAAAGTTCATTCTATTTTATGGTCTTACCATGCACTGTCTGAAATTCAACTCTCACTTTCAAGACTACTCAAAGAAGATACCCTTCACTAGAAATTGGTTTTTCAACAATAAATTACTTGAAGATGAAGAATTTATGATAAAAATAAATAATATAACTCAAGAATTTTGGTATTATAATTATACTGGTTAATGGTGTATATCATCCTTATGGGATGCATTGAAAGCTACAGAACAATAAGGGGTGTTTGTATCTCTCACAGCACATGGGTTATAAAAAATTAAAAGAAAGAAAAACAACTAATTGAATGTAAATTAAAAAACTTAGACAAGCTGATACTAAAAGATTATGATAAATACATCACAGAATGGTATGAGTACAAAAGTAAATGGCAACAAATTGATATAAAAGATGAGGAATTTAATCTAAAACAATTGAAACAAGTTAGATATCTTCATGGTGATAAATCAAGCAAACTTCTTGCTCATTTGCCCAAAAAGAGGAGAGAAAATAATCATATTACAAATCTAAAAGATGCTCTGAACCAACCAAAATCCTCCTGGCAAGAGCTTGCCTCATTTATGTTGGTTTACTTTATTAATATTTACAAAAATAAGCCTATTATTAACCATGAGACAATGGATTCTTTCATAAATAGTAGTAACATAATTACCATGAACCTTCCAGAGGAGGAATTAAGGCTGGATGAAATTAAGGCAGCAATAGCAGACCTACCAAATAGGAAGAGTCCTGGCCCTGATGGGCTGATGAATGAATCTGATAAAAAATTTCAAGATGCATTGGCTCCTTGGATTCTCTGGATGATGCATGAATGGGTGGATTCAGTTGGAATTATTCCAGGTTCAATGATGAAAGCAAAATTGATTCTCTTGCATAAAGAAAACAAGCCTAAAGATCTCCCCAGCAGTTACAGACCTACTGCACTGTTAACTTCAGACTACAAAACTGTAGCTGAAACAACTGCAAATAGAATTATACCAGAGATTTCCCTCTGTATCCACCCAGATCAAAATCGATTTATTCCAGGTAGGACTGCGCCATCTACAATAAAGAAAATACAACTATGCATTGAGTATGTTCAATACCTATCAAAAACATACTTCACACTGACACTGGATGCAAGAAAAGCATTCAATCTTATTAATAGAACTGAAATGTTTTACGTACTGGATAAATGGCACCTTCCTCTAAATATACAAAAAATTATTCAGGCTTTGTACAGTAACCCATCAGCAAATATTATGATAAATGGAAAGTTAACATCAGAAATTCTAATGGAAGTCAGGGTTAGACAAGGCTGCCCCTTATCACCGCTAATCTTCCTATTATGTTTCAAACCACTTTTAAATCATATCCGAAGAAACACTCAAATTAAGGGCATCCATATGCCAGAAACCACAATAAAACTGAGTGTTTATGCAGAAGACAAACTAATCCTGTTTTCTGACCTGAAGAACTCAATAGAAGCCCTGCTTAATATTATGAAGACATTCTCTTCCTTTTCAGGATACCAACTAAATGAACAGAAATCTATGTTAATTTAACTTTCAAGAAAACAAATGCACCCAGAATTTGAGACAATGGATATCTTTAATAAAATAGACCAGATAAACTATATAAGTATACTACTTACTAACTGTTCATAAAAAAACTTTTCAAATTAATTATAAAAAGGCTAAAGATAAAATTATAAGTAAATTAGATCTATGGAGAAGTCTAGCCATTTCATTATGGAGCCATATTCAAACTATAAAAATGATGGTCCTTCTGTATTTGATCTTTGTTATACAATCTTTATTAGGGTCTCCAGGCCAAAAATGGTTTGTTGATATTAAGAGGATATTTTCAAAATCTTTGTGGAGAGGTGGCAAACCAAGAATTGCATGGTGTATAGTTACTAAATCTGTAAAGGAGGGAGGTATTGGCTGTCCATATCCTTGGGCTTATTCACTGGCCCAAATATTAACGGGAATGGGCTTTTGTTCCACAGAATGATGCTCTAGTTTTACAGGAACTTATTAAGAAATATAATATCAACCTTATCATCAGGAGTATATTATTCCTGACTAAATATAGATCTTTCAAGAATAAAGGCCCTTTACATCAATTATTTCTTTCTGCAGAAACTTCAAAAAACAGACTGAATATTGATAGGCTACCCTGGTTACATGCCCCTTGTAGCTATATAAACACTTCTACCCACTCTAGAATAAATAAATGGGTTGCTAACTTACAAGTAGAAGGGTTTGGAAACTGGGCCCAGTTTGTTATACAAGGTAAATTTATCTCATATCTACAATATAAGAATATGGTTAAGAATCATGAATATCATATTTATTTGTATTATCTCTCTTTATCTCAGTCCTTTCAAGCTTTTTGTGTTATGCATAATTGCCCTATGGATAGTCTTCTAGATATTATGGATCAAGAGGAAAAAAGATAAAAACACGAACAAAGATAAAACGTTTAAGAAGAAAAGATTATCCCTCTTTTATGAGAGAGTTTAATACACTGGCCGTTATATAAAAGCTAAACAGGATAGATCTTGGGGAAAAGAGTTCAATGGGGTATTGCAAGTAAATCAATGGTGGACAATCAACATTTCTGCCAATAAAAAGATTATTGCTGCTTAAAACAAAAGTATTCAGCAAAAAATCTTAAACAGATCATATACTGTATTACTCCTCAGTTACTTTCCAAACTTAATCCTTCCTACTCGGACAAATGCTGGCATAAGTGTAATAAGACTGGATCACTTTTACATAATTCATGGGATTGCCCATTTGTTAAAAAATGATGGGTGGATCTAACAATGGATTTATTTAATATATTTGGTAAACCTATTCCATTTTCATTCCAAATCTTAATCTTTAATCTATTCAACTTTATTAAATTAAAGCCTGTTCAACAAAAATGGATTATTTTAGGTTCCCTACCTCTTAAGTGAATGATTCTGAAATACTGGAACAGCCCAAGCCTCCCTCCAGTTGTGGCATATGAATAGAAATTTATATTTAAAGAAACATTAATCTTTGAAAACTTGCTAATATAATCAATGCAGATGATGAATGTATCTCTATCCACAGGAGCCAGCTAGCATCTATTCTGCCTCCACTATTAAAAATCTGAATTGGGGTAGGAGGAGGGGGGAGGGACTAAATAAGCATTTTGCCTTTTTCTAATATTTCTATGTTCTTTTCATATCTCTATACAATGTCTTGATTATTGTGAAAACGTTACAGATGCTAATTAAATTATGGTTAAAAAAAAGTTGTCCACCTTCCAGCATATATTGAGAATGCATACTTACTGCAGCTGAAGGAATAGTCAGTGACCAAAGAACACTGCTAAGTCCTGCAAATGCGTAATGGCTTACATTTCTCAAAATGAATGCTGACAATTTCCTAGTTGTCCCAAACACTGAATTATGTGATTCTGACCCTGAACATGAACAACAGCCTGTAAACGGTGATACTGAATATGATGACTAGGTTGTATATGACTAAAAAATCCTGTGTGGAGTGGTACACAGTCAAATTTGGTTACTTAAAGGGGAACTGTCAGGAGTAAGAGCTTCACACCCAAGTGTGATGCTGATCCCAGTTTGTACTTTGTGTACAAAACACTTTTTTTCTTACTGTTTACTGCAGCATAGTAGATTGCATTAGGCTAAATTTGCAGCCTTGCCAGGTGACATTTCGTGTAACCAAAAATCCCAGAATCCCTTGCAACTGACATCAGAGGAGGGCTGCACAACTGAGAGATTCAATAGTCCACAGTATAAATGTGTTAAATATTTTGTAAGCTAAAATCAGAAGTTTGCTGGTCCCTCAGTGCTCACTGGGCTTAATACATTCCTCTGTGACTGTACCTATCCCCAGGAAAACGGCAGACCATCAAACAGAAGATTACAGCTTATAAAAACTCTAACATTCTCTGCAGGCTATTGAATCTCCCACTGATACAGCCTTCCTCTAATGTAAGCTGCAGAGAAGTCTGGCATTTCTGGTTACAGTAAATGTTAGCTTAGAAGTCAATGAAATTAGCTTCATACAATCTAGTACATTGCAGTAAGCCTGTAAAAAACAGTTTTTGCACACAAATTGCTATTTGTGATCAGTCTCTCACTTGGGTGTGAGGCTCTTATTGCTGAGAGTTCCCCTTTAACATTGTTAACACATCTCTCTCTCTCTCTCTCTCTCTCTCTCAACAGTTGCAGCTGTCTGAAATAAATCAAGCCATGGTCGTAGACAGTTCATGGAAAAACAGGCATGTTTGTCTTTTTTCTGACAGTGTTGGCACTGTTATTTTGAATTCATTTACTTTTTTTAATTTTTACATTTTCTCATCAAATGTGTGATTTGACATGTCAAATGCTATTCCAGTCCTGCTCTATAGTAGTACTACACAAATTCTGGAAGGACTGTTGCTAAAAACTTACAGGCCTTATATCATAGTTGTTACCGCAGTTTGTTCCATTGGCATCAATTGCCCTCAGTTTTACAGTTTTACATTGCAACACCAGAAAGGAATGTATGTGTGACTCACATGGAAAAACTCAGGGACCTTAATTGTCTGTACTCTCACAGCTCAGCTGGTTAAGAGCTAAAGCACGAACTACTGATACCTGGGTTCAAATCCCAGTGAGAGTCACACTTTTCCTCAGTTTTACTGTCATTCTCCTTAGACATGTACTACTGACAAAATATCCCATTATCACTGCCACCCTGCCAGCCACATGTATCACACAACTCTTAATCTTGTCAATCATCATCAGTTTATTATGTTTTGATGCCTACCATGGGTAAAATTTTTGGAAACAGCAGGAGGCTCAGTCAGAGCCTCATACCTGCCTCAGCAATGCCTGCCATGGATATCATTTTTGGAAACAGCAGCAGGCTCAATCAGAGGAGTTGCTCCTTTTGTACATATCTCAGCAATGCTCACCATGAGTAAAAGTTTTGGAAACAGCAGAAGGCTCAATCAGAGAAGATGCACCTCTTGTACCTGCCTCAACAATGCCCACCATTTGTACAACTTTTTGGAAAAAGCAACAGGCTCATTCAGAACAGCTGCACCTCCCGTATCTACCTCAGCAATGCCCACCATGGGTATAATTTTTGAAAACAGCAGCAGGCTCACTCAGAGCACCGGCACCTCTTGTACCTTCCTGCAATGAGTATCAGTTTTAGAAACAGCAGCAGGCTGAATTAGAGCAAATGTGTCTCTTGTACCTGCCTCAGCAATGCGTGCCATGAATATCATTTTTGGACACAGCAACAGACTCAGTCAGAGAAGATGCTCCTCTTGTACCTGCCTCAGCAATGCCCACCATTTGTATAACCTTTTAGAAACAGCAGCAGGCTTATTTAGAGCACCTGCACCTCTTGTGCCTGTTTCACCAATGCTCACCATGGGTATAATTTTTGGAAACAGCAGCAGGCTCAATCAGAGCAGATGTACCTCGTGTACCTGCTTCAGCAATGCTTGCCATGGGTTTAATTTTTGGAAACCTAACAAACAGTTCAATACAGCTGTAAAAAAATATTATTTCATTAACTGCTGGAGAGACAGACAGTGTATCTAAGTATGTCACAGTAATAAATGTCAGGGCTCAGGGCACCAAACAAACAGTGTAATACAGCCTACAGTCAAAAACAGTCTTTCACATTTTGTTATGGTCAGAGTAGGGCAACAGGGTAGTAGAATGATTAGGGTTGTAACTACCCAGCCCTAACAAACTACCCATCTTCAACAGGGCATTTTAAGTTTAATTTAGGATACTTTAGAGGTACCCGCAGGTAGTATTTAGACTAGAGTATTTCACTACTTGCCCATGCCTATTATTTAACACCCATAGACCTGAGCGATGCATATCTCCATATCCCAATCCAGCAGTCTCATCAGAGGTTCCTCAGGTTCACAGTCCTGTGAGAACACTTCCAGTATAGGGCATTTCCATTTGGACTGGCAGTAGCCCCCACAGTGTTCTTGAAGGTGCTCATAGTCCTGGTAGCTCAACTCCAACAGGAGAGACATCATGTCTACTCTTATGTAGATGACTTGCTCATTTGAGCACCTTCTGCCACACTGGAGAGGAAATCAGTGACCAGGACTCTGAAGGATTTGAAGTCTGACAGTTGGATAATCAATCAGGAGAAAAACTCTCTCAACCTATTTCAGACACTGGAGCAACTGGGAACGGTGTTCAGGATGGACGTGGGGAAGGTCTTCCTCTTAGCAGCCAGGAAGGAGACCTTGATGAGAGAGGTTCAGTGGCTGAGGAGCCAATTGTCAGCTTCAGCTCACAGTCTACTGTGGCTTCTGGGCCTCATGATGACGATAATAGAACTAGTCCTGTGGGCTTACTTTCATATGCAACCCCTTTAGATCGGGTTGCTGATGGCCTGGGACCTGACCTCAGAGGACTATAAGACTAGGATTCCAATTTTCCCACCCCGCAGCAGTCCCTGAGTTGGTGGGTGAGTTTAGAGAATCTTAGCAAGTGGTCTTCTTTGGAAGTCCCCTCAAAGTTGATCCTGACAACCAATGCCAGCCTGTTGGGTTGGGGATGCAGTGCTGGGCCACATTTTCATTCAGGGGTCTTGGTCTACACAGGAACAGCATCTGCACATCAATGTCCTGGAGATGAGGGCTGTATGCCTCACTTTCCTTCATTTTCACAATCAGGTACAGCCAAAAGCTGTGAGAATAAGATCAGACAATGCTGTCATGGGACATAATTAATTTAAACAATCAAGGGGGCACAAAGAGTGGAGAGATGCTAAATGAAGCAACTAATCTCCTGCCTTGGGCAGAGGAGAGCCTTCTCTCTATGTCAGCAGTTAACTTTGTAGGGGAGTTGAACATTCAGGCTGACTGGCTAAGCCACAAGTGTGTCCACCCAGGGGAGTGGATGCTGAACCGAGAGGTGTTCAACCCTCTGTGCAATGGATTTGGTTGTTCACAAATTGACCAGTTCACCACCAGACAGAGTGCTCAAGTGCAGCAGTTCTTCAGCCACTACAGGTGTCCACAGATGGAGGCAATGGTCACTCTATCACAGGCCTGGAATTTCGTTAGAGCATATGCTTTCTCTCCTCTACCGCTCTTTCCCAAGGTCATACACAAAATAAGATACTCAACAGGAAGCTTTTTTCTGATAGTTCCAGAGTGGACCAGAAGGCCATGGTTCTTGGACATAGTGAATCTAGCTCAACACACACCATTCTGACTTCCAATCTGGGGGACCTTTTCTGCCAAGGCCCCATTCTGCATCCAAACCTGGAGGCGATGCAACTCATGGCCTGGCTCCTGAAAGGAAGAGATTCCTGACACAGGGTTTCACTAGAAAGGTAGTGGACATGCAGATGCCACCAGAAAGAATTTCATATCTGCAGCTTATGCTCGTGTATGGACCACTTCTTCAGCTTGGGCCAGAGAGAAAAATATCCAGCCTTCTAAAGCCACAGTTCTGCAGATTTTGGACTTTCTATAGGAAGGAGTGGAAAAAGATTTGACCTTGAGCACCTTGAGTGGTCAGGTGTCAGCCCTTGAAGCCTCTTGGGCTCATCCTTAGGGACTAACCAGGAGGTTATTCATTTATATGGGCTGTCAGCAGAAGCTGACCCCTGTTCTGATTCCCTATCACTCCATGGAATCTGAATCTTGTCTTCAATACTCTTTGTAAAGAAATCTTTGACCCTCTTCTGTCATTACCACTAGATGTGTTGTCCTACAAGTTGTGTCTTTTTAGTTGCTATGTGATCAGCCAGGAGGACTGGAGAGCTCCAGTTCTAATCTCACCAAGAATCTTACCTCATCATGCATAAGGACAAGGTGGTGCTGAGAACGGTTCCATCTTTCATTCTAAATGTTCCTACAGCCTTTCATGTGAACCAGGAAATCTGTCTTCCATTCTTCCGTCCTTCTGTCCACAGCCAACTCATCCAAAAGACAAACAGTTACACAAGTTAGATTTCCACAAGGCAGTTAGGACATACCTTAGACAGACTGCAGAGTTCAGTAAATTGGATAGGTTATTTGTACTTTTCAAAGCAGCCAAAAAAAGGACAAAAATCCTCCACGGCAACCCTGGCGTGGTGATTGAGGGCATGCATTGCCAAGGCTTATGTCACAGTAAAGAAGTATGCTCCAACTCTCATTAAGGCCCTTTCCACCAGGGCTATGGCAGAGACTGGGGAAGCATCTGTCTTTGAATTGTGCAAGGAAGCAACATGGTCCTCCATCCACACATTTACCAAGCACTACAGATTGGATGCTCACAATTCTGCTGATGTGGACTTTGGTTGCAGAGTTTTGCAGGAAAAGGGTAGCAGGTCCATTCCTTCTTTATTGCAGTTTGGGTATGGGACAATATACTTCTCCACCTAGTTGTTTAATGGGTACTGCTTATTTGATCCTGTAGGTTCTGATTACGCATTAGCAATGTGCAGCACTACAGAAAGAAGAAATATCTTCATACTTACCATAATTTCCATTTCTGTTAGCTCCAATAGTGTCAGTAGGACTCTCCTGGGAGCCTAGCTCCTGCTAAAGAATATTGTCCAGTATGTCAGCACTGGAATGTCCATTGTTTTCTGATCGTAAGTCAGTCTGGACAGCCTTCTATGTGTCCCTGATGCACTGATATATATCTATACCTATATATTTATCTATATCTATATATTTATCTGCATCTATCTATATATCTATATCTATACCATAGGTATGCGGTCATGCCCCTGTAGTTAGGGTTGAGTAGGCACTTTAATGTTAAACCTGAAAATTTGCACTTTAATAACTTTGAAATCTTTCAACAGATTTGCACAAAATTTGTTATGCGCTTTCCCATGGGGTAGCTCTCTTGATGTGCCAAGTAAATTTATCTTTTTTGGCTGTTTATTCCTCATTGTGCTGTGGCCAACTTGTTTGGAATTTTGATCTGACATTTTCAAGGTAGAAAGAGCTTGCCCAAAGGAACAAGGCAGCATTGGTTTGGTGAAAAACTATTAATCTGTTTCAAAGTTATTAAATTTTGAAATTTTGGGTTCTGATCATGCTCATTTCAGTCTTTCGGATAGCTACATGGAACAAAAAAGGATTCTGGTCTAATGAAAAAGGATTTTAACAGCTCATGAAAAAGCATCCTTAGAATCTTAACTGTCTGGGCTATCTGCCTGTGTTTGTGGCAGGTAACATTCCTCTGTTCAATGTGTAGGGGGCTTAGGGGTGCCGGCAGCTGGACACATCACTCAGGGGTGGGGAAGAAGTGTTTTAAAAGCCTGCGCCATCTGCTAGCCTGCAGTACCACATTTCCACTGTCTGCACTTCCTGCTGAGACCTGCTATGTGATACATCTGCTGGGAAGACTGAGCCAGGCAAGAACCATCCATTCTGCAGTCAGAGACTGAATTAACTGTCTGGACTCTCTGCCTGTGTTTAATGCAGGTAGCATTCCTCTTTTCAGCATGTAGGGGGCTCAGGGGAGCTGGTAGCTGGATACATCACTTGGGGGTTAAGCAATTTAAAAGCCTGTGCCAACCGTTAGTGTGAGCAAAGCACAAGTGAGAGTGGCTGGGAAGAATTTTTCCAAAGTATTATATTTTAACTGGGTTACTAAGATGATTTTGTGAGTATTGCATAATCTGGGTACACCTGGGATTTGTTTTAATGTTAGAGTATAGCTTACCTTTTTTTAATAAGTAGCACTGGGATGCGGTCTTAGAATTATATTGGGTAAATTTTGTTAGGGAATTGCTATATTGTCTACTGGGTAAGTTATTAGTAAAATCACATCAGTTTAAAGCTTCATGTTTTAATATCCCCTCGGGTGGAGATTTAAAAACAAAACAGTTTTGTGTGCTGCTTGCCACATAATTTAGGGTTTTTACTATTCCTCTGGAAATGTTGCTGTATTTTTTATTTGCAGCTTATTATCATCATTTAATACCTCATTAGGGGTCAAAGCATACTTATAGAAGTAATTGTTCTCAACTTAATTATCACCCTGCAACAGATTGCATGTCATAGCAAGTCATTTCTTGTTAAATTAGCTTCTCCTTTAATTATGGAATATGAGTTCCTGCAAATGAATAGAGTAACAAAGTGAACAATTATGATTACAGTAGGAAAAAAACAACTATTGCATCAGATTTATCTTTCAGAGGTTGGTTGTAATGTTGTTGCTTATATCTGACTCTGTCCATCCACACCCAGGCCCTCAGCATCTGAATAAGAATGAGATCAACCCTCTATCCTCCTCAAATGTTGACTATGAAACAAGGACCTTGACTTTAAATATTGTTCATCTTAACATCCAGAGTTTACAGACAAAGTGGATTCAGTTTGAAACTTGGGTTCATCAGCATAATTTTAACATCATTACATTATCAGAAACTTGGCTGAATAGTAAGGTTTATAATTTACAAATTTCACTTCATAATTATAATTTATATAGACAAGATAGTGTGGGAAGGAAGGTGGGGGGCATTGATTTATGCTAAATCAAAATTTCAAGAGAAACCTCCACTTATTTCTTGTCCAATCAACTTGCTGTGATTGTCCTTCTTAATCTAGTATCACAGTCTGTACTTCCCTCCACCACCACCCCATCCCAACACCTTTTCTACCTCTCCACCTACCCTATCCCACTGTCGCACCTCTTTCCCTTTGACAAAGTTCCTTCAGACTGCCACCTTCCCCCTTCTCCCTGACAAAGTTAAATCAGTCTCCTACCAGTCCTACAGAATGGCAATTAACAACTTCAAGTGTATAATGAGCATTATGAAGTATTTATTATCCAATCAATTATTATTGTTTGCCTTTGTACCCAAATAGCTGTGGTTAACTCTATGCACTTCTGTAACTGATTACTTTTTTACCTTTTTACATACTTGTGTACATCATTGCTTTTGTCTTGTAACTCACTATGTACTAAATGTCTTATTGTTTGTGTCTACTTGATGTGGAACCTTTGTAAAAGAGCCTCTCAGCTCAAATGTATTAATCTGAATCTGAAATAAAAAAAAAATGCCTGTCTTGTTGGACCATAATGGGGAAGGTTCTGGATGTGACCTAATTTCTATAGAAGTGCTGCTGGGACAGGAAAAACATTTAATATTAAGTTTTATTTACAGTAGTAGCCACAGACATTGCCAGCTATTTCCAGATATTTCGCGACATTTCTGAAGAGTTTCTCTCTGCTGCCCCTACTGTGGAAATGCAGAAAGCAAGAGATATTTCTGGAAACATCACAGAAATTTGGGGAAATAACTGGCAGTGTCTGTGGCTGCTACTGTATATTCCTCCAGGACTTATTGGAGCTGGTTTGTAATTGATTTCTATGATTTAAAAGAGTTTTCTGGTTAAAAGAGAGTAGATCTTATTAGGGGACTTTAACAGTAATTGGGCCCAGGAACAATATGTTGATGTAAGGGAATGTTTCCTTATGCTGGGAGTACATCACATATTACGGGACACCACGAGATATAATTGCAAAACTGTGAAGGGGGTCTCTCCTGGACAGGATCGTGATCACAATGCCTGATTAAACTGCAGCATCTCAAGTTTTGCCTGATGCTATAAGTAACCACTGTCCAGTCCAGTGTGAATTGTCTTCTAAAATGGAGAAAGAAATTTCACTATTTATTGAATCTAGAAGTATCAGGAGAGTTGACTCTAAGTTAACGAATGGTGTATGTGGGGAAGTTGATTGGTCAGTATTAGATACAATTAGTGGTACTGATGAAACACTGGATGCCTTCTCCAGGTTAATTAAGTTATTGACAAGTTGCCCTTAAAAAGAAAATGCTTATCCAGGCCAATAAGAATAAGTAGTTAAATCACGATCTGCTAAAGTTAATGACGCTTAGGGACTAAACATGGAAACTTTTTAATAAAAATAAAGAACCATTAATTCTAGTTAAGTAAAAAATGTTAAGGAACAAATGCAAATCTGAAATTTGTAAAGCTGAAAGATCATACTTTGTTTCTGAGTCGACCAAATTTTCTAATAATATCCAAAAACATGGGAATTGCTGAATAATTTAATGGGGAGTGGTATTAAGGACCTAATTATAAAATTACAAGAAGGGGATCAATTGGTCTGTGATTCTTTAAAGATAGAAGAGAACTTCAACAATTTTTTTGGAGATTTGGATAAGTATAGAAACAATTCTAGGGTACTCCCATGTAATGATACTCAGTTCTCTAAGAGTTACTACTTTCTGAAATTTAATTTTAAAATAGTAACCCCATTAGAAGTTAAAGACTAGATTCTTAAATATAATCCCAGGCCACATATCGGATATGACAGCATTGACTTTAGATTTAATAAATTAGGTATTGATACCCTGGCCTAGCCTTTATCTACATTATTTAATAGTTTTATGCTCTCTGGGATATTCTCTAATTTGTGGAAGATGATTATTATTAAGCCCATATATAAGAGTGGCAATGTAGCAAATGTAGCAAATTACAGACCCATATCCCTGCTGTCACCTGTTAGTAAAATATTAGAGAGAATTTTTTTGATCAATCCTCTGATTTTCTTGGAAAAAGAAACGTCTTTTGTCAAATTTGCAGCACGGGTTTAAGGCAAAACACGGTACTGAGATGGCCTTGGTGGAGTTCACCAGCTGCACACAGGGTGCACTTGATAAAGGATGCACTGTTGCAGCTGTATATTTGGACCTCACCAAGGCCTTCAGTTTAGTAGATCATGAACTGTTATTAGGTTCTTTATTAGATCTTAATTTTTCTCAGGATATATCCAATTGGTTCTCAAATTATTTGAGTAACAGAGCACACAAAACTGACATTAGGCATAAAATATCTGAACTCAGAGTTATTAAGTGTGGGGTGCCCCAGGGTTCTCCTAGGGCCTCTGATTTTTTCACTTTACATGAACTCAGCCGCTGATATTTTTAAAAAGTCATCAATTACTTTGTATGCCAATTATGCATTCATTTATAGTGCCAGTGTTGATACTCAGGACACTGCCAATATTGCTCATAGTGATCTTCTCCTTTTTCAATCATGACTACAATAAAAAAGAATGGTACTAAAAGTGAAAAAACTAAATATATGATGTTTTTCTAGTTCAAGAAAGAACAGGGAAATAATGGATTCAAGTGTGGATTTTCTGGGTGAGAGAACTGAATTGTTGGATAATTTTAAATACCTTGTTATCACACTGGATACAGGTCTCACCTTTGAAATACACATTGCTAACTTAGTTAGAACTTTGCATTAGAGGTTGGGATGCATGTATAGAGTAAAGCAATTTCTAACACCAGAATCCAAAATGATACTTACACATAGTTGTTTATTTGTCTTATAAGATTACAGCCTGTCAATCTATTCTGTTACTAGTAAAAGGTATCTGTCTAAAATAAATACAGTGTATAACAGTGCCTTTAGGTTTATGACTGACTCCCCTTATAGAAATCATCACTGAGTCCTTCTTAAAACTTCAAAATGTCCTTCTTTAAATGATTGAATAACAATTAAAATGCGTGTACTGGTGTTTAAATTATTAAGGGGTCTGTTGCCAGATTTTTTTTATTCACTTTTCCCATGATGTATAAATGAATTAGGGACCAGATTGCAGAGTAAATTTGTATTTAAACATCCATTGTGTAAAAAGGTAATAGGTCAGAAGTCTTTGCTTTATTGCACCCCTTTCTTCTTCAATTTATTTCCAGGTTCACTCTTAGCCTGGTCTTCCCCAAGCACTTTCAAAAATAGATTGAAATTCTGGCTACATACTGCTAATGACTGTGCCTGTAATTGTTTGTAAATGGATGTTGTATTTTGAGCGTTTTTGTTTTTAAGTGGCTGTATATTACTGTGTTTATTTGTCTTTTTATGTAACACTAGATGCTTGTGAAAAGGGCAGTAATGCTTATCTTGCTTTCAAGTATAATAAATAAAAAATGAAAATGAAAAATTAAATCCTTTTTCATGAGAAAAAATTCCCTTTTTGTCAGCTGCCATACTGTTTTTTTTTAGCCCAAACAAACTGTCAAAACTCTTCCCAGGAATGTCTTCTGAAGACATCCAATTATGCATCTTGTTCACCAGGATGTCATTTATTGTTATGTGCCCTTACTTTCATTTTATGTGGCCTCAGAATGCTTATTTTTATTTTTTTAATGCTTTGTCATGACTCTGTTTCAATCCTTTTTCATCATGACTGAAAAGGATTTTGACAGATCATGAAAAAAAATTTATTTGATGAAAGAGGACTGGCAGCAGGGTCATCTGGTCAGAAAATGCTAATCCTCTTTCATGATTATGACAAAGGATTTTGTTGTCTCATGAAAAGGAATCATCTGATGAAAAAGGATTCTGACAGTTCACGAAAAAGGATTTAAAAATAGTCTTTTTCATGAGGTGTCAAAATCCTTTTTCATGAGATGATTCCTTTTTTGTGAGGTGACAAAACCTTTGTCATCATCACAAAAGAGGATTAGTGGCAGAGCCATCTGGTCAGAGAACCCTAATCCTTTTTTGAGATGACAACAAAGGATTTTTTTATCTCACAAAACAGGAATAATCTCACAAAAAGGGATTTTGACAGCTCATGAAAAAAGATTATTTTTTAAAATCCTTTTTTGTGAGCTGTCAAAATCCTTTTTTGTCACATGATTCCTTTTTCATGAGATGACAAAATCCTTTGTCATCATCACTAAAAAGGATAATGGGTTCTCTGACCAGATAGCCCTGCCACCAATCCTCTTTTGTAATAATGATAAAGGATTTTATCTCATGTAAAAGGAATCTTCTCACAAGAAAAGGATTTTGACAGCTCATGATAAAAGATTATTTTTAAAATTCTCTTTTGTGAGATGCCCTAAACCTTTTTCATGAGACAATTCCTATTTCATGAGAAGACACAATCCTTTGTCGTCATGATGAAAAAGGATTAGGACTTTTCTGACCAGGGTCTCTGTGACATTGTGCTGGTGCTTAAGATAACTTGTACCCCTAAAGATGTTGTAGCACAGGATCGGTGTGCCTGCATTTGGACCCTGTGCTTCCACTTATAAAGATGTTGCAGTGCAGGGTTTCTGGGCCACTGTGTTGGTGCCTGAGATACTGTGGGAGTGCAGGGTCTGAAGAACTCTGTGTTCCCTCCCCTAAAGACATTGTAGTGCAGGGTCTGTGGGCTACTGTGCTTGTGCTTGAGATACTGTGGGTGTGCAGGGTCTCATGTACATATATGTTCTATTGAGAAATGGGCCCTGCACTCCAACAAGCACATTAGGATATGATTACATTATCTCAAAAAGTAAGGAGATAAATTGAAAAAAAATGTTGTTAATGCACCAGTTTGGGTGAAAGTGACAAAAGTAGGGAAATGTGGTGTTAGGGTTTCCAACCTTAACTCCCAACACCCCCACCCTACACAGACAAAGAAGCATTGGGCAGGATTTTAAATAATTGATTAGCAGTTTTTTTCTTGGGACAATGCTAACTGTACAGAAAGTATTTATACAGGTTTTCTAGAAGTGTTATGTTTGTTAAACACAGTGAGGCAAGTGCTATGCATTTTCACAATGTTTTAGCACTTTTATGAGCAAAATGCTAATCAATTTTTGGAGTTAAATAAATCCCTGATTGGGGGTGGCATTGGTGTCATCAGCCCTAACGCTCGCCCCATTCTCCTATGCTGCACTCACCCATCTTTTTTTCTAATGGAATGGGGTGAACATTAGGGCAGATGACCCCAGTGTCTCCCCATGATGCCTTTTCATCTGTGCAGGGTGGGGAGGGGTATGGTTGGAAACCCTAAAGACACATTTCCCTACCTTTGTTGCTTTAATCCTAACTGATTTATTAATGAAGTTTCTTGCAACATATATACATTCATGGCAAAAAACTCCATTAATGCATCAATTAGGGTTCATAGCATAGCGATAAAAGCATGGAAATGTGATTTTAGGGTTACCACCCCTACAACCCCACCCCATTCCCTCTCACACCAACAGACATCAGGGTATGCATTGGGGTCATCAGCCTAACTCTCACTCCATTCCATGTGTAAACAAGCTGAGGTGGTGCAGTATAGGAGAACAGGGTGAGAGTTAGGCACGATGACCCCAATGCACACCCCAATGCCTATTGATTTTAAAACAGCATTTATGAGGGGTTTTACCCCTGAAAAAGACAGGGCTGGCATCCTCAGGACCCAACTAGGTAAACCCAACAGTCAGTGTTTACCTAGAGGGTCCCAAATTTAAATGCCAGGCATTTTTCTCTCTCTCACTAACTGAAAACAAGATGGTGGCAGCATGAAATTAAAAGAACCATTTGCAAAAGTAAAATTGCATTTGTGACACTTTATGAGACACATATATTTTTTTCCTCATTGACTATAAGGGGAAATTTGTATTTTGTATAACTTTTGAATGGTTTAATATTTTTACACCAAATCTTCGAAAGGCACATCAGTGACCCAGACTGCATCTTCCCTGAAGATTTCAGACTGAACAGATAAATCATGCGGGCTATGGGTGCGAGCAAAGAAACATGTAAAAAGTCCTTGTTATGCATTTTTTGTTGTTTGGTATCTCCACAACTGTACATCCAAGCAAAATGCAACTTGCCAGATCCAGAGATCTATGGTACCAGACTGTGCATGTACAATTTCAGACAAATCTGTCCTACAGTGGCAGTTATTAAGGTGCAAAATTGGAGGTTTAACATTAAAGTGCTTACTCAGTACTAACTATAGTGCCACAACTGTGGCACTATAAGATATATGTATATATATATATATATATATATACAGTGTATATATATATATATATATATATATAGAGAGAGAGAGAGACAGACAGACAGACAGACCCAGTCATGCGAATAAACTGGATAAGTGAACTAGGATTTCAGACTTTTATTCACTTATATTGTTTATTCTTAAATGGATAGATGGATAGATAGATAGATAGATAGATAGATAGATAGATAGATAGATAGATAGATAGATAGCTAGATAGATGGATACTTTATTTATAAAAGCACCCATTTCCTGAGACTATATATACATTATAATTATAAAACACACAAATCATATTACATAAGGAACATACAGTACTAATTCCACTGAGTGCACATTTAAAATACTGTCTCAAAAATCACAGTACAATCAAAAGCATTAATGCTATAAATTTATAAATACTTGCTGGAACAGGTAAGTTTTTTAGGCCCTTTTTAAAGGCTTCTAAATTAAAAAAAACAGGCAGGGAGTTCTACAGAGTAGGTGCAGCCACCAAGAATGCCCTATCCCTGGAATTCCACAACCTAACCATGGGAACCATCAGGAAGCCTCCCCCAGCAGAACAGAGGGTCCAGGTTGGGTGATAGGGGAAAAGGAGCTTTTGCAGATAGACCAGTCCCCGTTTGTATAGGGTCTTGTAGGTAAGGAGCCCTTCTTTGAAGACAATCCTTCACCTGATCGGCAGCCAGTGCAGTTCGCAGAGGATTGAGGTGATATGTTCACATCTCTTTACCCTCATTAGTAGTCTTGCCATTGTGTTCTGCACCAGCTGAAGCCCGCGGGGGTTGCCTCCAGCTAACCCTAGGTACAGGGTTCCTAAAGACTATTTTATTTCAGTTTCCAGACCCTACTGACAGTCTATTATCACACCTCCTCAAGTAAGCCTGCTCTGCCCCACTCCGTTTGCTACTCCTGGACAACAGCTTGCAAATTAGCACTACAATTAAGCAAAGCTGGCATTAATTGCAGTTCAGTGTGAGGTGTTAAATCTAGTTTCCTGCCTTTTGTTCTTGTTGCTGCCACTGACTGCTAAAGATGTCACATGAATCTCTGAAACTCCAAGGCACAAAAAGTGTCATTAAATAAAGTGTATAACTTAAAAAATATACATGTGTTATAGCTTTTTATGGCTTGAATAAATAAATCTGACTCATTAAATCTACACAAAATGATTGCGCGTATCTCTTTCTGTCTCTGCTAATGAAAACAGTGAAATTAATTTTTAGTGAATAACCCACTTCAGTGAATATTTTTTTTGTGGCAAATTGGGTATTCACTTAAGAGGGTTTCAAGTATCTATCTATCTATCTATCTATCTATCTATCTATCTATCTATCTATCTATCTATCTATCTATATATCTATCATCATTGCAAAAAAATTGTTAATGCACTAGATAGGGTTAAAGCAGCAAAAGTAGGGAAATGTGGCATTAGGGTTTCCAACCCTAACACCCCACCCCCACCCTGCACACAGCAACAGAAAACAAATTACAGTTTCATCTCTCTTGTCTCTTTGCAAATCAGGCATGGGATGTGCCTTGGGATTGTCAACTCTAATGCTCACCCAATTCCATCAGTAAATAAGCTGAGATGGGTACAGTATATAAGAATGGGGTGAATATTAGGGTTGACAACCCCATGGCATACCCCATGACTGATTTGCCAAGAGGCAAGAGAGGTGAAACTGCAAAGATTTTTCCTGTTGCTGCTTGCAGGGTGGGGGGGGGACAGAGTGTTAGGGTTGGAAACCCTATTGCCACATTTCCCAACTTTTGCTACTTTAACCCTAACTAGTGAATTAATTTTTTTTCAATGAATTTCCTTGCTTTTTGAGATAGTATTACCATATCCTTATTTACCTGTGGGAACACAGGGCCCTCCGGGCCCTGTGCTATCATCCATCCATAATTGTTGAGATAGTGTAATTGTATCCTTATTTACTTGTGGGAGTGCAGGGCCCTTTGGGCCATGCCCTCCCATCCCTTCAAAGATGCGTATATGTATCTTGAAGTAGAAGCACAAGGCCCGCCAGGCCCTGCACTTCCATTTGTAGAACAACAGGAACCAAATCATCAGCAAGTATTCTTATTATGTCACCTCATGTACCTGATACTGAAAATGTTGAAATCCTTGCTAAAACGTGATTCCACACCACTGCAATGGTGAACCATGCTACAGATGTGAAAAGACAGTTTTGGTAGGATTAAAAAAATAACAGCTGTCATGTTCATGAGGTGGTCTGACAGCATGGCTATGTTGAAGATTTGGGGTAAAAATATAAAAAATTACCAAAGTTACAAGCGAGCATAGCAAGATTTCAATGGATGCACATAACGTTGCTATTTTTGCATATTTTGCCCCAAATTTGGTGATTTCACCAAGCGACTTCAAAATCATCTTTCAGGCTAGGTTTCTGTAATTCCACAGCCATTGTTCATGAGGTGGGGTCCCAAAAAATTCCATGTTGAAAATTTGAGCTCAGAATATGCCAAAATGTCAAAGTTATGCCACAAAGTAAAAAAAAACCAAAAAAAAAACAATCGAAATACATTGAACCATTTACCTTACTTTCTCATGTAGCAGTCAACGTTTCCAGCAGCAAGACATGTCTTCAGTCAGAGACTGGATATTCCCCTGGGACCTGCTCAGGTGAATGAGGGTATGTAGGGGGTGCAGAGTGGTGGGTGCTGAGTGGGAGGTTGAGGTGGGGAGGTTGGATTGATGAGGGACTGTTTTCTTTATTACAGGTTTAAAAAAAAGATCTTGAGAAACCATTTTCCTTATTGCAGACAGGACAGCAACTGGAGGGTGGGGGGGCCACTAGACACCAGGGAAAGCCAAAATTTCAATGGTGATAGCAATCAGAGGGTGGAGGTGCCAGTCAAGACCAGGAAAAAAAAAATCCTTACGGGAACAGCAATTGAAGGGTGAGGAGTGCCACTACCAGGGAACTCTAAAATAATAACAGGAACAGTGATCGGAAGGTGGATGTTGCCACTAGACACCAAGGAAAAATAAGCTAGTTACCAGGACAGAGATCAGAGGGGGTGCCACGAGACACCAGAGAAACTGTAAATCATTACAGGGATGGCGATCAGGGGAGGTGCGTCTAGACACTAGGGAAATTTTTGTATGAACAACCACATGATAAAAGTGTTAGTGAGTCATGAAAAGAAGGATTTAAAATGTAAACAACCTAAATTGGATATTTGTATATATGTACTGTAGTCAGAAATACTACAATTGTGGTTTTTGGAATGAAATGTATTTCAATCTCCTGAATAAAGATGAATTGAAAAAAATTAAATGTAAACAAAACACATTTTGGTGTCATTTAACCAACAGTTAAGTGCAGATTACACCTAACAGAGTCCAGAGGAGAAAGATAGTGTGTTGTTCTCTCTCCAGGATGTCATTTTTGTGGGTTTTGAAATTTTTAGGGGAAGGGATGGACAGCACAATGGTGGCAAATGAAAGAGGATTGGTCCCATACAACAAAGGATTCCTTTTTCGTTTCCTTCGGCTATCTTGAAATGCTTACTGAGCATGCTCAGAACTGAAATTTCATAATTAAATAACTTTGAAATGGATTTTTTTTAACAAACCAGCATAAGGCACATCTGTGGACCAGCCCCTTTCAACCCTGAAATTTACAGACCAAAATTCCAAACCATCTGAGCACCAGGCAAGTTAAAAAAAACACCAACATAAAAACAGCAAAACACACCTAAAAATTCACTTTTTGCACTCTCTGAAACTCAGAATCTGCACATCCAACTGGAAAAGATCTTGGGCCATCCAGAGAGTAATCCTATGAGACTGTGCATGCAAAATGTAATGTAAATCCATTGAACAGTTGTGAAGTTATTGAAGTGCATAATTTGGGGTTTAACACTAAACTGCTTACTCAACCCTAACTATAGTGGTGCAACTGCACCACTATAGATATATATGTATATGTATTATGGTAGCATGGTAGTGCTACCATAGTTAGGGGTTGAGGAGCCATTTACATGTTAAACCCAAAATTTTGCACCTTAATAACTTTGCAACCATTTGACAGATTTGCCTGCAATTTGGGATGCATGATCATGACCCATATGCCTTGGGATCTGCCAAGTTTTGTACTGCTCGGCTACATGGCTGCGGAGTTATTAAGCATGATCTGCGCATGCGTTTACACTTTTTCTGGAATTCTATGGTCGCGCCTACAGGTCGCACGGTTTACATGACCAGCCCGAAATTTTCAGGGAATGTGCAGCCGGGGTCCCCGATGTGCCTTTTGAAGATTTCATGAAAAAAATATTAAACGGTTCAAAAGTTATTCAAAAAATAAGTTCCCTTTATAAGTCAATGGGAAAAGTTAACAAAAAGTTCAACACTTTCACAAATGTATTTTTACTGTCACAAATGGCCCTTTTACTGTCGCAAATCCGCCATTTTGTTTTCAGTTAGTGATCAGAAAAATGCTTGGCATTTAAAATTGAGACCATCTAGCAACCTAATTCTTTTTGTATTCACCTTGTCGGGCCCTGAGGATGCTAGCCATGTCTTTATTTTGGGGTAAAACACCCCAGAAATATGTTTTTTCATATTTCTGGAAAAAGTACTTTCACAAAGTAGTGTCGCACTCACAAAAGTGTCGCAAATTTTTGTGAAAGCTTTCACAAATCACAACACTACTTTGCGACACTATGCCCAAAATAACAGTAATTCTTTGGCATCCCACTGCAAAAGAATGGTTTGGAGTTTTGGGATGAAATTTGGAGGGAACACAGCTGACATTTCAAAGATGTGTCTTTCAGTGTTTTATTGAAAAAATATTACACAGCGGCAAAGTTATGGCACTCCAAAGTTGACACTTTTTCCAATAGGATAACATTACGGCATACGACGCATTGCAGCAATCGTTTGCCACCCTGCTGCAAAATAACAGTTTGGTCTTTTGAGCTGAGATTTGCAGGGAACACAGCCAACATCCCACAGATGTGCCTTTCAGTGGTTTGGTGAAAAAATATTACAGGGAGGCAAAGTTATGGCACTCCAAACTTCTGGTTTTCCCATAGGATAACATTACGGCGTTCGCTGCGCCTTTCAGGGCCCGTATCTCGAAAACGGTGAGAGATACGTACTTTTCATCGAAAAAAATCTTAGCCCCCTTATGGGGCTAAGCACAAAACTAGCAAGGAAACTGATAATTCATATGACGTTTACATTTTTTTTCTATGTCGTACGGTTACTGAGATATAAGCAATTTACTATTCCAAGTCCTCATTTTTGCGTTCCGAGAGTCATTATTTTGCATACATTCTTTGTACTCACTCTATTTCTCTATACAGCTTTTGGGGAAAACCAGCCTGTGTGCTTACATTACTGTTACCATTACCATTTCCGCTAGCGGTTCCGTACCCGGTTCACTTACTGTTCACGTTTACGCCACCATGTGCGTTACCCTTTGCGTTTTCATTTTGCGGTTGCGTTGTTTTTAACATTTCTGTCTACAGTACTGTTTCTCTTTCTGTTTCGCTTTGCATCACCATGCGCATTACGATTTGCGTTTGCGGGCACAATGTTACTATGTGACAAGACATCACTTGGCGGGAGCGCAGGGCCCTTATTACATTCACTATTTCTCATTATCATTCTCAAAAAGAAGGGAAATTAGAGGCAAAAAACTCCATTTAATGCATCAGTTAGGGTTGTTCCACAGCGACAAAAGCGAGGAAATTTGGTGTTAGGGTTGAAAACCCTAACTCCGAATTCACCCCCCCCCAGCACCACACATACACAGACACAGACACACACATGCAAGTACAGGGGAGGACCAAGCCAACACGACTAATGACAGACAACCAGCAGCAGGTGACAGAAATAACAAACAATAGTCTAAATGTACTACAAGACATCCCCACCCACCTGACCAGGTACTGCATGCTCAGTGGAGATCAACAGCAAAACTGAGGCCATGTACACCAAACGTACACATCCCTGATTGCAGCTGCACACAATGTACCACACTTAGTAGTTGCATGGCCTTACCTACTGATGCCCCACACCACACCACAACTGGTACTGTGCCGTTAGTCAATATATATGCTGAAGGTGCATGATCACAGTTGTACAAAGGTTTTAACACTAGTGAGTATACATTAATTAAGAGAACTACATAAATTAACTACAAGACACAGCCATGCTCAAGATAAAAGTAGTGTTGCATTTAGTATGTGATTTACATAGTAGTACATTTACTGCAACTGTTTACTCAAGATAGAGAGGCTGATGTAACGTATGGAAAAGCATTGCCTGTTCAACGCTGTGAAATTCAGTACTGCCAGTATCAGATGCATTCTTACTGATGAAGGTGTACTGCTGATGTACATACATATATATACCTTCAGTGTGTTTGAATACTAAAGATGCAGTAAGTATTCTTTGTAAGAAACAGTGTAATTGAGTGGATCAGGCCAAGCAACTTCTAAATATCATAGCACTACTAAGCCAACAATGATGTAGCTGTATTGGAGATGTCTATAGGATAGATTTTCCTGTAGGCACTTACTGAGTATGTTGTACCTGATAAAGACAATGTCATTGCATCTGTGATGACTAACTTATTGAAATAGTGATACATTTACTATTGTTGCAATGAGTGATCTATGCCACTTATGGACACAGCCTAATTTTTTTAACAGTTGTTTCATACTCAGGCTGTATGCCTAGTGTTTGGGTTTGCCACAATTCTGTCACTGATGCTATCAAAGTGATAACTATGTTAATTGTGCTACAACAGGAATCAAGTAGGTATAGTGTAGATATAAATAGAATGTCTTTTAGTATTGATTTAAGTCATAATGGGATAAGTGTACTAGGACAGCAGGGGTTATTCTCTATCACTGACTCTGTCAGTTATAATCACACTAAGGTTTCGATGACTGTAATGATCAAGTTACACTGTTCATCTTCATGAGTTCATATTCGCAGCCATTCTCCAGTAACTAGACAGTGGATGGTGTAACTGGGTGGGATACTGTGTTGCAAAGCTCCTGCAGTGCCTAGCAGAGGGAGAGTTTCTACACATGAAGGTAATTAAGCAATAAGGCATGACCAATGGTTATGTTAAATGGTCTGTTAATCACCCTCTAGGGGTTTAATGTTGAATGAGGCGTAGCTGAGTGCCACATGTCACTAGACAGTGATAAACTGACCATTAACATAATACCTGGGAGTGGCTTATTGCTATCATAATAAAACTGTTTTTTTAAACAACATCAAACTATGTTCATCATATGGTTAGGCTCTACATGTATGTTAATAAAAACTAAACATAAGGCTGTTAGAATGTTTATAGCTAATCAGAAAGCTGCATTTCTCAAACCCTTGTTATAAGAGATATTATACCTGTACAGCTCCTTGGTTTTGTTCAACTCTATTGCTCAGGTGGCCCACCACATGTGGTGTGGTGTGGGGCATCGGTAGGTAAGACCATGCAACTACTAAGTGTGGTACATTGTGTGCAGCTGCAATCAAGGATGTGTACATTTGGTGTACATGGCCTCAGTTTTGCTGTTGATCTCCACTGAGCATGCAGTACCTGGTCAGGTGGGTGGGGATGTCTTGTAGTACATTTAGGCAATTGTTTGTTATTTCTGTCACCTGCTGCTGGTTGTCTGTCATTGGTCATGTTGCCTTGGTCCTCCCCTGTACTTGCATATGTGTGTGTGTGTCTGTGTGTGTGTGGTGCTGGGGTTGACTCGGAGTTAGGGTTTCAACCTAACACTGAATTTCCTCGCTTTGTCGCTGGAACAACCCTAACTGATGCATTAAATGGAGTTTTTGCCTCTAATATATATATATATATATATATCTAAGCAAAAAACTTAGTTAATCATCAGTTGGAATTCTTCTATAGTAGAGAAAAGTGCGGAATCGATTAGAGGGTTCCCACACTTGCACCCCACCCCAGCCCACCCCACCAACAAGCATCAGGGTGTGTATTGGGGTCATTGGCCTAACTCTCACCCCATCCCATGTGTAAACAAATTGAGGTGGTGCAGTGTAGGAGAATGGGGTGAGAGTTAGGGCCAACGACCCCAATGCACACCCCGATGCCTGTTGGTTGGGCAGGCTGGGAGTGGGGGGGCAAGGGGTGGGAACCCTAAAATCGAATTTCCCTTATTTATTTCACTGTAGAAGAACCCTAACTGATGCATTAACAAAGTTTTTTGCATAGAATTTCCTTACTTTTTAAGAAAGAATAGAAAAATAGCAAGTTGCAGAAGTTGGTGGGAGCACAAGTGAAGGGCCCCGTGCTCCCACCATGTGATTTTGTGTGACATAGTAACAGTAAGTGCAATACAAACACAAGCACAAACAGTTATGCACATGATGATGCAAACATAAATGGTAACACAAACGGAAATAGAAATGCAAGCGCAAAGTGATGCCAAAGCGAACAGTGACAGAAATGGAGCCACAAACAAAAGTGCATACGGAATGCAACTGGTAATGCACACGTTCACGGTACTGCAATTGGAAATGTAAATGCTAATGGTAACAGCAACAATAACACCAAAGGAGACAGAAACCGAAATGCAAATGTGAGCACGTATGGAAATGCCAACTGTAATGCGCACAGACATGGTACTGCAATTGTAAATGCAAATGGTAACAGTAACAGCAAGAATAACACCAAAGGAAACAGAAATGTAAATGTAAACACAAGTGCATACGGAAACGCAAACCCTATGCGTATGGTCACAGTACCGAAATTGTAAATGCAAATGGTAACGGTAACAGCAACAATAACACCAAAGTAAACAGAAATGCAAGTGCATATGAAAACACAAACTGTAAAGCACATGGTCACGGAACCACAATTGTAAATGCAAATGGTAACGGTAACAGCAACAATAAAGACAAATGAAACACAAATGCAAACTCAAACTCAAGCCAAACGAAACAGAAATGGAAGCGCAAATGAAAACACAAACCGTAACGTACATGGTGGCGTAGATGGGACCGGTGACATGAACGGTAATGGAAGCACAACTGAAAACTCTAACTGGCACAGTAACAAAAGGGCACATCCTTCTTTTCCCAAAAAACTGCATTGAAAAACACAGTGAAAACAAAGAATGTATGCATAATAATGGACCTCAGAGCACAAAATTAGGACTTGGAATACTAAATTGCTTACATCTCAGGAACCGTACGACATAGAAAGAAAATTAAAATTTCATATGAATTATGACTTTCCTGGCTAGTTTTATACGTAGCCCCTATTTGGGGGCTAAGTGTTTTTGTGATGAAATGTCCGTATCTTGCACCATTTCCGAGATACGTGCCCTGAAAGCCACGACGGATGCCATAATGTTATCCTATGGGAAAAAGCGTCAACTTCAGAGTGCAGTCACTTTGCCGCCCTGTAATATTTTTTCTTTTTTTTTTAAATTCAATATACTTTATTGCATATTTTAAGCAAGGTTACAGTAAGGAACATAAGGCGATACAGGTAACATTATGATACATGAACTGAAAAATTAGAGCCTTTGGTTACATTGGCTCAATAAAGACCAAAACAACCCTCTCCCCCTGGTATTACTCCCCTCTACTCCCTTCCACCCTTCTTACCCTCCCTCCTATAAGAAGAACTTAAAATGAAAAGATTCCCCCCAACCCCACTTGAAAACATGACTAATTGAATTGGTACAGGTAATAAAGGCTCCAAGGAAAGGTTACATTTAATAAACATCCTATAGAAATGGACCGGGCCAAGACTTAGACCAGGCAAGCAGAGTTGCACACCATCAAGTGGCTGTGTGAGTAATATCTTACAATGTGTCCTACCAGATTGTAACTAATCACACTATGAGGTTGAATACAGCGTATATAGTTTCCCCCACTTTTTATCAAAACTTTTAGGGGTATGCCTGAGGGATGCTATCATCTTTTCTATCCGAAGGTTAAACAGTAGCTCATTTAACCACTCAGTATAGGTAATCATTGAGGAATCCTTCCAGTGCTTCAGTACCAGTTTTTTAACCGAATACGAGATAAGGGCTAGATTGAATCGTCTTTCTTTAACAGGCACTTGGGAGTAGTCATCCACTATACAGACCTCGGGTGCAAAGAACTCTTCAAGACCTAATAGGGGGTCTGCTTTAGCTTGTATTTCCCTCCACAGCATCTTAATATTAGGGCAGTTCCATAATATGTGAAGCAGAGTTCCTTCTGTTTTACCGCATCTAAAACATGTGTTATCCTCTAATTTCCCCATGGCTACTAGTTTAGAGGGAGTAAAATATATATTATGTAGTATGTAAAATTGCATTATCCGAGGTTTGTCATCAGATGTATTAGAAAAAAATGCTTGCCAGATTTTTTCCCAGTTAAACTACTTATTAGAGAATTGGTTTATCCAATATGTAGATTGACCCAGTATTTCAGGACAAATAACAGGGTACAACGCAGCTGTAATCTGGGAAACCGCATGGGGCTGCCTAGCCAAGGTATGGAGTGCATCTATAAACACAGATTGGTCCACCTCCCATTTTCCATTCCCCAGTTTGGTAACTAGTAGATGTCTGATTTGAAAGCCACAAAAAATCTGTCTCTCAGGGATATTCAAAATGGGAAGAAGATCTATAGTGGATTTGAGTTTGTCCTCCACTAGAATATCCGATATTTTAATGTCCATATTCTAGGTTGTCTCATGTTGCTTGAGACACTGCCCACCTACTCTAAAATTAGGATTCATATATAGAGGTTGGGAGATGTCTTTAACATTATCATATTTAATGGCCTTACACAGTTGAATATGGACTTTAATGGACATTAAAATCAGTTCATTCTTAAGAAAAGGAAGACATGTTTTAGCAGTGGTATATAAGAGGGTAAAAGGAGAGATGCCACTCTGTTGAATCAGGTGGCGCACTAATTGCAACCATACTGGTACATGGAAAGATTCATAGGGCTGAGAAACAATGGATGTCCAATGTAGCTACTTAGCTAGGTGGCTTAATAAGTAGAAGTGATAAAACTTAGGGAGTTTAAGACCTCCATGTTGCTTATCCACTCCTAACCTGATATATGATCTTCTCGGGGTTTCCTTCTCCACAAAAAGTGAGAAATAATACTATGAAGTTTCCAGAACCAAGAGTATGGAAGGTGTAAATTAAGCATATTTAAGGGATAGAATATCCTAGGAAGGATATTCATCTTAATTACGCTGATTCTCCCTTGTAGCGAGAGGTATAGTGGGGCCCACCTGTCCAGGTCTAGTTTAATGGTTCCTAAAAGGGAATCTAGGTTAAGCCTCTTGACTTGAGCCATATCTTGGGAAATAGTAAGCCCTAAGTATTTAATCTGAGGGGCCCATTTCAGATGCAGTTTTTTGACCTGGGCATGACATGCATGACAGTTTAACGGCATTACCGTGGATTTGTCCCTATTTAATTTATAGTTGGATAATGATCCATAGAGGTCTATAATGTCCAGAGCTGCCTGAAGCAAAGCTTCTGGATTTGTTAAATGCAGCAAAACATCATCTGCATAAGCTGACAAGCAAAGGTTCAGGTGTCCTACTAGAATGCTCTCTATGAGGGGGAGTTTTGAAGATGGTCTGTAATATTTTTTCACCAAACCACCAAAAGGCACATCTGTGGTATGTTGTCTTTCTTCCCTCCAAACCTCTAGTAAAAAGACCAAGATTCCGAGATATTCAATGTCAAAGATTAGTGAAATTTCCCTGTCTATTCCATTATAAAAAATCTGGCCATCTTGTCCCTACTTTGTGATCAAAGAATCTCACGATCAAAGAATTTGCAGGCTCATGATCAAAGAATTTGCAGACTCACAAACAAATAATTAAAAACCTTATAAGTGAAAAAATTGAAGGAATTGCTGTAAACCACTTCCATGGTTCAACAGAACGAACCCCCCTGAGTAAAATCCACCCTCATTTAACCTCCTAGGACACCCCTGGGCTGAGAAAATTTATTTTTAAATTGAGCCATCTAGTCCCTCGCTCGTGATGCATGATCGCAATCAAAGAATCTTACGATCAAAAAATTTGCAGTCACACAAACAAAGAATAAAAACTGTTCTAATTAAAGAAATTCAAAGAATTGCAGTAAACCACCACCATGTTCATCAGAACAAAACCCCCTGAGTAAAACCCACCCTCATTTGTCTTCCTAGGACACCCCTAAGCTGAGAAAATTGATTTTAAAATCTGGCCATCTCGTCCCTCACTCGCAATACACGATCGTGATCAAAGAATCTCACGGTCAAAGAATTTCCAGGATCGCAATCAAAGAATTTGCTCAATCATGAACAAAGAGCGAAGGACAAGAAGGACAGATTTTAAAATTAGTTTTCTCAGCCCAGGGGTGCCCTACAAACTTAAATGAGGCTGGGTTTTGCTCAGGGTGCTTCATTCTGTCCCATCTGGATAACAATAATAATTTATTAACTATTCATGGTAGTCTAGTGCCCCCCTCCCATCATAATAAAAAATATAATCATGTGTAATGTCCTGGTAGTCTAGTGCCCCCCAATGTTTAATTTTTTTACATCCCTGGTAGTCTAGTGGCCCCCAGAGTTGTATAAAATAATTATTACTGTTAATATCCCATGTAGTTTAGTGGGCCCCCCCGATCTGTGTGAAATAATATTCATTGTCATTGTACATATCCCTGGTAGTCTAGCACCCCCTCCATCATAATAAAATAAATCATCATTTCATATTTCCTGATAGTCTAGTGGCCCCCCAACCCCCACGCAGCTGTGCCAGCCCACCCAGTACCCCACACAGCACAGCCCACCTCTCACCTCCACGGCCAGCCACTGACTATCTGCATTATGAGCACTAATGCAAAGAGGCGCTCTGAAAATATGATGAAAAGATGGTGGCCGTCATGATCAAAGAATTCTTCATGATCTAAGATTCTTTGATCATGAGCCTGCAAATTCTTTGATTGTGAGGTGGGACTAGATGGCCAAAACCTCCACACTTCTTTCTCAAAATAACCATATAAATTCCCCATTGAGTTATAATGGGAAATTAAAACTTTAATAACTTTTGAATGGATTAATATTTTTTCACCAAATGAAAAGTGGCATGTTCCTTGACCCAAGCTCTGTGGGCTGAGCAAAGTTGCAGAGCAGCATGGCACACAACGGCCATGCAGCATGGACAAAATCAAAAAAGCTGCCCACATAACTGGTGAAAAGTGTATTTTCAGCATTTTGGTGTGCAAAAACTGTAAGTCCAACTGAAATGAAATTTAGCAAACCAAGAGATCTACCATGCCCCACCATGCATACCAAATTTCATGCAAATCCGTTGAAAGGGTCCAAAGTTATTAATGAGCAAAATCTTGAGTTTAACATAGAAGAGGCTTTATAACCATAAAAATAGGGGCGTGACCGTGCCCCTATAATATATTCCATGACCGAGCATGCTGACATGCTACAGTAAAGGAGAATGGGGGAAGATTTAGGCCTGATAATGCCAATGACACACCAAGGCATCTGTCAGACTGTGGAGGATTAAGGTGGTGAGTGTGAGGGGGGGTTAGAGGTTCAACTCTAATGTCTAATTTCCTGACTTTTTTTGCTTTAACCATAAATAAAGCATTAACACATTTTTTTGCATATAATTTCCTTACTTTTTGAAAAAATTTAAGTAGTAAAAAACACATATTGGTGGGAGTGTAGAGCCCAGCTCCCACCAAGATGCCAATTTTTGCATAAAAATATGCATCTGGGCTCACGCTTCCACTTATGCAAAGCTACAGAGCCATGCAGCAGCACTATAGGGCACCAAACCCTTGTAACAGTAATTGGCGCATATCTTGGGAACCGTAAAAGCTAGACAAAAATTTCTAATATCATTGGTATCGTGACAATAAGTACTTCATGCAACATTGAAAGACCGTATCCACATCTCACATCATTTCCAAGCTATGGGCACCAAAAAGCATAGGACATGCACTCTTTCAACCCTTGGGACAGTACTTTCACAATATCTCATGAACCGTGCAACATACAAACAAAATTCCACTGCAAGCTAACTCTACAATGTCAAGTCTTTTTCCAGTGGGTGATCTAAGCCATCTGTAGCAAAAAATCTGTTTCTTGCTTTGTTTCTGAGATAACGACGACGAAAGTCATGACACAGACTGCAATGTAATCCTATGGGAAAAAAGTCAATTATGTCATTGAATATCTCTGCAACAAATTATTTCCTCAGTCCCTAAACCACATAGTTCATATCTTAATGACAACCTCACAACGCCCTGCTCATTTCAAGTAAAAAGACCAAACTGTTATTGAGATATGTCATCTCAATTTGGGCCATCTGATCTTTCTCATTAACATTCCAAAAATACATATACTGTACATTTTCCCATAGGATATAATGGGAATTTCAAATTGTAATAACTTTTGAACAGATTAATATTTTTTCACCAAACAAAAAGCAGCATGTCCTTTGGACCAGGCTTTTTCTACGGCCCAAAACTCGGACCAATAGCCCACACTGTGTCTGCACAGTGCTATGGAAAAAAATGCGCAAAAGTGGCGAAAAGTGCATATTTTGGCACTTCGATGCACAAAAACCGTATGTCCAACTGAAATTAAATTTAGAAAATCAAGAGATCTACCACACTAAAATGAGCATTCCAAATTTTGTGCAGATCCGTTGAATGGTTGCAAATTTATTAACATGCAAAATGTGAGGTTTAACATTAAAAGTGCCTACCATAATGCAAAACGCTTTATGCAAAATGTAAAGTGCATCACACAATATCTCTGCAGCAACCTAATTTTCCAACACCTGAATATAATAATTCACATGTACAGGGCATCTCCTCAGCACCCTGTAAATTTCAATTTAAAAGACCAAACCGTGTCTGAAATATAACATTTTAAAGTTTGAGATTTTCATTGGTCAGAGTGGCAGAATTCCACACCTGTTTACATTTTACACACCTAACGACTGAAAAGCATGTCCATGGCAGTAAGGCTAGCTACCCTACAAATTTCAAGCCACTACCATAATGCAAAACGCTGTCCGCAAAACGTAAACTCCACCACACCATATCTGTGCAATGAATGTATTTTCTGACACCTAAGCACCACAATTCACATCTACAGGACATCCCCTCAACACCCTCCAAATTTCAAGTTAAAAGACCAAACCGTTTCTGAAATATTTAATTTTTAAAAGCTATTAAAATTGCGCTTTCTGGTCCCTCCAAATCTGGCCATCTAGTCCCTCCCTCTGGATCAAAGAATCTTTGATTGTGATTCTGCAAATTCTTTGATCATGAGGAGGGACTAGATGGCTAAAACCCCATTCTTTATTCGCAAAATAACCATATAAATTTTCCCATTTACTTATAATGGGAACTTAAAAGTTCTATAACTTTTGAATGCCTCAATATTTCTTCACCAAACGAAGAGCAGCATGTTTGACCATGGAGGCTCTTTCAAACAAGCCAAGTCACAGAGTGGCACACCACACAATGGCTGTGCAGGGCCACATCCAAAATCCAAAAAGCTGCCTCCAAAAATGGATAATTTTGCATTTTTCAGCGTTTTCATACACAAAGACCGTAAGTCTGACCAAAATGCAATTTGGAAAATCAAGAGACTTACCATGCCCCATGGCACATTCCAAATTTCAGGCAAATCTGTTGAACAGGTCCAAAGTTATTAATGCCCAAACTTTTGACTTTAAGTATGTAAGTGACTGCTGAACCCTAACTATAGCGGCGTGACCGTGCCACTATAATATATATATATATATAGATATATATATATATATATATATATTCTATGCAAAAAACTTTGTTAATGCATCATTTAGGTTAAACACAAAAATCAGAACTGAGACCTTGAGGTTGCCCCATTCCCTCGTGGTCCAGCCCATCTCAAGATTGACAACTGATAGCGTGTGTCATTGGGGTTAGGTCCAAATGTCACCCCATTCCATCTGTAATCATATTCACAAGCCACAGTAAAGAAGAATGGGGTGACATTTAGGCTTCACAGCCCCAATGACACAACCTGCCAGTTGTCAATCTTGGGATGATGGGTGGGTCCACAAGGGGGGAATGGGGCAACCCTAAAGGTCTCATTTCATGACTTTTTGTGTTTTAACCCTAAATGATACATTAATGAAGTTTTTTTTGCATAGAATTTCCTTACTTTTTGAGAAAGAATAGAAAAGTAGAAAGTTGCACTAGTTAGTGGGAGTGCAGCCCTTTGGGCCCCATGCTCCCACCAACTTGCAAATTCCTGCCTAAGATAAGAGTTGAAGTATTGAATATCACATGTACTGCCGGCAGCGCATATGGTCGGGAGTGCGGGGCCCACCACCTTAAAAGAAAGCAAAGTGTCAGTCATTAGAATGGCATAATTCAACACCTGTTTACATGTCAGACACCTAACCACTACAAATTACCTCCATGGCAGTAATGCTAGGAACCCTATAAATGTTAAGCCACTACCACAATGCAAAACGCTATATGCAAAACATAAATTGTGTCACGCAATATGGGTGCGGCAAATTAATTTTCCAACACCTAAACACCATAATTCACATGGACTGCAAATCCTCTCAACATGCTCCAAATTTCAATGTAAAAGACCAAACTGTTTCCGAGATATAAAATGTGAAAGTTTCAGGTTTTCATTCCTCACACTGGCAGAATTCTACACCTATTAACATTTTACACACCTAACAACTGAAAAGTACATCTGTGGCAGTAAAGCTAGCTACCCTAATAATTTAAAGCCACTACCACCATGGAAAACGCTATCCACAAAACATAAACTGCCTCATGCAATATTTCCACAAAAAATGTATTGTCTGACACCTAAGTACTATAATTCACATCTACAGGACATGCCATCAACACCCACCAAATTTCAAGTTAAAAGATCAAACCGTTTCCGAGATATTTAATTTGAAAAACTGTTAAAATTGTGCTATCTGGTCCCTCCCAATCTGGCCATCTAGTCCCTCCCTCACGATCAAAGATCATGATCAAAGAATCTCATGATCAAAGAATTTGCAGGCTCATGATCAAAGAATTTGCAGGCTCACGATCAAAGAATAAAAAATGTTAAAACAATTTCTAGAGAAAAATACATGAAACCATAGCCATGACTCGACAGAACAAAGGACCCTGAGCAGATCCCACCCTAGTTTGCCTTTAGAAGTGACCCCTGTGCTGAGAAAATTTAATTTTTCATATGGCCATCTAGTTGCGCCTTCATGATCAAAGATCGCGGTCCAAGAATCTCGAGATCAAAGAATTTGCAGGCTTGCGATCAAAGAATTTTCAGGGTCATGATCAAACAATAAAAAGTTTTCAAAGTCAGTGTTTAGGCAGAAATACATGAAACCACAGCCATGCCTTGATAGAATGAAGCCTCCTGAGCAAAGCCCACCCTCATTTGGCTTAATAAACCACCCTTGAGCTGAAACATTTTTTTTTCAAGTGGCCATCTAGTCATGCCCTTGCGAACAAAGATCGTGGTCAAAGAATCTCACGATCAAAGAACTTGCAGGCTCTCAATTAAAGATCATTAGCGAGCCATGATCAAAGAATAAAAAAGTTAAAAACTCTATTTTTTTACCATTTTGAAAGAAACTACAGGCATGGCTTGATAGAAGCAAGACCCCTGAGCAAAACCCACCATAGTTTCACATCAGAAGTCCCCCCTGGGCAGAGATATTTGAATTTTTCTGACAGCAAACTAAAAACAAGATGGCCACCATCACGCTCAAGGAATTCCTCATGATCTAAGATTCTTTGATCATAAGACTGCAAATTCTTTGATCGTGATGTGGGACTAGATGGCCAAAACCCCACTCTTCTTTCACAAAATAACCATATAAATTTCCCCATTGACTTATAATGGGAAATTAAAACTTTAATAACTTTTGAATGGATCAATATTTTTTCACCAAATGAAAAGTGACATGTTCTTTGACCCAAGCTCTTTCAGCTGAGCAAAGTTGCAGACCAGCACACTGCATGACAGCCGTGCAGTGCCATGGACAAAATCAAAAAAGTTGCGCACATAACTGGCGAAAACTGCATTTTCAGCATTTTGGTGTGCAAAAACTGTAAATCCAACCGAAATGAAATTTGGCAAATCAAGAGACTTACCATGCTCCACCACACATACCAAATTTCATGCAAATCCATTGAAAGCATCCAAAGTTATTAATGAGCAAAATTTTGAGTTTAACATAGAAGAGGCTTCATAACCGTAAATATAGGGGTGCGACTGTGCCCCTATAATATATTCCATGACCGAGCATGCTGACATGCTACAGTAAAAAAGAAAATGGGGGAGATTTAAGCCTCATGACCTCAATGACACACCAAGGCATCTGTCAGACTGTGGAGGGTTGGGGTGGTGTGTGTGAGGGGGGTTAGTGGTTCAACCCTAATGTCTCATTTCCTGACTTTTTTTGCTTTAACCCTAAATGAAATATTAACAGTTTTTTTGCATAGAATGTCCTTACCTTTTGAAAAAATATAATATAAGTAGTCAAAAACACATATTGGTGGGAGTGCAGAGCCCAGCTCCCACCAAGTTGCCAATTTTTGCAGAACAATATCCATTTGGGACCATGCTTCCACTTATGGAAAGCTATAGAGCCATGCAGCAGCACTATAGGGCACCAAACCCTTGTAACAGTAATTTGCGCATATCTTGGGAACCGCAAGAGCTAGAAAAAAATTCTAGCATCATTGTAATCGTGACAGTAAGTACTTCACACAACATCGAAAAACCATACCCATATCTCACATCGTTTCTGAGCTATGGACACCAAAAAGCACAGGACATGCACTCGTTCAACCCTTGTGACAGTACTTTCACAATATCTCATGAATCGTGCAACATACAAACAAAATTTTACTGCAGGCTTACTCTACAGTGTCAAATCTTTTTCCAATGGCTAGATCACCTAAAGGTGATCTAGCCATCTGTAGCGAAAAGTCTATATCTCCCTTCATTTCTGAGATAATGGCACCGAATGACAGACTGCAATGTAATCCTATGGGAAAAATGTCAATTGCTTCATTTAATATCTCTGCAACAGATTATTTCCCAAACACCTAAACAGCATAGATCACATCTGTATGACATCCCCTCAAAGCCTTGCAAATTTCAAGTAAAAAGGCCAAACTGTTATTGAGATATGGTCATCCCAATTTGGGCCATCTGGTCTTTCTCATTAACATTCCAAAAATACATATACATTTTCCCATAGCCTATAATGGGAATTTCAAATTGTAATAACTTTTGAACAGATTAATATTTTGTCACCAAACAAAAAGTGGCATATTCCGTGGCCCGAGCTCTTTCTATTCCTCAAGTGTTGGACCAATAGCCCACATGGTGTCCACGCAGCGCCATGGACAAAAATGTACAAAAGTGGCAAAAAGGGCATTTTTGGGCATTTCGCTGCACAAAAACTGCATGCCTGACTGAAACACAATTTAGTAAATCAAGAGATCTACCACACCAGACTGTGCATTCCAAATTTTGTGCAAATCCGTTAAATGGTTGCAAAGTTATTAACGTGCAAAATGTAAGGTTTAACATTAAAAGTGCCTACCACAATGCAAAACACTATATGCAAAATGTAAAGTGCATCACGTAATATCTCTGCAGCAACTTAATTTTCCAACACCTAAATACCACAGTTTATGTGTACAGGACATCCCCTCAACACCCTGAAAATTTCAATTTAAAAGACCAAATATTGTCCGAGATATAACATTTTAAGATTTGAGATTTTCATTGGTTAGAGTGGCAGAATTCTGCACCTGTTTACATTTTACACACCTAACAACTGAAAAGTATGTCCATGACAGTAAGGCTAGCTAACCTATAAATTTCAAGACACTACCACAATGCAAAACACTGTCCACAAAATGTATATTGCACCATGCCATATCTCCGCAATGAATATATTTTCTGACACCTAAGCACTATAATTCACATCTACAGGACATCCTGTCAACACCCTCCAAATTTCAAGTTAAAAGACCAAACCGTTTCTGAGATGTTAAATTTTAAAAGTTGCCAAAATTGAGCTATCTGGTCCCTTCAAATCTGGCCATCTAGTCCTTCCTTCCCTCAGGATCAAAGAAGCTTTGATTGTGAGCCTGCAAATTCTTTGATCATGAGGAGGGACCAGATGGCCAAAACCCCATTCTTTGTTTGCAAAATAACCATATACATTTTCCCATTTACTTATAATGGGAACTTAAAAGTGCTATTACTTTTGAATGCCTCAATATGTTTTCACCAAACAAAAAGTGGCATGTTCGGCAAGTGAAGCTCTTTCAAATGAGCCATGTCGCAGAGCGGCACACCACACAACAGCGGTGCAGCACCATGTAGAATATTCCAAAAACTGCCTCCAAAACTGGATAATTTTGCATTTTTCAGCATTTTCGTGTGCAAAGACCGTAAGTCTGACCAAAATGAAATTTGGCAAATCAAGAGATCCATCAAGCCCCACTGCACATACCAAATTTCAGGCAAATCCGTTGAACGGGTCCAAAGTAATTAACATGCAAAATGTTTACTTTAACATAGAAGTGACATCTCAACTCTAAATATAGTGGCGTGAACGTGCAACTATAATATATATATATATATATATATATATATATATATATATACACAACGCACACCCCAATGCCTGTTGGTGGGGGTGGGGTGCGTGGGTGCAAGGGGTGGCAACCCTAACACCAAATTTCTTCATTTTTGTCACTGTGGAACAACCCTAAATGGTATACAAAGGCCCCTCCACCCTCTGATCACTGTCCCTGAACTGTTTTCATTTATTCCTGGTGTCATGTGGTGCCCCCCCACCCTCTGCTCACCCTCCCCGTACTTATTATATTAATTCCTGGTATCTAGTAGCACCCCTATCATCTGATCACCTTGGCCATAATAATTATATTTAGCCCTGTGGTATAGTGGTGCCCCCACCCTCCAATCTCCATTCCTTTAATGGTGACAGCTATCCCTTGTGTCTAGTGGTGCTCCCCACTGTCTTATAATCATCCTATTATTATTAAATTTATCCCTGGTGTCATGTACCCCCACACCCTCTGATCCCTATCCATGTAATTGTGAAATGTTTCCCTGGTGTCTAGTGGCACCCCAGCCCCTTAATCACCCTCCCAGTAATAATTATATTTATACCTGGTGACTAAATGTGACCTCCCACCCTTTGATCACCATTCCCGTAATTATGACACTTATCCTTGGTGTCTAGCGGTACTCCCCACCATCCAATTGTCATCCCCATTATTATTAAATTTATCTCTGATGTTTAGTGGTACCCTCCACACTATGATCCCCATCTACGTAATTATGACATCTTCCCTGGTGTATAGTGGCATCCCTCCTTTCGATCTATGTCCTTTCTGAAATAAAGAAAATGGTCCCTTATGTCTTTTTTTTACCTGTAAAAAAGAAAATGGTCCTTCAGCAATCAAACACCCCCCTGACCTCCCACTGAGCACTCATCATCCCACAACCCCCCAGACTTCCCCACACACCCTTACTCACCTGAACAGATCCCAGGGTAAAGATCCACTCTCCAATCAGAGACACATCTTGCTGCTGGAACCAGCAACTACTATATGAGAAACTAAGGTAAATGCAGTTCAATGCATTTCAATGGAGGTTTCAACTTTGGTGTATAACTTTGCCATTTTTGCATATTTAAACAACAAATTTTCAACACAACCTTTTTGACACCCAACTTCATGAACATTGTTGGTGGAATTATGTAAATCAGGCCCAAAAGGTGATTCTGCCGTCACTTGGTAAAATCACCTTTCAGATGGGATTTGAACATTTTCACCAGCCTTGTTAATGAGGTGGGGTCATAAGAAGGGTATGTTGAACATTTGGTGTCAAAAATATGATAAAATGGCAAGGTTATGCATAACCATTAAAAATTACCTATGCTTCCTTGCAATTTTCATAATTTTAAATGTTTTCACCCCTAATTTTCAACATAGCCATTTCTTTACACCACCTCAAGAACATGACAGCTGTTATTTTTCAAATTGTGGCCAAAATGTTTTTTTGTGCCTCTGGTGCAGAATGACAGTACCACGACCTGGAATGATGTTTCAACAGGGATTTGAACATATTTAGTATTGGGGTCATGAGGCAGGATAATAAGAAAGCTATGCCAACAATTTTGGTTGCTGTTGTCCTGCAAATGGCAGCACAGGGCCCTCCTGGCCCTCTGCTTTCACATCAACATACATACAATCATCTATGGAGGGATAGGAGTGCAGGTCCCTCAAATATGAATATGACAATACTATCTGAAAAAGTATGGATAAGGATATGATTATACTTTCTCAAAAAGAAAGGAAATTCTTTGCACAAAAACTGCATTAATGCTACATTTAGGGTTCATGCTAAAGTGGCAAAAGTAGGGAAATATGGTTTTAGGGTTTTTAACCCTAAAACCCTACCCCACCCCTAAAACAAATCAGGGGTGCAGTCTTCCTTGGGGATGTCAACCCTAAAGCAGACCTCATTCTGTACATTCCAGAAGCATACACCTAATAGGGTGAGCTTTACGATCGATGACCCAAAGGAAACCTGCACCCTTGTTTTTTTAGGGTAGATGCATGGTGATAGACAGACAGACAGACAAATAGATAGATTCTTTGCAAATTAATTACATGGTATTAAAGCAACATTTAGGGTTCATGCTAAAGCAACAAAATTAGGGAAAAGTGGCTTTAGACTTTCCAACCCTAAAACCTCCCCCCCACACTTACAATAAATCAAGGGTCAGTCTTCCTTGGGGTTGTCAACCCTAAAGCTCATCCCATTAAGTGTGTATGTTTCTAGATTGCATAGAATTGTGTGAGCTTTGGGGTTGACAACCCCGAGGAAGACTGCACTTATGATTTGTTGTAGATGTGGGGGTGGGGGTTAGGGTTGGAAACCCTAAATCCACATTTCTCTACATTTTTTGCTTTAGCCTGAACCCTAAATATTGCATTAATACAGTTTTCTGCAAAGAATGTCCTTACTTTTTGAGATAGTATAATTATATCCTTATTTGCTTGTGGGAGCACTGGGCCTTCTGGGCTCTGTGTTCCCATCCATCCATACTTTTTCAGACAGAGTAATAGTATTCTTATCTGCCTCTGGGCCCTGAGCTCCCATTCCTCCATAGATGTGTATATGTACATTGCTGTCCTTGCGCTTCCATTTCTAGGATGACAGAAACCAAAAATGTCCTTCCACACCACCACAATGTCTTTCTATGCTAGAGGTGTGAAAAGACATTTTGGTGAAGATTTTAAAAATGACAGTTGTAACATACATGAGGTGGTGTAAAGAAATAGCTATGCTGAAAATTTGGGGCAACAATATTTAAAATTATGAATGCTACACGGGAGCGTAGGTAAGTGTCAATGGATGCATATAACTTTGCCATTTTGACATATTTTGACCCCACATGTTTAACATACCCTTCTTATGATCCCACCTCATGAACAAGGGTGGTGAACATTTTTCCAATCCTGCCCAAAAGGAGATTTTGCCAAGCGACCGCAAAATCACCTTTTGGGCCAGATTTGCTTAATTTCACTGGTATTGTATATGAGGTGGGGTCTCAAAAAGGCCATGTTGAACATTTGGTGTAAAATATGCAAAAAATGGTAAAGTTATGTACCGAAGTTCAAAACCCAATTGAAGTACATTGAACCGCACTTACCTTACTTTCTCATATTGCAGCCACCCGTTGCAGCAGCAAGACGTGTCTTTGATTGTAGGGTGGATCTTCACCATAGGACCTGTTCAGGTGAGTGAGGATGTGTGGGGGGTTTGGGGGATGTGTGGGGTGGTGGGTGTTCAGTGGGAGGTTAGGAGGGAGGGTCAGATCAGCGAGTGACTTTGTTTCTTTAAAGGTTAAAATAAAAAGACATTGAGGAACCGTTTACTTTATTTCAGTCTGGAATGGTGATTGGAGGGTGTGGGTGACATTAGACACCAGGGAAAATACCACAATTATGAGGACGGTAATCTGAGGGTGTGGGTTGCCACTAGACAACAGGGAAATCTTAATACATGGACGGTGAAGGGGGGATTTGCCACTAGACACCAGGAAGAGTGGCAACATACAGGACTGGCGATTGGGGGGAGGTGCCACAAGACACCAGGGAAACAGTGGCAACATATGGGAACGGTGGTGGATTGCCCCCCATACAATCACTTCATACAGCTAATTTGAAGTTATTACTGAGCTTGCTCAGAACCCAAAATTTTAACTTTAAATAATTTTGGAATGGATTCATTTTTTTCACCAAAGTAGCAAAAGAAACATCTGTGGAACAAGTGCTTTCTACCCTGAAAATTTCAGATGAAAATTCTAAACTGTTTGGCCGCAAGGCGATGGGAAAGAAAGAAAACATACAAAAAGAAAATCATACAAACATTTTTTTTGTGATATAATATGAAAAAATGCATGTGAGTCACAAAAAAGGATACAAAATCAAAGGGAAAAACAACGTTCTGGATAATTTTTCTAACAGTTAAGTTCAGAATCAATTTAACAGGGTCCCAATGACCAACATACATGTGTTGGTCTCTTTCCACCCTACCATTTTTGTACCTTTTCAATTTTAGGAGAGTTAGAAAAAAATGGAAAACAAGATGGTGGTAATTGAAAAAAGGATTTCCCCTCATGAAAAAGGATTGCCCTATATGATCATGTCATACAACTATTTTGAAGTGCTTACTGAGCATGCTCAGAACCTACAATTTTAACTTTAAGTAACTATGAAATGGATTAATATTTTTTCACCAAACCAGCATAGGAAATCCTTCTGAGCCAAGCCTTTGCTACTCTAAACATTTTAGACCAAAATTCCAACACATCTGGACATTAGACACTAGCCAAAAAACAGCAAAAAACAGCGATTTTTATGTTTTTTTGCTATCCAGATATTGGAATCCACACATTTGACCAGAACAAAACTTGATACAGCAAGAAATCTACAAGACCATGAGATCATGCTTGCAAACTTTCATGCAAATCCATTAAACGGTTGTGAGAGTTATTAATGTGCAAAATTTGGAGTTTAACTTTAAAGTGCCTATTGAACCCTATAAACCGCACCACTATAAGATATATGTATATATCAATTTTTTTTTGAAGGAGCAGTTTCACATTTAAATATTGGTTACTGGTACTTAGAGTAACAGGTTCAGGTTGTTCAATCAATAATGGTGCCTCACCTGTTTCAGGTTAGTGCTTACACTGTTTGCAGTCCTTTCTGGTGCTACTTGATGATTAATTCCTTTGGCAAGTCTCTTCTAGTTGGTTCATTACCTCAAAGAAGCTCTGCAACATCAGAGAAGCAGATGACAAGCCCTTTCTGTACTCCCACTCTCCAGATCGGATGAGGTAGAGAATCATTTTCTGTGCCTTCCTTTTTATTAAAGGTATGAATATGCAACAGTTTATGTGTATTAGTTCGTTACAAGACAAGCAGTATATTCTGTACAAGTCTACCTTCACATAATTAGGGGCACTGCAAGGACAAAAGTGACTGGAGAGTTGCTACTGTCTGGAATGTTCATGTGCCCAAGACTCTATGCTGATTATAGCCTTGGGCTGTGCCATTTTCCCTAGTAGGAGTGCACATTACCCATGTGTTCTGATTACCCACTGACAATGTTGGAGCTAACAGAAAAGGAAATTACAGTAAGTATGAAGAAATTTATTCTTTACTAAGACGGGGAAACTGTTTCTGAGCTATTTTTGTTTCCCCAAGGTGTGCTGCCCCTTGCTAACTGTAGATGTTCCATGGAATGGTCTCTTGCAGTAGGTAATACTTTTGGGTATCCAGCAGAGGTCACTGTGGTGCAGGGCAGCTATTCCAGAAATTTTTCACCAGGGACCGCCCACACATGACATCAGCTTTCTTTTTCCTATATAAGTGTGGGTGGTCCCTGGTATCTTCAGCTCATTTTCCCGGTGTTTTCAGCTCACGCAGCAGCTAGTGCAACTTCCATGTAGCAGTCACTGATGAGAAACTTGGAACTAGATGAATGTTTACTGATTCTTCAACTAAACAAGCTTTATTTCATTCCTGTCGTGGTGGTAGGAAGATATACCTCTTTGACAATCACACACTTTGTGTAAGGTGTCTGGGACCTACACATGACACCAATTCCTGCAGTTTATGTCAGGACTTTAATCAGGTGACTCATCAATGATGGTTGCTTGAAATTCAGTGACTTTGATGGAGCAGAAAATGTCTCTCTTGGAGAACCTGGGGCTCATACCAAGGGCTTCTCTTCTACTGGTTCCCATTCTAGGCAGAAAAAGGAGAAGGAGAGCCCTCCTCACACTCCCTGCCTCGATGTCCATTGACGGCCATCATTTCTGGTGTCTCTCCATCAAAGGGACATCCTTTAAGCACTTCCTCATTAATGGGGGCTTATACCCTCTCATCAACGGTGCTTTCCAGTGCTTTGAATGCAGTCCAACTAGTGACTGCTCCATCAACGGAAGCTTATACCCTCTTGTCAGTGATGCTTTCTAGTGCTTTACATGCAGCAAAATACACTGTTGCTCCATCAGTGGGGACTCCTCTCTCGTTGACGGCATCTGACAATGTAAGCGGAAATAACTCCTTTTCCCCTGTGGGCTCATCAACAAGACCCCGCATTCCTCAGGGGAAGCCCACAGCTTATGCTTTATTGACTGCCCCTCTGCCTACTCAGGTGGCTTCTTATAGGGGTCAGACAGACAGACAGAGACTGGGATCCTGGTCTTTACTACCTAGGGCAAGACCTGCTCAGGCTACCCATCCCATTCCCTTTATCAGCTCTCTGGTTTCCCAACATGCCCCCCTTCTTATTGCCCTCCTTCGTAGGAAAGAGACCTTATCAATGTAGTCCAACACGTCTTGCATACCATGCGGCATTCTTAGCCCTCTGAAGGGCTGGGTGATCTCACCCAGATCTCCTCCCCTTCATCCACCTAAAACATTCCACAATGACCACCCTCGTCTCCTTCTCCATTTATAGAAGACTATTTGTCAGATGACCAAGAATTGCCACCTGATTTCACCATTGATCTTGAGGATGAAGAGTTTCAAGATTTGGATTTCCCTAATTTGGAATAACCCTATTCAGAAATCTCTTCACTGGATGAGGCTCTGCCTTTTCCTGCGGCAGTCTCTCCCCTAGATGACCCTTCCTTTAGTGAAATGATGGTTCAAATTCAAAAAGTCATGGGATTCTCCTCTATGGAATATGACAAGCAATGTAAGGATATGGCAGAATACGTTGAGCTACCTGAGGAGCCTGTTTTAGTGGTTCCCCCACTAATACCAACTTACCAGAATGCCATGCTGGCTGCTTGGCATCAACCTTCAGCTATTACAGCTGTTCCCTGCAAAGCATATTATCTATATCAGGCTCCTCTGGACCACCCCTTTCTGTCTAGTATTCCAGAGGCAGATTCTGTGGTCATTACTGCCGCTCATGACTGTACCAAAAAACCCAAGCACATGAGCTCCTTACCTCCTGGTAAGGAATCCCAATGAACTGACTATCTGGGGGAAAAAGGTCTTTTTCTCAAGTGCTATGAATATCAGAATTTTGAATTATATGGGTCATATGATTAAATATCAGCATACCCTGGGGACCTCTGCCATTGAGCTTATCAATAAACTCCCTCCCTCACAGGAAAGGGGTAAATTATTGGCTACAGTGACAACTAGTAATTAAATTTCCAATCACCTTCTCAGGTCAGGATATGATGCCGTTGATACCTCAGCCCGACTATCAGCCACTGGTATCACTCTGCATCACCATGCTTGGCTTTGCGTTTCAGGCTTTGCACCTGATATACAACATAAAGTAGCTAATGCCCCCTTTAATGGGTCCAAGCTGTTTGGGCAATGTATTCAAATTTACTGGATGACTTACAGACATCAGGCAGAACCCTCCGTACGGTTCATGGCATGTATCATACTCCAGCTACAACCTACCATACTCAACACACCTCTTACTCCAAAAGAGGTGGCTGATACGGAGGTAACAACAAAGGCGGCTTTAGAGGTCATGCTCAATCCAGCAGAGACAATACCTCTACCACCTGTGGCACCCACTCTCACCCTTCAGGTGGGGCTGTGCAGCCCACTTCCCAGTGATCCACAAGAGCTTTTCCCCACCTCCTCAACCAGGCCTCAGAGGCTGTGGGGGGTCATTTTGCCCTCCATCTGGAGATCTGGCAAATGATCACTTCCAACAATCGGGTACTTCAGATTACACAGAAGGGTCAAACATTGGAGTTTCTCTCCACCCCACACCCTTACCATCCACGCAAGATTCATTATTCTCTAGAGCATCGACCCATCCTACAGGATGAATTGACAGCCCTTTTGTCCAGATAGGCTGTTGTACCGGTGCCCCTTCCGGAACATCAAATGGGATTTTACTCCTATTTCTTTCTGGTACCCAAATGTAAGGGAGAACAGAGACCAATATTGGATCTCAGACAACTGAATCTTTACATTCAGTGCAAACATTTCCGCATGATCACCCTACCAGCCATCATGCTGATTCTGAAACAGGGAGATTGGCTTTGTGCCCTGGACATGAAGGATGCCTATCTTAATATTCCCATCCACCCTGCCCACCACACATGTTTATGCTTCCACTTACTGGGTCAAAATTACCAGTTTTGAACACTCACTTTCTGCCTGTCATCAGCCCCCAGAGTGTTCACCAAGTGCCTAGTGGTGGTGGCAGAAGACTTATGAAGAGAAGGGCACTTCATCTTTCCATATCTAAATAACTGTCTAATAAAAGCGGACTCCAGAGTAGCTCTGATTGCTTCTCTAGACGCTACCTTGAAAACTTTTGCAGCTCTGGGAACCACTGTAAATTGGCCAAAGTCCAGTCCAAACCCAACACAGTCTCTCCAGTACATTGGAGCTGTTCTAAGTACAGTTACAGCCAGGACTTATCTCCCACCTGCCCGATAGGATACAATCATAGCTCTGGCATTACATATGCAGACTCAGAAGATAGTCACAGCCAGACAAATGCTGTGCCTTCTGGGTCACATGTCCACTGCCATCCCTGTGGTAGACTTTGCCCATCTTCACATGAGACCTGTCCAGTGGACCCTCCAGAATCAATGGTCCCAAAGAATAGGACAGTTCAAAGACAAAATCAAGGTCACTCCCTCTCTGAGGTCCTCCCTGACATGGTGGACAATCAGAATCAATCTGAATCAGGGAATGCCTTTCCGGCTCCCACATGCAAACGTCGACAATGGATGCTTCCCTGCTAGGCTGGGGGGGCACACTTAGGTCCTTATCAGACCCAAGGTCAATTGGCCCACTTCTCCCCATCTGTCTCATAAATCTCCTAGGGATGAGAGTGGTCCATCTAGCCCTCCAGGCATTCTGACCCTACCTCAAACCAGGAACGATACTGATCCAATCAGACAACACTGCAGTAGTGTTCTACCTAAACAAGCAAGGGGGTACGAAGTCTTGCACCCTATGCAGAGAGATCCTTGCTGTTTGGCAGGAAGCCATGCAGCAACAGCTGATGCTAGCAGCTGTCCACCTACCGGGACATTGCAACCAGTTAGCTGACTGGCTGAGTCGCCAGTCCACAACTCACAAATGGACACTTCATGGGAAAGTGCTCCGAGAAATCTTCAACTTATGGGGCACTCCACAGATGGATCTGTTTGTCTCCCAAGAGAATTTACATCTTCCCAGGTATTTTTCCATTATCCTGAACAGAATGGGATGATCTATAGATGTCCTGTCTCAACCCTGGACAGTTCTCTTCTTCTTTGCTTCCCCCCATCCCTCTCCTGCCATGGACTTTACTTAAACTACAGTTCAAACTGGTCACAATGATTCTCATAACCCCACTGTGGCCTCGCCAGTCATGGTTTCCCCTACTCCTGCAACTGTCAGTACGGGATCCCATACCGTTGCCGATCAGACCAGACCTCTTGACTCAGTGTCACTGGTCTCTACTACACCCCAACCTAAAGGCTCTTTACCTTCACACTTGACTCCTGAGAATGCTTTCATAACTTGTTTACAAGTGTCCTCTTCTGTTGCCAATATCCTCTTGGCTTCCAGTAAGCCAGCAACAAGAGCAACATACAATTCCAAAATGAAACACTTTCCATATGGTCAGCCTCTTGATCTTTGGACCCCTACTCTTGTCTACTGATGAAAGTTCTGGACTACCTGGCCTCACAATCTGAGTCTGGTCTAAGTTATCTTCCATTAAAGTCCACTTGGTTGCCATCTTCGGTTTCCATGAGCTTCTGGATGGCAGGTTACTGTACTAATATCATCTAGCTAAGATGTTTTTGAAAGGAGTGTTACATATTAAACCTCCTATTAGAAGACCCACTTCTCCATGGGATCTCAATTTTATGATAGAAAAATTGACCCTTGAGCCTTTTGAGCCAGCTGCCACTTGTGATCTCCATTTTCTTTTATGGAAAACCCTATTCCTAGTGGCTATCACTTCTGCTTGACGTATTTCTGAGCTCTGTGCCCTCATGTGTAGGGAACCTTACTTGATTTTCCCAAGGAACAAGTGGTCCTTCATACCAACCCACCCTTCCTTCCATCCTTCCCTCCTTCCCTCCTTCCTTCCTTCCTTAGACTCTGAACATACTTTAAATCTGTCTTTGGAGCTTCTGGTCTACCATCCAGACTACTCCAATCAGGGTGAACATCTCCTACATACCTTAGATGTCCACTGTATATTACACTACTATATTAATCAGACACAAGCAATTAGAAAGATGTCTCAACTGTTCATCTATTTTGCCCCAGGTCGCAAGGGCCTCCCAGTTGCGACACATACTCTTTCATCATGGTTGGTGCATTGTATTACATTTTGTTACAAAAAATGTAACAAGCCTTTACTTAGACCTGTCCAAGTCCACTCCACTAGAGCTATGGCCACCACTGCGGCTTGCTTTAAGGGAGTCTCCATTTCACATATCTGCAATGCAGCTACCTGGTCCATGATCCATACATTCACAAGGCACTACAATCTGGATATTGCCTCAAGACGTAGAACAACCTTCAGACATGCAGTCCTACAAGGTCTCTTATCAACTGTCCTCCCATATGGGCATTAGTGCTTGGGATTCATCCCAAAAGTATTACCTACTGCAAGAGACCACTCCATGGAAGATAGTACAGTTACGTAAAAATGTACCATAACAGTAGATCTTTGAGGAGTGTCTCTTGAAGTAGGTTTGTTCCCACCCTCCATCCCCCTCCTTCTCTAAGAGAGTAAGTTCTGGTCCAATGACTAGGGTTGTGACTCCTTTGGTACCTCAGCTTCCCCTCGGTCTTCGCTTTGACAGCTGAATCCAGCAAGGGAACTGAGGATACCAGGGATCACCCACACTTATATAGGAAACAGGAAGCTGATGTCATGTGTGGGCGGTTCCTGGTAAAAAACTGCTAGAAGAGCTGCCATACACACAGCAACCTCTGCTGGATACCCAAAAGTATTACATACTACAAGAGACAGTCCTCAAAGATCTACTATTACTGTAAGTTTTTACGTAACTGTACTCTCTCAGCAGTACTGGGACTAAAGTTCCTAAAAGCCTTTTCCAGACCCTCTCAAATGTAGAGACAGAGATAGATACAAGAAACTGATTTTTGTTTTCATTTTTTAGTTAGATAGATATATAGATAGCTTTTGGTTCATAACAGTTAGAAACTGCAAACAGTGGGGTGCCACAGATGACTTCACTGGTGCTCACTAGGATGCACAATCCAATTCAGCAGAGAAAAGCAGCAACTGTGACACTCAAGTTGAATCCAATGCTCAAAAATTATATCAAAAGGTGAGTTTATTGAGACATACAAAGAGGACACAGGTAACTGACTCCGGTGCTTCGACCACATGGGTCTTCTTCAAAGACACAGAATTTATACAGCTTTTAATCAGTCACATGTTTAAATCATTAACCAATTAGAACCTTGTAAGAAAAAAAACAGACTATATCTAATACATATAAACAGTTACCTGTGTCCTCTTTGTTTGTATGTCTCAATAAACACACCTTTTTATATAATTTTTGAGCATTGGGTTCAATCTGAGTGCCACCATTGCAGCTTTCGGTTCATACAGTTTCTCAGACTGGCCTCTTCCGTGTGCCTCCACTAGTGGTTGCTGACAGCTCACAGGGTTTCAACTAATATAGGTGAAAACACAGAAGTGGCTCATCTGGGTCATCTGAGAGCTTCATTCAATAAGATCAACTCCAGATGGAAAAGCTGTTAGTGCAGATCTGTGTAAATGTACTGTGAGCCAGGGGTCAACCTTTCACTTAGTTATGAGCCAAGCCCAAGCAGCTCTGGGGTGAAAGGGCAGAAAACATGAACCAGCAACCCTTTGGGGGTAAGAGGTGGGTCATCCACCCAAGCTTACTCAGTTCTAGAAATCACTGCTGTGGGAGGACTCCTCAGAGGGCATCCAGCACTGTGAACAGGCAAGCTGAGAGACCCCAGGGGAAATAAGGTAGGGGGTCAAGTGTGTGCAAATCTTCCAGTATTCCAGTAAGTCATGGGTTTAATTTAATCCTTGTAGATTGCAAGCAAAAGTAGAGGTAAGAAACTCTCCAGTGAGTTCCTTATGTGAGGTTTGGTCCTCAGAATAGGGCCCCTCCTAAGCAGAAGCTAAACAGGTTTTTGCTAGGGCAGTTGTAAAGTGTGGTCTCTATGAAACTCACATAATTGCAGCAAGCAAGATACACTATAGTATGCATCCATCTGTGAAAGAGCTTCTGACAGATTGTAACAGCAAATTCAGTTGTGAATTTACTGAGGCACCCCGACAGGAACTGGGGATCCAGTGGCATCTTGAGTTCCAAGGTGGTTCAGTTCTGTATGCTCCTGTGCTTGTGAGCAGCCAGGGAGTCAAGCCTGTATTAAGTAAACCCTACAGCTTGACTGAAGATATTTCTGTGACAGTGTATTAATTGAACTACTGTTTTGAAATATATAAATGATACCCTCTGTGCCTCATGTGTTTTGGCCTCCTCCCAAGGTATAGGACCCTGTAGTACTTGACAATCATAGATCAGCTATATACTGTAACACACAATAGACACAAATAGAAACATGAAAAATAACTTTTTGCTCATTTAAAGTTTTTCCTTTTTTAACACAAGCCATATTTTGTATAAGTTCTTCCAAATAACCATTTAAAATTTGTTTTTGTAGAAGCTGTTTATTGCATACCCTGTTTGTCTGAAGAATAATCAACAGGATCTAGTCAGAACCAATTTGGCTGTGCAGAGCTTTTAGGAGCTGTTTATGTCCTATGATGCTCTCTTTGAGAAGGCAGCCTAAGTAGTAGAGGAGCAAGTGCAGCAAGTTGCTGCTTTTCAGTGCAGTTGCTCCAGTGGTAGTGCAAGGTGGGGAGGGAGAGTGCACTGGGTGGCAGGAGCCACTATTTAGTGAAGCCACTCCATGGCAGATGAGGAGTCTGGGGAGGGTTGTTAAAGGAGCAGAGAGGAGGCAGCCAGCAGCTGGAGCTGCTGTTTTGTAAAGCAGCACTTCGGCTAAAGCAAAAGGGGGGGGATTTACAGAGAGTGAAGAGAGTGGGCTAAGGGAGCAGCAGTGAGGGTGGCACATAAATGAATAATAAATAAATAAAAATGGTACCTGCTGCCTCTCAGAGCTGTCTGCTTGCTGGCTGGATTTTTGTGACTCCAAATTATGCCATTCACAAGATGGCACAAATTTCAGAACTGCACATGCATGGTACGTGCACATGCACAGTCTGATTCAGTGGCAATCTTGTGCATGCATTTCTGCAATTGCAGAAGAAAAAAGTGCTCCCTGAAGTGGGTGTGTTTATATGGCCAGTGGAGGGGAAGCCCCACATAAACACAACCACTAGAAACTATGCCGCAGCACTGTGAAAACACACCGGACAGGAGTCCGGCCACATGCTTCCACAGTGCTACTCTTGGACGATGATGGCATAATGTCTGCAGAGATCCATCCACACAGCTATAAAAATTGGCATAATGAGTTGCTGATGAGTTAACTGCTTCTAATTTAGTTATTTATTTTTTGTATTATCTATTTTCTCCCCAACATGCTCCACGACTCGCCACTCCTTTGAGCCACCAAGATTCCTGACTTGCCTCCTACTATCCCTCTCGAGCCTCTGACCACATGCAGTAGTAGCCACAGACATTGCCAGATATTTCCAGATATTTCTCTGTGTCAGTGTCAGTGGGTCAGTAGGTAGCACACTCACCTCTGAGGCCGGGAAATCAGAGAGCTGTGGGTTCAGTTCCCACATCTGGCACTTGGGTTAATATCCCAGTACTGACACTGTAGTGCAGCATGAGAGGGGTGCTGCACTTCTGAGGTGCTGTCTTTCGGATGAGACATTAAACCGAGGTCCCATCTGCCTGGACTGGTGGTAGTTCAGGTGGATGTTAAAGATCCCATGGCACTTATCGAAAAGAGTAGATAAATTTCCCCGGTGTCCTGGCCAAATTTCCCTCTTTCACTAAAAATACCACCAACAGCTTAATCTGGTTCAAGGTCAGTTGACATTTATCTGTATCCCCCTACCCTGGGTCATGCCTGAAAATAGGCAGGGTTTGTCTAGTGCACTTACCCGGTCAACAAAAACTTAAAAAAAAAAATATTTTGCAAAATTTCTGAAGCGTTTTTCTCTGCTGCCTCTACTGTGGAAATGCAGAAAGCAGGAGATATTTCTGGAAATATCACAGAAATTTCAGGAAATAGCTGGCAGTGTCTGTGGCTGCTACTGTATGGCAGCTGTCCCTCAGGTAACATAGCATAACCCTTCACTGGATGGGCCCCTCTCCTCCAAGAAGGAAGGCACGGGGGGGCAGCACAATCTACTTGGCTTCAGGGTGCTGCTGAAGTGGACATGGCTCTTTCGGGGGCTTCGGTGGTGTTGTAGGACGGGCAGCCATCATCCATCTGGTTATGAAACTATTTCTGCTTTTCTGGTGGTTCCCTAGTGGGCCACTCATGCAGAGCTCCTGGTCTCCACTGGGGGTTGCTGCTGAGCAAGGCTACCCCGCTACCCACTGCAGGAGATGAGAACAGCCCTGCGGATGCTCAATTCTCTCCTTCTCTTGCCAGCCCCCGGTGTCCCAAGTCCGTTCCTGAACTCAGGTTGCCGGCGCAGCATGAGGTGTGGCGTCCAGTGCCTCAATCCTCAGTGCCACTGGGCCAGTCAACTGCTTCTGATTTAAGTCAGTCTGCATGAACACTGCTGCTATTGTGAGTGCTTTTTCCATTCTTCCCTACATGACTTGTCCTTTTATCTTCTCTTGCTGCAACTGCAGACTGGTGCTCAGCTGCCAACATCTCTGCAAATTTTCTTCTCACTGTTGCTAAAAATAAAAGGATAACAAGGGCAGAATTTGCCTTTAGATTATTTTGGGAGAGAAACACACCAATTGTGTCTTCTCTATGTACTGTAAGTCTCCCATTTTTCCCATAACAAGAATGAGATCTGTTGGACTGATCAATCCAAAATATTGTGTGAGTGTAGAGTACAGCACAAGTGAAACAGGGAGGGCAGGATGGAAAAGATAGAGGAGGAAATAAAGTTGTTGATTCACACTAGCCATTTCAGTGCAGCAGGCCCAGTGCTGCCTTGTGTTTTGGAATTGACTGCACCCTTTATTTTTGCTATAACTTACATTGGTTGCATCTGATTTGTCTAGTTTATCCTGACCTGATCCATCAGAACCAGAAAACCCATCCTGAACGTCCATGTATTTCGCAGGCAATACTGGTGGAATGGTTCTTTCTGAAGCCTGATTGGAAAGGATTCAAGAGTGTTATGGACTTCTTAAGATAACCAGACAGTACATTACAGGATCTTGTAGATAAAGGTAAGCGACAAAATTAGCTGCTGTCCTGAAGAGTCCTGGCCTTGTAAGGATCTTTTTAATTAGAAGACAAACTGTGGTATATTTAAAATGTGTGGAAAATATCCCAGTTTACAATAAGCATTTAATAATATCTGTAATAGGAAATACCACAGCTGGGTGTATAGATTTTAAAAGTTTCATCAGTAACAGGGGAGATGTACATGTTGCCAAATATGCTGAGTTAATAACCTCAACCACAGAGTCAGGAGGGACTGGAGAGATGTAATTGAAATTGCATTTCCAACTCTTAAAAATAACTGTGTAATCTGAAACTAGAGTTGAAACTTGGATGATTAACAGTGGCTTCCTGATATATAATCTTTTATCAACAAATTGTTGAGCAAAACCTGCAGCACATAAAGTCCATATAACTTCCTAAGTGTTATGAGCAACAGAGGAGGCCAAAACAGAATGTTAAGTATTTTAACATCTCACAAGTACATGTAAGCTTTACATTTAACAGCTTCAATGCTATATTTTGAGCTATCTCTCTGGAAGCTCAAGAGGCATGTACTTGTTACATTACTTGTCATTACATTTGTTAGAAATGAAGAAGGCTTTGTCTGTCAATTCTGTCCCACAATGCTACATAGTTACTTTGTAGCATAATATTGTGATGACGAAAGAAACTTAGGGTACAATTTTCAAAAGGGAACATTTGGCACAAGGCGCCCATGCCAAAGGAATTGACACAAGTGGCACCTGGCATTAAATGTTATGGCAATCCTGATTTTTAAATGCAGGCGGAGTAGAAATCAGGATGCCTTGCGCCACCCCCCCCGCACCACGCTTGCAGCAGCAGAAGATTGCACACCAGGTAGCAAGGAGGCTTTCATTACAGCTGGGCTGCACAGTCACCTTATTTGGGATTTTAGAAACCCTGCAGTGGTCGCATGAGGGGGCTGAGCTTAGATCAGCCATGAGCTAGTGTAAGGGCCTTGTGCCACTTGCTTGGAGGGAGGCAAGTGGGGGAGGGGACCTACAAGGTCAGAAATGGGGCAGAAGAACCACTGGGGGGTGCCATAGTGGGCATCGGGGGTACATCAGCAGTTGCAGGGTTTAAAGGGGGCATCCAGTGGAGGTGCCATGGCCCATGGGATAGAGCTGCTGGGCAAAAGTGCACTGAGGTAGGCATGGATAGACCCTGTCCTGGACCACCAGATGGCAACAGCCCTGGCACCTTCACCATAGATGACACAATCCTTGACAAGTGGCAGGTGGTGTTGGTTGCAGGGTACGAGGTACAGTCAGTGGACAGGGACATCCCCCAGGCATTTCAATATTCCCTGTGAAATAGTCCACTGCATGGATCCAGACTGATAACCAACTACATTGTCGTGGTCTGTGCCACCTCTGGGGCAGGTGCCAGGGCTGTTGCCACCTGGAGGTCTGGGACAGGGTCCATCCATGCCTACCTCAATGTACCTTGGTCTAGCTGCTCTATCCCACGGGACATGGCACCTCTGACCCGTGCTCCCTTTGAACCCTGCCACTGCAACTGTACACCTGTCACCTGCTTGGTGCCCTCACTGGTCCCTCTGCCCCCGGTCCCAACCTTTCAGGTATCTTCCCCCCCCCAAACTTCGCAGATGCACCAGGGTTGCACAATAGTGAAGGTCTTGATGGGATCCTCCATCAAACTCCTCCAGTGCACCAAAGGTTTACCACAATGCTGCAGCTGTGGCAACTCTCAGGATTTTGGCTCAGGGCCCCCCTCTTTTCTGGAATGGGGCACAGGGTCCCTGATGCACCTGGAGTTTGCCACAGCCATGGATGGGTGCACTGTGTGCTGATTTAATGGCCAATTGAAAATTGAGCCCTTAATGTCTCTCTCGTGAGCCCTCCTGCTAGATTGCAGTGACTATAACTGATTGAGTATGGACATACAGCCAAGCTTAACAGTTGGAATGTTACCTGGCTCATACTATGTAGCCTTCAATGCCATTATCCCTCAGGAGTTTGTCTAATCCTGAATACAAAGCTTAAACAGAACTAGTTCCCATAACATCTCTGTGTAGTCTATTCTACATAGTAGCCACACTTACAGTGAAAAAATGCTTTCTAATATTTCCCCTGATTCTTAAGGTTTCCCTGAGTCATGCCTAAAAATAGGCATTTAGTGTCTACCGTAGTGCACCTAGCCAGTTAGAAAGCTCAGTAAATCAATAAATAAGTACTGCCACCCCCCCATTTACACTCAACATCTCTCATATCTGTGTATATGCAACCCTATCCACCCCTTTTAGATTCAGAAGACGGGTGTTTCTGTACATACTATAGAGTGAACATAGTTCACGTCAGCTATGCCTGATTTGCTGAAGCTCTGTTTATTTACAGAAAAAACAGTTTGTGCAAGCTGCTGTATATTATGGAAACAGTCCAAAAAGGCAAGCTTTTTGAAAATGGAGAGCACAGAGGAAAAATTGCAGTTGCATAATGATATCCTGTCTTGCTTAACTATTGTCCTCATGTGTGTAATTTTTCCACTTTTGAAAAATCTGGCCCCAGGTTTTATGTTCTTTTGCCCTCTTACTATAAACAGTAGTACCTGAAATGTCATGATACTTGCAGAAAACAGGATTGCACTAACTGAAGTGTGTAAGTCTTTCCTTCCAAGTTTCAAAGGTGGCTGAACTGCCTCTGTGTCAGCTCGGTCATCAGTGAGTGTCAACAATAAATACAATATTGCAAGAACTGCCTTTTTATGTTGGCTCGTGCTTGCACACGAGCCAACATATTGCAGTAGTAGCAGATTTGGAGGTGCAGTCACTGTGGGTGAATGTAGGGCACACATCAGTAGGTGCTTCCCCCATTCCCCAATAAGGTAGCATGCAGGCACCACACCAGCAATACGAAATGTGACCACCAGATGTAAGAAAAGGTCCACTGCAATGAGAAGCAAGCTTCTCATTGCAGTGGCACAATATCTTTACACCTCGATGTAAACATGGTGGCACTGACTGCTGCCGCCAGACTTCAGGGGTGCCCAATCCCCTGGCTCATGCCCCAACCCACTTCATTTACCGATGGGGGAGCCCACTCCCCATTGGCATAATGACCCCCCAAGTGTGTGCCAAGGTGCCTAATCCTCAGCATCATGTGCTCCCCAACAGTCTTTACCAAACGGGGGCCCAATCCCCATTGGCTACAGTTCCCCCCTTCCCTGTTTATTTTGCTGACAGTGGAGCCCACTCCCCATCGGCATAATGTCTCCCCCCCATCTGTTGTATGCCGAGGGGGGTGCCCAAACCCCCTCGGCTCTTGCCCCACCCCTTTGGTATGTGCTGACGGGGGTGCTGAATCCCCTGACGACTACAGCCCCCAAAAAAAACAATCAGGTGGCATGCTGGAGCAAACACCAGCATGCCAAATGTCCCTGAAATAAAAAAAGCCCTGCGATGTTCCCTTTTTTTTTTTCACCTGTAAAACAGAAAACAGTCCATTGCGGTCTCCCTGCCCCCTCCCCCAACTGGCGCCCACCCTCTGCATGCCCTGCCTCCCCACACCCCACTCACCTCATACTTACCTCCAGAGTCTGGTGCAACAATCTTCTGTGGACCAGAAACACATCTGCACTCTTCAAAGCCAACCATGAACTGAAGAAATGCTGGTAAGCTATATAATGGCATAAATAGGATTTTTTCAACTTTGGTGGATATTGTGGGCATTTTAGGGAATTTTTACACCAAATTTTCAACATAGGGTTATCGGCACCCCTCCTCATGAATTCTGTCACTGTCATGGCATTATTCAGTCCTGAAAGGTGATTTCACAGTCACTCGCGCAGAATCACCTTTCGGGACCGATTCAACGACATGCCGTGCCACTGTTCATGGGAGGGGGCTCTCAAAAGCCTATGTTGCAAATTTTATGGGAAAATCCAAAATGGCTGTTTTATGAAGGTAATGCGAGTTTCCACGCACTGTGAATCATGCGAATTTGTAATATTTTCGCCCAGAATTTCAAAATTGGTATTTTCCACACCTCCATATGAACAATACAGCTGTCATTTTACATATCCTTACTGAAATGTGTTTTCGCACGTCCGGCGTAGAATAGCGCAGTCAATGCACAAAATCAGTTTTCAGGACAGTTGAGAAAAATGAAGGTGACACTGTTCATTCGCAGAGGTCCTAAAATGCCTATGTTGAAAATTTGGTGATGAAAGTCTATAAAATGACTGTGTTACAAGCGTGCATTGTGCAGTTCCCACGCGCTCTTGTAACTTCTCAAATTTGCAATATTTTCATGCCAGATTTTCAACACTGGCATTTTTTCACACCTCCTTATGAACAGTACAGCTGTCTTTTTTCACGTCGTGCCCAAAATGTGTTTTTGCACCTGTGGTGCACAATGGCATGGTCATTGTGGGAAATCAACTTTTGGGACAAATTAACAAAATCACAGTGCCACTGTTCATGAGGGGAGGTCCCAAAATGCCTATGTTGAAAATGTGGTTAAAAAAATCCAAAAAATAATTGGCTTACGGACATGTGTTGCACAGTTTATATGCATCCTCATGACTTCGCCAATTTTTCATATTTTCACTCCAGATTTTCAACGTTGCCATTTTTTTACACCTTCTCATGAACAATACAGTTGTCATTTTTTACATACTGCCCAAAATGTGTTTTCAGCCTCTGTGTAAAACCACCTTTCTGCTAACAAACTGATAGTGCCGCACTTCATGATGTGGGGCCACAAAAAGCTCATGTTGAAAGTTTGGAGTGAAAATACCAACACACGCCTATGGCATTATGGTTTCCAACTGTAACACCCCACCCTGTGCAGACTGACAGGCGTCAGGGGTGTGACTTGGGATCATCGGCTGTAATGCTCCCTATTCCACCCCCACCCCCACCCTGCAGCCAGTGACAGACATTGTGGTGTGCCTTGGGGTGTTCAGCCACAAAGTTCACCCCATTCTCCTGTACTGCACCCATCTCAGTGTATTTCCTTATGGAATGGGGTAAGTATAATGCCCAAATGCCCCAAACCACACCACAACACTTGTCAGTGTCTACAGGGTAGGGTGAGGTAAAATGCCATGAGCATTATAGCTGACAACCCAAAGGCACACCCCAATACCGGTCAGTCTCTGCAGGGTGGGGGTGGGGTTGGCGTCACTTAAACACTTCACTGCCATTCCTATTATGCATCTCTATCTCCTGCACTACCAATGCCAATGCCAGCGAGACAACATTCAGCATTGACAAATGCTTGTTATTTATTACTTTCATTAGAAAATTTGTAACTGGGAAAGGCACACTGATCCAAGGCTCATTTCTAGGTGTGACCTGGGGAAAGGGAAAGGAGATATAATAAATCATACAACAAATCATACACTGTATTATTGAAGCTTTCTGCAAAGTAAAGTGGAAAACAGTGAACAGTGCCACATGGTGCAAGTACAAATAATAATAACAAAAATGGGTGGCAGACATTTTAGCCTCCTATGGATCTTAATTCCAGCCACAGGCTTTCTGTTATGCTCCCATTCCTCTTCACTCCTTCTTTCTCACTTTCTTCAATCCCATCCTTGACACTGCAAGCAGCCCTTCTACCCCTCTGGTGCTCCCTTTTCCTGCTGAAGAGACTGTGCCCCCTCTGTCCTTGCATCATCTTATTACATCCTTATATCAGGTCTCTGCAAGTCATAATACATCACAGCATGCCTCATAAAGTTTCTCCTTTAGCTGATCCATTTTGTTTATTGTGCTCTGCATGTTCCCTGCCATGCAGAGATGGTCTGTGTTTCTCTCACTCTTGATTAAAGCCTCCTAAAGCTGATCTTTTTACTACCTTGTACTTGCCTGTGGCATAGGTGTTCATATACACTTATCCATACCCAGTCCTCTCCTTGTATAAGGCCTGACCAACCCCCACTATGTCCTCTGAGCCAGAATCTCCATACCTTCTGGGCTCAGGTGAAGCTTGTCCACAGTGTACAGACATGTAACATAGAATTTGATGGCAGATAAGAACCACTTGGCCCACTTAGTCTGCCCATATTCCCTACCTGTTTCCTATACCACAGATCATATATGATCTGCCACTTACCCTCTCTTTCCTATCACTATCACTAAAGTTCCTTTATGTTTGCCCTATGCATTTTTGAATTCCCCTACCATTTTTGCCACTATGACTTCTGCCGGGAGGCTGTTCCATGGATCCACCACCCTTTCCATAAAAAAATACTTTCTCACATGACCCCTCTATGTTTATATCATGGCCCCTTCTTCTTGAACACACTTTTTTTGAAAGATGCTACCCTTTTGTACCTTATTTATACCCTTGAGGTATTTGAAAATCTCTATCATATCCTCCCTCTCTCACCTCTCCTCCATGGAATACATATTGAGATCCTCCAGCCTCTCTCCTCATATATCCTTTGGTGCAGCCCTTGCACCATTTTTGTCACCTTTCTCTGAACAGCTTCTACTCTTTATATGTCTTTCCGGAGATGCGGTCTCCAGAATTGGACACAGTACTCTAGATGACGTCTCACAAACGTTCTATACAGTCGCATCACCACCTCCTTCTTTCTGCTGGAGATACCTCTTCATATGAACCCCAGCATTCTATTGGCTCTCCTCACAGCCTTCACACATTGTTTGGTAACCTTTAGATCATCCGATATGATTACTTTCAGGCACCTTTTCTGTTTGGTGGCAGTCAGTACCTACCTCCCTTCATGTACTCCTCACCTGCATTTCTGTGCCCCAAGTGAAGAAGAAGAAGAAGAAGAATCAGCATTTATATAGTGCTTTTCATACACAGTATCCCAAAGCACTTTACAAGCAATGCTAGACTGGTAGTGAAGTGACTGAATGTGTGGTGGCGGCCATATCGCACATCATCACCCACACACAGCCTGGGTAATTGCATGAACTGGTTTATGGGAAGGGGAATGTTGGCCAGGATACCAGGAATGTTCCCTGCTGTTTGCAAAGAGTGCCCTGGATTCTTTTACTTCCACCTGGATACCTAATAGGACAATACCAGGGTGGGCAGAAGGGACCTCGGTTTAACGTCGCATCCGAAGGACGGCACACCCCAGCAGTACAGCACCCCCAATACTGCACTCAGATGACAGCGATTTTTAGGTGCAAGTCCAACCCCAGTGTGGTACGAGAACCCACGACTTTCTGGTCCAGAGGTGGATGTGCTACCAACTGAGTCATGCTGGCACCTGCATGATCTTGCACTTCTTTGAATTGAATCTTAGCTGCCACACCCTTGACCATTCCTCAAGCTTGCTTAGGTACTTTCTCATTTTCTCTATCCATCTTGGAGTGTCAACCATGTTGCAGTTCTTTGTGTTGTCTGCAAAGAGACACACCTTCCCTTCCAGCCCCTCTGCAATGTCACTTATGAAGACATTAAAGAGGACTGGTCCAAGTACTGATCGCTGTGGGACTCCACTGGTCACCACCCTCTTAGGATTGAACTCCGTTCACTACCACCCTCTGTATCCTATCACTCAGCCAATTTCTGACCCAGTTTTCCACCCTGGAACCCACTCCCAGGCAGCCCAGCTTGTTTGCTAGCCTCCTATATGTGATGATGTGAAAGGCCTTGCTGAAATCCAGGGAGGCCACATCCACCACCCCTCACTGATCCACCTCTCCAGTCACCTAGTCAAAGAAATCTATCAGATTTGTTTGACAAGCTCTTCCAGCTGTGAATCCATGCTGCCTCGGATCCTGTGCTTTGTTGGATTCGAGATATATCACAAACCTTTCTTTTAATAGTACTATACTGACCCATTATATCTTCCTGTGTGTGAGAAACCTAAATCCTTGCTCCCTATACCAAATCCTGAGCCATGTATTCAACTGCCTTACCTCCTACTGCCTCACTGGATCTGTGCATGCCACTGGTACAGTATCAGAGGATTTTACCTCAGAGGTGCTGCCTTGTTCCATAAAGCTATACTGCAGAATCCCTGGTCTGCCTCTGCCTATACCACTGGTGCCAACATGTACCACAATGGTCAAATCCTTTTAACCTTCCTGAACAATCCTGTCAACCCTCACTCTAATGTTTGCAACCCATGCACAAGGTTGGCAAGAGACTGAGCACTCCACATGGCTCTGGTGTTGCAGCACTCCACATCTTGCTAACTTACCTCACTGTAGAGTCCCCTATCACTAACACATTCCTGCAATACTGACTTGCTGCTTCCCCCAGACCCTCCTGTACTGTGGGAGCCCATGCACTTGGGTACCCATCAGTAGCCCCTTCCATGCTGTGGTCATCATCCACTTTCTCAGTTAGTGGTTGGTACAGCTTTTGGATGACCACTAGTGGTCTATTCCTCACCTCATGATCCCATCCCTAATCTCTAACACTTGACCTCCTGGATCCCTCACCTGTGTATCAGCCCATTACTCTCCTCCAGCATTGTGCTAATTATCCCTCAAACATACTAATTCTGGCCTTGAGTGCTGCAATCAGCTTGACGCAATCACAGATAGAAACATCAATGGCCATATGAATGAAAGCCCCACTGTCCAAGACTAATTCCAACTCTTCATTGGCACTAAAGACAGATTTGCTAGTCTCTTTCCAACTCAGCCTAATGTCCTCTCAACCAGCTCCATGTTCTTCATGTTCATTCACTTTTGTGACCATTCACTGGAGGCATACTCAGAGTCTGGCTTGCAAAGTATGGTATGCCACTCTTCTGTGAGTAAAACCCTCTGTTTCAACTGCTTCCTTAATTCCTGACTACTTTACAGACACTTTACCTTATTTTGTATTTATTTATTGAAATGTTTCACCAGGAAGGGCACACTGCACAATAAGATGCTCATCTCACGGTGTGTCCTGGGGGGGAGAGGGGCATAGGGAGAAACAACATGATTTATAATACATACACGAAGCAGCATTAAACAATTAGCAATACTGTCATGAAAAAGAACAGATTTAACAGTGCAGATAGACAACTTATGATATATACATCAAATAGCATTAATCATAGGTACAATTATACTTTGCAATAAGAAGGTTTAACAGTTCAAAATAAAGCAAGCCTGTATATTGAAGTGCCATTAAGAGAAGAATACAGTTCATACAATTATGCAACTAATATAGATAAGTGTGATCTGCAAGTGAATATCAAGCAGAACATGAGATGGAAGCAGTGTGCCACTTGTCAGTGGAGGGAATAGTGACTTAGCCACAGGGTTTACCGCAAGAAAGTTTTGGAGGGCTAATGAGATGGCATGGGGGGAGGAAGAGTAACGAATCTGAGGAGGAAGGGAATTCCATAACTTGGGTAGGTGATACAAGAAGACCATCTGTCCTACTGTAGTAGAAAGATAAGGGAATGCTAGTAGCTGAGAGTCATATGACCTAAGAGAATGGTCCGGTGTGGAGAGAATAGATAGGGAGGAGGTAAGATATGGGGTGGGACAGCCAAACCAAAACTTAGATGTGAATTTAGTGCAGTGGAGGTGGCTGTAATTTTCTAGGGAGGAGAAAGCCAAGGAGTGATAGAGAGAACAGTGGTGTGTGAGAGAGAAGGCATCCAGTGTAAAGCGGCAGAAGAAGTTAAAAAGGGAATCCAATCTGGTTAAGGAGGACTTGGGAGCTGCACTGTACACTACATCGTAGTAGTCAAAGATAGGTAGGATCATCTTCTGGACTAGTTCATGACTGTCTGGTAGTGGGAGGCCACTACAGTTCCTGTGTAATGCGCCGAGTTTGAGGCACAGCTGCTTCATGATGGCGTCAACATGTCCAGAGAAGCTAAGGTGTTGGTTGAGCCAAATCCCCACATACCTAAAGGAAGAGGCATCCTCAAGGACTGTCCCATTCAGGGTGTGGAAGAAGAGTGGGGAGGGAAGCCAAGATAGTCTCTATCTAGTGCCAAAGGTCATTGAGACTGTCTTCTTGGCATTGATTAAGAGTTGGTGGGAGCTGAACCAGAACTGAACTTGACTGAAGTCATGCTGAAGTCTGGATTCCACATCCATAAGAGATTGGCCTGAGGTGAAGAGAACCATATCATCAGTGTACATGTGGACAGAGGTGGATGAACAGACTGAAGGAAGGTCATGTAGGAAAATAGAGAAAAGGATAGGGCCCAATACAGAACCCTGAGGTATGTCAGTGTTGATAGGGAGAGGAGAAGATATGGTTTCAGCTAGTCTAACTGACTGTGTCCTATCTACTAGATAGGCATTGAACCAACTAGTGGTGGTGTCAGATAGGGCAGATGAGGAAAGAGAGTCTAAAAGAATGCTGTGAGGGACAGTGTCAAAAGCCTTTGATAGGTCAACAAAAATGGCAGATGTGATTTGACCACTGTCCATCCCTGACAGGATATAATCGGTGAGCCTAATCAAGGAGATAGTGGTGGAGTGATTTTTTCAGAAACCAGATTGGAAGGGAGTGAAAAAGTTAGAGTCTATGGGATGGAATGTTAGTTGGAAGAGAATAAGATGCTCCTGGAGCTTAGCAAGAGTAGGAAGGAGAGAGACAGGACAATAGTTGGCAGGAGAGGAAGAGTCTCCACCCTTTGGCAAGGGGAGGGCAGTAGTATGCTTCCAGGCAGAAGGGATGTAAGCCATGGTGAATGAGTGGTTAAATAGGTAGAATAGTGGAGTAGAGATAGTAGGCACCAATAGGTGCAGCAGTTTGGGGTCCAAACCATCAGGTGAGCTAACTTTGGAGGGGTTGAGGGCATAAAGTGTTTCCATGGTGGCATCAGGAAAGATGGTAGAGAAGGAGAAGGAGGGGGATACAGAGGGCAAGCTGGAAGAAGAGAGTGGTGAGAGTGAGGGGTTAACGTGAGGCGGGGTGTAGGCAGAGAGGAAAGGAGAGCAGTTGTAAAGTAGTGAACCAGGTATTAAATTCTGTGGCAACGTTGAGGCGATCAGCAACTTGAATATTATTTCTATTAAGGAAGGGTGCTGAAGAGGAGGATGGGGGAGAAAAGGGAGAGGATTACCTTCCAGAATTTGGATAAATTATTTATGTTTGACTGGAAGGTAGAGCAGAACTATTCTGATTTAGCTAAATGAGTGGCTTTTGTACACTTGTTGTGTGGTGATTGGTAGAAGTCGTATGCGTGTGGGAGCACAGAGGATTTGTATATTTTCCAGGTTTGATCTCTGACCCTTTGACACTCTATAAGTTCAGAGGTGATCCAAAAGAGGTGGTTGCCTCTCACTCTTGCACACCTTAGGGGGGCATGTTTGTTCCAGACCTCAAGAAATTTAATGTGTAAGTAGTTATATGCAGTGTCTATGGAATTTGTGGTGACTATCAGCTCCCAGCTAGAGTGGGCCAGCTCCTGCAGGAGGGAAGAGAGGTTCAATAATTTGTACAAGTGGAATTGTATTGTTTTTTTTGGGGGTTAGATCTGTGAATCTTACGTAACAAAAAGTTCAAGTGGTGATTGCTAAATGCATCTGGTAGGATACCAGATTTAATTACCCTGTGGGTGTGGGATGTGATGGCCCAGTCAAAAAGGGAATGGTTGGTGGACTTGTGAGTCATGCAGGTTGGTTCTGCAATGATTTTTTTAGGTAAATAATGTTTTATTTGTCTGACTGTAAAAAGACCTTTACAAAATTCAGTTAAAAAGATCATAAATACAACAATGGACAATACATACAGATGTAAAATTCCTCACAGGAATAAAATCATTTACAGTACAACATCCATACACACAAGAGTAGAAACATTTTAAAGAGTGTGCAATATGCATAACATTCATCTAGTTCTTCTAGAATAAGGCAACATTCATCAATAATCAACACAAGATATACAGTAAGCATAGTAATTCTAAGTTAACATATGTGTCTTTCTAATTTTGACACAACTCAAAAAATATTTTGCTAATCTTTTAATGGTAGCTTTCTCATTAGTATTCATAAGAACAGCAGTAATTTCACTCTTATATATGCTTGGCTAAGACAGAAATGGCCTTAACCAGTACTACCTGTCTTTTCTATACCAGGAACATTGCCACAACATGTGAAGTAAATCTTCCCTTTCCCGATTTTGACATTCACACATTTCATGTGGCTTTGATAGATTATTATATCTTGTTATTAGAATGTTGCTCTCTGTTAGTTCAAGTCTTGCTTTAAAAAGATGTTCCTAAGCATCGTATTCCCTAGTATATCCCAGTAGTCCCTAAATTTAAATAAAACATTGTTCTCTGCATACCATTTAGAAAATCTGGAGTTCCTGATTTTCATTAGATCTTGGTCTATCCAGTAATTATCAAGTTTTTTTTGTATATAAGCCTTATATTTGGTACTTATCTTACTATTTCTATTATGTTATGTTTTCAATATCGGTAGATCATATCGATCCAAATTACTATAGATCTCTTGCATCCAACATTTTTTGCCACAGTCATTTTCAATCTAGCATAATTGTTCCTGGAAACATTTTTTAACCAATTTCCCTTCTTCTGCTCTAGTTAGATGCAACCAATATTTAAGTTTCCTTCCATCACTGAGTGCATTAGTATTCATTAGTCTACCTGGAATTCTGAGTGTATCATTTTATATACAGGACTCATATAGAATTTGGTATCAGTTTTATTCCAAATTCCAGATGCATACAACATTTGTGCCCAACATTTAGTTTTAATTACTTTCAGCAGAGGCCTTACAGAATAACCACCACTGGCATAATTAAATTTCCTCAGACCATATGCTGTTTTCATAATTTTGCCTCAAAATATTTCTTTATGTTGCTTCCATTTAATTTTGTTAGTATAAGTTAGTCCAAGATAAGTGTAGTATTTAACACACTCTATTTTAAGTTCTCCATGCTTCCATTGATGCTTGGTTTGATTGGACCCAAAAATCATGATTTTTGTCTTAGAAATATTTATTTTTAGTTTAAAGACTTTGTGTATTTCTACAAAGTATGCAGTTGCAATTGCACACCCCTTTATTTGAGATGTCAAAATTAAATCATCAGCATAATCTAATATAGATGTTATCCTAGAGTCTATGTGCATCATGGTCACTTGTTTCAAGTTCCCTAATAAGAGGATCCATATACAAATTAAACAGTGTTGGGGCTAGAATACAGCCTTGCCTTACCCCACAGTTTATTTTAAATGGTTTATTTGTTTGACCAGTTATACCAAATCTGATCTTGGCCCAAGTTTCATTGAATAGGGAAGAGATTATCACAATCAGAGATGGTTCTATACCTCTACTGTTCATTATTTGCTCATTATTTCCCATAATTGTACTCTAACTGTATCAAATGCAGCAGATAGATCTATAAATGCTGTATATCATTTTTGTTTCCTAATTTTCACATACTTATGCACTAAATGATTCAGAATAAAGCAATAGTCTATTGTTGATGTTTCATGATGGAAGCTTGCATGGGCTTCAGTAATCTGTTAACTGGATTTAAGAATTCAAGTGTTCCAAAATAATGTGGGAGAATATTTTTAAGCTCACATCCACTAGGCTTATAGGGCGATACATAGCTGGATCTCCTATATTCCCCTTTTTATGTATGGGGACAATTTCAGCAGCTTTCCAAGAAGGGGGGAAATAATGTGCTTGAATACACTTATTAAAAAAGGTACATGAAATTTGACTCCAGAACAAAGTATTACATTTATACACTTCTGCTGGGATTTTATCCAGTCCAGGTACTTTGTCAGAGTTCATGGCTTTTATAGCAAAATAGACTTTCTTAATGGAAATTTAATAGGAGCTATGTAAATCCATTGGTCTAGGTTCAAGTTCAACTATATTTGGATCAAATAAAATTCCCTCAATGAGTAGCAATGAGTTGTGCCAAGTTAAGGGCTGAAATATCATTATGCATTTTAGTGAGGGAAGGGTTCAACCAATTTTTGTTGAAGTCACCCATTATGTAAGTTTCACCTGCTGGGGTTAGCAAGGTTACAATGTTTAATAGTTCCATGATGGTGGAGGGGGAGGAGACCAGGGCAGCAGTATGCACCAGCAACATAGAAAGGTACTGAGTAGGGGAGGGATAGTTTAAGAATTAGAACCTCGTAAGCTTTAGGGATAGAGGAGGCCAGAATGCTGGCAAACTTGATAGAAGAGGAGACATATATTGCCACTCCTCCACCCCTAATGGGGTGGCCTTGCCATGATATAGTGTATCCAGGGATTCAGAGGGCAGGGTCTCCTATTTTGTTACTTAACCATGTTTCCTAGAGGATGAGGATATCAGGGATATGTGAGGCAACTACAGGTTGAAGTAGGTCAATTTTTGTGAGCAGGCTGTGTATGTTTAAATGCAGGTTTTTAAGCCATGGGGCAGGGCAAGGGGGTTGTTTGAGGTTGGGCCTGCTGATGCGGATGCAGATACAGTTGGGGGGTAACCAAGGGCCATGGCCCAGGATTGGTGTTTAAGTCACCTGAGAATAGTAGTAGTAATAGTGCAATGACCAAGAAGTGGATTTTCACATTCTTATACCAGGGTGGCCATTTAATTTGGGAAGGGGTAGGGAAGAGGAGATAGGAGGTTGAAATTTTAATATGTGTAGCAAGGCGGCGAAATAGGTTGGTATCTCCCTAGTGTGAATTTAGATAGCTTGTTACCTTAAATTTAAAATGAGTCACCTGGACCTCATGATTAAGTGTTCCTATGTTCTACCCCTAAGCTAAATTATTTAGTTTGTGTAACACAGTTCCGTTTATTTTTATTTTTTAGTCCAGTATCTGTGTTGTAAGATGTATATACTACTAAAGATCCCTAATGGCAGTGCACTGTTTTGCATCTGGCTCCCCCTTTGAAAATTGACATTTGATACTCTTGGGATTTACCCAATGAACACAATTTAAATAAAATAAAAGCTGAATGCAGACTGCAGTAGTCTCATCAAATAGTATACTAGGCAGGAGCAAAGTTTGTACTGTTATGTGTATTGAATGTATAAATCCTAAATAAGCCATGTCTGGCATCTTACAATTTTAATTCTTGATAATTGTTTTTATTTAAGTAAAATCTTTATTGCTGAGTTGCAAAGCACATATTTAGGGGCTTAGAGCATAAATAAAAAGGTTGCATTTTATCAGATAGGTTGCCTGTCTGGGACATGTGCTGCATTTTGTGAATGCTGGGTATAGTAAGTCTGCAAAACTAAACTAGACAGCAAACAGATATGCAACCCAGATTATTCCCATTATTATTTTATTGGCATCAAAGGAGCAGTTACAAGGCCATTTGATTTGTGGTTAGAATTTATGTTACAGTGCACTCATTTGTCAAAACAAAATTTATTTTTTTAAATAGCAACCTGCTGAATTTTGGATTGTGAGTTTGTAAGATTATATATAGTTATTCCAAGCATTTTTTCTTTGGCATTACATTAAACTAATTTGGTTAAAAAAGTGAATATAATCTTACTGTATGCTGAAATGTGTTCCCCTCAGCAGTCTAATCAAACAGGGGAATAGCTGAAGTTGCGTGGTCACTGGGACCTTTATATCTGTGTTCTGAATATTTACACAGTATGTTACAGGTCATTTGTCTGCCGAGAATAGACATTGTATTTAGCACTGTGTTAGTCTGATTGATTGCAAGAAGTAGAATGGAGAGGATCTGCCATAGGCAGTTGGGAAGGATAGACTGACAGATAAATCACAATGCACACAATACATTCAATCCTCCTCATGGCAGTGCTAAAATCAAGTTGGTCACACTTGGTCCTTAAAGTATGTTATCCCACATATTCACGCATCTCTTCTGACCCAATTTAAACAGTCACAGATGTCCTCAAATCATACTCCACTCACACAAACTCCAGTTTTTTCTCTGAAACTCTGCTATCAACTGCAGATTCACTGGACAAAACCCAGTTTTCTCCATGTGGTCCTTTAGTCCCCTATTCTCTCCATGGTTATTATAACCTGTTATTCCTTGTTTTGACAAGAAAGCATCATGACTCCTTTTCAATGCATTCATGCTGTCAGCCTTTTCTACACCTCCTAAGAGCAATGATCGATAGCATAATGAACCTATTAGTGAAAAAGTGTTTCCTCCCTGTCATGTTAAACCCCTCTATATTCAATCTCTCCTCATGCCCACAAGTACTACCATGCTCAATTAGATTCATGAAAATGTTTGTGTTTACCTTGACTTGTCCTTCAAGACCTTGGAGGCTGCAATTGCAGCACCTCTGTGTCTACTCCATTCCATAAAAAAAAAAAGTTCACTTTCTTTTCCCTCATTCCCTGTCCTGAAGAAGGTTCAAACTCATTGGGCTTACTTGCATGTTATCCTGTAATGATAGATATAGGTGGGTGCACAAACAATGGACCACACAGAATGCATGGCATAACAGTAACATGTACTCAACTGTGGGGTACTCATAACTCTCCGATATACCCCACTCTTGTACCTGTACCCATGCTCATTGTAAGTAAGGGTGCATGGTAACCAGGAACTGTAGGGCACCAATTTCATATTTTTCACCTTTGTCTTCCTTATATTACAGCCACATGAATGGTCTGGTCCTTATACTCTGAAACCCCAGTGGGACACACCCACATCTGACGCACCCTCATTGGACAGGAACATGACCGGTACAGCCTGCTTCTAAACAGAACAGACCCTTCATGGGAGGACCACGTGATGCAAGCTACCGTATAGTCACTCCTCAGTACAGCTCCAGCCTCCCATCTCTTTATATCTGTTTTCAGGTATATTTTCTCGATCTCTAAACCTCTAATTGCATGTTATTCTGGTTCCCTACAACTTTGTGCCCTTGCAGGGCGATTTTGAGAGAGAAAGGACGTTTACATGAAAAAGCAACAGCAGAAACACACCCCGCCAGTTACACCAGAGAAGGCCTCAAAAAAATCCTGGGCCTCGAGTGGAGCAAAAGAGGGAGACATTTTGAATCCAGGGGCGGATCAGGAGCCGCTCACATTGTCTAGATTTCTGGAGGAATTTAAACCATTTAGAGATGAGATTAAGAAGCTGGCATCAGAAATGAAATCAGCGCCGCTCACGAGAAAAATAGAAGAGATCACTCTCGCTACCTCAGACAACACAACGAGGATCTTCTTGTTAGAGATGCAAGTGGAGAGGTTTGAGCCTGAGATGGCAGCAATGCACCAGAAATTGTCCAGATTCGAGGTTAAGCTTGAAGACCTTGAGGGTCGTAGCTGGAGAAATAATGTTGTGATTCTCGGGTTACTGGAGGGAGAGGAGGGCCAGAATACCATTGCTTTCAGACAGAAGCTGGTGGAGAAGATTGCAGGCCCTTCCCCATTTGGGGCCAAATATAACATAGAGAGAGCCCACAGGTCACTAAGACCGAAGCCCCCTCCCGGAGCAATATCCCGACCTATAATTTGTCGTTTCTTAAATTTCTTAGAGCGACAACATTTCCTGTACAAAGTGAGAGAACTCCAAGAAGTTCGCTGGGAGTAAGCTAAGCTTAGAATAGCGCAAGATATTCCAGGTTCAGTCCATTTGAAGCATGCGACATTTCATCCTGTTGTTTCAAAAATCATCGTGGATGGACTTAAATTTCATATGGGATACCCGGCCAAGCTACAGGTACGGGTGGCTGGTTCCTGGGCTACCTACGAAGATCCAGAGGCAGCTTTTGCTGGTTTAAAATTAGCATTTCCAGATCTCTTCAGGGACACATGAAAGGTCTCAGGTCTCTCCTGATAAGATGAGAATCATCTTGAGAAGGCTGGGCATTCATGCAAAGGAATCTTATGGAAAGAAGCGGTTAAACATTCTTGGACTCTCATTTCAGCCCGAATAAGGGGCAGAAAGGACTTTTCTCTTTTCATAGTGATCTAGTTATGGATACATATTCTTATTTGTTTTGTCTGGGTCTGGGGTTTCGGGCCCTGCGGTTTTCACAGTGTTCCAATCACGGAAGTATATTCTTGTTTGTTCTGTCTGGGTCTGGGGCTTCAAGCAATTAAGTGATTTCTCATTAGTTTACGTGTTGGGAGAAAACAAAGCCTATTCAGCAATATGTGGTCTTCCCTTCCCCTGTGAGGGTTTGGTAAGGATGGGTTCGGTGGAAGGCTATAGCTTTGGGGGAATCCAATTACAAGGGCTGTGTTGTCCTTTCCCTTGTAAGGCATCAGGGTGCAGTTACACACTTGCAACACAGGAGGGAGCTTGTGTTTCATGCGTGTTAAGTGCTAATGGTCACTAAGGCCAGAGAAAAGTTGGGATTTACTGGGGCAAAGGTACAGCAAATTAGAGGAGAGGAACGGGGGCCTGTCCCTATGGGGCTGGAGAGCATATTGAGACAACGGCCCGCACAGTGAATGTCATGTTTGGCTGAGGCCGACTTCCTGATCTCGCGCCTCAAGGTGCCTTTTCATATCCAACAAGCCATATGTCCTTGCAAGCCGTGATGTTTCTGGCGGCGATGTCTTATCGATACTGGTTTGCTCCCAATGGTCCTCATTATGGGATAGGTGAAGGACACAAGGGCTTGTATGGTAGGGATGTTGAATCCTCTCTCTTTCTTTATTACTAACATCTAAAAAGAGGGAATGTATTGTAAATAATACAGGATTTGGGGGACAGTTTTTCAGGGGGCTGGGGGAGGAGTAGTAAACGGAATATTGCTGAACGTTGTTAGCGATAAGGGGGGTTTGGGAGGATGGCTTTTTGGACTATGTTTTGGAGTCACTGAAGCTGCAGATTGTTTGAGGGGTAATAGGGGGGTGGGGAGGGACAGGGGCTTAATGGGGGATGGGAGACTGGCACAGGAGATTCAGGGGAATAGAATCGCCTGTTACATGGTTGCATTATATGTTAGATACCTTATCTGGATTTATACCTGACATAATAGATGGCACAGAATATTCATATTGCTACATGGAACGTGAAGGGGATCAGGAAAAAACTGAAACAATATCAGGTACTTAAACACCTGAGTCTGTTGCGTGCCCAGATATCATTCTTACAAGAATCTCATTTAGTGGATTCCGAAGTATTACAACTTAGGAGACAACAGATAGGTCAGTTTTTTTATGCTTCAGGGGAAACCAATAGCTGTGGGGTCATGATACTGATTAACAGAGAAACCCCATTTGTCCCTTCTCAGGTATTTAAGGACGCAGATGGCAGATATGTCTTAGTTCAGGGTATTATTTGGGCCATGCCGTTGGTTCTAGGTAGTATTTATGGACCAAACACAGATGATCCCTCTTTTTTTTCATGAAACTGATTTCTACGATCCTTCCTATACTCCATATTCCAATTATATCAGGGTGAGATTTTCATTTGGTCTCGGATCCGAATTTGGATAGATCGAGCATTGGGTCGAGGGGACTGTCACCTGGACACAGGGCTTTAAAGGAAATGATGGATCAGTGTGGATTGTGTGATGTCTGGAGGGTCACACATCCTAAAATTAGGGAATATACCTATTGTGCGCCAGTGCATGGCACGCAATCTCACATTGACTACCTATTAGTTTCTCACGAGCTCTTTCCAGGGGTATTCTCCACCTCGATCCAACCGGGTCCAATATCAGATCATTCCTTAGTCTTTGGTAATCTGGCTTTCCCTAACATTCCCAAAAAGAGAGACCAGATGGAAATTAAATGAACAATTACTAAAAGATGAAAAGTATCGAGGATTGGTGAAAGAGCAGATAGAGTTTTTCTTTTCCACCTACCCAATAGATAGTGCCAGACCGGATATTTTATGGGGAGCCTTTAAGGCTTATATAAGGGGGATTCTCATTAGTTTAGCTACAAAGAGGAAGAGGGCACAGGAAACGGAGTTACTCTTCTTACTGTCTCAGATATGGGCATTAGAAAATATACACCCAGATAAAATTTCTCTAGAGGAGTCACAGGAACTACTAACATATAAAGATAAATATTTGTGAATGTTAAGAGAAAAGGCTGAGCTGGCTATGATCTGTACAAAGGCCAGTTTTTCAGATCAAGGAGAAAAAGCAGGGCGTCTGTTGGCTCTACGTTTAAAACAACAAGAATCAGCAAGATTTATACCCCCAATAAGGTCACAGTTAGATGGGACCCTGAAGGTATCCCCCTCAGAGATAGTCCAGGAGTTTGCTAATTTTTATGAGCAATTATATAGGGACATGGATAGTCCTCCACCCATTCAAAAACTGGAGGAGTATCTCAGAGAAGCACATCTTCCATTACTATCTGACTCTCAAAAGAAATTCATATCTTCCCCTTTATTACAGGAAGAAATAGATGCTGTTATAAAGGACTTGCCTCTGGGCAAAGTCCCGGGTCCTGATGGGTTTTCTGCCTTATTTTATAAAGTTTTCAGGGAGCAATTACTACCCGTGTTGCATCGTCTCTATTTGTATATTTTTTCTGGAGAGACAGAAGATGCACATTTGTTTGAAGCATTAATAGTTTTGTTACCTAAACCAGACAAAGACCCAGAACTGGTTCAGAGCTATAGGCCAATATCTTTGCTGAATCAAGATGTCAAAATTCTCTCGAAGATATTGGCAGATAGACTAACCCTGGTTCTTCTGGATCTTGTGGGTATGTCTCAAGTGGGATTTGTGAGAGGATGTGCATATTCAGATCACCTGCGTACCCTCTTGCATGTCTTCTCAGAGTCCAGGGATGCCATATATCCTGCGGGGCTGGTCTCCCTGGATGCTGAGAAGGCATTTGATCAGGTTAATTGGACTTTTCTATTTCAAGCCCTCAAGGCGTTTGGATTCCCATCCATGTTCATAGATTGGATCAGGGTAATTTACCAGTCTCCTACAGTGAGGATTTCAGGGAATGGGACCTTCTCCAAGTCTTTTACACTGCGGTCAGGTACGAGGCAGGGATGCCCTCTCTCTCCACTACTTTTCAATCTTTATCTGGAACCCCTTATTCAACATATTCTCAATAATGAAGGAGAACAAGGTATTCCCATTAGGAATGAGGTAGTGAAAATAACAGCGTATGCTGACAACCTCCTCTTACATTTGGCTAATCCGATAATATCTATCCCGAATATGCTAAGGGAGGTTAATAGATTTAGTAGCTTCTCGAATTACAAGTTAAATCCCAACAAGACATCCTTTTTCCCTCTTAACCATAAAGTCTTCAAGACCGACATTATTTCTCTGGGACTATGCTGGTCACCCCGGGCTATTAAATATTTAGGCATAAAATTAAAGCGTAATCCCTCCTTGTGGTTTAAGGAAAACCTGGACCCTCTCTTGCAGGGGATTACTCAAGATCTAGAGAGATGGGATAAACTCCCGTTATCTTTATGGGGTCGTATTAATATAATTAAGATGAATGTGTTTCCCCATTTATTTTACCCTCTGTGGCATCTTAACTCACTTGTCCCCTTTAGTTGGTTTCAGAAAACACATAAACTCTTTACCAAATTTATATGGTCGAGTAAGACCTCTAGGATGGCATACCACAAACTAGCCACACCCAAAAATGGGGGGGGCTGCGGATTCCTTACTTGCCCATCTACTACTAAGCTAGTCATTTGGCTAAATACCTGAGATGGGTAAGACCGGGTCCAGATAACATGAACCCGGTCTGGCTTAAGATTGAATTAGATTTTTTCCAATCTATGAACATGGACCCCCTGACTATGCTCTATCTAAAAATTTCTCAGTTGCAAGATATTAATAAATGTCCCACCATCATGACTTCGCTAAGAGTACATTCGCAATTGTGCTCCTTTCTGCATTACAATCAAAGTAAAGATCTCACTCAATCTATTTCACCATAAACAAACAGAAAATTTCCCATGCATGGTTGCCTCATTTAGGAGAGGGAATAGTATCCTCATTTTTGGATGAACTTGGAGAGTGGCTCTCATTCTCTCAGTTCATATACAAGTTCAAAATTCTGGAGTCTCAGGTTTTTCAAGTGTTTCAATTGAGGCACTTGTTAACCACGGTTCTTGGGGCTACTCCACCCCATCCAGCGGCCTTTGCATTGGTATCTGAACTTTCTCCTTTTCTCGTCTCCTCTGGTGTGAATTCTAAGATTTATCAAGTGTTGTTCTGATGGAGGTTTGGATGCGGTGGTGGCCCCACCAACTTCTGGGTTTCATTTTTTCCCCATTATACTTTTAAATGGTCCATCCTCTGGATGTACTGTCATAAATATGTATCCCAAGATAGATTACGTCTCATGCAGTTTCACATCCTGCATAACTTATACTATACCCCAACTAAACTGGTGAAATGGGGCCTTCTTGATACCGATAGGTGTAATAAGTGTTCCCAGGACACAGGGTCACTTTTTCATCTATTCTGGTCATGTCCCCAGATAGCATCATCATTATGGGAGCATATAAAAAACAATCTGGATCCTTTATTGGGTTTACATGATTATTTTACACCGGATATTTGCCTGTTGGGGGATTTGTCCTCCATAAAGGTTAAAATCCGATTTCACATATCCATTGTTGCACTCTCAGCTAAAAAAATCATTCTCAGGCGTTGGAAGGAAAGGACCGGTCCAACATATCAGGAATGGCTCAATGAGATGTTAGCAAATATACGTACAGAGAAGGCTATTGCTAGCCTTCAAAACAGACTACATAGGTATAAGGTTATCTGGGATCCCCTTCACACTTTAATTACGGTGGCTATGAAGTAATGTGTAGTCGAGGCTACCACCTTAATTATTTTTGGTAAAGGTAGTTAGTGGGTGATAACAGTGCTAGAATGAACTGATGTGCTGGTGGGGGGGGAAGGGTTGGGGGCAGTACGATTTGTCTTATGAATCCTACGTGTTCATTACTGCCTCCTGTAATGTGGAAAATGTGTGAATAAACTCTGAATTGGAAAAAAAAAAAAGAACAGACCCTTCATGAGTTTCATGGCCTTGCAGGCTAGCACATGAGCTGTGGAAGTCTAAAATATGTGCCCACACTTCCACACACAGGCACTGTCGTCATGTAAAGATGCAAACTGTTTGGTGTGCACTGGAAATGGTGTCAGTTTTCCTCCAGGGTGGCTAATCCATTGAAACAAGTGAACTCACAGGAAGGATCAGGGCACTTGAATAAGGCACTTCAGCACTATCGTGATTTTCACCAAAAAAGGGTAGATTACACTGTAACTTTATTACAGCTCATATAGAAAAAAAAGTAATAATAAAAAAAAAAGTAGCAAACTTTGCACCTGTTGACTCACATGGAGGACTCCCACAGCACCTCTTAGACTCACAGCTTCAAGCCTCATTGGCTCTTCCCCAGGGGATGGGACTACACTGTAACCTCTTCTGTTTTATACTTGACTCCTTAAAGGCACAGTCCCCAGTTTTTATAATTGGAGATCTCTAAAAAACTGAAAATACAAAAATTCGTATTATAGCCAAATGAGCTAATGAATGGCTCGAAAGTACTGGGTTGCTTTGGAAGTCCTCTGTGTGGGTCAGCGGCTGCTAAGTTTTCTACTTTGTGATTTTTTGGCTATATGGGCTGTTATAAAGTTACAGGGTAAGCTACACTCTCTGGTGAAAATCACAAATGCACTGAAGTGCCTCATTACACTGCTCTTATGTACCCAGCTACATGGATGCCCAGCAGTGGGGCAATATGTCACTGGCACACAGACAATGTATAATATGCCACTAATCCATGGCCCTGTGCATGTTACACAGGCCATCTAGTGGCCAATCACACCTGAATAATTTGATAAAATACATGAGCAATGACCTCATGGCTTGTAGTCAGCAACAGGCCAATGTTCCATGAAGATGGCCATGGCTGCATCACTGGCTCCCAGGTATTCTGATCTGCTGTACTACAGCATGGGAAGCTTCTGAGTGTATGTCTCTTATACAACCGCCAACTAGAGGGTGCTGTTCTTCCCCATTAACAACATGACACCAACAATTTAGCTTAGGGGTAGAAAATAGGAACACTTAATCATGGGGTCCAGGTGACTCATTTTAAATTTAAGGTAACAAGCTATCTAAATTCACACTAGGGGCATACCAACCTATTTCGCCTTGCTACACATATTAAAATTTCAACCTCCTATCTCCCCTTCCCTACCCCTTCCCAAATTAATGGCATCATGTGCTGTAAATTGAACAGGCTGAGTGAGCTTGTATGTCATGTTTTTCAGAGCAGCAACAGGATAACTGTCCAGCTGACAGAATTCCCCAAGGGGTGGGCATGAGGCACTGGGCACCAGGGTTATATGCCCTGGTGCATCTTAATGGGATACTGCTACCTCCAGCAATGATCTTCCTGCTGATGACCCTGCAGTCTACTGGATCCATCTAGTGAAGATGTGGTGGCTGCTGGGTTATGGGGTACATATATTTTGTGATAATGCTGCAGTGCTACAATTTGAACACCTGACAATAATGTATGGCCATCCATGTACCATTGTTACATATGTCCTATGAAATTTATGTCTTACAGATGGATGGCAACAAACAGTTGATGTGGGCTTTCAGTCATGTCCTGCTTCCCCTGTGACCATGCCTGCATTCTGTAGCTGCCTCTGCTGTGCCTTTCCATGTGTCATATGTCACACTTGCTCACATGTGTGTCCAAACCCTAGTCATTAAATATATTTATAAAATAGGCACATAAGAATAATTAATGTGATTTGTCAAAAGGCATCATGTGACCATGCAGTGATTCTCAATTAATGCACAGCTGGGTGGCCAGACTACACATTTTCACAGACAGGAACTGAAGATCAATATTAATATCACTCAACGAAGAGAAATTTAAAAACATTTGGTAGTCATGTTTTTTTTCAGTGGTTAGCAGGAGTGATAGTATCCCCTCAACAGTTTTCCCTCAGTAAAGGCTTAAAATACATATGTAATGCACCCCTGGAATGTGTTGCCCTTGCTCACTAGCAATGCACTGTCTCTGCTCACTGGAAAGAGTCTTACCTCACTGCTGTGTAGTTGCAGCCATTTAGCTGCTCTTAGAAACATAGAAACATAGAATTTGATGGCAGATAAAGACCACTTGGCCCACCCAGTCTGACCATTTCCCTACCTAATGGATAAGCTACAGATCCTAGTTAACCAGCAGCCTACTTCTTTCTACCACCACCCCCTAGAATTGCCTTATGACTGTCCCATGCATGCTTAAATTCAACCACTGTTTTTGACTCCACAACCTCCTCCGGAAGACTGTTCCATGCATCCACAACCCTCTCTGTGAAAAAATACTTCCTTACATTACCTCTGAGCCCCCCCATCTTCAAATTGTGCCCCCTTGTTCATGCACACCTCTTTTTTTGAAAGATGCTACCCTCCTGGACTTTGTTGATTCTCTTGAGGTACTTGAAAGTTTCTATCATGCCCCCCCTCCTTTCCTTGAGGCTATTCATATTAAGCTCCTTTAGTCTCTCTTCATATGTCTTCCAGTGCAGACCCTTCACCATTTTAGTTGCCCTCCTCTGGACAGCTTCCATCCTGTCTATGTCCTTGCGGAGATTGGGTCTCTAGAACTGTACACAGTACTCCAGATGGGGTCTCACCAGCTGTCTGTACAGAGGGATAACAACTTCCTGTTTTCTACTGGTGATGCCTCTCCCTATGTATCCCAGTATCCCCCCAGCCCTCCTTACTGCCCTCTCACATTGTTTGCCCACCTTTAAGTCATCTGATATGACTACCCCAGGTCCCTTTCCATTTTTGTTGTTGTTAGTATCTCACTCCCCATTGTGTACTCTTCCTCTGGGTTTTTGTTTCCCAGGTGCATTACCTTGCACGTTTTAGCATTGAATCTAATCTGCCATACATTTGACCATTCCTCTAACCTTGCCAAGTCCCTTCTCATCCTTTCCACCCCACCTTGTGCATCAACTCTGTTGCAGATTTTTGTGTCATCTGCAAAGACACATACTTTTCCTTCCAGTCCCTCTGCAATGTCACTTATAAAGACATTGAGGGACTGATCCAATACAGAACCCTCACGGTACCCACTAGTAACCCCCATTCTTCAGAGTGGACTCCATTTACTATTACCCTCCGTGTCCTATTCTCCAGCCAATTCTTTACCCAGGCTATCATCTTGGGACCCACCACCAGGCTGGCTAACTTGTATATTAATCTTTTGTGGGACTGTGTCAAATGCCTTGCTAAAGTCTAGTGAGGCCATGTCACAGCCCCTCCTGATCTACTACTTTGGTCACCCAGTCAAAGAAATCTATTAGATTCATCTGGCATGACCTTTCAACTGTGAATCCATGCTGCCTTGGGTCCTGTGCCCTCTGGCCTCTAGGTACTGACAATTCTTTCCTTCAGAAGTAATTCCATCATTTTCCCTATCACTGAGGTTAAACTAACAGGTCTGTAGTTTCCTGCTTCTGCCCTGCTCCCACTTTTGTGAAGGGGAATCACATCTGCCCTCCTCCAGTCCTCAGGTACCACCACATCCTCCCATGATTTGTTAAAGAGGGTAGTAAGTGGTGTCACTAGTTCTACCCTTAGTTATTTTAGAATTCTGGGATGAATCCCATCAGGCCCCATTGCTTTGTCCACCTTCAGTTTTAAGAGTTCTTTCAGAACCCTTTCTTCTGTAAATGGGCTGGTATCAACTTCTGTATCCAGAGTGTTTCTATTGTTTGTTTTAGGTACCTGCCCCTCTTCATTTGTAAATACTGAGCAAAAATATTTGTTTAGTATCTCTGCCTTTTCACCGTCACCCTCTGCCCACCCCGCTGCCCTTTATTAAGCCTCACTATCCCTCCCTTAGTCTTCCTTCACTCCCTGATGTACCTAAAAAAGGTTTTATCCCCTTCTTAACTGAGTTGGCTATCTTTTCCTCGGTTCAGGCCTTTGCTGTTCTGACTGCCTTCCCAGCTTCCTTTTGCTTTAACTGATACAATTCTCTGTCCTGCTCCTTCTGTGATTCCTTGTACTTTCTGAATGCTTTATTTTCTCTTGAACCTTCACTACCACCTCCTTTGAGAACCATAGTGGTTTCTTACATCGTTTTGTTTTGTTTATTTGCTTCACACAAAGGCTTGTTACCTCTGTGATGGCAGTTTTTATTATTCCCCATTGTTCTTCCACCCCTCCTTCTTGCCCATTTGCTAGTGCATTCCTTAGGCACTCACCCATTTTGGCAAAGTCAGCCCACCTGAAGTCCAGTACTTTTGCCTTTGCATGTCTTGACTCCATTGCTGTGTTTATTGTGAACCATACTGTTCGATGGTCGCTAGTTCCCAGATGGCTACCCACTTCTACATCTGTGATCCTCTCTCCATCTCCATTTGAGAGAACCAGGTCTAAGATTGTTCCCTCTCGAGTGGGTTCCAATACTAGTTGTCTAAGGCATGCCCCCTGTAGGGCATCTAGAATAACCCCACTCTTAGAAGTGGCTGCTGCAACTGCACTCTAGTTAACATCTGGCATATTCAGATCACCCATCAACAATATCACCCCTTTTTCTGCCATTCTAAGTATACTTTCTATCATTTCCTTGCCCATTTCCTCCCCCTGATAGGGGGGTCTGTATATAACCCCTGTGCGGATTGTGGTGCCATTGCCTGTCTCCAAATTGACCCAGAGTACTTCTTCTCCTCCCTGTTTACCCTTTTGTTCTGTTGCTTTGATTCCTTCCCTTATGTAGAGAGCTACTCCTCCTCCTCTTTTACCCTCCCTGTCCCTCCTGTAGATAGTTTGTCCTGGTATGTTTATGTCCCATTCATGGTTCTGTGTGTACCATGTTTCTGTGACTGCCATGATATCCAGATGTTCCTCCTCCATCAAGGCCACTAATTCAGGAAGCTTGTTACCCAGACTATGGGCATTGGTAATCATTGCTCTCCATTTTTTGATGGCTTTACCTTCTGTAGCAGCATCCCCCACTGACCTTACTTCCTTGGTCTTTTTCTCATTTAGTACCCTGTTTTGTAGGGAGAGGCTGGGATTTTTCTGCTGCTTATCGGTGCCTTCCCCCCTGACTAGTTTAAAAGCTTGCCAATGAAGCATTTAAACCAATTGCCCAAAAGACTTGTTCCCTTCCTGGACATAGAAACATAGAAACATAGAATTTGACAGCAGATAAGGACCGCTTGGCCCACCCAGTCTGCCCATTTTCCTACCTAATGGATAAGGTGCAGATCCTAGTTAACCAGCAGCCTACTTCTTCCTACCCCCCACCCCCTAGAATTGCCTCATGACTGTCCCATGCATGCTTGAATTCCATCACTGTTTTTGACTCCAGAACCTCCTCCGGAAGGCCGTTCCATGCATCCACAACCCTCTTTGTGAAAAAATACTTCCTTAAATTACCGCTGAGCTGCCCCCCTCTATTTTCAAATTGTGCCCCCTTGTTCTTGCACACCTCTTTTTTTGAAAGATGCTACCCTCTTGGACTTTGTTGATTCCTTGAGGTACTTGAAAGTTTCTATCATGTCCCCCTCTCCCTCCTTTCCTCGAGGCTATACATATTAAGCTCCTTAAGTCTCTCTTCATATGTCTTGGTGCAGACCCTCAGCCATTTAGTCGCCCTCCTCTGGACAGCTTCCATCCTGTCTATATCTTTGTGGAGATTGGGTCTCCAGAACTGCAAGCAGTACTCCAGATGGGGTCTCACCAACTGTCTGTACAGAGGGATAAGAACTTCCTGTTTTCTACTGGTGCTGCCTCTCCCTAGGCATCCCAGTATCCCCCCAGCCCTCCTTACTGCCCTCTCACATTGCTTGCCTACCTTTAGATCATCTGATATGACTACCCCTAGGTCCCTTGCCATTTTTGTTGTTGTTAGTATCTCATCCCCCATTGTGTACTCTTCCCCTGGGTTTTTGTTTCCCAGGTGCATTACCTTGCACTTCTTAGCATTGAATCTAATCTGCCATACATTTGACCATTCCTCTAACCTTGCCAAGTCCCTTCTCATCCTTTTCACCCCACCTTGTGCATCAACTCTGTTGCAGATCTTTGTGTCATCTGCAAAGAGACATACTTTTCCTTCCAGTCCCTCTGCAATGTTGCTTATAAAGACATTGAAGAGGACGGTCCTAATACTGAACCCTGCGGTACCCCACTAGTAACCCCCCTTTCTTCAGAGTGGACTCCATTTACTATTACTCTCTGTGTCCTATTCTCCAGCCAATTCTTTACCCAGGCTGTCATCTTGGGACCCACTGCCAGGCTGGCTAACTTGTATATTAATCTTTTGTGTGGGACTATGTCAAATGCCTTGCTAAAGTCTAGGTAGGCCATGTCCACAGCCCCTCCCTGATCTACTACTTTGGTCACCCAGTCAAAGAAATCTATCAGATTCATCTGGCATGACCTTCCCACTGTGAATCCATGCTGCCTTGGGTCCTGTGCCTCTCTGGCCTCTAGATACTCAACAATTATTTCCTTCAGAAGTGATTCCATCATTTTCCCTGTCACTGAGGTTAAACTAACAGGTCTGTAGTTTCCTGCTTCTGCCTTGCTCCCACTTTTGTGAAGGGGAATCACATCTGCCCTCCTCCAGTCCTCAGGTACCATCCCATCCTTCCATGATTTGTTAAAGAGGGTAGTCAGTGGTGTCACAAGTTCTACCCTTAGTTCTTTTAGAATTCTGGGATGAATCCCATCAGGCCCCATTGCTTTGTCCACCTTCAGTTTTAAGAGTTATTTCAGAACCCTTTCTTCTGTAAATGGGCTGGTATCAACTTCTGTATCCAGAGTGCTTCTACTGTTTGTTTTAGGTACCTCCATCCTGCCAGTATAGGCTGGTGTCCCTCCAGGTGGAACCCCAATCCCCAATGAAGCCAAACCCCTGTGCTCCGCACCATTTTTTCAACCATTCGTTAAACTGCATGCCCTCACCTCACCCATACCACTGACAGGCAGCACCTCTGAGAAGGATACTGTGTGTGCTGTTTGTCTTAGGCCCCTCCCCAACTCTACAAAGTCCTTCTGCACTGCTCTAATCTCATGATGAACCAAGTCATTTGTCCCTAGGTGGACAATGGCGTCCAGCTCAGACTCCTGTGCAACTGTTTTTGTGATCCTCTTATGGCCGATCTCTGGAGTCCTCATTGAAGCAGCGACACAGCCATCTTTCTCCCTCCCTCAAAAGTTGCAGCCATTTAGCTGCTCTCCTGGCCATTCTCAGCACTGACTCAAAATTGGAGTTAACACAGAAATGAGGACTGGGAATCATGGGTTGGGCTTCCACGGTGACTAGTGATCATAAATGATCAGAAATCATGGTGGCGCTGGGCTACTGTAATCGTTAAATCAGTGCAGCTCCTTCATATCAGCCCCTGGCAACAGTATTTGACAAAAGTGACTGAGAGGGGAAGACAGCTGGGAAAACAGCAAACAGGTGCTGGGGGGTGGTGGGGTGAAGGTGCAACCCTGGAACACTACAAGTATGATATTCTTATTAGCACAAACCCAGTATGTGGAAATCTACAAATGAGGCATCCTTATCATGACAAAGCCAGGAGGTGAAAGAACTATTTTATTAAAAATGCATGTAGAAATTATTTTTTTGTATTTGTTTATGTAAACCTCAAATGTAAAATTATCCATTTTATAAGCAGAATAACCCACTACATGGCATGGGTTTATGGAGAATTAATGCACATCCCAGGTTGTTGAAGGCACTCAATCTGCAACTTCATGCCTCACAATGCACCTAGGGCATGCATTAATTCTCCATAAACCCATGCCCTGTTATGGATTATTCCTTACTTCATTTAAAGAGCTGTTTGTGTGTCCCTGTACAGTTCTGTGCTCACTGCCATTGCACCATCTGTTCATATCTGCTGTTCCAGTAGAGTACCTAGTTCAGTGGTTGTGTGGGGCACTGCATGTTTGTGGTCCCTCAGCTATACTGCACATCTGTTAGTGGTGTGGGTGCAGGAATTCCTGATATGCTGCCAGGGCACTGCTTTATCATGTGCAGGTATGGGTGTGGATGGCTGCTAAGTGGCATGCATGAAGAAGATAAGGGAGTCCACAGTATTCATATGTCATGATAGTTACATCATAATATCTATAGCTGTGTGGGAGCCATTAGTATACTGCTTTATTGTACACTACAGTCACACATCCTGTCATTGATGTGACACAGGTCACACTCAAGCCCTACATATCTGGATGACATCCATTAATAGATCGAAAGCAGGCTGCAGGCAGGGATACTACTATGTCAGAGTACCACAAACCGTCAACCGTCTTGGCATGAAGAATTAGCCAGCAGCCTCCATGCTTCAGTTACCGAACCCCACTACTGCCACACAGACATGCATCTTTGGACTGGTGCCATTAAGGTGGGTCATGGCTGACATTTCAGGGTTCTGTACATCCATTATGAGTATACAGACATTCCACATGACATTATGGGTCCCGCTCGATGGTGCATTAAAACAGTTCTACTTGTGAATATACTCCTGGCTGGATTCTATTACAGTAAGTACAATATGCTTGTGAGATTTTTACATGCTATCTGCAGTGCCTATAACTGCATAGTAAGGCTTGTTCATATGAATCTCCTTATATGGTGTCTTTGGGTACCCTTCTGTGACTGTGTTTATGTTTTTATCTTATCAGACTCTGTACACCAAGGGATTCTCTGTACCTCACTCTGCACATATGGTTGCTGCCCTTCCCCAAGCATTGGGGATCACACAATGTGCATACAAGTTACATAGTACAGTGCTTCATGCCAGATATATGCATCTGTTTTGCGTATCTCCATACCTTAGTGGATCAGACAATAAATATGCTTTATACTGGCACCATTTCATTTTTACAACATTGTAATGTCACTCAGGGTGTAGCTTTGCTTAAAGACCAACTCTTTACTATATTTAAAAGCTCAGAAACACTAGATTTACACCAGTTATTGTTTTATAGATTTTTTTTTTACTCTCCTCTGCTGTTGGTCTACTAAATATTGTGTGCAATACCGCACTTATTTCACTGATTCTTTCAAATTGTATCTGACTGTCCCCGCTAACCACAGAGTGCTGTTTGTGACATCCCAGTCAGTTGTCTTGGTAAGCAATATGATGTCATAAACAAAGGCACCGTGAGGGGAACAGGGGAGAAGCAATTTTTTTATACAGACTTTTTGGATAGACTGCCAACCTTGGAAAGGAACATTGAAAATGAAAAACATTTATTTTCTAGTAAATTGTAATAGCCGAAATATTGTATTTATGAAAGTTCATGCTGAAGTGCAGAGTTGCTCTTTAAGTACAATGTAGTTAGGCACAGCTTTACTCTGAGTGATATCACAAGGTTCAAAAATGGTGGCAATATTTTTTCATCAATTTAGGGCTGACTTAATCATTAATATTGCTGGACTGCTATCAGCTGCAGATAAGCCCACTATCTCATGTAAAAGAGCTTCTCATGGACTTTCAAATTATGATGGCCACTGTTCATAAATGTTCCCCTTAATATATGTTGATACTTCTAGCAATTGTAGTATCAGTAGTAGTTTACCATGTTTAATACCAAAATCACTAGTACTTTACTGTGTTTAACACCAAATTTGAATTACTGTAGAAAATGTTTGCACTGCCAAGGAAGAGAAAGGAAAAGGCTGGGTAGAGAGGCAGGAAGGTAAAAGTTATTCAGAATTTTTTTGTTAATGCAGTGGGCACATAGGAGGGGGCATTGCTCAGTCAGCATGGCAGCTTGGCTGAGGTAGTTTGCCTGCCTGGAGTATGGGTTGAGTGACTGCTATCTAGGGCCAAACGATGTACTGGGAGGGGAGAGCAGATTATTATTGTCCATGTTGGCTCAAACAATATAATAAGCACAAAATATAGAATTAGGGCTGTTCCTGAAGGGAATGTATCCAGGGTGATCTTTTCTGAGCTCTTCCTGGTCCATGGGGCTAGTGAGGAGAAGCAGCAGACCATTAAGCAGGATAATGCTTGGCTAAGGGTTTGGTTCAAGAGAAAATGTTTTGTTTTCTGGCCAACTGGAGGGCCTTCTGTGGCAAGGGATGCCTTTAAGTTCAGGATGGACTGCACCTGTTCCAAAAGGGAGTTGGAAGTACAGCCCAAGAGAATAAAAAGTGAAGTTTGGGGGAATGTAAACTTAAGGATGTAAGAGGGGACTGGTGCAGGGTGTCACCACTAGAATAAGGGGGGACATAATGGAGGTAGGAGGGGGACGTTTAGGAGAGATGTGAAGAAATACTTCTTCACAGAAAGGGTGGTGGATGACTAGAACATCCTGGCAGAAGAGGTAGTGGGGACAAAGACCATGGGGAGCTTCAAGCATGTATGGGATTGACATAAGGGCATATTAGCTAGAGCAACAGAGGGAGGGAGTGACACCTATGACCAACTAGTGTCAGTGGTGATGGAATAGGCAGGCACAAGGGGCAGATAGGATGAGTTGAAAGGTCCTTTTCTGTTGAGAAAATCTAGATCCCATAGGCAGAAGGCAGATACAGAAGATCACAAGGAAAAGACAGTAGAGCAGTTGAACACAAGGAAATGAAATCCCTTAGGAGGTCAAGGAACCATGGGTGGGCAACTATCCTCACCTATATGTACAGACTTGGTGTGGTGGATAATTCTTTTTGAGAGGGAAGACATCCTTCTGGAAGACAAGATGGATGTAAGGTTGCCAAATAATGTTGCAAAGTCAATCTGGGTTGCACAAGTGGAATAGAATGGAAACGAGTCATCCTGGGGGTGGGCTACAAGTCTCAAAACAGCTCAGTGGAGCATGATAGCCAGCTGGTTAGAGAAATTATAAGAGGAGCCAAATCAGATGCTTGGCAGTCCTGTAGTACTTCAAACTCCCAGGCATAGATTGCCATCTTGAAAGGGCTAACAGGGCTTAGACTATATTCCAGTCCCTCTTCAAGAACATCTTCTTAGAGCAGCATGTCTGACAGGGTACTAGGCTTGAGATAAAACTTTATTTTGTTTTCAGCAGTGGGAATGGGGTCATCTGCATTGTAAAGTCAAGGAACAGGTGGGAGACAGTGACCACAGCTAGATTACTTTCTGTCTGGTTACAGAGTAAACTAGCTGAACCTCTGTCAGCAGGATCAGAAACTTTACAAAGGCAGAATGTGCCATAATGAAGGACCTCATGTCCAAGAGTCTGGAGTGGCTGCATGAGGATGGTAATGCTGAGCACAAATGGTATTCACTGAAGGAGATGCTCAAAGCAGCTGGAGAGGTCTTCATTCCTGCAGGCAGAAAAGCAGAAAGGGCAAAGAAGTGCCCCCTCCCATGGCCATCAGGGACCTAATGCGACTGATTCTGAGGAAAAAGAAGGTCTATGTTTGCTGGAAAGATATGGGTTGTTTTCAGGCCAGAAAGGAGTATAGGACATTACTGATTAACTACAAACTAGACTTAAGAAAGTCATGGGACAGTTGGAAATCAGGATAGCAGTAGGAACCTTAGACAACACCAAAGTCATCTTCTTCTAATAAATGGAAGGAGGAAGGTTATAGAATGGCTTAGGCCCTTGAAAACATGTGTCAAGGAGGAACCTCTGAAAGAGCCAGAAGTGATGACTGAAATGCTTAATTAGTAATTTACCTCAGTGTTCACCAAAGGTCTGTTGGTGGGGGAGAGGACTCATTGGGAGGGCCCATAGTATCAGGGGTAACCACTGTGCAGCCACTGGACATCATGCTAGCCATGCTAGCTGGTTAATAGGCAACATTCAAGCCAGGTAAGCCCCAAGGGGTGTATATGTTAACACAGGATCATAAGGACATTAAAGGAACAGCTGGCTGTACTGGCTGAAGTAATCCTTCAGGAGTACCTGGATATGTGTAGTGCTGGAGGACAGTGAAGTATCCATTGTGGTCTCCATATTCAAGGAGGGGGCAAAGTTGGACCAGGGCAACTACAGGCTGGTCAGCCTGACATCAATGCTGTGCAAGGCACTGAAGGTGATTGTCAGGGACAGACTAACGTAGCATGTGTCTGAAGCAAAGACTGTGTCCCTTCAGCATGCTTTATGAGGGCAACCAACCTGATCATCTTCTTTGAGAGGGTGACCAAGGAGGTGCAATAGACAGGTGCTGGGTTATGGGCATAGTCTAGCTGGATGTCAGCAAAACATGTGATACTGATGTGCATGAAAAGTTTATGGGCAAAGAAAACCAGCATGATATACCTGGGACATGCCCACGGTGGACTGCTAAGTGGCTTGAGACAGGAAGCACAGGTTGGTGGTGGATGAACACTACTCTGAGTGGAGAAGTGTACTCAGTGGCATGCCTAAGGGATCAGTCATCGGGACAGTGCTCTTTAGCATATTTATAAATGATCGGGATGCAGGTGTCTCCAGCAGACTACTTAATTCAAGGATGACACTAAGCTGGCTAAGGTGGTTAACTCCATGTGCATCTGCAAATAAACAAAAACAAATCTTCTGTTAAATACCATCCTGGTCCAGCAATGTCCCTTCTACCTCACCAATAGCCCTAACAGTGGGTCTCCAACAATTACTAATTTTGTGATATTTCACACAGCCTTGCTCTAGCTTTGAAAGGGTATCCTGTTGCCTGGACTGCTCCTCCCATCCTCAGTCACCTATTGACCACATGCAACCTGGCCAGATAGATGCTAATAATGTACCTGTTTCTGGCGTTCATTGGCTATGGTTCTCCCTTATTAACATGCTTTCTACCCCACACTCCATCAAGATGCATACCCCTTCACTTTCCCATTGGAGATCACTGTCCTTTCCAGCGTACTTTACCTGTCCCAGTCAACTATCGCCCTCCTGCCCTAGAACCATGCCCTTAGCCTCCTCTCCCTCCGTTCTCCACCTCATCTTCCATCTCTCTTCCCTGTGCCAATATGGCACTTTTCTCTGCCTTTTAAAGCTGGGCAATATACCCCTTAAGAATTTTGACTAGATTTAAGTGTCTGCAGATGTGTCCCCCTGCCCTTCATTGGCAGGATGGTGTACATGACAGAGAACTGGCAGTATACTAGTTTTGCATCCCTCCCAGAGTGCTGTACCCTAGCTTCCCACCCATCCCTTAGAGCTGTATTTGAATATGGGGACCCTAGTTTTGTTGCAACACTTAACCAGTTCAAAGGCAACCTTTATGGAAAATGTTTTTAATCAATTTGGAAAACATTTGCATTTCTGACACAATAAAAATGCAAAACTGAGTTGGAACTCAGAGGCAATGGTTTTTTGCAAAGAATTGTGCTTGATGCAGCAACACTTATCAACTCATTAACACATACAAAAATAACTAATTGAGAGTTCAATGTAAATTGTACTGTAGCAAACTTTTAGTATATTTTCAAAGACATTATTTTCACATGCTGCACATTTTGTAACTCAGTAAAACTTCAAAGTTATTTCTATCCATATTACTGTTTAGAACATTTTCTTCTGTTCCTGTTATTATGGTCTACTTATTACTGTTTAAAGACTCATGCTTTTATTTCATACTATCAACTAATGGTACATTGGGGTATTGTATTTGAAACAAGAAAATTTCTTGCCAAAGGGGAAAGTATGTTACACAATAATTTAGCTGACATTATATAGCCACTGAAATGGACTATTCATCAAGCCATGTTATTTCATTTTCAAGGCAAGATAAGAGTTGTTGAATGTTTTAAACCTACTTGTTAGGCCCACCTTGATAAAGCCAAGTTGTTTGGAGCAACACTATGCTGTGAATTAGCATAAACATGTGCTTTCTCCACCTAAACAGAGCTACAATTTGAGTATAGCCTTCACAGGTGAAAAGAGATCTCATGGAGAAAGGTTTTTAAAAGTTATTAGAGCTACCACTTTTGTTGCACAGTCACATAAAATATGTAAGCAATAAGACATGAGAGGGTGCACATTATGGTAACTTAATGATGTGCCTCAATTGTATTGTCAGATATGAGGAGCAGCTGAATGCCATTAAATGCAACAGAGAAGTGTGATTATCTCACCATGATGTCACACCTACAGTGTCTTATTGTGTATATAAAATGTTTTTTTTAAATGACTGACTTAAAATGAATATAAATAAGAAGTAATTATTTTCAAAGATAGAAATTAAGCCCTTGAAACATGTTTCTATTTTAACCTTGGAGACAAAAAGTGGCCTTATTCTGGTAACTGGTTGGGAGGATAAAAATATTAAAGAGCTGAAGATGAACTTTAACAAAACATAGCACTAAGACACAGTCTTGCTTGTATTTCCCATTAGTTCTGTATTTCTCCTCCCCATTTTTATGTTGGCTCACAGTTGCACACCAGCCAACATATCACAGTAGTAGTAGATTTGGAGGTGCAGTCACTGTGGGCGAATGCAGGGCATGCATCAATAAGTGCGTTCCTCATTCCCCAATAAGCCAGCTACAGGCACTGACACCTGCAATATGTAAAGTGGTCACCAGATCTAAGAAAAGTGCTGCTACAATGAGAGACAAGCTCGTCAAGCAGCGGCACAATAGCATGCCTCCCGAAGTGCCTTTCCGGTGAAGCATTTCACTAAACATGGCAGAACTGACTGCTGCCACCACTTCATTTGTGGATGGGGGAGCCCACTCCCCGTCAGCATGATGCCCCTCTCCCATTCCAAGTTTGTGCCGAGGGGGTGCACAATTCCCCTCAGTATCATGCACCCCCACCAATAGTCTTTCCTTGCCGATGGGGGCCCAATCCCCATCGGCTTCAGTCCCCCCTGCCTAGTTAAGTTTGCTGACTGGTGAGCCCACTCCCCATCGGTATAATGTCCCCAGCCCCCAATGTGTGCTGTGTGCCGAAAGGGTACCCAATCCCCCTCAACATCATGTGCGCCCCCCACCCATTTCTGTGCCAATGAGGGGTCCAATTCCCATTGACTGTGGTCCCCTTCCTGTTATGCAGGTGGTACACTGGGAGCCAACCTCAGTGTTCCAAATAGACACCTGCAAAAAAAAAAGAAAATCAATCCTCGTTGTCTTTTTAATTTTTATTTTTACCTGTAAAAGAAGAAAATGGTCCCTCATGGTCTCTCCTGCCCACTTCTCCTACCCACGCCCACTCTCTGCGTACCCTGCCTCCCTACACCCCCACTCACCCCATATTTACCTCTGGAGTCTGGCACAATGATCTTCGGTGGACTGGGAACACGTCTGCACTCTTCAAAGCCGACCACGAACTGAAGAAATGCCGATAAGCTGTATAATGGCATAAATAGGGTTTTTTCAACTTTGGTGCATATCTCAGGCATTTTGGGGACTTTTTGCACCAAATTTTCAAATTAGGGTTATTGGGACCCCTCCTCATGAATTCAGTCACTGTCATGGTGTTATTCAGTCCTGTAAGGTGATTCTGCAGTCACTGCACAGAATCACCTTTTGGGACTGATTAATGAAACGACCGTACCACTGTTCATGAGGTGGGCTCTCAAAAGCCCTATATTGCAAATTTGGTGAAAAAACATCCTAAAAATGACTGTTTTAAGAGCGCACATTGCACAGTTTCCACGTAAGCTCATAACTTTGTGAATTTGTAATATTTTCACTCCAGATTTTCAATGTTGCCATTTTTTTATGCCTCCTCATGAACAATACAGTTGTCATTTTTCACACCCTGCCCAAAATGTGTTTGCATGCCTGTGTCACCAAATGGCATATCTGCTGTGCAAAGCCACCTTTCAGCTAACAAACTGATAGTGCCGCTCTTCATGAGATGGGGTCACAAAATGGCTATGTTGGAAATTTTGGAGTGAACATACCAACAAATGCCTACATCATTAGGGTTTCCAACTGTAACACCCATGCTGTAGAGACTGACAGGCATCAGGGTGTGACTTGGGATCACTGGCTGTAATGCTCATGCCATTCCAACTCCACCCCCACCCTGCAGCCAGTCACAGGCATCAAGGTGTGCTTTGGAGTCTTCGGCCCTAAAGTACACTCCATTCTCCTATATTGCACCCATCTCAGTGTATTTCCTTATGGAATGGGGTAAGTATAAAGCCCAAACACCCCAAAGAACACCACGACACTTGTCAGTGTCTACAGGGTACGGTGAGGTTAAATGGCATGAGCGTTATAGCTGATGACCAAAAGGCACACTCCAATGCCTGTCAGTCTCTGCAGGGTGGGGTGGGGTTGGTGTCAGTCCAATACGTCACTGCCATTCCTATTATGCATCTCTAACTCCTGCACTACCAATGCCAGTGAGACAACATTCGGCATTGACAAATGCTTGTTTATTACTGAGGTCATCTGTATGAAAACAGGATTTCTGCTCTTTAAGAGTTCATCTATTCTTACTGCTTTCTCCCAACCTGAAGTCATAGAGCACTTCTTGTCACCTCACAGTTACTCCCATGGCAATAGATTGTGATGTCACAACAGGGGATTATGACTTGAAATAGGGAGTAAGCTATGGAGGCAGATGAACTCAAAACAAACTCTAAGGGACAACAATCATATATTCATGCACATTTCCATAGTAATAAATTATGGGGAGGAGAAATATATATATATATATATATATATATACACTGTATATATATATACATATATATATATATATATATATATATATATATATGTATATATTTATTTATTTAGCTTTTGTTTACCGGGTAAGTACACTAGACAAGTTGTATGCCTATTTTCTGGCCCGGTTAAGGCCAGTATAGTTAGGGTAGAATGACCACTTCTATGTTAAACCCCAAAATTTGCACTTTAGTAACTTTGCAGCTGTTTTTCTCATTTGCCAGAAAGTTTGCATGTGCAGCCTCTGACCATAGATCTCTGGATCTGAAACGTTGTGTTCTGCTCAGATGTACGGTTGTGGAACCATAAAGCATCCAAAAAGTGAAAATTACCAACATTTATGTATTTTCTCAGTTGGGCATATTGGACTGAAGAATGCATTTGAGTGGATTCATATGTGCCTGGGTTAAACTGGTGTCTTTTGAATATTTGGTGCAAAAATATTAATCCATTCAAAAGTTATGCAAGTTTTTCATGTCCCATTGTATCCTAAGGGAAAATTTATATGTGCATTGTGAAAACTTTCAAAATCATATTTTTGTTGTCGTGCTCCCTGAATTTGTTTTTATGCTGCTGCCATCTTGTTTTCAGTTAGTGAGAGACAAAAAAAGTTGTAACTCAAAAAATAATGCCCTTTGGTAAACACCAACAGTTGTGTTAACTAATCAGGCCCTTAGGAACATGACCCTGGCATTAGTTTTTCAGCAGGTCATCTGGAAATATGTTTTCCAAAGTTTGTCCATCATTCTTCCATTTTATTGTGGCAACACTTTTTGTTGTAGGAGCAATGACCGTGATAAAAAAAAAGTGACCACGGCAACATTTTTCTGTGCACAACAACATTCTCATTATAGAGATAGGAGTGCCACGAATACATTAAAGTTATCGCAAAAACACTGCATGAACACATTTTCCCATGTGTTGTTTTATTTGTCACTTCATTGCACCAAGGTGGATTGTGCTTTTGAGCTGAAATGTGCAGGGTGGCAAGCCCTGGTCCCACAGATGTGCCTTTTGGTGGTTTGGTCCCAAAGCATTCAATGGGCCCATAGTTACAGCATTCCGAAGTTGAGAAATTTCCCACAGGATAACATTGCTGTGCCTTTCGGTGTCCGTATCTCAAAAACGGTGTGAGATACGGATTTTTTGCTACCCGCAGCTTAGTTCACTCAGTGAACTAAGCATGAGAGGAAGTTTCAAAGTCATAGATTACAACTGCAGTGGAATCTGTTCTATAGGTTGTATGGTTACTGAGATATTGGAAAATTAGTGTTGCAAGGGTTCCTTTTCAGACCTACAGGGCTATTGTATGGCTCCAATGTAATGTATAAGTGGAAGCACAGCACCTGGAGGGTCTGCGCTCCCACAGACTCACATCATTGTGCACAAATGGGCAGTTTGGTGGAAGCGCTCTCACCAACAAATACCATTTGCTAGTTACATTACACTTTTTCAAAAAGTAAGGAAATTCCTTGCAAAAAACTTTGCTAATGCATCAGTTAGGGTTGATGTCACAGCAACAAAAGTTTGGAAATTCAATATTATGGTTACCCCCTACCACCCCATCCTCCACACACCAACAGACGTTGGGGTGTGCCATGAGTGGTCAGTCCTAACTCTCACCCCATTCTCCTGTACTGTAGCATGCAAACTTGCTTACAGATGGAATGGGGTGAGAGTTGGGTCAGATGACCCCATGGCATATTCCAATGTCTGTTGCTGTGTGGAGGATGGGGGAGTGGTGGTGGGGGTAAACTTAACATTGAATTTCCAAACTTTTGTCATGGTGATATCGACCCTAACTGATGCATTAACATAGTTTTTGCAATGAATATATATATATATATATATATAGAATACAAGCAGAATTGTACCTAATTATTATGTTTTGTAAAGTTTTCTTTGAGGCATCAGTAGTTCTTTAAAGACAAAGAAAACCATGTGTAGCCTACATTTTTAGAAAACAAAACTGTTACATAATTGGCATTTCAGACTAAAACAGGTACTGTAATAGAAATGTGTTCAAAATTGTTGCCAGGATGTTTTGGAGCATATTTCTTCTGAAAACACCCATCATTGAGTTAAATGCACATGCTGTTATTAACGGATCCACAACAGGAGCTCGAAAAAATTTTTGTCAAATGCCCCGTCAGTGACACCGGCAGGTCGACCACATCCTGCAGTCAGCTGCCAGTTCGCACTGTCCTTCCTTGTTTTTTTTTGGGGGGGCTTTGCCCCTGAACCACCAACATGGGGGGCTGTGCCCTCCAGACCCCCCCACTTAAAGATTATCAGCTCTGAGTTGGAGCTGATTGGGGGGGTTGCAGGACCCCTAACAGACAGCACTGGGTTCCAGTGGGTTTTCCACAGTGGCATGGTGCTGTAGTCACTGTGGGGGACCTCGCTGGTGAAATGTCGCTGTCGGGGGGGGGTAACCAGTTATTAACCTCTGTAATTTCTTTGAGCAGTTTGGGTCTCCCTCCTCCCATGTAATGGTGTTTCTCATCTTTTTTTTATCTTTGTTTATATGTTACCCTCTTTTCCTTTATCCTGTTTCTTTTTTTCTCAATCTTTCCTCCCATTCAACAAATGGAATGTTTATCATCAAATACAGGAATGCAAAACTATTCACAATTCCAATAGTGCAATGTTCACCTCCCAACACACACACACACACACACACGCACACGCACCCCCCACACACACACACACACACACACACACACACACACAAGACCTCATGCAGAGCCAAAGCTTCAATTTTACCTGCAGCAAGGTTATCTGCAAAGATTTTACAGGTAAACAAGTAAAGATCAGAGCTGGATTTTTAATGGTCATTAATGGAACACTAGTCATAAAAATCATGGATAGTATTTCATTATTGTAATTTGAGATGTGGAGAGTTGGACCAAAGCATTTCAGCAAATAATGGTATATCCTCTAAAACTGCAAGAGTAAACTGCACACACAGTAGCAACTCTGGTAAATTCACTTTTGTGAGATTTCTTTTTTTTTTTTTTGCACAACCTTATCTCTCTTTGTAAGAGTTCAGTAAATAGCCATGCAATCTGCTTTACTGATGCACAGTCACTAAACAATTTTTACTTAATAGTGTTTGTTTAATTTTTTTAGACCAATTTTATAAAAATCTAATAATAAATCTCATTTATTTCTTAAAAATGGTTGAATGAACAAAATATACAGTATGGAATCCATGATGTTAGAATATATAGCTGCACATTTTTGTATGGTGAACAAATTCCATGCTAGCATAAACAGCTGATTTACTACATACTGGTATCTGTATACATACAAGTATTAGTAGAAAAGAGGGTCACTTCCGGTCTGGGGCAGTACTTAAAAGTCAGTATTGGAGAAAGGTAGTTAAGATAGCAACTGAAAGTATTCTGCTGTTCTTGCAGTATATCCTTAGCTAATAAAGCCATACATCCTTAAGAATCTCTTATCTAGAAGTGAACTTAGTTTCCTGTCTTTCTATTTCTGGAACATCCTCAACAGTGCCACCACAAAAAAAGATAAAGCTTGGAGTGGGATTCTACGTGATGAATTCAATTAGAAACTGGTCAACAGAAAGATGACAGAGGGTAGCAATTAACAGCACTCACTGTAATGATGAAAGACTGACCAGCAGGATGCCTCAGGGCTCAGTACTGGGTCCAGTCCTCTTGATAAGTGACACTGAAGAAGAACCGGAAGGTATGGTACACCTTTCTGCAAATGATACCAAAACCTGCAAAAAGGTGGACACTCAGGAGGGGACGGAGAGTATGTGCAGGGATCATGGGAACTTCGAGGAGTGGGCAAGAGCATGGCAGTTGGGTTTGAATGTCAAAAATTGCAAAGTTGTGCAACTAGGGCACAGGAACCTAGAAGCTGAGTACAGGATTTGGAGGGTGGGGGTACTGACAGTCATAAACAGCAAAGGGACCTTGTCATTATTATAGCTGATGACCTCAATGTGGCAGAACAGTGTGGTAAAGCAGTAGGTAGGGATAGTGGGATGCTGCAGTGGATAGGGAGGGGTATCTCTAGCAAGAGGAAGGAGATGTATTGCCAATGTATCACTTGCAGCTAAGACACATTCTGGAATACAGTGTCCAGTTTTTGGTGGCTACACCTCAAAAAGGGGTGCATAGGGAGGGGTATCACCAGCAGAAGGAGGGAGGCGGAGTTGCCACTGTAAAGATTACTAGTGAAACCCCAACTGTAGTACTGTGTCCAGTTCTGGAATAACATCTCTGTAAATACATAGACAGGGTGGAGGCAGTCCAGAGGAGGGCAACTAAAATGGTCCAGGAGTTGCATGAGAATCCGTATTATGAGACACTGAGGGATCTCAACATGTATACCCTGAAAGAGAGGAGAATGAGTGGGGACTTAGTAGAAACCTACAGGTACTTCACAAGGGTGAACAGGGTACAGGAGGGGAGTCTCTTTCAAACGGAAAAGAGCACCAAAACCATTGGGAATGCACTGAAATTGGGGGTGGGAGTTCAAGAGGAATGTGAGGAAGTACAACTTCACAGAAAAGGTGGTAGATGCCTGAAAGAGACTGTCAGTGAAAGCGGTGGAAAACAAAGCAATGGGGGCTTTAAGCAAGTGTGGGATAAACATAAGGTATATTAGTAAATATGCAGGAAGGAGAGACCACTTAGGATCCTCAGAGACAGCTTAGGCAGTGACAATCTGGGCAAACTGGTGGGCCATTGTGGTCCTTTTCTGCCAACAAATTCTGTGTTCTATGTTGCTTGGACCTTTCAGATACAATTGAAGTGACCAGCATTATTGAAGGAATCCTCCAAGGGACAAAACAGGAACCCATGCATTTTTTTAATTGTGGTCAGTGACTTCCCACACAACATTAAGCATGCTGCTTATGTGGATACTATTAATATATACATAATTTATTATGTAGATACTACTAATATATACAGTATCCATATAATAATACAGAAAATGAGAGCACCCTCCAGTTGAACCTGAGTGAACTGTCATCTTAGACAAAAACCAACAAAATGATCACAAAAGAAAGTAAGACGGTATCTATTGTATTAACATTATTTCTGCCAAAGGAATAGCTGTTTCTGCCCCTCTGACTGAGCCTTGAAGAGTGATGACATCATATTTGACTAAGCAACAGCTTCAGCAGTGCAAGTCACGCTTTATTTATTTATTTATTTGTACAATCAGATTTACAACCTTTGAGTTAGAGATTCATTTACAAAGGCACCTCATCAAAACTGCAGAGCTGTTAACTTCCCATTTAGAGTAATATGTGAGTTAATTGTTTACTGTCCACTAACTCAATCTCTGGTATTTTGTTCTTCTAAAAAGATGATTTAGTAAATACCCTGGACAGCAAACAATTAACTCACAGATTGCTCTAAATGGGAAGTTAGCAACTCTTCAGTTCTTCAGTCAAGCAGGGACTTACACTGCTGAAGCTGTAGCTTAGTCCAATATGATATTGCACTCTCCAAGGCTCAAGTCAGAGGGACAGAACTAACTTGACTATTTCCAGTTAGTGCAGAACAAGTTAACAAATGCTGATTTAAAGAAAACCACAAAACCAAATGGCATGACATTTTCGGAAAACACTACTTATAACACAGGGACTTGAATTCAGGCTTTTTTTTAACAATGTGCAAAATGGTTGCCATTGAACTTTAAGGCAAGAATGAGAAATATCCTACCAACTTAGAAAAACAAAACATCAGCAACAACTAAATAAAACTAAGAGATACAGTTTCTGTTTTATTCCTGGAGTTGTAAAGTCATTTGGTTGCATAATTATGGTGTTGGTTTTTAATGACTCATTTTAAAAAGACAGACACTGATAGAGGAACATTTCAATTATGCATTTGCTCTTGAGGCCTGGGTATTATTTGTCATTTAATCAAATGTGCATGCGATATACAAATATGTAAGATCCCTGGAATCAAGAAGAGGATTTTATCATTGTTTACTGCTTGCAGTACCTGCTTTTGTTTTCTCATGGTGCTGTAATTGTTCATTGTATGTCTAAAGGATGGAACTTAAACATTTTCAACATAATTTGATTACAGAAAAGATTTTAAAGCTATGTTAGAGTTGTCTTTCATCTTTTTGCTTTTGGAATTAAAAACAATATGCACAGTATGACAGCTGTTATGTCCATAATTTATTTTTGAATTTTGGGGGTTTTACTCATGTTCTAATGGATACATGTAGTATACAAAATGCTTGGCAACATAGATTGTAACTTTGATATATGACCTCTCTGCCCCTGCTACAGGGACTACTACCCTTTCAATGTGTCACTGTGACACAGGAGTCATCTTAGAAGGGCTCTACCCTTTCAGATACCTCTGATCCACTGGCAGATTGAAGCCTCAGTGCAGAGGTGTGTGCCTCCGCCTTGAGCCAACTGGCTCTGAAAATGAAACTGTAGTAGTTTGAGCACCTCTCTTTTTTCCTGGATGCAATTTCCCCATGTTTGTTTTGCCTTCCCTGTGCCATGCTGAACTTACTTAGATGTTTCCAGAGGGTGGGGGGTTGGGGACAAAAACAGATGGAAGATTGGGGGGTATGATAAGCAGGACTGAGGATTGATTGGCTATGGCCAGTCAGACATCACTTTCAATTGGCTAGGCTAAAGGAATGGGATCTGTGAGTTTTTCAAAACTTTCTTCAGAGATAAATCCAGCTTGTTTGCTGGGTTTCTCCTGTTTATTTTGTCACAACTCGCAGTCAGGTGGTCTTCACAGGCACTAGATCATTGATCAGGATGTTGGAGACTTGGTAGTGTGACACAAAGCAAGATTCTGATTGCAAACTGAAGAGTTTTAGATAAGAGAACAAAGTTCACCTAAGGGGTTCGGAAGGGCTTGAGATTTGGAGCCAGGCAAATTGTTGCAGGCAGGCAGCAGGAAATTGTGAAATTGCTGCCACACAGTAGGGGTGATCAGCTGGTGCTATAGCTTCAGTGCACAAGAGAAGAGGAATGACGTCATAGTTCATACTTCATAGGACCAGATATTTCAAAATAAGGTGTTGTCTGTGACTCTTTCTTTATGATTTGGGCTAGGTGGGAGGGGGAGTGATGTCATGCAGCTGGTCTAGGTCTCAGCAAGGTTCTGGTTATATTTTGTTGTTATTCAGAAAGGGCAGACTTGCCCTGGGTACCTGGGATGCTAATTGCATTCTGGCCTATCTGCAGTAAAGAGGCATTTGGCCTGAGCTGCTGACAGTTTAGTTTAAACTATTTTTCCCTCAGTCTACCTAGCATGGGACCTGTCAAAGTTTGTGTGTTTTGGGGAAGGGGGTTGGGAAGGGAGGGTCCTTTTATAATCATCATAAAACCTGTCTGTAGGGTCCACCAAGCAGCTGTCACTGAAGAACTGAACATACCCTGTCCACAAGGCAAATATTTGCGCCTGCCAGATCAGCATAGATATCTTTGGAAGACTTTCACTTTCTTTCCCTATCATTCTTCCCCCCAGGTCCCAATCCAGCCAACCATGAGGCCAGAGAGATGATCCAGTTCTGTCCTCACATCATGAGTTTTGAGGGAGGCTACACTGTGTGGACCATGCTTACTGCCTGCTGTATACACTTGTTAGAGCCAGTCACCATATTTGGTAGTGCAGTGACTGTACAACAAGCTGAAAAAGGAAAGCAGAGGCTCTCATTGCTGAAGCTAGACTAAGCAGCAACAGCACAGTGGTCATAGTTGGGGTGCATGGTATCACTAGTAACATCCCCTACTGCCACAACCAAAGAAACAAGGGGAGAGTGCTAAACCCAGTAATGGTCCCATAGGGTAAGGCCAGATCAAATTGCTCAACTTAAATAAGGCTGAGTTTTACAATGACATGGAGGTACAGGTACTAGGCAGCAAGCGGCAAAGTGGGAACAGGCCAGAGGGCAAGCAGATAGGGCAGCCAGTTGCTGGGCAATTGAGGCAGGTGTCCAGGCAGTCAGCACATGGGTAGGGTCTGTGGTTGGTGGGCAGGGCACTCCTCTCCAGGCAGGGAGGCTGCTGCTTGCTAACACACTGCAGCATTTCTAAGATGCATTGCTGGGGGGTTGGGGGTTCAGGAGTAAAGACTGTAGGTGCAGGCCATCCAGAGGCTACCACTTAAGGTAGACTGCCAAGTCAACAGTGTTGGGTGGCTTGGGTTGGCCATCAGCAGGCAGGCTAACCCAGCAGTAGTGCAGGCATGTAGGACAATCTAGCATCAGAGTCTGAGATGCATTGAGTAAAGGACGGGGGGTCAAGGTTTGGGACTGGAGCACCCTAAGTAGAGGTGTACAAAGTTAGAAAACTCCACTTTGTGGATAAATTTGTGAATTCACCTCAATTCACAAATTTAATGTGCAATGCAAATCTCTAATTTGTAATTTCTAATTCACATCATAGCTAAAACGTTATGAATGGTGGATTTAATAACTTCGCATGTGAATTGGGGCCCACAGGTGAAGTTTGCAATGTACCATATGATTGGAGGTCACATGGTACTGCAATGAGCTGTATTGCCATGCATAAGCTACATTCAGTATAGTCTTATGAAGAGAGAGTTGGTGTTAAGTCTGATCTTAATCTGTATGCCCCAATACTTTCAAAAGTGCTTTAAACCTGCAAGGCTAGATTTTCAAAGCCCCACAACTGATGCAAGGTGGCTATGTCAAGCAGATGTGACACAACTTGCACTTTGCATCATACTTGCTGCATTCCCAATTCAGAAACATAGTCTGCATCTGAATCCAGACCCACTGTGGCCAACTGGAACTGGACCAACTGGAACTGAGCCCCTCCCTTGTGTTTACAAGTAGGGTGTGCCATGCTACAAGGGGTTTTGCACCACAGCAGGGCTGCAACATCCCTTTGTCTGGGATGCCAGGTGCCCCACTATGGTTGCAGAAAGGGACTGGAGTTAGACCATTGAAAATAAGTTCTAGACCCCTTGTGCCACTGTGACCACTGTAGAGTTGTGTCTGTCAGGGGCACTGATGGGCATGTAGGGGTTCAGCATGAGCAAAGGGTGGCACGGATGCATTTGGGGAAGGGGTGGCTGAGCATCTGATGGCAGTAGCAGCTATCAGGGGTGCCAATTTGTGCACAGGACTTTGACGGAAAGGGAACAGCATTTGGGGGGCTATTGAGACTCATGTTGCCATGGCCCCATGTGGGAACAGCCCTGGGGACTGCTGCCTGGGCTGTGCCCATGTTGAGCCATGGCACTGTTTGTTTCTGTACCCCCAAATGCCTTACATTGTCTGTCACAGTCTTGTGCACAAACTGGCAACCCTGATGGGTGATACTGCCATCAGATGCTCAATTACCCCTTTCCCAAAGGCATCCCTGCCACACCCTACCCATGCCAAACCCAGACTCTGCCTGTTTGTCCTCCTGTCTTGCAATGGCTGAGGTTGGGCCTGCTGAGTTATTGCCCAGGTATTCCTTAATCAGTTTTGGATATAAGTTTGAAATTCTGGTTTGGTCATTAGGGTAGTATCTAACTTCTCAATGCATTTTATTCCTCTACTTCCCAGACCTGAAAGTGTTATAACAACAGGGGAGTGGTCTGAGAGGAGCATATTACTAAGCTGGACTGAATGCAGACTAGAAACAAAGGTTTGGGAAATGAGGCCAATGTTCAATCTGGCGTATGTTTTGGCTGAATGTGAATAGTGTGTGTAGTATCTTCCAGTGAGACTGACATGCCTCCAGGCATCTATTAGCTCATGATCTTTCATTACGGTAAGGAGTGCCCCAGTGCTCCTTGGTGGGCAATACCCTGTGCTGGAGGAGCAATCAAGGATGGAATCCTGCATGTAACCGAAATCACCAGCAAGAAACCACAGCCCCTCAAAATTAGCCATGTCCATGGATAGCTGATTAAAGATATATGGGTGGTCCAATATTTGGGTCATATACGGTTCCTATGGCTATTTTCTGTCCTGGGTTTAGCTGAATCCGAACTGGGAAAAACCTACCACACCTTGGTCAGCACATACTTTACTGACTGTTCCTGGGAATGGTGACTGGATTCAAGTAGCAGCACCCCTGGCTTTGGATATGATGTATGCTGCATGCCATTCCCTACCCCAGGTAATAAAGGGGGAGGAGTGGTTCTTTGTTTTAGGGACAAAATAAAGCCATGGACATACAGGGAGGAGCTGATGTGCTGTGAGTCACCCTGAAAACATATAAGGGGGCCACTATTCACATAGAAGTGATCTGCAGACCTCCAGCACAGGGGGAGTAGATAAGGACATATTGCTTGCAAGGGGGATATGTTGCTGGCAGGGAACTTTAGTCTACCAGATATGGATTACAGCCTGCCGGCTGCACCCACAGCCAGATGTAAGGGCATCCTGGACTCCCTAGTAGGGGTGTTTTTCAGGCAACTAGTTAAGAAGTCCACTCATGGGGGCACAATACAGTGCCTGGTACTGACAGACAGGCAGTGTTGCTGACATTATGGTGGGTGACCACCTGGGTTCCAGCAATCAATGTACAGTGTGGTTCAATATAAGGACTGGACCAGGACCAAGCCACACTAAGACGAGGGCCCTGGACTTCAGGAGGGCTGATTTCAGGAAAATGGGAGAATGCCTCAGGGATGCCCTGGCAGACATAGAGGATCTGGGGAGAACTGAAGAACTATGGACAAAAATAAAGGGGAGCATTGAAAAAGCAACAAATCTATGTATCAGGCAAGTTAATAAGGGCAAGGGAAACAAACTCTAGTCAGAGCCGATACAGCTGCACAAAGTTTTTAGGAGCGTTTAAGGTGCCATTGCAGCAGTCTTTTAGCTAAATAAAATAATGCTGCAAAAAAGTAGTTTTACAAAAGGAAAGTCTGTAACAGTTGCAGCCACCCTGTTTCAGTAATCCCAGCAAAATACAGGTAAATTAGAGGGACTTACCTTGAGTGCAGGATGGCACAGGGTAGTTATGGGGAGATGTCATCTGCCACACCTGTAAAAGAGGAGACAAGGGGGTCACAAAGGATCCACAGTTCTTGGGGGTTAAATAGGACAAAAAGGACAGGAAAGAAATAAAATTATAATTATCTGATGAGGTCGGAGTCCATGTCCTGTCAGAACTGTAGAGATAAAAGGAAAAATTGGTTAGTTAAGAAGGAAAAATATGTAAGATGAGTAAAAGCAGAGTAAAGGGAGTGTGGTTTGGGCAAGGGGGCTCAGCAAAAAACACCTTTGCCCATAATGGCGGCTGAGTGGCCAGTAATTTATTTAGCAGCACGGGTGGCTAGTGATGGCTAGTGGGGGGTTAGTAGCACATTTTGTCTAAATAAGGAGTGGCATTGGTGGTTGTGTTGGCTAGGAAATGCCCTGTGCGGGAGACACTGTGTAAAATTATGCCCTGGTAGTCTACTGGGCTAGCTGCCTATGGGATGGGGCTAGCATTCTTTTAAATACATTAATACCCTCTCTGTAGGTTTAGTGGGGGCACCCTGAGCCCTTGAATATTGTGTGGGCATTACTGGAGAGCTTATTGGAGGCAGCAGCAGGAGGATACTTTGGGGCTGCAGTTGCAGCCTGTTGCTAGCACTACCACACTGATGGTGAGAGTGCCTGCGGGCACTGAAAACTCCTAGCAGCTATGGAGCTTAGGCTGTGGCCTACTCTGCACAGATGGGAGAAGTGAAGGAAAAATAAGTTAGCGGGAGGTGGGGGAGGAAAGGAAAGGAAAGGAAAGGAGAAATTGTTTAACCAGGAAAGGCACACTAAGCCAAAGCTTGTTTCCAGGTGTGACCTGGGTGTACAAGGAAGTTAAGTGACTTGCTCAGAGTCACACAGTATGCAAATGGGGGCTCTGGGATGAAGTATCTTCTCCCACCTTCCCGAATTACCAATCCAGCAGTATTGTTTTTTTCCCTTTGGGGCTTTCAGAAGGCAGCCGGGGAAAAGGAGAAGCAAGGAGCTGCTATTCAATGCAGCCGCTCTGATAGCATTGCAAGGTGGGTAGGGAGTGTGCCCAAGGTGGCAGGAACTGCTATTTAGTACAGCCACTTTGTGGCATATGCAGAGCCTGGGGGGATCAGAATTTCTTCATTTGGCAAAGGTTTACAATCACGTTTATACAGTTTAGACAGAGCCCACACTCCTAAAATCTAAACAGTTCTGGTTCTGGGCTGATAAGAAGATGCTCTAGAAAAGGAATGGGACCAAAAGGCAATTAAGGATGCAATATCTAATTAGGAAACACTCTGAAGCAATTAATTTAAGAGGAAATAACAGCAGCTTTTAAATCAGTACAATGGGCATAACTAAAAAATGCAAAATAAAATCAGGTGCTGTGGTAGTAAAGCTATAGTCATGGGTACATAGTCTTTCCTCCTGAAGTGAACAAGCTGGGCCACACATAATGATTTCAAAATGGGCACTGCACCTTTAACCTACTTTAACTGCAATAGGATTTAGGGTCTGGCATGGGGATCAAATTAGCCTCTCTCCTTCCAGAAATGGAACAGAGTTCACAGATTTTTTGATTTACACAATCCCTCCCTCTGCTTCCCATGTCCAATGTATACCATCTGTTTTGCAACCACTTACCATTTAGCTTGCACCTGCCTCGTATAAACTTTAGCACTCCCATCTGCATCCAATAGAATTAATAGTAATAACATTCTGGGATGCTCACTCATGTTACATAAATGTCAAGGATGATGCATTCTATTCATTACCACACAGGGACTAAGAAATGATTTTTAAGGGAAAGAACAAGTAGACAGTTGAAATATTAGTATCTTATTTGGAATCAGCTGAAACCTAACGAGACCCAGAGAGCAATCACTTTCACACATGTCTGGTATCTAGTTCTATAGCTGCCTAAAGATATCGTAGGCCAACCACAGTTGTAATAGCGAGTCCATATGAAAGGCTACATCACCTTTGAAAAGGTTAAAAATGGTGTCTTGCTTTAATACACATTCAGTGGTATTCTGCTCCCACTGAACCAGCAAGCAGTAATGGTAACCATATATTCACATGCTGCTCTGTCATTCTGCATTCGAGTACTCCTAATAAAATGCACTCACACACCAGCACAATGTACCTCGAGATTGGAGATGGTCTGCCAAGACACTTAGCCAAGCACCCATGCATTGCCACCAAATGCTACATGTAGTTCTCCAGCAAATCTGCTCTAGTTGGCCACAGTATTAGCTTGCCCAGTCATCCTTCCCAAGTAGCAGCTCAGCTTGTAAAACTACCTCACTCCCCCACTATCAGATGTGTACAGCAACTGTTATTGCAATCTACCAATGGATACTTCAAATGAAACATGTCAGCCGAAAACACAGCACCTAACACAGACCAAGGGTAAAAATACAGAGCTTCCTGCACAGTTTAAGCAGGCATAGGATGGAGTAATCAGCAGCAGTATCAGCTCCCACAGCTCTCTTTCCCTATCAGCAGCCTCACTCAAAAACCTAACCTTGCTTCCCCACTATCAGATGTGTATGGCAACTGTCGCTGCAGTCTGCTGGTGTACAATCAGCTACAGTAAGTGAATGCAATGCAAGAACAGCGTCACCATGTTGCACAGTGCAGCTGTCACTTCTGCAACTGCAGAAAGAAAAAGTAGTGCACCAGGAAGGGGATATGTTTATGGGACCCATGGAGGGGAAGGGCCACATTAATAGCACCACTGGAAACTGTTCCAGAGCACTGTGGAAGCGCACCAGACAGCGGTCTGGTCACATGCTTCCACAGTGCTCTTATTAACATCTTATGATAGCATAACATCTTTGGAGCTCCGCACACACAGCCATAAAAAGAGACTGCTATGGTTCTCTAAAGATGTAACATAAAAAGAAAGAGCAAAAAAAAAACTAGCATTTATAAAGAACAAAAAGACACAGAAGGAGGAGGATAGGGAAAACTACCAGGAGAAACAAAGGGAGGCCGTGAAGGCAGTTAGACATGCAAAGGCACAAACAGAGGAGAACATTGCCCAATCAGTAAAAGAAGGGAATACAACTTTCTTAAGATATATAAAAGAGAAGAGGAAGACCAAAGAGGGACTAGTAAGGATAAAAAGGGAAGAAGGGTTTTTTTGTGGAGTGTGACCAAGAAAAGGCAGACATATTGAACAAATACTTTTGTTCAGTTTTTACAGAAGAAGGGTAGGTGATGGGCCAAGGATAAGAGACAAGGGGATAAATAGTAGGGAGGTGGACACCAGTCCTTTTACAGTGGAGAAAGTCCCCAAGGTACTAGCACAGTTAGAAGTAGACCAGACAGAGGGACCTGATGGTGTGCACCCCAGGATACTGAGGGAGCTCAATGCGTTGCTGGCTACACGTCTGACAACTCTGTTCAACTTTCAACTTATCATTAGAAACAGAGGAGGTTCTGAGGGACTAGAGGAGTGCAGATGTGGTCTCACTTCACAAAAGTGGGAACAGGAAGGAGGCAGGAAATTACAGACCTGTCAGCCTGACTTTGGTAGTGGGCAAACTAATGGAAACACTGCTGGAGGAAAGGATAGTGGAATAACTTGTAACCAGTTGATTACAGGATCCAAGGCAACATGGTTTTATTGGGGGGGGGGGAGATCTTGCCAGACAAGCCTGATCAAGTTCCTTGACTGGGGAACCAGGGTAGTAGATCAGGGAGAAGTGGTAGATGTGGCCTACCTGGATTTCACTAAGGCTTTTGACACTGTTCCATATAGAAAACTGGAGAGCAAGCTGGCCTGTTTGGGAGTGGGTTAAAAAGTTATAAACTGGGTAAAAAGTTAGTTAAGCAACAGGAGTCAGAGTGTGGTGGTCAATGGTATCCACTCTGGAGAAGGCAAGGTGACCAGTGGGGTACCTCAGGGCTCAGTACTAGGCCCAGTCCTCTTCAGTGTCTTTATTAGTGACATTGAAGAAGGGCTAGAAGGGAAAATATGCTTGTTCATGGATGACACAAAAATCTGCAACACAGCAGAAACACCAAGGGGTAAAAAATAAGGGAGGATTTGAAAAAGTTGGAAGAATGGTCAAGGATTTGGCGGCTGGGTTTCAATGCAAATAAGTGCAAAATCATGTACTTGGGAAACAGAAACCTGGGACATATGGGCCAGTTGGGAGGTGAAGTATTGGCAGCTACTGAACAGGAAAGGAACCTGGGGGGTAATCATTTCTGATGACCTTAAGGTAGCCAAGCAGTGTGATAAGGCAGTGGGGAAGACTAGCAAGATGCTCAGGTGCATAGGGTGGGATATCACCAGTAGGAAGAAGGAGGAGGTAATATTGTGCCTCAACAGATCACTGGTAAAACCCTACCTTGAGTACTGTGTCCAGTTCTGGAGGCCCCACCTCTGAAAGGTCATTGATAAGGTAGAGGTGGTACAAAAGCGGGCTACCAAAATGGTGCAGGGCCTGCATTAAAAGCCCTATGAGTACAGACTCAAGGAACTGAAAATGTACTGTCTGGAGGAGATGAGGGAAAGGGGGACTATGATAGGAATATTCAAATATCTAACAGTCACAGGAAGGTAGCATTTTCCATAGAAAAAGAAGCTTGAGGACAAGGGGTCATGCTATGAGGTTGGAGGGTGGGAGGCTTAGAGGAAATGTGAGGAAATACGGAGAAGGTGGTGGACACCTGGAACAGCCTTCCAGCGGAGGTGGTGGGTGCCAAAATGGTGACGGGATTCAATTATGCATGGGACAGATACAAGGGAACCTTGGTAGTAAGTCAGGGGAAGGAGGCGACTGGAGATTGAGCAGGGTCTGCATTGGCACAGTAGGCAGGGAAACCTGGGCAGACTAGGTGTGTCAAGAGGTCCTTTTGATCTTCCAACAACTTCAATGTTTCTGTGTACTATATCTATCTTCATGTTTTTGGCCTTGCAAATTACTGTTATTCTCTTTGCATGTGTTGTTAATCCATTGATGTTCCATGAGCAGATTTTGAGCATACTAGCTATTTGGAAACCTTTCTAGTATAGGGAAGCTTGTATTTGAACATACAAACATACAAAATTGCCAATAGATTAGGCCTTGAGGTTAATCGCGTCTGCTCGAGATGCAGCTTACAGTTCAATCACTACCGGTGCCCCCCCTCACCTCTTCCCTCCATCCCTTCATGGTTTCCCATCCTGAGTTCCCCTTTTGCACTCTTCCCTCCCTACCTGTACTTTGCCCATGTATATATCCCATCCCTTCTTAACTCCTACCACTGATTCCATTGATATCTCCTCCTCGAGTAACTCATTTCAAGGCACCACCGTCCTTTCCATGAAGTAATGTTTCCTCAAATCTCTTCTGTACTTTACCCCTATCAATTTTAGGCTATGCCCCCTCTGGTCCATTCTCCCCTCAACCTGAGCAAACCCTCAGTGTTTACTCTGTTTATACCCTTCAGGTATTTAAAGGTCTCAATCATTTCCCCTCTGTCTCTTCTGTCTTCCAGGGAGTACATGTTAAGCTCTCTATGTGTCTCCTTGTAGGACTTGTCCCCCATTCCATGAATCATCTTAGATGCCCTCCTCTGGACTCTTGAACTACAAATAATAACTTTCTTACTGTATATTGACCTGTGGAAGCTTTTTCCTAAAAACAAATAGCCAACAAACATAACAAAAACCCATAAATTCAGCAAATGCGTATCCCTGATGACCCTTCTAGTGCCACCCCACCCCCACAGCAGCATCCCCCTTCGCGGGTGTTGGTATCAATTATATCAGTGTGTACTCTCTTTCATGGAGTATTCCTTTCCCAGTCCCATAACCCATCCCTCTCTTCCCCACTTAGAACTAGAGATATTGGGAAATTAAATTTCGCAGGTGAAATTCCCATGAAACAGGCAATTTCTCTACATGAAATATGTTGTGTAATTCGGCCATTCCACAAAACATTTTGCAGTGTGCGAAGTTGTAAAACTTCACCTGCGAAATGCAAAACTTCAGCCGAAAACAGAGACATTTCACCCACAACTGGTGAATTTCACTGTTTTGCGGGTGAAATTTTTCTCTCCATGGGTGAAAGTTTGCACTCTGGTGGCAAAATTCACCATTTTGCTTCTACAGAAAATTTCACGAAACAGCTAAATTACACAACATATTTCACATAACGAAATTTGCTAATTTTGCACATCTCTACTTAGAACTGGCAAATACAAGTAAATGGCTAACACCCACCCAGAAGCCACCAACCCAGCCAGGTGACTATTCTCCACTTATCCCTGCTGTTAGAAGTTACTGTGCACAGTATCTCTCTAGTTGAATGGTGGTTATCCAATGACAAGCACCTGCAAATTCTTAAGGGAAAAAACCTTGAATCCTAAAATGGCTGTTTATTAGTGTCTACTTATGGCAGTAGCTTTCAAGCTTATAATTAGCTAGATTCTGTTAATAAATGAAAAAGTAACTGGCGTGCGAAATATGTCAGGTGGCTTTGGTTGCAAGACGTTGAATAAGGAAGTAGCAGGAGGGAGCGGAGTTTTGTTTTACTGTGACCACCTTTTTTAAGCTGTTACTTTGCACATTTTTATTAAAGAACAAGCACTTTACGGAGAAGAACTCCCTTGTGTTGAGTCATTAACAGTACTTATTTCTGAGACTTTGAGGCTGGATTCTCAGAAGATTGTATGATCTCCGTTGTTGCCTTGGCACTAGTCTCCTACCTACTACCATTCTGTTAATAAACCCCAGAATTATAATATAGTCAGTTCTTCTGGAAAGCCATGTGATCTTGTGATTTATGCTGTTGTATTCTGCCCCTGGCTATTTAACTCACCAGCAGGTCCAGCTTGAGCACCTCTTAACAGTCTCATGACCCCCCAAGCCAGCCACAAGTCCCCACATCTGCTAAATTACCCAGAAATAGCAAAATATTAATGAAATTCATATAGCCACACTTTTTTTGAGCTCTGTATATTGTTAAGTGAAACACAGTCGAAATTGATGCACTGTATCCCAGTCACCCGATTTCTCATTTAAGTTCCAGTGTTAACATCTGTTGCTGAGATTGAGCTATTACATCAGTGGAGAAAAAGTTTGGGGTTACAATTTTATAAAGTTACATTTTTACCTTCATTTCTACTGTTACCTGTGGCCCCCATGCCACAATCAGAATTGAAGAGGTTCATCATCTTGAAATACATGTATTCTGCAGTGTTCAAATTGGGTCTGTGCATCTGTGTTTCAGCTTCCTTGTTGACTGCTGCTGTGTTGTTCATTTTATGGCAGAAAATGATGTGACAGTTTAAAGTGCAGCTGGACCCAGCACCACCTGTGGCTGGGCACTGGGTGAGCAGAAAGCCATGACATTGCTCATCGTTTTGTGATCCCAGTTGGTCTATTATTGTTATTCGCAAGCTATACAAAAAGAATACATTTGCTAATGCACCAGGGGGATAGAGTGAGCTCTGGATTTGCCTTCTGCCATGGCATCCTCTCTACTGATAAAATCTTTCCTCTCTTGTGGTTTATCAAAAAATCTTGGAAGGCAGTCCACCTTGCAGATCTTTAGTTTGGCCGGGTACATTAAGGCAAATTCCCTTCCCATTTGGTGAAGCCTGATCTTCACCTCTGCAAATTTCCGCTGCTGTGATTGAAGGTCGCAGCTGAAATCTTGGAATATTAAAACCCATCCACTCTCTGTGGCAATCAGACTATGTGCCCTGGCTGCCACAGTATTTTTTCTTTACTAGGTAGTGTAAATGGGCTGGCAGTATAGCCTGGAGGTTAGAGTAACAAGCTCTGAATGAGCTCGGTACATCTAGCCGACCAGACCTGGGTCTGATTCTCACAAACTCCACTTGCATACTGTGTGACTCTGAGCAAGTCACTTAACCCCCCAGTGCTCCCAGGTCTCCCCTGAAAACAGGCAGTTGAGAACAGACAGAGCACCAGGAGGAAGGAGCTGCTGGTATAACTAAACTTCTCTACTGGGACTATATTGCCTTCCTTCCCTCCCTCGCCTCCACCCCCCCCCCACCCAAAGGCAGTTCTACTTTTATAGGTACAGGATTTGACTTGACAATAGGAACTTTCTGTTTGGGAGCAGAAAGTGAGTGATCACAGAGCCACCCAAGACTGACCATCCTAGAAGGACAAAAGTAACTCTCTGCCACTCCCCCCCCAGCTGCTGGAGGTCTGACTCTGAGCAAGCAAGGAGACTACTGAGAAATACAGGAACTTTTTGTCTCAGAACAGGAAGATCAGGGCTAAAAGGGCACAGAAGCAGTAAGTAAGTAGGGAGAGAAAAAATAAAAAAAAAAGAAATAAACAGAGGAAAGAGCAAGTATTCCAAACAACAGTTAGGGGGCCAGAAATAAGACATGATGGGAGTAGTGCAGTGTAGTGGCTGTGGAGCTGCAGTCTTCTGGGAGACGTTCTGGAGGATGCAGTATTGTCCCATCTGCAGGCACCTCTCTAGGCTGGGGGAGGAGGTTGCTCTTCTCCAGGCTGAGTTGGCTATGATCTGTGGGACCTCCTCTCTCACCCAGGGACCACCAGGGTCACTGCCGTTGCCTCAGAGGTTGTCAAGAAAGAGGATTGATTGGACCACAGTGGGCTCAGGGAGAGTGAGGGTGGTGGAACAGAGGCACATCCCTCCAGTTGTACCTCTCCACAATTTCTATGCCTTTCTGGAAAAGTGTGGTTCCTCCATGGAGGCACCCACAGTGGAGACCAAGAAGGATGCTGAGAACCTCCACAAAGGAGACCCACAGGAGAGTGGCATGGGACCCCACAGGGGAAGGAAACAACTCCTGGTGGGGGACTCCATTGTTAGGAAGGTAGAACTGGGGGAGAAAGGGGAGAGGGAGGTAAGGTGCCTGCCTGGTGCCATGGCTTAGAGGGACAGGGAGTGAATCCTCAGGATCGCAGGAGCAGCTACACAGGGGAGGGAGCCGAATGTCATTGTCCATCTAGGGACAAATGACCTGTCTAAGAAAGGGAGCAGAGCAGTGCAAGAAGTGTTTGTGGAGATGGAAAGGGGCCTTAGACAAATAGCATGCACAGTAACATTTTCGGTGGTGCTGCCTGTCTATGGCATGGATGAGGCTAGAGTGCTCCACACTGTAGGATTCAATCAGTGGTTGAAAAACTCGTGCAGAGAACAGGAATTTGGCTTCATTGAGGACTGGGGGTCTACCTGGAGGGATGCAGGCCTATATTGGCATGATGGTCTGCATCTGCCCAGGAGGGGAACCAGAACCCTAGGTGATAGGTTTAAATGCTTCATTGGCAAGCATTTAAACTAGCCAAGGAGGGAGGCACTGGAGAGGAGCAGGGAAATCCTAGCCCCCAAAAAAATCAGGGTACTAAGTGAGGTAGACATCAACATAGAGATGTTGATAGGGAGACACACAGGGGTAAATGGAGAAAGTGACAAACACAGTAAGGACAGGGATGGGGCAAAAAGGGGTAAGGCCATCAAGAAATGGAGGGTAGTGAGTACCAACACCTGTAGTCTGGGCAACAAGCTCTCTGAATTGGTGGCCTTGATGGAAGAGGGATGCCTGGATATTGTAGCAGTCACAGAAACATGGTACACAGAGAACCATGACTGGGATGTTAACATACCAGGGTACACAACCTACAGGATAGACAGGGAGGGGAGAAGAGGGGATGGAGTAGCTCTCTATGTAAGGGAAGGGATAAAAGCAACTGAACAAAAGAGTAAACAGGGAGGAGAGGAAGCACTGTGGGTCACCTTAGAGACTGGAAACGGCACCACAATCTGCGCAGGGGTTGTATACAGACCCCCATGTCAGGGGGAGGGAATGGACAAGGATATGATAGAAGGCATACTTAGGATGGCAGAGAAAGGGGAGATACTGTTGATGGGGGATCTTAATATGCTAGATGTTAACTAGAGCATCTTTGCTGCAGCCACATCCAAAAGCAGGGCCGTTCTTGATGCCCTTCAGGTGGCATGCCTCAGACAGATAGTTTTGGAACCTACTCATGAGGGAGCAATCTTAGACCTCATATTCTCAAATAGGGACAGTGTGAGAATCTCAGATCTAGAAGTGGGTAGCCATTTTGGAACAAGTGACCACCAAACAGTGTGGTTCACGATAAACTCATCTACAGAGTCAAGCCATACAAAAGTGTGGGTTCTGGACTTCAGGAGGGCTGACTTTGGCAAGATGGGAGAGTGCCTCAGAAAAACACTAGCAAACAGGCTAGAAGGAGGGATGGAGCAACAATGGGAAAATATCAATACTGCCATCACAGAGGCAACAAGCCTTTGTGTGAAGCAAATAAACAAATCAAAATGAAAAAAAAAAGCGACTATGGTTCTCAAAAGAGGTGGCAGTGTAGGTTAGGGAGAAAAAGATAGCATTTAGGAAGTATAAGGAAACACAGAGGGAGCAGGACAGAGAACTGTACCAGTTAAGGCAGAAGGAAGCAGGAAGGGTAGTCAGTATAGCAAAGCCACAAACTGAGGAAAAGATATACAACTCAGTTAAGAAGGAGAATAAAACCATTTATAGGCATATCAGTGAGCCAAAAAGACAAAGGGAGGGATAGTGATGCTGAACAGAATGGACGGTGGGTGGGAAGAGAGGGACAGTGAAAAAGCAGGGATACTGAATGAATACTTCTGTTCAGTATTCACAAAAGAGGAGGTGGTGGAGGTGCCTAATCAAATTAACAGAAGCACTCTGGATAGGGGGGTTGATCCCAATCCTTTCACAGAAGAAAGGGTTCTGAAAGAACTCCTAAAACTGAAGGTGGACAAAGCAATGGGGACAGATGGAATTCACCCCAGAATTCTAAAAGAATTAAGCAGAGAACTAGTGACACCACTGACTACCCTATTTAACAAATCATGGGTGGATGGTGTGGTACCTGAATACTGGAGGAAGGCAGATGTGATTCCCCTTCATGAAAGTGGGACCAAGACAGAGGCAGGAAACTACAGATCTGTCAGTTTGACCTCTGTGGTAGGGAAAGTGATGGAATCACTTCTGAAGGAAAGAATTGTTGAGCACCTAGAGGCCAATGGGACACAGGAGCCAAGGCAGCATGGGTTCACAGCGGGAAGGTCATGTCAGATGAATTTAATTGATTTCTTTGACTGGGTGACCAAAGTAGTAGACCAGGGAGGGGCTGTGGACATGACCTAACTAGATTTTATCAAGGCATTTGACACAGTCCCAAGCAAAAGATTAATAGTCAAATTAACCAGCCTGGGAGTGGGTCCCAAGAAACATAGAAACATAGAATTTGACGGCAGATAAGAACCGCTTGGCCCACCCAGTCTGCCCATTTCCCTACCTACTGGATAAGCTGCAGATCCTAGTTAACCAGCAGCCTACTTCTTCCTACCTCCACCCCCCAGAATTGCCTTATGACTATCTCATGCATGCTTGAATTCCCACTGATTTTGACTCACAACCTCCTCCGGAAGGCCGTTCCATGCATCCACAACCCTCTCTGTGAAAAATACTTCTTAAATTACCTCTGAGCCGCCCTCTATCTTCAAATTGTGCCCTCTTGTTCTTGCACACCTCTTTTTGAAAGATGCAACCTCTTGGACTTTGTTGATTCCCTTGAGGTACTTGAAAGTTTCTATCATGTCCCTCTCCCTCCTTTCCTCGAGGCTATACATATTAAACTCCTTAAGTCTCTCTTCCACGACTTCCGTGCAGACCCTGCACCATTTTAGTTGCCCTCCTCTGGACAGCTTCCATCCTGTCTATGTCTTTCGGAGATTGGGTCTCCAGAACTGCACACAGTACTCCAGATGGGGTCTCACCAGCTGTCTGTACAGAGGGATAATAACTTCCTGTTTTCTACTGATGATGCCTCTCCTATGCATCCCAGTATCCCCAGCCCTCCTTGCTGCCCTCTCACATTGCTTGCCCATCTTTAGGTCATCTGATATAACTACCCCCAGGTCCCTTTCCATTCTTGTTGTTGTTAGTATCTCACCCCCCATTGTGTACTCTTCCCCTGGGTTGTTGTTTCCCAGGTGCATTACCTTGCACTTCTTAGCATTGAATTTAAGCTACCATACATTTGACCATTCCTCTAACCTTGCCAAGTCCCTTCTCATCCTTTCCACCCCACCCTGTGCATCAACTCTATTGCAGATCTTAGTGTCATCTGCAAAGAGACATACTTTTCCTTCCAGTCCTTCTGCAATGTCGCTTATAAAGACATTGAAGAGGACCGGTCCTAATACTGAACCCTGCGGTACCCCACTAGTAACCTCCTTTCTTCTGAGTGGACTCCATTTACTATAACTCTTGTGTCCTATTCTCCAGCCAATTCTTTACCCAGGCTGTTATCTTGGGACCCACTCCCAGGCTGGCTAACTTGTATATTAATCTTTGTGTGGGACTGTGTCAAATGCCTTTACAAAGTCTAGGTAGGCCATGTCCACAGCCCCTCCCTGATCTACTACTTTGGTCACCCAGTCAAAGAAATCTATCAGATTCGTCTGCATGACCTTCCCACTGTGAATCCATGCTGCCTAGGGTCCTGTTCCTCTGGTCTCTAGATACTCGACAATTCTTTCCTTAGAAGTGATTCCATCATTTTCCTATCACTGAGGTTAAACTAACAGGTCTATAGTTTCCTGCTTCTGCCTTGCTCCCACTTTTGTGAAGGGGAATCACATCTGCCCTCCTCCAGTCCTCGGGTACCCCCATCCTCCCATGATTTGTTAAAAGGGTAGTCAGTGGTGTCACTAGTTCTACCCTTAGTTCTTTAGAATTCTGGGATGAATTCCATCAGGCCCCATTGCTTTGTCTACCTTCAGTTTTAAGAGTTCTTTCAGAACCCTTTCTTCTGTAAATGGGCGGTATCAACTTCTGTATCCAGAGTGTTACTACTGTTTGTTTTATATCTCCCCTCTTCCTTCGTAAATACTGAGCAAAATATTTGTTTAGTATCTCTGCCTTTTCACAGTCTCCTCTGCCCACCCTCCCTCCCTTTATTAAGCCTCACTATCCCTCCCTTGGTCTTCCTTCGCTCCTTGATGTAATGAGCAAAAGGTTTTATCCCCTTCTTAACTGGAGTTGGCTATCTTTTTCCTCGGTTTGGGCCTTTGCTGTTCTGACTGCCTTCCCAGCCTCCTTTTGCTTTAACTGATACAGTTCTCTGTCCTGCTCCTTCTGCGATTCCTTGTACTTCCTGAATGCTTTTCTCTTGAACCTTCACTGCCACTTCCTTTGAGAACCATAGTGGTTTCTTACATCGTCTTGTTTTGTTTATTTGCTTCACACAAAGGCTTGTTACCTCTGTGATGGCAGTTTTATTATTCCCCATTGTTCTTCTACCCTCCTTCCTGCCCATTTGCTAGTGCATTCCTTAAGCACTCACCCATTATGGCAAAGTCAGCCCTCCTAAAGTCCAGTACTTTTGTCTTTGTATGGCTTGACTCTATTACTGTGTTTATTGTGAACCATACTGTTCGATGGTCGCTAGTTCCCAGATGGCTACCCACTTCTACATCTGTGATCCTCTCTCCATCTCCATTTGAGAGTATCAAGTCTAATATTGCTCCCTCTCGAGTGGGCTCCAGTACTAGTTGTCTAAGGCATGCCCCCTGCAGGGCATCTAGAATAACTGCACTCTTTGAAGTGGCAGCTGCAACTGCACTCCAGTTAACATCTGGCATATTCAGATCACCCATCAGCAGTATCTCCCCTTTTTCTGCCATTCTAAGTATACTTTCTATCATTTCCTTGTCCATTTCCTCCCCCTGAGAAGGGGGTCTGTATACAACCCCTGTGCGGATTGTGGTGCCATTGCCTGTCTCCAAATTTACCCACAGTGCTTCTTCTCCTCCCTGTTTACCCTTTTGTTCTGTTACTTTTATTCCTTCCTTTATGTAAAGAACCACTCCTCCTCCTCTTTTACCCTCCCTGTCCCTCCTGTAGATAGTGTATCCTGGTATGTTTACGTCCCAGTCATGGTTGTGTGTGTACCATGTTTCTTTGACTGCCCTGATATCCTGATGTTCCTCCTCCATCAAGGCCACTAATTCAGGAAGCTTGTTACCTAGACTACGGGCATTGGTACTCATTGCTCTCCATTTTTTGATGGCTTTACCTTCTGTTGCAGCATCCCCCACTGACAGTTCTACCTTGGTCTTTTTCTCATTTAGTACCCTGTTCTGTACAGAGAGGCTGGGATTTTTCTGCTGCTTGTCAGTGCCTCCCCTTTGACTAGTTTAAAAGCTTGCCAATGAAGCATTTAAACCGATTGCTCAAAAGACTTGTTCCCTTCCTGGACAGATGCAGACCATACTGCCAGTATAGGCTGTTGTCCCTCCAGGTGGATCCCCAGTCCCCAATGAAGCCAAACCCCTGTGCTCTGCACCATTTTTTCAACCATTCATTAAACTGCATGGTGCCAAGGACCCTCGCCTCACCCATGCCTTTGACAGGCAGCACCTCTGAGAAGGATACTGTGTGTGCTACTTGTCTTAGGCCCCTCCCCAACTCTGCAATGTCCTCCTGCACTGCTCTAACCTCATGATGAGCCAAGTCATTTGTCCCTAGGTGGACAATTACGTCCAGCTCTGAATCCCTTGCAGCTGTTGAAGGTGGTAGCCTATGTAAAACATTGGCTGGACAACAGGACACGGAAGGTAATTGTAAATGGAGTCCACTCAGAAGAAAGAGAGGTTACTCGTGGGGTACCGCAGGGTTCAGTACTGGGTCCAGTCCATTTTAATGTCTTTATAAGTGACATTGCAGAGGGACTGGAAGGAAAAGTATGCCTCTTTGCAGATGACACAAAGATCTGCAACAGGGTTGATGCACAAGAAGGCGTGGAAAGGATGAGAAAGGACTTGACAAGGTTGGAGGAATGGTCAGAAGTATGGCAGCTTGGATTCAATTCAAAGAAGTGCAAAATAATGCACCTGGGAAACAAAAACCCAGGGGAAGATTACACAATGGGGGGGGTAGTAACAACAACAAAAATGGAAAGGGACCTGGGAGTAAACATATTAGATGACCTTAAGGTTGGCAAGCAATGTGAGAAGGTGGTAGGGAGGGCTGGGGGAATACTGGGATGTGTAATGAGAGACATCACCAGCCGAAAACAGGAAGTTGTTATCCCCCTGTACAGACAGTTGGTGAGACCCCATCTAGATTACTGTGTCCAGTTCTGGAGATCCCATCTCCGCAAGGACATAGACAGGATGGAGGCAGTTCAGAGGAGGACAACTAAAATGGTGCAGGGTCTGCAAGAGATAGCCATTCCAGGGGAGACTAAAGGAACTTAATATGTACACCCTTGAGGAAAGGAGGGAGAGGGGGTACATGATAGAAATGTTTAAGTACCTCAGTGGAATCAACAAAGTCCAAGAGGGTAGCATCTTTCAGAAAAAGAGATGTGTAAAAACAAGGGGACAAAATTTGAAAATAGAGGGAAGGGGTGCTTCAGGGGAAATGTGAGGAAGTATTTTTTCACAGAGAGGGTGGTGGACACATGGAACAGACTTCCTGAGGAGGTTGTGGGGTCTAAAACTGTGGGAGAATTCAAGAATTCATGATACAGACATAAGGCAATTCTTGTGGTGGGTAGGAAGAAATAGGTTGTTGGTTAAATAGGATCTGCAGCTTATCCTCTAGGTAGGGAAATGGGCAGACTAGGTGGGCCAAGTGGTCCTTATTTTATTTTTATTTTTAATTTATTAAGTCTAGGATTACAAATACCTTTGAGCCTTGGCTCTTTTACAAAGGTTCCATGTCAGAGAAATACAAATTATGGAGAACATCAAGACAGACATTACAACAATGTGGACATTGCAGAGTACAGATTAATACAATTTAAGGGTAGCATTGTAACAAGGCAGCCAGCAGCATTTGTCAGAGAAAGTAGACAACAGATAAAAAGTGCCAGAGTCATAGGGAGAGGGAAGAGGGGAGGGGTGGAGAAGGAATGTAGGAAGGGTGGGGAGAGGGGGAAAAGTGCAGCATTGCTGTCAAAGTCTATGTTTCTATGTTTCTAAGTTGTGCCTAGTGGGCCTTACCCAGTTACCAAAGACTAAAACAAATAAAATAAAAATGTTTTATTAACTAGTGACAGTGCCACTCTTCTGGTTTCAGCCTTGACCCTGTGCAATGCACTTCTTGGATCTTATATTTCCCAGCTGTGGGATCGACATCAAGTTTTCCCACCAGGCACCTCTGTACAACTTGGCCTCCTTCCTTCACTTCCAGTCCCTTTTAGCAGTCCAGTGAGGTGTATGTTAGAACTCCTGGCCCTATTTTCATGGTCTTCAGCCCAGGAATACAACATCTCAACTTTTTCATGGAGTACTTTGTTATCTCTAGCTAAGTCCACCACAGTATCCTGTAATTCTCCAATTCTCTTTTCAGATTCATTGAAGTGAGAGGCCTGCATTGCTTGGTTCTCCACTAGCACAGTTACCATGGCCTGGAGGTCTGTGATCTGAGCTGTAAGGTTAGTGAAGCCTGATTTTACTTCTTGCTGTAGATTTGTGATTAACATGAGTAGCCCAGCAACTGTGGTATCTGCTGAACCTTTTGAAACTTCATCTCGCCATTGTCTGAGCCCTGGTGTGTTTCTCCATTGCTATGGGGTTAGACTTCATAGCCCCTTCAAACTGTAGAGCAGGTTTTTTGTTTATTTGATGACTTAGAAGCAGCCATGAGTTTATTAAGGTGCTGGGGTTTCAAATACTCAATAAGTGAAATCTGTATTATCATTTAGTGCTGTTTTTTTAGTTTTGTTGTTTGTTTTTGGCAGTGCTTTGGAAAACTTGTTTGGCTTGTGACCAACGTGTTCTGAAGCCAAGCCAAATCCTTGAAAACACACTTTAAATAACTTGTTTGAAAACCTGGTTATTTTCTGAATGACATCTTTCATTCTATTTTTATTGATTTCATCAAGATTTTGAGTGGCTAGATTCCTTTATGATTTAAAAGAGAACTCTAATACATTTCTTCTAGCAGTTGTCTTGTGAACCCTCTTAAGTTAGCAATCCATTAGGCTACTACACAAAGGGGAGCCATGTTACATGCTTTTTCAAGGGACCTTATATAATAAATGAACATTTTTTATGTTTTATTTATAAGTTATATAGTTTTAAAGTTTTTAATACATGCATACATGGTTCACTTAAAAATTCCCCCAAAAATACAAAGTTTTTTTTCTGAGTTAAAGTTGGGAACAAATAAGAACTTTAAAAGTAAAAATGAGAAAAATATGTAATCCTAAACATTGACAGCTGTAGTGTTTGTCAGAAGGCAGTCTAATGAGATATGTTAGCAGAGATAAAAAAAACTCATAATTTTAATAGGAAGAAAAGGTTTTTGTGATTCACTGTAGAAAACTGTGAGTGGGCGTGCATAACAGATAGCAAGTGCACGTGTTAGCACATGACCAAGTGGGGAAAAACTGTTGTGAACATTTTTTCCAAGATAAACAAAATGTGTAAAGCACAAAATGAGTCATGAAAAAATGTATACATGCAACAAGAACAAAATGTTTAAGGCAACCAGGTGATGAAAAATGTAATGTATCTAGCTACAACATATACAAAAATAATAAAATGGTTACATAATCAATACACTAGTCAATCATTACATCATCAGCTGACAGCATTTTATAATTTTGCTATTACATTTAAGAAATATTTGAAATTCCACCCCCAAGAAGTACACTCTGAAAACATTGTGCAGCCTGTAAGAAACTTGCTTCAACAATAAAACAAATGTCTTTAACAAAGCAGCATTAGTTTAAAATACAATACATGATACCTCCACCCAGCAAATGCACACGAAAAAGTTATGCTGTCTTCACAAAAAGTGATGTAGCTCTAAAACGTGTAATTAACAAAGCAGTATCACTTTAAATAACAGTACAAGCTACATCCCCCCCACCAGCAAATGCACACTGAAAACACCATACTTTCTTTGAGAAAGGCACACTGGCTATAAATAGAAAATATGTGTTTAACAAAGCAGCATCAGTTTAAAACACAGTACAACATACCTGCACCCCCCTACAAAAAAACTGCACACTGAAAAGCTATGCTGTCTTTAAGAAATGTGCTCTGGCTTTAAATAATAAATAATAATAAAAATAATAATGGATTTATTTCTCACAAGCGCCTTTCAGCCATCAAGGTGCTTTACAGAAAGATAAAAGATCATGTTAAAACTATGAACAGACAGTAAAATAGTCAGAGGATCAAAATTTAGTCGGTGCTAGTGAAGGCATGGCACCATAAATAGGTTTTCAGCACCTGTTTAAACGCCCCCACAGCTGTGCACTACCGAAGCTGATGGGGTAGAGAATTCCAGAGGATTAGGGCTGTGTGCATAAATGCATGAGCTAAGACGGGAGAAACACCTGTAGCTGCTGACTTGGGTCACTTCGGAAATGCAGATCCCAGCCTTCGTTGCAGCTACAGTCACAGAAATGGATTTGTTACCAGAAGCAGGAGGCGAGGAACTGGCAGAGCTCAGCTTTTCTGTATGTTGTTTGGGGCCAGAAAAACTCTGCTGGCTGGAGCTACACAGTGGGAATTCAAGTGACGGAGCAGGTAACAAACTCTTCAACTGTCTCTGGATTCAAAGACCTGGACTTTAATCGTTTTCTGTCTCCAACTTTAAAGAGAAGCCTACAAATTGACTTTAAATTAAGACTCAAGAAGAAAAAGACATTCCTTCTTAATATGTGCCTTACACTTGTTCCTACACATTTTACAATATACTAATGAATTAGGGCTACCTGCTGACTAGAAATCTCAGGGTCCTGAGGAACAGGAAACATGTAAGGAGGACCCATTGCCAGGCTAGGCCTACGCTCTGGGCACCTGCTTAAATCCACACTTCTGATCCAGCCCACTCTGTCCACATTTGTAGTTAATCTACAGTGTGTGCAGCATCCACGGAGGACCCTTAGCTCCCTCCAGCAATTTATCACTGATGCAGAGAGGGAGGGTACAAGGAGGCCCTCCAAAGGGATGCCACTGATGCAACTGCTCCAAGCAGTAGACTAATCAGGACTGGTAGCTGCATAACACATGCTGAGTACACACCCAACCGACACCCATCCTAAAATTTCCCACCCAAATAACTACCTCACTCCCAGTGCTATTTCCTATTACTCAAACTAACAGAATCGCACAACCATTCAAACCTACATTAAATTGCACATATAACTAACTAATCTTAAACACTCACACACCACAAACACTCCAGTTTAAAATACTCTTACAACAAATAACAGGTGTATGGTGCCAAGAATTAAAGTCAGGTTCAGATTGATAATTCTATAAATAATATATCACTAATATACCAATACTGCTGAGCTACTGACAATACAGGGAGCTGCCTATGAATGTCAAGGGGGGAATATACTTGATAAAAGCAAACCGTGAATGAAACTGGTGTTATTTTAATATTTTTAATAGCTACTAGAAGAGCCCTGGTTGCTACCGCGTGAGGTATCCAGGTAGAGAGACCTTGAATCAGGTCTATTTTCACTCACATCGTGTTTTTTTTAAAACACTTGTTTCAGACACACTGCAGCTCTAGTTGATGTTAGCACTAATATTATGCTTTTTCTAGATCATTTTTCAGGCAAATTCTACCGAAATAACTCTGCAATCCAGCCCTAACCTGTTCTTTACTTCCGGGTATCTGACTGTATAAGTGATCCCTGCTGCGAGCGGGGTGACTAATATACCAATACTGCTGAGCTACTGACAATACAGGGAGCTGCCTATGAATGTCAAGGGGGGAATATACTTGATAAAAGCAAACTGTGAATGAAACTGGTGTTATTTTAATATTTTTAATAGCTACTAGAGGAGCCCTGGTTGCTACCGCATGAGGTATCCAGGTAGAGAGACCTTGAATCAGGTCTATTTTCACTCGCATCGCGTTTTTTTTAAAACGCTTGTTTCAGACACACTGCAGCTCTAGTTGATGTTAGCACTAATATTGTGCTTTTTCTAGATAATTTTTTGGGCAAATTCTACCAAAATAACTCTGCAATCCAGCCCTAACCTGTTCTTTACTTCCAGGTATCTGACTATATAAGTGATCCCTGCTGCCAGCGGGGTGACTAATATACCAATACTGCTGAGCTACTGACAATACAGGGAGCTGCCTATGAATGTCAAGGGGGGAATATACTTGATAAAAGCAAACTGTGAATGAAACTGGTGTTATTTTAATATTTTTAATAGCTACTAGAGGAGCCCTGGTTGCTACCACGTGAGGTATTCAGGTAGAGAGACCTTGAATCAGGTCTATTTTCACTCACATCGCGTTTTTTTTTAAACGCTTGTTTCAGACACACTGCAGCTCTAGTTGATGTTAGCACTAATATTGTGCTTTTTCTAGATAATTTTTTGGGCAAATTCTACCAAAATAACTCTGCAATCCAGCCCTAACCTGTTCTTTACTTCCGGGTATCTGACTATATAAGTGATCCCTGCTGCGCCAGGCGAGAGCAGAGTGGCAAGGTCGTCGAGATGCACGTAGAGACGCGGCAGAGACACACGCATCGCGCCGTGTCTGCTGTGTCCGCTGAGATGCTGTGACCTTGACAGGGCAAGCTGTGGGTAAATTATAACGTAATTTGTGTGATTATTATCACAATCATGCACAAGTAAAGCATAAAAAAGGTAGAAGTATAAAGAAAAGAGTATGTATACAATGCCTAATGTAAGTAGAGGATACTCCAGATTTAGAATTTGTTTGTGATAAATGTAAAATGATTGCAACATTACAAGAATAAATTTGCAATCTAAAAGAAAAGTTAGAAACACATAAAGAAATAACGCTTCTTGAACAATTTATTGATGCAGTTAAAGAAGCAAGTATTAAGCATTTTGAAACACAAAATAAAAAAACACCTAGTAATATATCCCCCCAGGCTAAAACATCTTATCACTCAAATGTGAATGATATAAATGATAAAAGTGATGATACTCTTGCAAAATCTATAAAGAAAAATCTACCTGATGCCTATAAAACTCAAGCAGCCATTACATCCACTCCGTATGAAGAGTTTAAAAATGTTATACAACCTATTAGTTTGTATAACAAATTTGAAGTATTAGTGGATGAATATTTTGTACCCCAAAAAATTAAAAACCAAGCCCTTGGAGAATGTGCTACAAACAATAGTATTCCAAATCAAGAAGAAACAAGAAAAAATAAGATTCCAGAAAGGGATGTTGTAGTAATAGGAGATTCACTATTGAAAGGAATCGATACTATTGTATGTGAAGGAAGAAAGGAACACACAACTGTGAGTGCATTATCAGGGGTTAAAACTAATGACATAACTAGCCTTCTTGAAGGGTTACTTGAAAACACACATAAACCACTAGTTATTTTACATGTGGGGGTCAATGACCTAACTAAAAGGGCCCTGACAGACATCCAGGAAGACTATGGCAAAATTGTTGCAAGAATTAAGGAAAGAGGGGGCGACATTATATTGTCTGGTATACTACCACTTTTAGGAAATCAAACATACAAGAATGAGCAAGCTAAACAATTAAATTCCTGGCTAAGATACTTTTGCATGGTGGAGAATATAGGATTTATGGATAATACGCAGACCTTTAAAAATATAAAATGTTATAAAAATGATGGTATACATCTCAGTCAGATTGGTATTAGGATATTGGCTAAAAAAATTAACAAGGTAATAGCATTTCATTTAAACTGGGTAAAGGGGGGAAGCTCAATACTTTACCCCTTTAACAATAGATTATACTTGTAAGGGTGATAAAATTGAAGATTATGGTTGGAATGGAGTCCTTTTAAATGCACGGAGCCTAACTAATAAATTTGATGAGTTTAAATTGTACCTTGGGATGAGTGATATACTTATTGCCCTCATCACTGAGACTTGGTGGGGTGACAATGATTCTTGGGATAAAAATATACAGGGATATAAATTACATTATAAAAATAGGAAGTATAGAAAAGGGGGAAGGGTAGCTATATATATCCACCAATCAATTGATAGTGAAGAAATCATGGATGATATTGATCTTGAAATATTACGGATTAGAATGAAACCACTGATAGGTCCATCATTTATTCTGGCTTTAGTATACAGACCTCCTTCTATGAGTCCTGAGAACGATGCAAAATTATTACATTTCCTTAGTCATCTTGATACATCAAAAAAGTACATAATTATGGGAGACTTCAATTTGAACAGTGTTAACTGGGAATATGTAACTGCAATAGACAGAATTGATAGAAATTATATGAAAATATTTAATGAAATAGGTTTGGAACAACTAGTTAAAACAAATACTAGAGGTAATAGAATATTGGACCTTATACTAACTAATGTTGCACATTGTATTACTAAGATTGATGTTAATGCACCTTTAGCCAATAGTGACCATAATATTGTTCAATTCCAAATATCAAATAGTAAATACACGCTAGCTACAGGTACAACCAAAATCTTAAATTTCACCAAAGCTAACTTTGAAAATATGAAACATATTATTAGTTGTTGGGATTGGCAAGCATCGTTCATAAATGTATCAGTGGAGGGGAAATGGTTATTATTAACTAACAAATTAAAGGACCTAATTAAAACTAGTATTCCAACTAAAAGTAAATATAAATCAAAGGATAAACCTACTCCAGGATGGATGTCCTCTAAAATTAAATCCTAATTAATAAAAAAAATAAACTTTATAAACAAATCCAAAAGGGTTTTATACATCTCAAACCCAAATATAGCGATTTATTAAAAATAATAAAAACTAAAATAAGATTAGAAAAAGCACAATTTGAATTTAAACTAGCTCAAGGGTAAAATATAACAAGAAATCTTTTTTTTCCTATATAAATAAAACCAGAAGTAATTCTACGACTATAGGTCCATTTACTACACTTTCTGGTTGTGTAATTGATAAATATGAAATAGCTAACATACAGAATCAATATTTCACATCTGTATTTAATGATAATTCATATGATAAATTAATCAAAACAGATAGTTCCATACCTGGTACTTTAATAATTAACCCTAAAGAAGTATTAGATAAACTTAATAAAATAAATACCAACAAGTCCCCAGGCCCGGATGATATTCATCCGAAGGTAATAAAAGAACTTGTTAATGAAATATACATGCCCCTAACTAATATATTTCAACATTTGTTAGATACTGGTGAAGTCCCAAATGATTGGAGAATGGCAACAGTCGTACCTATTCACAAAAAAGGACCTACCAATAAGCCAGAAAATTTTAGACCTATAAGTCTAACATCAGTGATTGGCAAAATATTTGAACACTTTGTTAAGGAAATTATTTTGGAACATCTTAATAATAATAAACTTACTGACAAAAATCAACATGGATTCACAAAATCAAGATCATGTTTAGCTAACCTCTTGACCTTTTATAATAAAGTTATAGAAGAAATGGATAATGGCAATTCAGTTGATTTAGTGTTTCTGGATTTTGCTAAGGCATTTGACAAAATTCCTCACTTTGAACTTATACATGCTTTAGAAGAGGTTAAATTAAACCATAATATAATAAATTGGATAAAGATTTGGCTTAGTAACAGGAAGCAGAGAGTGGCCATTAATGGAGAGTTGTCAGAGTGGGTTGCGTGACTAGTGGTGTCCCACAGGGGTCAGTGTTGGGACCATGTTTATTTAATGTTTACATTTCCTCCCTAGAATCAAATATAAATGATATTTGGCTACTCAAATTTGCAGATGATTGCCGTATAGGGTCTATTATCAATAATAGTAAGGAAAGCAGTATTCTGCAAAACTTCTTAGATGAAATTTCTAACTGGGCCCAAAAAAAGAAGAAATTGGTGTTAAACAATGACAAGTGTAAGGTGATGCATTTGGGCAAACATAATTCTAAATTTACATATAAACTAGGGAACCAAACATTACATCAGACCACTGAAGAAAATGATCTTGGGCTTACTATTACCCCAGATATGAAATTTAAATTACATTGTAACAAACAAATCAAAAGGGCAAACCAGAACATAAATTGTATATTTAGACATGTGGCAAGTAGGACTAGAGAGGTTATGCTGCCATTGTATAATGCTCTGGTGAGACCTCACCTTGAGTATTGTGTCCAGGTGTGGTCCCCATATACAAAGGAAGAAATTAGTAATATTGAAAGAGTCCAGAGAAGATTTAGCAGGACAATAACAGGAATGAAGGGGAAAGGACTATGAGGATAGGCTAAAGGATTTAAAATTGTACTCTTTAAAATATAGAAGGCTTAGGGGAGACTTATGTCTAATATATGGTTTATTACAAGATTCTATACTCCTAAATGGAACAGGTTTATTCTTATCTAAATATAGACAAAGTAATCATAGACATAGTAAACAATTATTGATTGGGAAATGGAATACACTAAGGAGAAAAAATTGGTTTAGCATAAGATCGATCTCAATATGGAATAATCTTCCTACAATTGTTGTGGAAAGTACTAACATGGATGCATTTAAAACAAATTTGGATTCAGTAATGACAGATGTTGACAAATATACCTTAATACACAAAAATATGAGGCAAGCATTATGGACTGTGTTCTCTAGCTTGGAAAACCTATGAAACCTATGAAACCTATGAGCCCCAGAAGATTTCAATGACACCCTCAGAATCTCTAGCAACCCCTCATCAGCTGAACACAACTGTCGCACCAGGTGGTAAGGCACAAGGATTTCTTTCCAATAGTCAGGGCCCAGTCCATGTAGGGCTTTATAAGTCAGTAAACTGACTTTTAAGGTGATCTACCACCTAATTGACAGCCAGTGCAGATCAAGCAGCACAGGTGTAATATGGGAAGATTGGGAAATTCCCATTAATAATCATGCTGCTGTGGTCTGCACGAGCTGCAGGTGATGGATATCAACCCCAGACAGCCCTAAGTACAGGGAATTACAATAATCTAGGCACGAGGTCACAAAAGCAAAACAAAGCATGTCGCCTTGTCTCGGGTTGTGACAGACTCACCCACACCTGTGACCTATACAAACTGACTGGCTGGCTTAATTTCCATCAAAGACTCAAGTACCACACCTGCATTCTAGCAAAAAAGATCCACCTCCAGCTAGCACCAACCGCCCTTCACCCCATCATCAAACCGGCCCCTCTCAGGCGTATTACCAGACTCATGGCTACCACATCCTTCTTGGTTCCCCCATGTCGAATGTCCCTTTCGCAGAGATCCCTCCGCTACCATGCCCTCAATTGGCTAAACACTCTTCCACCCTCCCTCTCCCAATCCCGCAGCATCCATCTCTTCAAAGCAGGCCTAAAAATCTTCCTATTGGGTAGCTCAAAATGTGAATGCTATGTTGGCCTACCTGTCTCCTCTCCCCTCCCCTACACACCCACACAGGGGCCCCTCAGGCCTATCTAACCCCCCCATGCTCAACCTAGGGGTCGCAGGTATGTCTCCTACCTGCCCAAACCAGAAAAAAAAAGTCTCTCTGCCATCATACCGACAATGAATTCAGTAATACCACTTGTTTATTATGTATTGAAAGTTGCCTTCCATTGCCTTTACTGTCATATGTCTCTCCACCCTCTGTAACCACGGAGAGCTAATGTTACTAAAATGTGATTGTACATAAATCTGTAAATAATTTGTGCTTGTATATAATTTTCCTGTTCAGTCTGTCTTCCCCAACTAGTGTTCCCCTCCACCCTCTGTAACCGACGCGGAGCCTTTGCAAAAGAGTCTTTGACTCAAAGGTTTGTAATTCCGAATTTACAGTAAATAAAAAATAAAAAAAAAATAAAAAAAGCATGGACCAAAGAAGGCAGGTCACTGAATGAACCAGGTGCTTAATCCTGGCGATATTCCTAAAATGATAAAAGGAAGTCTTGATGACGGCTGACACCTGAGCTCGTAAAGTCAGCCTGTCACCAAGAATTACCCCCAGGTCTTGCACCCTTTCAGAGGTTGGGATCTGACAGCCCCAAGAAAAATTCCAGAGGGCTGGACAGCCTGCAACCCTTCTATCTGGTGATCTGGATCCACTACCATCACCTTCATGTTTCCAGAGTTCAACTTTAGCCAGCTTGAATTCATCTAGTCCTGGATTTCAACAAGGCAAGAAATAAGTACAGGGACAGCTCTATCCTGGTCGGGGGCCAAAGACAGGTAGAGCTGGATATCATCAGCATAATAGTGAAACCTCAGCCCATACCATCTTACAATGTCTCAGAGGGGCAGCATATACACTGCAAACAGCATGGGGGACAGCACTGAACCCTGAGGGACCCCACAAGGCAGGGAGAATGGGTCTGAGGAAAAAATCCCAGACACCACTCTCTGACTCCTGCCAGTGAGGAAAGATGTACACCACCTGAGGACTGTATCTGTCAGTCCACAGATGGACCCCAGATGTCCAAGCAGCACCCCATGGTCTACAGTGTCGAAGGCTTAGGAGAGATCAAGGAGCACCAAGATAGAATGGCTTCTCTGATCTCTCACCATCAGAAGATCATTGAGCACCCAAACCAGTGCCATCTCAGTACTGTGCCTCTTTCAAAATCAAGACTGGAGAGGTACGTAGATGTTACGGATGGTCACATGATCGTCCAGCTGTATCACAACTACTTTCTCAATCACCTTCCCTATAAAGGGAAGGTTTGAGATTGGTCTGTAGTTAGCAGAAAGACCCGGGTCCTAAGAAGCCTTCTTTAGGAGGGGATTACCACCACCTCCTTCAGGGAGCTTGGAAATTCACCAGATTCCAAGGAGCACCAGACTATCTGCACCAGGATTGGGCCAATCAAATCCCAACAACCCATAATAAAGGAAGTAGGGCCCAGATCCAAACTACAGTATATAGGGTGCATAACCTGAACAATCCACATGACATCCACAAGTTCGGGCAAAGGAAAGGAACTCCAGGAGGTCCAAGGTGAGGTGACCGAGGACCGATCATCAGTTACCCCTTATAGCAGGTCGAGAGAATTTCCAACCTGATGTCGGCCACCTTATCTGCAAAGAACCGAGCAAGTTCATCACACTCTACTTGTGAGAAAGGTCTTCAGAGCTGCAGACAAGCTGGGTTGCACAGCCTGTCAACAGTTTAGAAGAACTGAGCTGGTTGGATCTGAGCGGCAGAGATCTCCCAGGACAGAAATTCTGTCTTCTTATGGGAGATCGCTGATTGGTAGATCTGATAATGCATGACCAATCTAAGGTGGTCAGCCTCCAGAGTGGATTTCTGCCAATGCCACTCTAACCTATGTCCTTCTCAGTGCAACTCCTTCAGGGACCCATCAAACCATGGGGCCCGAGGGCAAAGGGGAGAGGATGAACACGGATGGGAGCAATCAAGTCTAGAGCTACAGAAATGGTCTTATTATAGGCCACCGCTAAAGTCTCTGGACTCGAGCTGACCACAGAAAACTCTGAGAGGTCAATCACCACCACTAGGCCTTCAGGGCTCACTTCCCATAAAGGGCAGTAACTGACCATCTCCACAGGGACAGGCCTTCAAAGGGGGGGTGCAGAAATTGAACCTCACAGTGTAGTGATCGGGCCAACTGACCAGTTCCACCTCCATGTCGGAGGCCTCTATTCCTAGGAGGAAAATCAAATCAAGAGAGTGACCATGTTAATGGGTGGCAGAGGTAACAACCTGTGTAAGGCCCAGAGATGTCATAAACTGGAGGAAATGTTGTCCAAACTGCAAGAGTTCATTGTCGACCCAGGCATTGAAGTTGCCCAGTACCATCAATCTGGGTGACTCCAATGCCATGTCGACGACGAAGTCTGCAACTTCCTGCAGGAATTGCATCTCATCCCTGCAACCCACACCAGCCACCACGGTGCACTCAAATGATTCAGCTTCCTCAACTAGTACACTCGTGAGGTCCAACTTGGTCTTGAAACAGACTGCTACCCCCCCCATGATCCATGTCTTTAACAATGCTGCATTACAGTAAAGCACAGTGAAAAAAAATGTGCAAGTATTTTGTGAACAATAAACTAGAAAACAGTGGGCCAACTAACCAGATTTTGAAGATCAAGCAAGGGAAAACTCCATACTTTTCTTACAAATGTCATGTTGAATTTTAAATCACATGCTCACAGCAAAAGGCACATGATTGAACTGACATGACAGGAGCTGACTTTACCTACAGTACAACCACTTACCTCATACTCTTCAATTTAAAGCCTAAGTGGGTTAAGTTCTCCACTACCGAAAACTTCTGAACATCCCTAACAAAGAAACACACAAAATATCATCTACCCAAATTTATTACATAAAACACATGCAAGAAAAGTGTTGTGTACTCAAACATCTAATCACCTTTTGGGCTTGTGGTTTACAAGCTCACTGGCTCCCTTGAATGCAATATTCCTTTTGTATCTATACTTTTCTGTTATTTATTTTATATTTCTGTCTCAATCTTCATCCATCTGTCCATAATTGTTTTTAGCTAGATAAAGGTTAAAGAGCAGTTAGCTACAAACATACAGATGCAGCAGTTGACATGGTCAGATATATCTAGATATTTAACAATATTTCTAAAGAGATTCTCTCTGGTACTGCAGTCAGGAATGACATTTCTCTAGAGATGTCACAGAAATTTCAGGACATATCTGATCATGCTGTTTGATGCAACTGTAAAGTATCATAGCCCATCTGACTTCCCAGGAGAAACATTGGAAAAATGTAGCATTTTACTACTCTACCAGGAAGTGGTTTGGGCCATTTGTCCCATTTTCAGACACACCTGGTGAATACATGGAATATTAAAGTCTCAACTAACATAACACAATTGCAGTAATGCAGTGCTACAGTCTACTTGCAGGTTATGAGCATTATTAACATAATGCATGGCTTCAGTCATAATCATGTTATGCATTACATGAACAGGTTGTTACGTAAATTTCTAGACACACTTCAGTTTATATATCATGCATTCTCTTTATTTTGTTTTCCCTCTTTCATTATAGCAGTGAACATTTTCAGAAAAAATTACACCGCCCCTTATACTTCCTCTGCTCTGGCTGCTAGATCATACCTGACCATCACAATGTTTTACTTATGATAAAATAATTCCCACAACATATAGAGAAGTTACAGTGCAGAGGTTTTTGATTTCAATTGTAGGCACACAGGCAGGGTGGATTGATTCTTGGAGACAGTGATTCTATTTGCATGCCAGTGTTCAAAATTATAAAGCAAAATTGAAAGCCATATACAGAAAATATAGGAAATATAGACTAAAATATGCATAAAAGTGATGTTGTTTTTCAAAGTTTCATCTGGAACATCAGGGGCCAGGTATTCAAATATGCACCAAGTGCAGCACAGACATTTGCACTGTGTCTTGCGCTTGCCCGGGTGCCCAAAGGTGCCATATTCAGTGGAATAGCTCGCCAGCACTGTTCTACTAAATTTATGGGCCATGTTAGCCCAGTGCTAAGCCACTTAGCACTGCCCCAACAGGGATCCCAAAGTATGCCCCCAGAATGGATAGGGACCCATGCAAATGAGTCCATTGGGCATGCAAGGTGCTAGGAGGCCATTTGCATACCCATTATGGTCTCATTTGCATGGGTTATGAGGCAGGTTAGTGCACTGCTGCCCCTCCAATTGCCCAGTCCCAGCCATGTATACAATCCATGGTGCTAGTGGTGCCCCCCCCACCAATCACTGGCCCATTCTTTAAAATAAAACTACCCCTGGTGCTAGTGGTCCCTCCCCCCATGATCGCTGGCCCATTCTTTAAAATAAAAATGATCCCTGGTGCTTGTGGTTCTCCCTCCTGCCAATTGCCAGCCCATTCTTTAAAATAAAAATGGTCCCTAGTGCTAGCGATAGCCCCCTCCCTCCAATTGCTAGCCCCAGCAGAATGTGTGATATGCCTTGTGCTATTGATAACCACCCTCACTCTGATTGCCAGTCTGGAAGTACAACAAAAAACTCCCTGGCATCCAGTGCCCCCCCCCGTGGCACTGGACATGCCCCCTATTCACCTTTGTAATATCCGTGGTGCCACAGGAGCATACAGTGACCAACACTGCACTCCCAACACCTCCTCAGCTGGCTGCCTTATGTACAGGCTGGAAGTGCACATCTTATTTATAGGACAGTGTGAATATGGGGTTCCAGTGTAATCCTTAGTTTACACAGGCAAATATCCATTAACGCCCATGCAAATGTTTGAAAATTGGGCCCCAGATGCTCTAAAAATTCTAATATTTATAATAGTGACTTTGAATGTGGAAGAAAATCAGCTTACACAAATTATATTGTTACAGTGCTACCAAACAATCCATATTTAATGGTAACTAAATACAAATTTATATACAGTACTGTCTTCGGTATTGTTTTCATTGTTATGGACAGCATTCTGTACAGTTCTCTTCATGGAACCAGAAATGGATAGTTTTGTCTATGTCACTGCAAGGATTCAAAACTCTGAGCCAAGGGAGGATTCTGAGCACTGGTGTTAGGCCAGTAGCTCCTGGTAAGAGTTCTCAATCCATGCAGTGGCAAAGTCAAAATCCTAAATTATTGTTTCCATGCAGAGAACTACACAGAATGTTTAAATACATGCATGCACTCACACACACACATATGCATGCACACACACACGTATACAAAACATAGTTTTATGTCAATGTTTACTCAGACTGTTGAGTAGTTTATCTGGTAGTATAATTTTTGGCAATATGAACAGTATAAACAAGTGTGAATTTATCCAGATTGACTGCCCCTTAAATGTTTTTAAAGGTTTCAGTTTTACTCATTTCCATTTTGTTTTAAATATTTACATACATTACCATCTTTTCTTTGTGTGTTTCAAGAACTAATGGTCTGCAGCTGCTATTGTTCTTGGTGTTATAAATTGCATTGATGATTTGCACAATTAAACAAGTAAGCCACTAACAATTTGACAGTGGTCTTCTTAAGGACTAGTGCTGTGCGGACTATGGGTGCTGACCTCTCCTCCTGCTACATGTGTCATATTTTATTTTATTTATTTTACCTAAATCTTCTAAGGAATACTTTCAATGGCAACCTTATATTGCTATTTTGTTTCTTCTTTTTATTTTTTATTGAAATATTTGACCAGAAAGGCACACTAAGCTAAATATAACTCCTTTTGAGATGTGCCTTCCCACTGAGCCTCCTTCATCTATAACTTTTGGTTCTGCACCCTCCCCTGCTACCACATTTATTTATTTATTCTTTTGGTAACTGGGTAAGGCCCACTAGGCACAAGTGTCTGTCTTCAGGGGTTACCCAGGGGCACTGGGGAGGTTAAATGACTTGTTTAGAGTCAAACAGTGTGCAAGTGGAGGTTGTAGGAATAAAACTCAGGTCTGCTAGATGTACCAAGCTAATTTACAACTCATTTCTCTGACATCTAGGCTATACAGCCCTGCTCACACCATCCCCCTTCACATACTCCCTCAGGAACTCTAACACTCATACCGTCTTCTCCTCCCATTTCAAGACAGTAGCCAAGCAGACTACCTTTTCCTTTAGAGCCTCCTAACTTTTAATTGTGTTATCTGTATATCCATAGCACTCCATCTCTTACCTTTGGGTTATGTCCACCTAGTAGGATGCCAGACGTGCATGTGACCTAATATCAAATTTTGATCCTTCCACCAAATCTCCCCTAGGTTCCTAGTGTCCCCAGTTATTCTGTGTATCTGAGCAGGCTGTAGTACATCACCAGACTCCCATGCTGAAGTAAGATTTATCAAGCTAAAACACTGTCATAACAAGGTAAGAGTTCCCTAAGTATAATTAAATGCAGCACAGACTAGACAAGGCTTTCTTTTGTTATTAACCATATTTTCCCTATTATTTAAAACTAACAGTGCTGACCTTATGCGCTGGGGTTGCATCACTGCATGGATGCTGGTATATAAATGAATATATACAAAGAATTTTAGCTGTTGTAATCAGCCCAGTTCAGAACCACAGAGAAGTATATACCTGGGTTTTCAACATTTGAATGTGGTGTCTTGTAATCTGGCTAGGCATCTTCCTTCAAGAGCAAGGGTGCCAAGGGCAGGAGTGCACCTGAAGTTCCTAATCTTGCATCTGAAGGATAGTATGGGCACAAACAGAGCAATTATTGGCTAAACAAAAACCATAACATCCATAATACTAGGTTTCAATCATACAAAATCTGCCACCACCCCTGTTATGTAGCAGAGTGGTGATGACAAGAGTGCCCAAGGCTTAATAACCTGACACATAATGTTGCAGTTACAGGATCATGGGATGTATTCAGCAAGCACACAGTCAAATACAATGCCTGTTACAATAAGAGAAATGGAGAAACTGCTGCCCATATTGTAGTGCTAAGTTTCACTCACCCATATGGCTCCTTAGGTTGTTCAAATATAGCACTAAGTCCAAGGTTCCAATACGATGGTGGACACCATCTACTACTCTTATTGTTCTGTTTGAAGTGTGCACATGAATGGGACAGACACTCCCATGGCATGCATGCTCACTGGTCTGTTTAGCCACATGCATGTACATCAACAAGGAGGCAATCTCAGGTGAAGCATCCTGAGCCACCCCAAACAAATGTATGTACAATGATATGGTAGCCATCTTTAGGGAGGCAAACTATAGCCTGCATACACATATGGCAGGCATGTTGAGGTCACACAAGCCAGCAGGTATCTTGGGCATGGAGGAACGGCTATATATATATATATATATATATATATATAAAACTTAATACTGGTTTGGCTATGCATACAATGGCCATATTGAGGGCACACAAGATGGCAGGCCTCTTAAGCAGGGCAAACACACTAAGTCCTTTGAATACTGTGTATGTATTTCAGAACATGTATATAATCTGTAAACAGATTAAAGTGATGGCACTGTCCCTCCTCAGTGATGATACAGACCACCTTGGACAAAGAAATATGTTTATTAAAATTAATATTCAGGGCACTAACCCAACAATCAATGTCTTTGTTATCTTACAGATGCCCAAATCAAGAGAATGTCCGTCACTGGGAGTACCTATACTACTTCACCAAAGCAGACCACAGTGCTCTTCATGTGAGTTAGAAGGGCTGGACACAGAAATGGATGCATCACTCATCCAAGATCCCGGCAAGTCAGGGTAAAGTCCATCCAGAGCAGAATGTTAAGTGGATTCCACCAAAATGGCACTACAGAAGGCAACTGCAGCAATGATAGCCAGCAAAACGTGATGCTGAAGGTGCTCAACCACATGGAAGCCATGACGAATGCAAGTCCCATAACAGAGGGGCCACCAAGACACCAGCAGGAGATCCAAAAGAAAGTGGCAAAACAATAGAACAAGTATCCAAGGATAGCAATAATGGCAACATGACAGACCTAGTGTCCGAGGACTATAATAAACCCCAGATGATACCAACCCAGAGGAAAAGGAATTGGACAAAGAGCAGGACAGTGATCAGAAACCAAATCAAGAATCTGACAAGGACGAGACCTCAGCAACTTCTAACATGCCATCCTTAACTTTGAAGCTGTGTTCATTTTAGGTCATACAGGACGTAATCAAGTGGATCAAAACCTCCATGGGTTTTGACCCATCACCACCATGCTAAGAAAGCAAACTGGATTCAATGTAACAGCAAGCACCAAAACAGAAGGACTTATTTACATATGCCCAGCCATAGATTATCTAATTGCAAAAGAATGGGAAGCTTTGGATCCAGCCCAAATTCCAGAAAAGAGATCTCTAGACAGAATATATCCAATACAAAAGGACAGATTGACATTGTGGTGTACAGCACCTAAAATAGGTCTTCATGTATCCACACTAAACAAGGAAATGGTATTACCAGCCATGAGCAAAACTGACCTAAAGGATCCCATAGATAAAAAATGGAGGAGAAGCTCAAGAAAATATTCGAGATGGCTAGTGTATCAGTTAGGTCAAGCACAGCTGCTATATATATGGTAAAGGTGCAGATCAAGTGGCTCAAGGAAATTGCAAAGACACTTGCCTCAAAGTCACAAGAAGCAGAGCTACTGGAGTATACACTGCAAACAGTAAAGTACATGGGGGACATGACTACTGATGCCTTAGAGCTGAATACCAGAATGGGAGCAGTAGCCAACAGGGTCCACCAGTCCATATGGCTAAAAATATCAGACACAGACAATAAGTTAAAAGCCTGACTGCAGAAACTCCCCTTTAAGAGAGGCCTCATTCTCAGAGAGGGACTACAGAAGTTTCTCAAAAGAAAAGGTCAGGGAAAAGAACTCAGCAGAGACAAGGAAAATCAGCATATCTACCATCCATTTGAGGCTGTCACAAGGCTACAGACCATATCAGAATAAAAGGTGCAACAGCAATGTTCAAGGCAAAGTGGCACCTATGACAACAAATCTCTATATGACTTCAAGAACACCAACTTCAAGATCAGAGGAGGGTCAGCTAGGGGCATGTTCATGACCTTCAGAGGCAAACCCTCCAAGAAGTTTCAGCAATGACTATCCCAGCTCAGTAACATATCAAAAAAGACCACTCAAACACCAGCAGGAAAATACCCCAGTAGGGGGACTTCTGCAACTATTCAGTTCAACATGGGTCAGAACAAGCAGAGACAAGTGAGTGAAAGAAGTCATAAAAGAAGGTTACGCCTTAGAACTCAAGGAGAAGCCACTCAGGGAGACAGTGGTAATATCACCTGTATCAAAAAGAAAAGCCACCTCACAACAGATCAAACAAACTCTAAACAAACTACTCACAACACAGGCAATACAGTTAGTCCCCAAGAAAGAAACAGAACAAGGCATTTAGTCAGTATTCTTTTTGGCACCTAAAAAGACAAGGGACTTCAGGTGGGTCCTAGGCTTGAAATTCCCAAATAAGTTTGTACAGACAAAAAGATTCAAAATGGATACTATAAGGTCAACCCTATGATCAGTAAGACCAGGCAACTTTCTTACTTCCATAGACCTAAAGGACACATGCATACACATCCCAATGCACCCATCACACATGAAGTATCTGAGATTCCACATACTAGGCCAAAACTTCCAGTATCAGACACTACTCTTCAGACTGGCCTCAGCTCCAAGAGTGTTCACAAACATTTCAATAGTGATAGTAGTAAAACTAAGGGAACAAGGAGTTCATATCATACTATATCTAGATGACTGACTGATCAGAACCAGATCACCATAAGAGTCAGTCAAGGACACAGGAAAAGTCATGAAAACACTGACCAATCACAGATGGGGGATCAACACACAAGAGTTGCCTGACTCCAGTACAACACATAGAACACATTGGGGCAGAAACACACACCAAGGCAGGTGTGGTCCCACCATCCAAAAAGAGAATAGCAAAGCAGGTGAGCCTAGTAAAAAAGCTAACAAGGCAAAAATCACCCACAATAGCTCTAATGGCTCAGGTTCTAGGGTGCATGTCATCATGTATCAACCTGATACAAAGGGCAAGGTGGAACATGAGGCCCCTACAGATGCTTCTACTCCAGGATAGTTCCCCATTGGTGAGAACCTACATTGCAAAGTGATCCTAACCAAAATGGCCAGGATATACCTCTGGTGGTGGATGAACACAGAAAACCTGACCAAGGGAACCTGTTGGAAATGACTCACAAAATTGAGATAGACACAGATGCCAGCCTGTGGGGATGGGGAGCATCTATAGTACACAGAAAAGCCCAAGGCAGATGGACCAGACTGGAGAGAAAAATGTCAATCAATGCACTAGAAAGGAGTGCAATGAGGAATGCCCTATGAGCTTTCAAGATCTACATTGTAGGGAAAAGCATCCTGATCAGGTCAGACAATAGAGCAACAATATCCTACTTAGCAAAACAAGGGAGTACAAAAAGCATAAAACTACAGATAGAATCTGAAAAATCATGACATGGGCACAGTAACACCTCAAACACATCATAGCAATACACCTGGCAGAGAAACTGAATACAACAGTGGATTGGTTAAGCAGGCAACAGATTCACCCCCGAGAAAGGCAGGCACACCCTGAAGTATTTCACCTCATACAGAAAAAATGGGGCATTGTAGCCATGGACTTAATGGTCACAAACAAGAACAAACAGTCAGTGAAGTTCTTCTTGAGATTAAAGAAACCTCAGTTGATGGGAATCAATGCACTGTCAATAGTTTCTGGCAGAGGGAATCTTGCTTTCAGAGCAAGCAGCTGACTAGAAAAGTTACAGAATTTCTTACTGATAAATCGCTTCTATCTCAGCAGGAGTCAGTGCCTGTTGGGATTAAGCAAACAGAACTTTATCAGAAGCAGGGGGTCTCATTTAAGTAAACAAAAAAAAAGGAAAAAAAGAAAGTTGCTGTGTGTTTCTCTGTTTGGGGAAGGGGGCTGTATCAACTTTGTTTGCTAAATCAGAAGCAGAGCAGAGAAGTTAATTGGGTATGTGGCTTGAGCAGTAGAAAAGCAGCTGTCTCCAATTACAGCTTCCTGCTGCTAGTTTCTGGAAGAGGAAATCTTGCTTTCAGAGCAAGCAGCTGACTAAAAAAGCTACAGGATTTCATACTAATTGCCCTCCTTCCCACCCCCACCCTCCGCCAGTTCTACTTTTATAGCCACTGGATTTGACTGGCAACAGCAACTTCCTGTTTGGCAGTAGGAAGGGAAGGATCACTGAGACACATTAGTTCCATCAATCTTGAAGGGAAAAGAAAAATGGCTTCCCCCCAGCTGCTGGAGGTCTGTGTCCAAGCAAGGAGGAAGGAGACTACTGAAGACTATAGGAATTTAATGTCCCAGAACAGGAAGGTAGAGAGTTGCGAGGGTACATAGGCAGTAGGAAAGTAGGTGGAAAAATAAGTAGAGGGAGGAGCGATTAAGCAGAAAAAGCAACAGGAGATGGGACACAAAATAAGTCACGATGGGAGGGGTGCAGTGCAATGGCTGTGGGGCAGCAGTGTTCTGGGAGACATTCTGGAGGTTGTAATGCTGTCCTATTTGCAGGCACCTCTCTAATCTGAGGGACGAGGTTGCCCATCTCCAGGCTGACAAGGCTATGATTTGTGAAACCTCTTCCCCCACCCAGGGACCACCAGGGCTACCGCTGCTACCTCAGAGGCTGCCAAGAAAAAGGAGCAGTTGTACCAAGGTGGACTCAGGGAGGGAGAGCATGGTGGAAAAGAGGTGCATCCCTCCAGTTGTACCTCTCCACAGTTCATATGCTGCTCTGGCGAAGAGTGGTTCCTCTATGGAGACACCTGCAGTGGAGACCAAGGAGGATGCTGGGAACCTCCACAAAAGAGACCCACAGGAGGGTGGCACAAGACCCCACAGAGAAAGGAAACAACTCCGGGTGGGGGACTCAGTCATTAGAGGGGTAGAAGTGGGGGAGGAATGGGAGAAGGAGGTAAGTTGCCTGTCTGGCGCCATGGCTCAGAGGAACAGAAAGCAAATCCTCAGGATTGTAGGAGCAGCTGCATGAGGGAGGGAGCTGGATGTCATTGTCCACCTAGGGACAAATGACCTGGCTGTGAATGGGATCAGAGCAGTGCAAGTGGAGTTTGTAGAGTGGGGGAGGGGCCTTATACAAGTAGCATGTATGGTAACCTTCTCAGAGGGGCTGTCTGTCTATGGCAAGGATGATGCTAGGGTACTCCACATCATGGGATTCAGTGAATGGTTGAAAAACTGGTGTGGAGCTCAGGGTATTGGCTTCATTGGGGACTGGGGAGCCACCTGGAGGGATGCAGGCCATTACTGATGCGATGGCCTGCATTTGTCCAGGGGTGGATCCAGGATCCTAGGTGAGAGGTTTAAATGCTTCATTGGCATGCATTTAAATTAGCCAAGGGAGGAGACACTGAAAAGAAGCAGGGAAATCCCAGCCTCCCCTCACTAAACACAGTAATTAGCAAGGTAAATACCAAGGTAGAGAAGTCATTCGGGAGCAGAACAGGGTTTAATGCAAAAAAAGGCAAAGGCAGTAAGGACAGGGATGGGGGATAAAAGGGGTATGGCCATCAAAATATGGAGGGTGATGAGCACTAACGCCCATAGTCTGTGTAACAAACTCCCTGAATGAGTGGCCTTAATGGAAGAGGGATGCCTGGATATTGTGGAAGTCACTGAAACATGGTATACAGAGAACCATGACTGGGATGTCAACATACCAGGATGCACAATCTAGAGGAGGGGCAGGAAGGGTAAAAGAGGAGGAGGAGGAGGAGGAGCTCTTTATATCAGGGAAGGGATTAAAGCAACATAACTGAAGAGTAAACATGAAGTAGATGAGTCACTATGGGTCATCCCGAAGACAGGAAATGGCACCACAATCCACATGGGAGTTGTGTACAGACCCCTATCTCAGGTGGGAGGGAGTGGACAACAAAGTGATAGAAGGCATCCTTAAAATGGCAGAAAAAGAGGAAATATTGTTAAAGGGGGACCTGGATATGCCAGATATTAACTGGAGCATCTTTGCTGCAGGCACATCCAGGAGTGGGGGTCATTCTTGATGCCCTACAAGGGGCATGCCTCAGACAGCTAGTATATGAACCCACTGAGGAGGGAGCAGTCTTAGACCTGGTGCTCTCAAATGGGGATGGAGAAAGGATCTCAGGTTTAGAATTAAGTAGCCATCTGGGAACAAGTAACCACCGAACAGTGTGGTTCATAATTCACTAAAATTCACTAAAAAAAATACCACCAACAGCTTAATTTGGTTCAAGGTCAGTTGGCATTCATCTGTATCCCTTCCCCTGGGTCATGCCTGAAAAAAGGCAGGATTTGTCTAGTGCACTTACCCGGTGAACAAAAACTAAATAAATAAATAATAAACACAGCCATAGAGTCAAGCCATACAAAAGCATGAGTACTGGACTTTAGGAGGGCTGACTTTGGGAAAATGAGAGTGTGCCTCAGAAAAGCACTAGCAAATGGACAAGAAGGAAGGGTGTAGGAACAATGGGGAAAATCAACAGCCATCACAGAGGCAACAAGCCTTTGTGTGAAGCAAATCAATAAAACAAAAAGAAGGAAAAAAACCACAATGGTTCTCAAAAGAGGTGACAGGAAAGGGTAAGGAGAAATGGATAGCATTCAGGAAATATAAGGAAACACAGAAGGAGCAGGGCAAATAACTTTATCAGTTAAAGCAGAAGGAGGCAGGGAAGGCAGTCAGAATAGCAAAGGCCCAAACTGAGGAAAAGATAGCAAATTCTGTTACAAAGTGGGATAAAACCTTTTATAGGTACATTAAGGAGTGAAGGAAGACCAAGGGAAGGATACAGAGACTTAATAAAGGGGAGGAAATGTGGACAGAGGGTGATAGTGAAAAAGCAGGGATACTGAATAAATATTTCTGCTCAGTATTCACAACAGAAGAGGAAGGCGAGGTACCTAAACCAAATAAGAGAAACACTCTCGATAGGGGGATCGATACTAGTCCATTCACAGAAGAAAGGGTTTTGAAAGAACTCTTGAAAGTGAGGGTGGACAAAGCAATGGGACCTGATGGGATTCACCCCAGAATTCTAAAAGAACTAAGGGTAGAACTAGTGACTGCACTGACTACTCTCTTTAACAAATCATGGGAGGACAGGGTGGTACCTGAGGACTGCAGGAGGGCGGATGTGATTCCACTTCACAAAAGTGGGAGCAGGGCAGAGGCAGGAAATTACAGACTGGTTAGTTTGACTTCAGTGGTAGGGAAAATGATGGAATCACTTCTGAAGGAAAGAATTGTTGAGTACCTAGAGGCCAGTGAGGCACAGAGCCCAAGGCAGCATGGATTCACAGTGGGAAGGTCATGTCAGACGAATATAATAGATTTCTTTCACTGGGTGACCAATGCAGTAGACCAGGGAAGGGCTGTGGATATGGCCTACCTAGATTTTAGCAAGGCATTTGACACAGTCCCACACAAAAGATTAATATACAAGTTAGCCAGCATTGGTGGGTCCCAAGGTGGTAGCCAAAAATTGGCTGGACAACAGGATGCAAAGGGTAATAGTAAACAGAGTTCACAGTGAAGAAAGGAGGGTAACTAGCGGGGTACCACAGGGTTCAGTACTAGGACCGGTCCTCTTTAATGTCTTTAAAAGTGACATTGGAGAGCACCTGGAAGGAAAAGCATGTATCTTTGCTGATGACACAAAGATCTGCAACAGGATTGATACACAAGGTGGGGTGGAAAGAATGAAAAGGGACTTGGAAAGGTTGGAGGAATGGGCAAATGTGTGGCGGCTCATATTCAATGCAAATAAGTGCAAGGTAATGCACCTGGGAAACAAAAACCCAGGAGAAGAGTACACAATGGGGGGGTAAGATACTAACAACAAAAATTGAAAGGGACCTGGGAGTAGTTATATCAGATGACCTTAAGGTGGGCAAGCAATATGAGAAGATGGTAAGGAGGGCTGGGGGGATACTGGGATGCATAGGGAGAGGCATCAACAGTAGAAAACAAAAAGTTGTTATCCCTCTGTACAGACAGTTGGTGAAACCCCATCTGGAGTACTGCATGTAGTTCTGGAGATCCCATCTCTGCAAAGACATAGGCAGAGTGGAGCCTGTTCAGAGGAGGGCAACCAAAATGGTGCAGGGTCTGCACCATAAGACACATGAAGAGAGACTAAAGCAGTTTAATATGTATACCCTTGAGGAAAGGAGGGAGAGGGGGAACATGATAGAAACTTTCAAGTACCTCAAGGAAATTAACAAAGTCCAAGAGGGTAGCATCTTTCAGAAAAAGAGATATGCAAGAACAAGGGGGCACAATTTGAAGATGGGGGCGGCTCAGAGGTAATGTTAGAAAGCATTTTTTCACAGAGAGGGTTGTGGATGCATGGAACAGCCTTCCTGAGGAGGTTGTGGAGTCAAGAACAGTGGGAGAATTCAAGAATGAATGGAAAAGACATAAAGCAATTCTAGTGGGGGGGGGTAGGAGGAAGTAAGCTGTTGTTTAACTAGAATCTGCAGTTTATCCATCAGGTAGGGAAATGGGCAGACTAGGTGGGCCAAGCAGTCCTTATCTGCCATCAAATTCTATGTTTCTGCATACCATGGATCCATGATTACTCATATATCTTCCCTCCATTTCCCCTTATCACAGAGGTACTTACAAAGATAAGGCAGTCAGAGAAGTTGATAAACATGATTACCCCTTACTGGCCCAGGAGAGCATGATTTGCCAAGTTGATAGCAATGGTGATGGACAAGTGACAACTAACATCCAGACAAGACATACTGATTCAGGGTCTAGTAATACACCCCAATCCAGGCAATCTGAAACTTATGGCTTGGTTCCTGAAAAGGAGAGACTGCTGACCACAGGCTACTATGACTCCATTATAGACAACATGTTATGATCAAGGAGATCATCAATGACCTTAACTTACTTCAGACGATGGCAAATTTTCACATCCTGGTGCAAGTCAAGAGCAACACAACCAGCAACAGTGTCCATTGTAGACATCCTGTTATATTTGCAGCAAGGACTAGGGAAACAAGGACTAGCATCACTAAGGGTCCAACTATCTGCCATCAGGGCAGCAATAGACAGCATAGACGGCATGGCCCCAGGTACACACCCAGATGTCCTATGCTTCCTGAAGGTGGCCAACAACATCAGGCCCCAAAATAAGTCAATAACACCTATATGGGACCTCACACTGGTTCTCAGTGCCTTCGTGGAACAACCATTTGAGTCCAGTAAAGAGACAGACAAATACTGGCTGGGCCTAAAAGCAGCATTCTTAGTAGCAATACGTTTGGTACGTAGAATAGGGGAACTAAGCCGGCCCAGTAGAATGGAAGGCTTAGGCATCAGTGCCTACCTCCAGCCACACTGGCAACCCATGTCTGAGAGCGCAGTGCCTTACTGAGGGCCACCCAGGGAGGGAGAGGATCAAGCATTCAAAGGCCAGCTCTCCTCTCTCGGGGGGTGGTGGTTTGGCAGCCCTGCCAAATGACTGCCCCCAGGTGGAGACTTGAGGGTAGAATGGGACAGGGGCACCAACCAAAGGGTGGGTGCTGTGGGACTCCATAGCATGCGTATGCCTCAATGTACTCCCACTTATGTGTCACACACCCAGTAAAGGGGAGGGTACAGGAGAAGAATGTTGGAAAAACACCCATGGCAGCAGATGATGATCAGTCCCCCCTCAGGCTCTGCACCTGTGGCCGGGCTAGCCAGATCTTGTGGTCAGAATGTCTCAAAGGTAAGATCCCAGATGAACTGGGTGATGGGGCTGGTGGAGGGTCGAACAGATGGGAGCCACTGGGGGTGACTAGGAGTATAAAGTCTATATGCAGGTATACAAAAAAAAAAGGTATAGGGTAACTGTCACCCTATCATGCAAGGAACCATTCTTATCTTTCACCCCAGAATGGGTAACTCTCAGGACAATATCTTAATTCCTCCCAAAAATAAATTTGGCATGCCACATAAACCAAACCATAAAATTCCCAATGTTATACACAGAACATTCCGGGACAAGAGAGAAAGTCCTAGTCACCCTAGATGTGAGGAGGGCACTGGGAAAGTACATAGGCAGGACTAAGCCATTTTGATGAACTTAAAGACTGTTTGTAGTAGCACAAGGCCACAAAAAGTGTTTGGCAGTGGCAAAAGGGACTATTGCTTCATGACTAAAGAGAACAATAGAGGGGGCTTATATGAGCCAAAACAGGCCTCCACTGGAAGGGGTAGAAGCTCACTCCATCAGAGCAGTGGTGACCTCATGAGCAGAGGAACTGTGTGACAGCCATGTATATGCAGCCGTAACTTGGTCATCAATACACTCATTTACAAGACATTATAGACTGGACACTACAATCCCCAAGAGAGCAACCTTCAGGACTAAAGTGCTAATGATGGTAACCTTGACTGATACCACAGCTTCATCCCACCCAGCTGATGGGGGTCTGCTTATTACATACCCAAAGGTAAGAGATGGAGTGCCATGGACATATAGACAATGCAGTGGTAATTTATTCACCTAATAAAAGTGATAGTGTGCCTGTATATCCATGGCACTTCAGTCCACCTGTAAGGAACCCAGATCCAGTGCATTGTCTGTATATCCATGGCACTATCTTTTGGTACCATACGATTAAATGTTTTACAGTTGATTGAGGCATGTACAGGCAGACTGCTCACACTAGAAGCTATTAAAACAAAGAATATACACCAAGATATGGTCTATTGTTAGTGTCTGTGCATTTATCATGATAGATTATGCCTGTAGCTTAGGAAGTATCCAACTGGAGACAAGAGGAACCTAGGGGGGCTTTGGTGGAAGGGTCAACATTTGATACTGGGTCACATGTACATCTGGCAGCCTCTCAGGTGTGCATACACAATGATAAAGAAATGGAGTGCCATGAATGTACAGGCACTCAATCACCTTTACCAGGTGAGTAAATTACCATTTTCTCCTCATCTTTCTCTGTTCTTTACTCATTAACATTTCCCTAACAATCCCACTTATTGTCCATCCCTAGTGCATACCGTACTAGTGGAAATGAGCTTTGGCTCAACTTGCTTTCCTGCCTGTAACATTTTGCCACATATTTTTACAGCACATGTGCTCTTTTTTAAAAATATTTTATTCCTGTATCAGCCATGCTTTAGTAGATAAGGTGATAAGGTATTTTGTTACCTGGGGATCACATGCCTGAATCATCCTACTGTCATAACCGGTTCTATGTCATAATGGTGATCACCATTTGGGTGAGTAACAATCGCTGAAAATGAATTATGGCGATGTACACTTGCAGCAACTAGAACACCGGCAACTGGTTTTCTATGTTATGCAGGGGTCTGCACCCCCTGCACTCCTCCCGGCACCAACCTACTTAAGGATTCTCAACTCCAGGGGGTGTAAAACTTAAAAAAAAATGAAAACCCCAACCAACGCAAAAAAAACCCCGACTGTGCTCAGGACCAAACCCGGCACCCTTCCAACCCCAGCCCACCACCTACCCACCATACCACATGGCCAGTTTGGCAGCCGACCACCACACTACACCACACATACCCTCCCTTCCCTTCTACCCATCACACGACATGGTCCCTCGCCACCCATGCACGTGCTTATATAGCAACATTCTGTCACTGTACTCGACTACCCTGTATCCATATTTTACAGTTTTCCTTTTAAGTTATTTGTTTATTCTTGTGTTTTTCGCTTAGTTTGTTTTGCTCGGTTGCATCTGTATCGAGCGTCTGATGCGAACGCTGAGCTGTCGTCTGACAACCATTGAGGTGCAGTATTTCTCTGACGGGAGCTAGCGGGTCTGATTTTCAGCATTATACGGGCGTTGAACTGCTTTGTTAGAGCCCGCTTAGAGGAAATATTATCTCGGATGGCCCTGGCTTCTGCAAGACTTGAATGTGGAACTCTACAGTTTTGTGCTGGCTAGCTTGTTGCGAGAAACTGCTGGAGGTTGGAGCTGGAGAGTCCTGGAGGAGTGTAAGATCTTAGACCTCTGCACTTGCTAGACTGGTTTTCAGACTGTCCCTGTATATCTTTTGGGCAATTTTGAGCGCAATTTGAATGCTACCCATGAGTTTTGCGGATTGACTTTTGGAAGTGTAAAGGATGGGACTGTGAGTTCGATTCTGCAAGGGAGAGATGGAGTCGGCTTCTGGCTCTGGTGTGGGCTGAAGGAGCGAAAGGTGGAATTGAAGAAGTTTCTCCTGTGGCAGCTGTCAGGCGAATTGCTGAGGAGGAGTTTTATTCAGCCCTGGCCCAAACCTAATGGTGTGTGGTAAGGTTTGCTGCTGTTGGTGGCTGTCCTTCCGATACTTCCATTCGGTTGTTCGGTGGCTGGTGGGCCGCTGTGGTAACAAACGGGTCTGTGGGGTTTGGGGCTGATGAGACTCTCTCAGCACCTGGCTGTGGATTTAACTTAGGTGCCTGTATTGAAGTGGATTTCTTATTCCTGTTGGGAGAAGAACTGGTTGATACAGAGTGTTGGTTCCTGGCTACTCTGTTTGTTGCTCTCCATGCCCTTTAATAACTTGTGTATTGATGATTAGTGTAGGGGAGAGATCATATGCGCTTTGGCCTAAGGATTTGACTTAAGGAACGATTCTCTATTGCAGAACCGACTGTTCTCTGTGACTTGTGTTTGCTCGCTGGTCCTGGGTGGATGTGAGAGCCCACTGGAGAGACCTAACAACATTGCTTTTGGGTCCCTGGAGGTGTGAGCTCCTGGTCAAGAGAAGCATTACACAAAGTTACTTTGATACTGGATTTTAGTTGTTATATTTTTATTTATTTTCATTTGTTTTTCCCCTTCTGTGTGAGAGACAGTGTGTGGGATTATATTTGTTGACCTCGCCCCTCTATTTCTTTTGCTCTGTGAGAGAGAGCAGAAGAAGGAATTACTTATCATCTTAGAGTGGCTTGGTCTTGCTTTTGTTTATTTATTTTTATTATTTTATATTATTTTATTTTAATTCTGTAGTTTTATTAAGATTGATTCACCTTTCTAGTTGGGTTGGTTGATTTTAATTATTGTTTTATTTTATAATGTGTTGGGGAGGTTTAGTGGCGGTTGGGCATTATTCCCCCTCTAGGCTCAGGGAATTATGCCCTTTTGAGTGCCCCCCACTGCCATCCTACACCTATTTTAGGTGTCGCGCTTCGGGCATATTAAGAACATGGAAAAGGAAGGAGGGAGCTGGGCCTGGGGGGGGCAGGAAGGGGAAGGGCGGATTGGAGTTGTGAGATCCAGGAGATGCCCTGGGGTGAAATGGAGTCAGGATAGAGGTCCTCCCTGTCTTGTCTCCATACCCAAGGGCCCCGATATAAATGGGCAGGTGCTGAGGTCTTCCTCGACAGCTCATCCTGCCTTGGCGGTGTTATGCAATGCCAGATCGATTAAAAACAAGACAACTGTTATAGCTGATCTTGTTGCAACAACTGATCTGGCTTGCATCACAGATACTTGGCTGGATGAAAATGCAGGCCCTATATTGGCCTCGGTAACTCCAGCCGGTTTCTCGGTGATACATCGTCCAAGGCTGGATTGTAGGGGTGGGAGTGTGGCCATTATGTTTAAGACTGAGCTGGGCTTTATTGATGTGCCATTGGGAAGTACCAGATCCTTCAAATATATCCTGGGTGAATGTGTAGGCTGCGGGATTCTCCGGATCTACCGTCCACCAGGAGATGGTGGAGAATTCCTGCAGGAGATAGCAGACTTCATCGTCGAGGTGTTATTGAGGTCCCCCAGATGGATAATTCTGGGGGACTTCAATGCCTGGGTCGACGATGAACTCTCGCATTTTGGTCAAAATCTCCTCCAGCTTATGGGGACGCTGGGCCTATCACAGGTAGTTACCTCCTCAACCCATGTAGGGGGCCATTTGTGTGATCTGATCTTTCTTCTGGGTGTGGAGATTACTGATCTAGGGGTGGAACCGGTCAGCTGGTCTGACCACCACACCATAAGGTTCAGTTTCAGGGTCTCCCCTAATAGGTCTGCCCCTATGGAGTTGGTTCAGTACCGTCCTTTAAGGGGGATTAACCCCAGTGACCTATCGGCGGTACTGGACCTCTCGGGCTTGTCGAGTGAAATGCATGAGTCCAGATGATCTTGTTCTAGCCTATAATAAGGATGTTGGAGATGCTGTGGTCAAGATTGCTCCTGTTCGTGTTCGGCATCTCACTCTTCACCCAAGGAGCCCATGGTTTGATGGATCCTTGAAGGAGATGAGGCGAGTTGGTCGAAGGATGGAGAGAGTTTGGCGGAAGTCCGGCCGTGATGATGATGGTGACGATGACAGGCTTAGACTGATGGCACATTATGATAGCTATCAATCAGAAATCACCCCTAAGAAGGCAGAATTCCTGTCCAGGGAGATTTCTGCTGCACAGAATCGACTGGCTCAGCTTTTCCGGACTGTTGACAGATTGTGCAATCCAATCTGTCTCCAGCCCAGAGAAGCTTTTTATCAGCTAAGATGTGAGCTGTTTGCTTGATTCTTTGCAGATAAGGTTGCCAGCATCAGGTCTGGCATCGGTTCATCCTCCTCTATGAGTGATTGTAGTGGTAGACAGGAAGTGACTGGCACTTTGTCTGTCTGGTCAGGTTTTCACCAGCTGGACTTCAGTGACATTGTGAAGATCATCCAAACACTGCATCCAACCAGTTGTAGTTTGGATCTGGGCCCTACACCTCTTTTGATGGGTTGTGTAGATGTTATCTGCCCGATCCTTGCTGACATTGTCTAGAGGTCCTTGGAGAGAGGAGTCTTTCCTGACTCCCTCAAGGAGGTGGTTGTTTGACCATTCCTTAAGAAGTCCTTCTTGGATCCAGACTGTCTAGCTAACTACCGACCTAACTCTAACTTGCCATTTGTTGGTAAAGTTATTGAAAAGGTGGTTGCACTGCAGTTAGATGATATCTTATAACTCACAATGTCTATGATACTCTCCAATCTGGTTTTAGGAAGAAGCATAGCACGAAGACTGCTCTTGTCCAGGTATTGAACGACCTCCTAATGGCTAGAGATCGAAAGGTATGTACCATTCTGGTCCTTCTCAATCTCTCTGCTAGTTTGACACTGTAGACCATGGTGTGCTGTTGGAGCACCTGTGGTTTTTATGTGGACTGTCTGGTACAGTCCTAAACTGGTTGGTTCCATTCATACCTCACAGACAGGTCTCAGAGAGTGACCACTGGAATTTATTCCTCTAGCACTCACTCCCTGCCTTGTGGGTTGCTGCAGGGCTCTATATTCGCCCCCATGTTGTTTGCAGTGTATATGCTGCCATTGGGATACATCATCAGGTGATGCAGTCTGATTTTTCACTGCTATGCAGATGATACTCAGCTGTATTTGTCCTTTCTGCCCAGACAGAATGATGTGGTCTCTGAGCTAAATAGTTGCCTTGCTGAGATCAGATCTTGGATGAGTTCCAGCTGGTTGAGACCGAATCCAGACAAGACTGAAGTGTTGATTGTGAACCCAGGTCATCCGAGGGTGGGTTTGGGGGTTGGACAACCATCAGGTTTATTACTTGGTGGTGTGCCACTCACTACCTCAGACCAGGTGCATAACAAGGGCATTATTTTTGACGATGGCTTGACCTTAAAATCTCAGGTGTCAGCTGTCATTAAATCCTCTTTTTATCATCTGAGGAATATTGCCCGGGTGAAACATCTGGTTCCCTCAGATGATCTTCCAACATTGGTTCACGCCTTTGTTATGACCCATCTTGACTACTGCAACTCCCTCTACCTAGGACTTCCAGGGGTTGATATCCGCCGCTTGCAGCTGGTGCAGAACACGGCAGCCAGGCTTTTGACTGGGACATCTAGATCCAGTCATATTATGCCTGTGCTCCGCGGGCTGCACTGGCTGCCTATTCAGTGGTGGATCACCTTTAAGGTTGGCTTGCTAACCTTTAAAGCTGTACAAGAACAGGGACCCAGCTACCTCAAAGATCTCCTGGTATCTTACTGCCCCCTCCGCCCTCTCCGTTTCACTGATGAGGGATTGCTAGAGATTCCCAGGGTACGATTAAAGAAGTCTGGTTCCCGTGCTTTTGCTTTTCAGTGCTGACCCTTTGGAATTCTCTACCTCATCAGTTGAGAGAATGCCCAACCGTCAGTAGATTTAAAACTGAGCTTAAAGCTTATTTATTTCACCTGGCTTTCCCTAGTGATTTATAATGTCATTTTTTAATGTTATTTATATTGGCTGTCTGCTTTTATGTTAAGCGCCTTGGTTTTGAAAGGCGCTATAAAAATAAAGTTGAATTGAATTGAATTGAATCCAGTCGCTACCCTTCCAGGTAGCCCAGAACATAGGTGCAGTGATTGAGTCACCCTTTTTGAAAGAGTTAATTCACAGTCGCCATTTTCACTGGATACTGTCATGGCATAGAGGTGTCTGCCCCGATGTTCACTGATTGGGATCTGTCTGAGAGATAGCTCTGAAACCACACTGATGTACCAACTGAGCAGCCAAGGTTCAGCAGTTTGGCAAGGAACAGATTGTGATAAACCAAGTCGAAGGCCTTTGTTAGATCTGTGAATTCAGCACCTATGGTGTTCCCAGAGTGCATGTTCCTGAGGATGTGGTTGTTAAAATGTGCCAGGGCAGATGTGGTGATGTGGTGTTTCCTGAAACTGTGATGTTGTGGGCAAAGCAGGTTGTATTTATTAATATATTCAATGAGCTGGTAGTGGACTACCTTTTCAAGGTGTTTGCAAAGTGGGGGAGGATGGAGATAGGCTTGTAGTTGTCAGAGGAGAGGGGTCACTTGCCTTGAATATGGGGACAACTTTGGCATTCTTCCATATGGTGGGCATGGATGATGGAGCCAAGGCAAGGTTCTAAAGAAATGTAAGGGGTTCAGAGATGCAGGGAGCAATGAGCTTAAGAAAGTGAGGAGAGAGTATCGTTACCTGACTGCCTCTGTTTGGGAGGCTCATTAGTAGTTTGAAAGTGTCTATAAAAAGAGAACATAAATTGCATCTACTTTGTCTACTTTAGACATAGAAAGAAGCCAAGAAGGGTGGAAACCCTTAAAGGAGTATCACTTAAATTTCATAAACAATCAATGTTTTCTTTTAAATTAATGTAAATAAGTGAATATGTAATGACAAGGATTGTAGACTTACTATGGAGTTCACAAATAGTTAGCTTCTGTTCCTTTTTAGTTGAACAGTATAATGCAAAAATAAACTAATCAACCATGTGAAATCATTATGTTTCATGGGTGTTCAGTCCTTGCATTTTTTTTAAAAAACAAGCACTGACCAGCGCCAAATGTTCACTTGCTTGTATTTTCTATTTAGTTAATAAGCACATGTAGCACAGCCATTAAAATTTACAAAGTAATATCACAAGTTATAATAGTGACTTTATCATGATTGGAAAATGAGGAGGTTCACACATGATGCTGTTTTTTTCAGATTGTGATCAAGAATTTTAAAAATATAATTTTTATTACCCCAGGATATAAACAGAATAGGTGTAATTTTTCAAATGCCACCTGAAATGTGATTATGTGTATAACTGTGAAAACAGATTTTGGAAGGGGATTTGAAAATTATACCTGCCATGTTCCTGAGATGAGGTAAAAAATGAGTATTCTTAAAGGAGATAGGAAAGTAGGCTTGCCACTAAAAGGCAGGTCAGGTTGTCCTGGGCCCCAGCCAGGAATGTTTGCAGAGGGGAGGGCGGAGGGGGTGGGGAAGAGGAGGGGTCTACAAGGAAAGGGGAGGGACTATGACCTCATGGATGATGTCAGCCTGCCAGGTCTGGAACTCACTGGCTATTGGTCAGGGGGAAGGGCCAGAGGGGTTCTTAAAAGGGGTCCTAGGGGGCTACTTAAGGGTGGATAACCCTCAGTAAGCCTCTTTCTTGCTGTAAAATTCCCCACTCACCCTCCCTGGAAGAAAGAGGAAGGGTTCAGGACTAGGCACATAGCCAGGTGAGGCACAGGAGTAGGTGACCTTGGACAGGGCCCGGCATGGGCCATGTGCAGCCACAGAAGGGTGGCCAGGGTCTGGGGGCTAGATGGAGTCCAGACAGATGGTAGGGGAACAAACAAGGGAGCAGAGGGGGAAAGGGTGGGAGCAAAGGGAAAAAGGGGGTCAGGTAGAGGGGGAGAGGTGGTAGGTACCATGGGCTGGGGACAAGAGAACCCAGGCATGGGAGTAATTGGGGAGGGGGGAGGGATATAGAACTAGGTGGTGGATCACTGTGTCCACACCTGGTGGGGGGAGTGGTCCAGATAAGGTGGTACCCAGTGACATGGTGACAAAAAGGGGGGGCCAGATCATGGTGTCTGGACCCCATGAAGCAATGGTGAAGGAGGAAGAGGCCAAGTGAAAGAACCATGAGAAGGAAGACAGGACTGTTATGTCTGAGAGGTGATGTGGGACTGTTATGTCCAAATTACCAAACTATAAATACTGATCGTTAGTCATGAAAGTGGGATGTAATTTATGAATATAAGATGTGCCTTTAATAAATATTTGTCAGCGAGCATCCAAAAGTGACAAAGTAGTGGCCTGAGTTATTTCCGGGTGTAGATCTGGGGACAATGATTTTTACATTAACTACCCTCCCATATTCCCTTCCATGCCGGATATGTATTCTGATATGCTTTGATGATGTTTTGATAAATAAATAATCTAGCTTTGGGGGGCCCTCAGATCTATGTAGAGTTCCACTCTCCTCACCAGCTATTGCTTTTTCTTTTCCTATTTCTAAGACATTCTATGACATCAATAATTCCAGTTGAATGCTATTCATCTGAATGGCCTGGAATGGTATTATTGATATCGCAGAATGTTCAGGCATTAAGAAAAGAGAGAGCAGCAACTGCTGAGGAGAGAGGGATTCTGGGGAGTTAACATGGCTGCAAAATTAGATTATTAATTGAACAAAAAAGGTTAAAACACATCAGAATGCTGGGTAGACAATAAAAGAACAACTGGAGTACATTTAGAGGTGTAAAAAAAACTGTCTGCTATCACCTTCAAAAGGCAGGTTCAAAAAGCAATTGAATTCCATCATTATGAGTAAATGTTGAAAATGTCAATGCTTTTTCATAACTTTGTTGCTTTTTGAGATTTCAACCCCAAATTTACAACATAGTCGTTTTATGACACCATCTTATTAATAGGTGTCATTTATAAAATCCTGGCCAAAATGACATTTTGTAGCATAAGCATGAAAATATGTTCTGGGCATTAATTTGAAAAATGACACCTCTCATGTTAATGAGGTGATGTAAAGCAATTACTATGCTAAAAAGTTGAAGAATTACAATGTTTTCTTACAACATTTTGTTTTTTGAGATTTTGGCACCAGTCATTCAACACAGTCTTTTTATGATCCCATCTTATGAACATGACATGACTTATGAAATCCTGGCCAAAACATAATTTTGCAACGTGAGTGTAAAAAGAAGTTTTGGGCAGGACTGGAAAAATAACACATGCCAGGTTCATGAAGTGTGGTAACAAAAGGGCTATGTAGAAAATTTGGGGTGAAAATCAGCAAAAAATAACAACATTAAGAGTAAACATTAAAAACTGTTAATATTTCTTCATATCTGCATTGTTCTGTAATCCCAAAGTTTCAACATAGAGCTTTTATCACCCCACCTTATGATCAAGATAGGTGGAGTTTTTTAAATTCTTTCAAAAAGGTGATTTCATGGAGCAACTGTGAAAGTATGTTGGAGGAGATTTGAAAAATTACACCTGTCTTGCTAGTGAGGTGGGGGGGTTAAAAAGAAGGTTATGTTAAAAGATTTGGGGCAAAGAATGTCTAAAATGACAAAGTTATGAGTAAAAGTTCAAAACACATTAAAAATCCATTAATTAGCTTACCTTGTTTTCAGAAGGTCTGCAGTTGAGCACCATAGGTAGAGAAGCTTCAACAGTTGGGATGCATCTTAGGTAAGTGAGGTATGGGGTGGTATGGTGATGGATGCTAAGAGGGAGGTTGGAGTGAGGTGTCGGTGGCTAGAAAATATTGATGGTTGGTTTTCTTCCTTTCAGATTTTGAAAAAAAGAACAATGAGGGTTTTTTTTTCACAGGTTACACCCTGGGGATTAGTCACCCCCGTGTCAGAGGGTTAATTAGCAACACTAGGGATGGGTACCCTTGTGTCACATACAGTTGTGGGGAGTGTTAGCCTTACTGGGGGTTGGGCACTTAGGAGATGGATAAGGGGGTGAGGAGATACTGGTGGCATGATTGAGCACCTGTCACGGGTTTTTTGGAAAGGTTGCTGGGTGGGAGAGGGTGATATCAGTGGTGAAACTGAGCACCCATCACTGATTTTAATTAACAGCCAGGTCAGGGGAAAAGGGATACCAGTGGCACAGTTGGGCACCTTCTGCCAATTTTGTGGTCAGTAATGGAATTGATCACCCACTTCTGGTATTGTTGAAAGGTTGTTGGATACTGACATGGTGGCTACAGACAGGAAAAAGCTCTAGCTAGTTTGCAACATCTCTACCACTCACTGAGAAACAAAGTACTAAACAGTAGCATTTATGAACATAGTAAACAGTATCACATATGTGTAATGAAATGCAGGGGAAAAGTTTCAAGCAGGAATTAGGAGTTACACAAGAAAACAAACTTCCATCTTGCATTTTCCAGCTTTCAAGCAGGAATTAGGAGTTACACAAGAAAACAAAATTCCATCTTGCATTTTCCAGTTTTGTTATAGGGCAATGACTTCAAAGAGAAAAGAAGGAGAAAAGCAGAGCATGGAAGGAAGCAGGGAGGAGAGTCAGTATTCTGAATCTGTGATGGATGAACATGCACACCTAAAAGCTATGTCACAGTTCAGACAGATACTAAATAATTCACATGCTTTGCCAGTGAACATTATGAACTTGACCTCTAGAAAAGGAGGGTAAACCCATTACTATAAGAAATAAAGTAAACTGGTGTATATGAGCCTTGTCTTGTTCATTTATGTTGAAAGGCCAAAATGCTTTACTTGCTATTTTCAAAACACATGTAAGCAGAGTAACAGAGACCCACAGCTAAACTGATCAATGAGTGTATGAACATGTGTTACATGCTGTTTACCTTAGCATAAGAATTAATTCCATGGGCTGCAAGCACTGGAATAAGTATCATGCAAATGTATGGGTTGTGCAACATCTGTGACATTCCCTGAGAAACCTCGTCATAAATAGTGGACAATATCAACGTAATAAACAGTAGCATGCACTGTATGTGGAATAAAAATCAGGGGAAAGGTTTCACATAGGATTAGGAATTGTACAAGAAAATCCACTTTCACACTGCATTTTCTAGTCTTGTGAGTGGACAACAACTTCAAAGGGAAAGGAAGAGAAAGGCAGAGAGTAGGCACAGTTAGGGAGAAGATTCAGCATTAAGAAGCTGTGATAGGTGGATGAGGCAAAAGCCCAATCACAGCTCAGACTGATACCAATAAGTCTGCATGATTTGCATGAAAACAAAAAGCTGTTAAGGCCTATTGAGTTCATTAGTATCCGTTTTGAGCTGAAACAGTATTACAATGAAATGTGTTTTTGTTTAGGCAAATGTAGAATCATAGCACCAGAAAATGTAGTTTGTAAAGCAACTTTTTAATGTGCAGGTACACATAACATATTGTAACAAACCAACCATGAGGCAACCTGACCCAAAACCACACTGAAATATTTAATTTATACTTTCTCATGAGGTTTCCCTGAGGAAGCATGAGTGAAATGTTGGAACATGCACAATAAAGAGCTTGCTACCTGCCCAATGAAGTTAATTCTGAAGTTGCTGATGCCATGTATTTTTTTTATGCCTGCTTGTTTTTTTAGCTGTGACCATAGCACTGTCCTTAATAGGTCCTCTTCTTGAATAAATCATTTTATTCCATTTATTATTTAACAAAAACAATGCTTTTTGATTAATTGTAAACATTTGCAGTATATCAAATTTTTAGGATACTCAGAGATCCATTGCCTGAAAATTAACAGGCAAGATGTATATTTCTAAGAACATAGTTGGGTCTATGTTATCAATGACATACAGGATGGATGTAGCATAGAACACTTCATGCTTAGAAGCTTTACAATTGTACATGCTGTTCTTGAAGTTAATGTTTGTTTTGGTTTCTATTAAATTAACTCACATTCTTCCTTAACACAGTACCAGGCAGAAATGCTTTAATTTTAACAATGTTGCAGTTTGGTCTGTCAAAAAAAAAAAAAAAAGCAAATCTGCCTGTCTGCCATCTGCTATCTGCCCATCTGCCATCTGCTATTAAAAATACATCATACAATTAAACGTGCACAAAAAACAATAAAGCATTTTATAGTCTCTTTTTCTCTGGCTAGAATTATGGTTCCAGTGATACGTGTATGAGATCCAAATGACATTTTTCTAACATTATCAAGGATAATGTGAAAATATTTGTTTTACTGCATGGAAGAAAAGACAATTAAGAGAGGCATACAACAGTTTTAAGACTGCAAATAGGAATTGCTTGGCTTCTCTTAAAAACAAAAGCTATAGTAGCATCCATCATTCTGTTCTTTTACTTACATTAGTTTAGCAATTATTAATTCATAAGGCCACGTGTTACTGAAATGCCTCAGGCAGTAAAAGTAGGAGGTAATACATCAAGGTGGTCAGGTGAAACAGGACTTTGCAATAAAACATTGTCTCACTTGGATATAGTCCTAAATATACTGCTTGCAAGCTCTGCTGCAGTGTACCACCACTTGCAGTGCTGGTTAAAAACAATAGGCTGAGAAATAATGGCACAATGAAAAATTATTTCTGACCAGGGGCTCATCTAACATAAAGAAGTGTTTCAGTATTTCGGTTATGAAAAATGTAGACCTTATTTCCATATTTGTGAGATCATTACATTGCTGCAGATGATACAGATTCAGTTCTTTTAAAAATGTCTTCACAACAGCATGGAGTATATCCTCCAAAGACCACTACGTTGTGTTGAAAACATGAACAATTTACTATTATATGCTGCACTAGGGTCTGTTCTATCAAATGCTACTTACAGATTTCAATGTATTATAATGCAGCTGGCAGAATCACTATAGAGACAAGGGAGTAACATCTCAGCATGCAGCATTATGGTTACTAAACAAACAAAAACAAAATGGCTTGTAGAACTCCCAGTAGATGGAGCACCAGGCCCAGATCCCCAATGCCCCTACATGTTCCCTAGTAAATGTCCCAATGAAACTCAGGAACCTGGGATGTACAGGCCCTACCTCATCCCCACCTGGGTGGCAAGCCATGGTTACATGGGGGATTGATCACTCCAGACTCCAGGTAAGAGGGTGGGGACCAGAAGGCCATAGGTGACTCCCAAAGGGAGTTGAGTGCCATGAGTGGGGGGAGTATAAACAGTAAGTTAAAAAAAAGACTAAGTTGACTCATTTTAAAGAAACATGTGCAATATGTGTTTTTTTCTATAGTGGACTACATGGAAAGTTGTCCACCCTCCCTTAAAAAAGAAATTGGGTTTCATGCACCAGAGATTGCTGCAAACCCCAGGTGTGCCAGTGATATGCACTGGGCTTGCAGCAATCGACAGCAAATTGATTTCTATCCCTTGTGACAACTGACACATGCTAGACCATCTTTTTGTGGTCTAGTGTGTGTCAACAATGGGGACCATTTTAACAGACCTCACACCCAAGATTTGGTGCAAGCTGCCATAAAGCAAGTAAATGGGCAGAAATGCACCCAAGATAGTAAAATCAGATACAGTTGTGAGAAACAGGAATGGCACACATGTGGGACTAAAGTGGTGTGATGCAGGGCTTGATGAAAGCCCTGTGCCTCCATTTGGAAATCCAGACCATTGTCTCTTCCACAATGACATGATCTGAACACCATGTGTAACTCTATGCAATGTTTATAAGCATAAGAGAAATATTATGTCATGCCTACTCATAAAGGCAAATCCAAACATAATTTCAGAAGCCTTGGGTCTCCTATATTAAAGCTGAGTTACATGGTCATGCCCAGTACCCCATCAAAGAGCTTTGATGGTGTTACCTTGACAGTACACTGGGCTTGGTCATTTAATTCAGTTCAGGTTGAATCAAATGGACCAACATTTCCTGCAATGACTTTGAATTTACCTGATGCAAAATGTAACCATTTGCTTAAATGTTATTTTTTTCAAATTGTAAAAAAAATGAGAAGGGGAAATATTAATTGAATGTAAGACTGGTTATTAATGCAAATGCAAATCTTAATAGGGACAAATGTACCTATGTACCTATGAAATTGTTCTGACACCTGCAAATATATGGATGTTGTTTGCTCTTCACTGTTGGTATGTACCAAATCTTCTGTTACCTCCTGTTGTCATATTGCATCTGTGGTGCTGTCTATGTGTTGAATCTATTGGAACTGATGTGGAGCCTTTGGAAACGAGTCCTTGACTCAAAGGGTTGTAATTCCAATATGTATAATAAATAAATAAATACCTAGTGAACAATACAATGTAAACAAATGAACTCCAGTGGGTGGACAATATATCCTAGAATGTATTGTAATCTCCAAGAGGAATTGCCCTGGACTGGTCTTAAAGTAGGTTATCAGTACTAATATTTAACTATAGAGTTGATTCTTACAACGGTTGTTGTGTTTTCGCCTGTGAAAAATGTCAAATATTAATTATAAAAATAAAAAAGAGAAGAGGCAAAAATTAAAATCCTATTCAATGAATAGGATACACCCTTGAGTCAAGGATGCAGTTATAATTATTCCTAATAGAAATACAAGACAAGGCATGATCTGATTGCAATTAGAAGGTAAGAGTTACACAATATAATATAAATTCATAACACACAATTTCATCACAGTTACAGTACATTCCAAATACACAACACACAAAGAGATGGACTACAACAGAGAAGCCATAAAATGTACATTGAAGCCATGATGAAAACCAATTCTGCAGAATTCTACAGCAGAGTTGTTGCAGGAAACAAGGCAGTTTCAGTGGGAGTTAATCCTTTGTGTCATGCAAGAATCTGTGACACTGCTCTTCATTCTGGCAGGATTCACTGTAGTTCAGCATAACTGAGAGCCTGTCATAGGAATTGAACACAGTCAAGGACTGATGGCATCAGTGTACCTATCCAGCCACAGCATAGTCTACAGTAGGTTGTGAGCATGCAAATGGTTCCACCTGTAAAAGTGGCCAAACATGGGAATGAGGTAGGCCAAAGTGTGGATGCAAGATAAGTTGTCCCAAACCAGAGTGCTGGCATGAGAGAAGCAGTCAGTGCTTGCTCTGGTTTTCATTGGGTGGATATGTTGTTGAAGACTGATAGCAGATCTGAGCCCCCTCCTGGATGCAGTAGGTCTAGGCTGTAATAGAGCCAAGCTGTGGTTCGGCACCATTCATCCAGTAAATTATTGCCATATATTTGTACATGAAGTGTAGATGATAAAGTCATCTGTTGTCAATTAGGTCCAACCAGTTCAATTTTCTATAGAGTGTGCAACATTGGCTATCATGGAGAGCATTAGTACAAAGCAAGCAAGCCTGTTGCAAAGAACAGTTAGCTTATTCAGTGGGGTTTTATTGGTCCCTCAAATAAAAAAAAAAGGCCCATAGTCCAGGCAGGTAGTTATCACTGCCTTTACTATGAGCAACATAACCACTGCCCTTATGAATACTTTCCTTGGAAAGCACTCCTGTACCATGTGAATGGATACATTAGGAACAGGAAACAGGTTTCCCATTTGAAGGTATATACCGTATCTCAATTATTTGTCTATGTTGCTGCCTCCCAATGGCTACCTGCAGCCTTACCACTTTGGAATCTGATCCCACCAGATCTCCAAACCTAAGCAAGGACAGTTCTGGTCTGTAATCCAAAGGGAGACCTCAAATGAACACCAGGTGCTGCAGGAAGTGGTACTGGTAGCCTTGCAGGACACACTATCCCCTTCATTATAAGCAACCATACTGATCCCCAAGCATGGTGTTGAGAAGACAGTGTGCTGCCAGGAAATGCCATCTTTTAGAGGAGACTTTAAAATCCATTCTGCTTGCTCGGATGGTTACTCAGGTGGACATTGAAGATTCCATGATATTTCTCAAAAGTAGTAGGGACATTTTTCTGGTGTCCTGCCTCAATTTCCACATTTACTAACACCTCCCAAGGCAATCCTGGTTGTATATTAATAAGTACTTCCTTTCTTCTCTAACCCTGAGAGGCTCCAGGATGGTCCTAAAATTGGGAAAACATTTCTTAGCCCTTCTTTCCCTGTCATTAAAAATAAATGAATGAATGAATACATGAATACATACATGCATACATACATGCATAAATACATGTATATATGACTGTAATTTTAGATTTAGAATAATGAGCATTCCACAGTGGCTAATATAGTGAACTGCAGAAATGGCAGTATCATTTATATAGCAATTGTGGAGTCCAATGTAAAGGAAAAAGGCACAGATTTGTTGCCATTTCTCTTTATATTTGAACAACAAAAAGAAGGTTGAATAACTAGTCTTACTTTAAGGATATTTGAAACTAGGTACAGTAGATGTGATCTCTGTTACATTGCTCCTTTTGGAATTTGTTTCATTAATCAGAAGTTCTGGTTTATGTTTGTAGCTGAATAAAACAACTCCAAACTTAAAACATAGGAATAATTTGTCATTTGAATGGTTGGCAAATTTATTTTTTAATGACTGTCTCCAAAGCTTAAAGCCTTATGCTTATGGTCCAAATTGCTCTAACTGAATGAAACGGCTTCATCAAAAAGTTTGCCTGGGCTGCCATTATTTGTATAAAAAGAAATGAAAATGTTAATGTTTTTTGAAGCAACCCACTCTAAGTGAGTTTTGTTTGGGGTACATTTTGCAAGTGTACTATGCTCAGGCAGAAACGCATATAATGGCAGCATTTGGTATCTCATTAACAGTCACTAACCACAGATCTTTCTCCTCTATTAGGCCACACCTTTGGAACTATAAGCTGTTGGTGTTAGGACCACATGAAAAATGTTGCTAGTTGGCGGCCACCCACAGTGACGTGCAACATCTATGTGTATCTAAAAGTGGGCAGCCCCATCACACTTTTCCCACCATCAGTCATCCTCATCAAACCTACTGAAGGAAATTCTTTATCTGATTTTTCACAAAGACAGAGTCTTTTTGCATATGAATCCTAAGTTTTTTTTCCTAAAGGTGGTATCTGAATTTATACTGAATCAAATGATACACCTTCCTCTATATTATCCTGAGCATGCCAACCACAGTAAAGCACTACTTCATTATTTGGATGTACATAGAATAATTTGTATATACATAGAATACTAAGATACTATATTACTTGCACCAAGGACTGCTGAAAGTCCTCTTTGCTTTTTGTTTCATTCACCCCTTTGAAAGAGGGTGATACTGTGTTTAAACAATGCCTATCCAAATGACTGGCACATTGTATTATGTTCTATTATTGGAAGTACAGTAAGGAAATTCCTGGTGCTGTTCATGGTCAATTCCCAAGGGGTATGGACACTTTGTTTGCTTATTTTAAAAATGTACCTGCTGCTGATACATGTACTGCAGCTACATGAAGAACCATTCACACTTTCACTAAACGTTACTGTCTGGACATCGTCTCTCATAGACGTGCTGGCTTTGGGCTTGCTGTACTTCAAGGCCTTCTGCCTTGATTAAATATAAGACTTCTCCATCCTCCCAGTTTACTTTGTACTGCCTGGGAATCATTCCAAATGTGTGGCCTAATGGAGTAGATATCCTTGAAGAAGATAGAACAGTTATGTAAGAACTTACCATAACAGTAGATCTTCGAGAGAATGTACAGTAGGTCAGGTCAGGAAACTACACGTAACTACAGACCAGTCCGCCTTACCTCCATTGTAGGGAAGCTAATGGAGACCATTCTTAATGACAGACTAGTGATCTTTCTGAAAGCAAATGGCCTCCAAAATGAAAGGCAAAATGGGTTTGTCTTGGAAGATCCTGCCAGACCAACCTGATTGACTTTTTTGATTGGGTGACAAGGGCACTTGATAAGGGCCATGTGGTGGATGTCCTGCATCTGGACTTCAGCAAGGCCTTCGACTCAGTGCCACATAGAAGGATGCTCAGAAAACTGAGGAACCTGGGAGCTGAAAAGAAACTGGTAGGATGGGTTAGGAGCTGGCTACAGGACAGGCAGAAGAGGGTCATAGTAGAGGGAGAACTCTTGAAACCCAGAGCTGTAACCAGCAGGGTCCCACAAGGCTCAGTAACAGGACCAGTGTTATTTAACATCTTCACTGGCAACATAGCAAATGGGATTAAGAGTAAAATCAGCCTGTTCACAGATGACACAAAGATCTGTGTGAAGGTGGACAGTATGGAAGGGAGACAAGCACTCCAAGAGGACCTGGCAAAGCTTGAGTGCTGATCAGACATATGGCAGCTGAAGTTCAACACTAAGAAGTACAAGGTCATACACTTGGAAGCCAGAAACCCTTGGAATAGCTACTGACTGGGGTGGGGAGTGCAGTTAGCCACTTCAGAGGAGGAGAGAGATCTGGGGGTAATAGTCACAGGGTACATGAATCATTCTGCACAGTGCAGAAAGGTGGCAGCCAAAGCTAATAAAATGCTGGGGTGCATTGGCAGATGAATCACCTCAAGGAGAGAGAGGAAGTCATCTTGCCATTGTACAGGTCACTGATGAGATAGCACTTGGAGTACTATGTGCAGTTCTGGTGCCCCTATTTAAAGAAGGACGTCAAGCTACTGGAGGGGGTACAGCTTAAGGCAACAGAGATGATGCTAGGTCTGGGGGACAAAAGCATATGAGGAAAGACTGAAGGAGCTCAACATGTATTCCATGAAGGACAGAAGGGAGAGTGATGATATGATTGAGACCTTCAAATACTTAAAGAGCATGAATAGGGTTAGTACTGAGGGCATTTTCAGACTAAAGAGGGGGTAGGAACACGAGGGGGCACAGTCTGAAATTGGAGCGGGGAAGATTTAAGAGGGAAATGAGGAGGCATTATGTCATGGAAAGGGTGGTAGCAAGGTGGACCGCAATGCCAGAGAAGGTGATATCACTGAAAACTGTGGGCAGTTTTAAAAGGGGGTTGGACAGGGACAAAGAAAAGGCCAAATCTGAGGAGAGGCTGGGAAGGGGGAGTTGGTGGAATGGGTGGATATATCAGATGGATGGGGGGGATAGCTGCAGTAGATTAGACTGGGAGCTACACACTCAGGCAGACTTGATGGACTGTTATGGCCTGTATCTGCTGGCATTTTCATATGTTTGTATGTCCTCCATTATGCCATGTCATCCCTCCCTCCTTCCCACTGTTGCTTTCAGTGGGTTCATATCAGATGCTGGGCTGGATTCTCAAAAGGGCCGAGAATGCTATGAGCCCCAGGTGTGCAGAACATATGGCAAAGGGGTATTTTTGCATTCCCTGGCCATTGATTGGGATTCTCAATCTCATGTGCCAATTGAAACAAGTTAGAGCAGCTTTTTCAGGTCTACCTTTCAGCAATCTCAGGTAACCTTTTTACGGGGCTTGTGCCAAACAGTTGGTGCAAGCTGCTGTAGATTGGCAAAATTGTCATGAATGCACCCAATCTTCTTGAAATCGGGTGCAGTTTGTGGTTAAGTTTTCACCCCCTATGCCTAAAACCTACTCTTCACATCCTGTCTCCAGTCCCATGCCTCTCTTTATATTCCTGGTGCTGGTCTAATTTCCTGGTTCCCCATTGTTGAAGGTCCTCTGAGACTAATCTCTGGAAGTTAATTTATGAGGAGTGAGGGGCTGCCCATGTTGATATACCCATAGATGCTGCATGTCATTATGGGTGGCCCCCAGCTAGCAAACATTTATTTGTGGTCCTAATGCTGATGGTTAATAGTTCCAAAGGTGTGGCCTAATGGAGAAAAAAGATCTGCTGTTATGTTAAGTTCTCATGTAACTGTTCTTTATTAGTGGTTGAACTTGTTTGAGTAGCTGTGCTTTATTTATGTTTTAAACAAATTATTTGTTACATTTTTAACATGTTTACCCTTTTTCTGTTGGCTCACGCTTGTGCGCCAGCCAACATGTTGCAGTAGTAGTAGCAGATTTGGAGGTGCGGTCACTGTGGTGATAAGGCACACATCAGTAGGTGTGTCCCTCATTCCCCAATATGCCAGCATGCTGGCATTGACACCAGCAGTATGTAAAGTGGCCACTAGATCTAACAAAAGTGCCACTGCAATGAAATGCAAGCTCGTCATGCAGCGACACAATAACACACCTCCCTGGCATGCCTTTACTGGTGACATATTTCACCAAACATGGCAGCACTGACTGCCACCACTGACTTCAGGGGTGCCCAATCCCCCTGTCGGCATGCCCTGACCCACTTCATTTGCCGACGGGGGACCCCACTGCCCATTGGCATAATGCCCCCCTTCAATTTCCAATCGTGCGCCAAGAGGGTGCCCAATCCTCCTCGGCATCATGCGCCCCCCCAACAGTCTTTCTTTGCTTATGGGGGACCCAATCCCTGTTGGCTTCAGTCCACCCTGCCCAGTTCATTTGCTGATGGGGAGACCACTCCCATTGGCATAATGTCCCAACCCTGATTTGTGCTTGTAAAAATGAGGGGTGCCTAATCCCCCAGCATCAAGGCCACCCCCACCCATTTATGTGTTGACAGGGGCCCAATCGCCATTGGCTGTGGTCCCTCCTCATATGCAGGTAGTACACTGGTAGCCCACCCCAGTGTACCAAGCAACATCTGTAAAAAAGAAAACCAATCCTCATTGTCTTTTTTTCCTCGTGGTCTCTCCTGCCCCTCCCAACCCGCACCCACCCTCTGTGTACCCTGCCTCCCCACACCCCTCACCCCATACTTACTTCCAAAGCCCGGCGCGATGATCTTCTGTTGACTGGGAACACGTCTTCACTCTTCAAAGCCAACCGTGAACTGAAGAAATGCCTGTAAGCTGTATAATGGCATAAATAGGGTTTTTTCAACTTTGGTGCATATCTCGGGCATTTTTGGGAATTGTGGCACCAAATTTTCAACATGGGGTTATTGCGACCCCTTCTCATGAATTCATTCACTGTCATGGCATTATTTGGTCCTGAAAAGGTGATTTCATGGTCTCTGCGTGGAATCACCTTCCAAGACCGATTAACGAAACCACAGTGCCACTGTTCATGAGGTGGGCTCTCAAAAAGCCTATGTTACGGGAGATCACGTGATGCAGAGTGCTGAGTAGAAGCTCTTTCAAGAAGCTCCTGCCTCCCGATCACTAAGTCAGCTTTTTTGGACATCTGAATTCTTTAATTTCCTCTGTTTTCAAGATTCAGTGCTGTCTAAACACTTTGGAAGTCTGGTTTGAGTGTAATTTTGGCCGATGGAGGATTACATGAAGAAAGCCCCGCAAAAGCACATCCCGCCCAGCTACTCCTGAAAAGGCCTCTAAAAAATCCAGGGCTTTGGGTGGGCCTGAGAGGCCTGATCCTCCAAGTCAATTTGGAGAGCAGGAACCTTTAACGCTCACTAGGTTCCTTGAAGAGTTTAAGCCCTTTTGTGAGGAAATGAAAGAAATTGCAATGGATCTGAAGTCTCTTTCTAGAAAATTAGATGAAGTCTCACTATCTGTCTCTGATAATACAGCTTGAATAGTCTCAATAGAGAAAAAGTTGGAAAATCTCAATCCTGATCTGGTCTCTATGCGTCAGAAATTATCTCGTCTCGAATCCAAGCTCGAAGATCTAGAGGGCTGCAGCTGTAGAAACAACATTGTGATACTCGGGTTACCGAAGGGAGAAGAAGGCCAACATGTTGTGGCATTTGTCCAGAAGTTGGTGGAGCGGGTGGCCAGCCCCTCTCCCTTTGGCCCTGGCTATATTATAGAGTGAGCTCACAGGTCCCTATGGCCTAAACCTTTTCCGGAGAACCCCCCCATCCCATTATCTGTCGGTTTTTGAACTACTTGGAGAGGCAGCAATTTCTGCAGAAAGTGAGAGCTTTGCAAGAGGTTCACTGGGAGAACATGAAACTGAGAATATCACAAGATTTGCCTGGCTCGGTTTGCATGAAGCAAAAAGCGTTCCATCCTATTGTTTCCAAGATAATTGCGGCAGGCTTGAAGTTCAGGATGGGATACCCAGCCAGGTTACAGGTTCTAATAAATGGATCCTGGTCTAACTACGACGATCCTGAAGTTGCCCTGATGAGCCTTAAGTCTACGTTACCAGACCTATTTAAGGATCCCTGAGATGTTGTGCTCATAGAACGGAGAGCTGTGTGAAGCGGAGAACTGGAACTCTTTGTTTTTTTTTCCTTTTTTGGGAAGCCGTTCAGTGCAAAGATGAGGGGAAATTTCCCCTGTTTTGTTTGGACTGGTGGGATCAGCGCAGGCCCCGCTTGCTATTAGTTTCCTTGGCTCCATTCACAGAGGGCCCATGCTGGTTAAGAGCAAAGGACACTTAGGGTCTCAGGCCTGATTACGGGGGGAACAATATATCAATATATCAAGTTTTAGTATTTTCTGTGTGATAAACATAATAGAGAGGGGAGTTGGTTTTGTTGAGATTTAGATTTGGAGTTATTTCTTCTGGATTGGAATTAGAATGGTCTTGGGCTTTCTCTGTAGTTCATTCTCACTTTGTCATGACCTGGAACTGGTCACTAGAGGGCGTATCAAGCATTAGTAATTCACAAGGATGCAGCCCTCAATTTGAGGGGGATTTCTCCGAATTTTCTCACTAGACCTGAGTGCAGGATAGTTAATTCTCACACGGAGAGCCAGTGCACTTGGAGGTGGGTTATCTCTGGGAAGACGTGTTTTTTCCTGCCTTCCCTTCCTGCGATGTGATTACTATCCTTTTCTCGATTCCTGCTCTCAATCTGTGGTGCAGGTCACTCCCCCTCACTGGGTTCCTGATCTGGTTTTGGTCCCTCCATGGTTGCCTCGTGAGGCAAGGATGATTTCTGTTTTCTCTCTCGGTTTTGTTTGGGTTTCCATGGTTACCTGGGTTGTGCATGGATCTCACTGTGGCCCTTTTCTAATAGGTTCCCAATAGGTTTATATTTAGGTGGGATTGTAGTGAAAGCCCAGGACCATTCTCTCTTTTTTGGGAATAACCAGCACTGTGTTTTCTATATGAAGATAATGAAATGTAAAAGTTTCTATTATACAATGGCAAGAAAAAATTCTGACCTCTAATTGGTCAGACTGGGACTGGACCCATGATGTTATCTCAGTACAACATCAAGGGTCTAGTCCCAGCACACAAATGACCGCATCTACTGTTATTAAAATCACTGAGCCTACTCCTGTGATCCCCGCTCCACGCCAGCTTTTGAACCACACACACGCTATGTGCACCTCTTAGTTTAAATCCCTCCCTGCCACAGCACAGAAAACAACCAAAAAAATATAAAAACCATGATGCAGACCCCTAAAACTGTCATTTTCTTACTATTAAAAAAAAAATTAGCCAAGTGAAAGCCAACATTGCAATTGCTTCGCAGCACTCCCCCACTTGCTCTACTGACAGTCTCTGCTGTCGACACAATAGACGTGTTCACTTTTTTTAATTTAACAGAAAGAAGACACACTGAAAGCCATCACATCGGCTTCAGAATCAAGCACCTTCACTGCCTCCCGGTCTCACTGCCACCTGCAAAGCCGTCATAACAATTGGCTTACCTATTGCTTTCATCGCAATCACAAGTCCCCGCTGGCAAACATACTGAGCACATGCCTAACAGTCCGTTTTACCTGAACATTGTTTTCCAAACTCTGTCACTTCACCAGGTAATATCAGTACCGAGAGAAGACACACAGTCAGATGGTGGTGTTCGGAGGCAATGTCCCACAGCCGTGATCCTGAGAGCAGCAGTGTGGGGGGGTCACACCGACATCTTCTCAAGGTTCACATTTCCTGGAGGCACCAGCAATAAAACAGACACATATACAGGATACTGAGACAAAAAAAACCCCACTAAATGTAAAAAACATAATTTACACCAAAGAAACAGGGCAGACAGACAAGAACAACAACACAGAACGGTATCTGTGGACTATGAAGCCACACTTTCAACATAAGACCTCCACCTGCTAGTGAAAAGAAGAAATACGCACTATTTTCTTAAAAGGTAAACCTACACATTAAAAAAAACACCCAAAAATTCACTTGTAAACATAATTTTTAATCATTTTTTCTTCTTTTTACCTCAAAAGCCATTGTATAATAGCAATAATGCACTCCAGAGTGTGTGTTGCACTGGGATAACGTCACTTCTGGGGTGATTAGTCGCACTCGATCCGATGACCTCGTGTTCCAAATCACCCCAGGCGTGATGTTATCCCAGCACAACACACACCCCGTCATGCATTATTGCTTAATTAATGGGAGACATTATCGGGGCGGAGATGAAGGAAAGCACCAGTACTATGCTGAACATTGCTTGTGACAGTTTAGAGGGCTGGGGGCGGTTACGGGTTTTTTGGAGGGTGGGGGTGGGTAGGGGTACAGGAGGGACTTAATTGTGGGGTGTTAGGGAGGAGGGTGGGATCTACTGCAGTAACCATGGGTGTACGTTTACAGGGGTTATGTATCCCGTGTGCTGAGCTGAATACATTAAGTCTAACTACCATTACTGGATGGCTAATGAGATAACTTTCGTGACTTGGAATGTTAAGAAAGAAAACACAAGAAAGAAGCACAAACAATACCAGGCTGTCAAACATTTAAGCTTACTTAGCTCTCAGATAACTTTTTTACAGAAAACCCATTTATTAGAAGTGGAAGCTTTACAGTTAAGGCGACAACAGGTGGGATTGATCTACAGTGCCCAGGGATCTACAAATAGCTGCGGGGTCATGCTCACGATTAACACGGGTATTCCCTTTGTTTCTACACAGGTCGTTAAAGATCCTGAGGGCAGGTTTATCCTTGTTAAAGGTACTCTCTGGTCTGTTCCAATATTACTGGGCAGTATTTATGGCCCTAACATAGATGACCCAGGATTTTTTATGAGACTTATATCTGCTATTCTTCCAATGCTTCCCATCAGGATTATTTTAGGGGGGAATTTAATCAAGTACTTGAGCCTAATTTAGACAGATCAGGTAGAGGTCTAGGAGGGGTCACTCTGAGGCAGAAGGCTTTTAAAGATCTATTGGACCAATGCGGGCTCTGTGATGTCTGGCGTGTTTTACATCCTGATTCTAGGGAGTTTACCTTCAGATCAATGACACACGGTGCGCAGTCCTGCATTGATTACATACTTATTTCTCAGTGCCTATTACCTGAGGTTAAGACTTCCTCGATTCAACCTGGCCCAATCTCTGACCATTCACTAGTATTATGTAATTTGGTACTGCTTAATTTACCAAACAAGGAAACCAGATGGAAACTTAATGAACAACTTCTCAAGGATGTTAAATACTGCAAACTTATAAGGGAACAAATTGAATCCTTTTTTTCATCTAACCCATTAGATAGTGCAAAGCCAGATATTTTGTGAGGGGCCTTTAAGGCCTTCATGAGAGCGATCCTTATCAGCATGGCAGTTGGTAGGAAAAGGGCACAGGAGAAGGAATTAATATCTTTACTATCCCAAACTAGATCATTTGAAAATAATTTCTCTATTAATCCTCTAGATGAGGATATGAGGAAACTTCTAGTGTTGAAAGATAGATACTTGGAGTTACTCTGAGATAAAGCAGAATTAGCTATTATTCATACAAGAGCTAGTTACACCGACCAGGGAGAAAAGACTGGGCGCCTACTGGCACTGTGTATTAAGTAACAAGAATCAGTGAGATTTATCCCTCCTATCAGGGCAATGGCTGATGGATCTTTAAAAGTATCTCCCACTGAAATAGTTCAAGAATTTTCCCATTACTATACAAACTTGTACAGTGACATGGAGCATCCCCCTTGTCCTGGGAGTATGGAGAGTTACTTGAAAGATTCTCATTTGCCCCCTCTCTCTGAGCAACACAAGGACTTTCTGGTTGCTCCTATTTCTCAGGAGGAAATTGCCAATGTTATTAGTGAATTGCTGGCAGACAAGGTCCCAGGCCCCAATGGGTTTTCCTCCTTATTTTATAAAGTTTTTCGGGACCTTCTTTTACCAATACTTTGCCGTTTATTTCAGCATATTTTAGCTGGAGTGGAGACTGATTCCCACCTTTTTGAGGCTTTGATTGTTCTGCTCCCCAAACCAGATAAAGATCTTGAGCTGGTTCAAAGTTATAGACCTATCTCACTTTTAAATCAGGACATTAAAATTCTCTACAAAATATTAGCCAATAGATTAACGGTAGTTCTTCCTGAGTTAATAGGTATAAACCAGGTAGGTTTTATGAAAGGGCGTTCATCCTCTGACCACTTACGTACCTTATCACATGTCTTCTCGCCTACCAGGGATGCCGAGTTCCCTGCAGGATTGGTCTCCCTGGATGCTGAGAAGGCATTTGATCGAGTGAACTGGAACTTTCTGTTCCGAGTTCTGGAGGCTTTTCATTTTCCCTCTCTGTTTATTTCCTGGATTGCCACACTTTATAAAAACCCCACTGCAAGAATTTCTGTGAATGAGGCATTCTCTAAGCCCTTTTCTCTTCATTCAGGTACTAGGCAAGGATGCCCCTTATCTCCTTTGTTATTTAATTTATATTTGGAACCTCTCATTCAAAATATTCTCAATAATGGTTCTATACAGGGTGTGAGAGTTGGGCGACATGAAATTAAAGTCACTGCATACGAGGATGACCTGCTGATACACTTATCTCACCCTGTATCTTCAGTTCCAGCTTTGCTAGGGGAAATAGCAAGATTTAGCGACCTGTCCAATTACAAACTGAATGCTAGTAAATCCCTGTTTTTTCCACTAAACCACAAAGTTTTCAAAAATGACATTAGCCCTTTTGGTTTGTGTTGGACTTCCAGGTCATTTAAGTATTTTGGTATTAAGCTTTCTCGGAACCCTCTAACATGGTTTAAGGAAAATCTTGATTCTCTATCACAGTTGATAGCTCAAGACCTTGAGAGGTGGTCTAAACTTCCTATTTCACTATGGGGCCGGATCAACATAATTAAGATGAACATATTTCCTAGAATCTTCTATCCATTATCTCTCCTTAACACCTTTATTCCTTTACTCTGGTTTAAAAAGATACATGGTGTATTCACTAGATTTATCTGGGCTGACAGATATCCTCAGTTGGCTTATCATAAACTGGCAGCCCTGAAATTGGAGGGGGGTTTACGTATTCCCAATCTGGCCATATATCACTAGGCTAGTCACCTTGCAAAATGTTTGAGATGGGTATCTCCCGGCCCAGAAAAAGAGCAACCAGTTTGGCTTAGAATAGAACTGGATGCAATTAAGTCCAAGAAATTGGATCCTCTTACACTATTTTTCTTTTAAGTTTCACCATGTACGCATGACTGAAGAGTGTCCCATAATAATGACCTCTTTAAAGATTTATTCTCAAATGTGTTCATTTTTACAATAGTCCCCTCATCAGGACCTGGCCCAGTCTATTTGGAACTTCCCATCATTCACTATTAATAAGAACCAGATTTCCCGTCAATGGTTGTCCCAATTGGGAGATGGGAAGCTTTTTTCTTTATGGATGGAGAGGGCATAGGTTATCAGTGGAAGATATTATTAAGAAATTTCTCATTCCGGTTTCTTCCCATTTCAAAGTTATACAATTAAAGCATTTACTTGTAATTACCTTTGGTAATACTCCTCCCTCCCAGACCATCACTCCTCTGATACCTGAGGTTTCCCCACTCTCTGGATCTTCAGGTGTAATCTCTAAATTATATCAGGTTTTGTTTTACAAAAAATTTGGGGGTCCATTTGGGCCTTCAAGATTCTGGAATAGTTTTTTCCCTCAACATTATTTGGATTGGCATTCTCTGTGGAGATCATGTCATAAATTCATTTCTCAAAACAGACTGCGTCTCATGCAATATCATATCTTACATAACTTGTACTACACCCCGGTTAAATTACAGAAGTGGGGTTACCTGAATTCCAATATATGCAATAAATGTTTGCAGGAAGTTTGCAGAACAAAAGGGTAAACAGGGAGGAAAAGAAGCACTGTGGGTAAATTTGGAGACAGGCAATGGCACCACAATCCGCACAGGGGTTGTATACAGACCCCCTTCTCAGGGGGAGGAAATGGACAAGGAAATGATAGAAAATATACTTAGAATGGCAGAAAAAGGGGAGATATTGCTGATGGGTGATCTGAATTTGCCAGATGTTAACTGGAGCACAGTTGCAGCTGCCACTTCAAAGAGTGCAGTTATTCTAGATGCCCTACAGGGGGCATGCCTTAGACAACTAGTACTGGAGCCCACTCGAGAGGGAGCAATATTAGACTTGATTCTCTCAAATGGAGATGGAGAGAGGATCACAGATGTAGAAGTGGGTAGCCATCTGGGAACTAGCGACCATCGAACAGTATGGTTCACAATAAACACAGCAATAGAGTCAAGCCATACAAAGACAAAAGTACTGGACTTTAGGAGGGCTGACTTTGCCAAAATGGGTGAGTGCCTAAGGAATGCACTAGCAAATGGGCAGGAAGGAGGGTGAAGAACAATGGGGAATAATAAAAACTGCCATCACAGAGGTAACGAGCCTTTGTGTGAAGCAAATAAACAAAACAAGACGATGTAACAAATCACTATGGTTCTCAAAGGAAGTGGCAGTGAAGGTTCAAGAGAAAAAGAAAGCATTCAGGAAGTACAAGGAATCGCAGAAGGAACAGGATAGAGAACTGTATCAGTTAAAGCAAAAGGAGGCTGGGAAGGCAGTCAGAACAGCAAAGGCCCAAACCGAGGAAAAGATAGGCAACTCAGTTAAGAAGGGGGATAAAACCTTTTATAGGTACATCAGGGAGCAAAGGAAGACCAAGGGAGGGATAGTGAGGCTTAATAAAGGGGAGGGAGGGTGGGCAGAGGGAGACTGTGAAAAGGCAGAGATACTAAACAAATATTTTTGCTCAGTATTTACAAATGAAAGAGGGGAGGTACATAAAACAAACAGTAGTAACACTCTGGATACAGAAGTTGATACCAGCCCATTTACAGAAGAAAGGGTTCTGAAAGAACTCTTAAAACTGAAGGTGGACAAAGCAATGGGGCCTGATGGGATTCATCTCAGAATTCTAAAGAGCTAAGGGTAGAACTAGTGACACCACTGACTACCCTTTTAACAAATTATGGGAGGATGGGGTGGTACCCGAGGACTGGAGGAGGGCAGATGTGATTCCCCTTCACAAAAGTGGGAGCAAGGCAGAAGCAGGAAACTATAGACCTGTTAGTTTAACCTCAGTGATAGGAAAATGATGGAATCACTTCTGAAGGAAAGAATTGTCGAGTATCTAGAGGCCAGAGGGGCACAGGACCCTAGGCAGCATGGATTCACAGCGGGAAGGTCATGCCAGACGAATCTGATAGATTTCTTTGACTGGGTGACCAAAGTAGTAGATCAGGGAGGGGCTGTGGACATGACCTACCTAGACTTTAGCAAGGCATTTGACACAGTCCCACACAAAAGATTAATATACAAGTTAGCCAGCCTGGGAGTGGGTCCCAAGATGACAGCCTGGGTAAAGAATTGGCTGGAGAATAGGACACAGAGAGTAATAGTAAATGGAGTCCACTCTGAAGAAAGGAGGGTTACTAGTGGGGTACCGAGGGTTCAGTATTAGGACCGTCCTCTCAATGTCTTTATAAGCTTACATTGTAGAAGGACTGGAAGGAAAAGTATGTCTCTTTGCAGATGACACTAAGATCTGCAACAGAGTTGATGCACAGGTGGGGTGGAAAGGATGAGAAGGGACTTGGCAAGGTTAGAGGAATGGTCAAATGTATGGCAGCTTAGATTCAATGCTAAGAAGTGCAAGGTAATGCACCTGGGAAACAAAAACCCAGGGGAAGAGAACACAATGGGGGGTGAGATACTAACAACAACAAAAATGGAAAGGGACCTGGGGGTAGTCATATCAGATGACCTAAAGGTGGGCAAGCAATGTGAGAGGGCAGCAAGGAGGGTTGGGGGATACTGGGATGCATAGGGAGAGGCATCACCAGTAGAAAACAGGAAGTTATTATCCCTCTGTACAGACAGCTGGTGAGACCCCATCTGGAGTACTGTGTGCAGTTCTGGAGACCCAATCTCCGAAAGACATAGACAGGATGGAAGCTGTCCAGAGGGAGGGAACTAAAATGGTGCAGGGTCTGCACCGGAAGACATTGAAGAGAGACTTAAGGAGCTTAATATGTATAGCCTCGAGGAAAGGAGGGAGAGGGGACATGATAGAAACTTTTAAGTACCTCAAGGAATCAACACAGTCCAAGAGGGTAGCATCTTTAAAAAGAGTGTGCATGAACAAGAGGGCACAATTTGAAGATAGAGGGGGCGTCCAGAGGTAATTTAAGGAAGTATTTCACAGAGAGGGTTGTGGATGCATGGACGGCCTTCCGGAGGAGGTTGTGGAGTCAAAATCAGTGGTGGAATTCAAGCATGCATGGGATAGTCATAAGGCAATTCTGGGGGGTGGGGGTAGGAAGAAGTAGGCTGCTGGTTAACTAGGATCTGCAGCTTATCCAGTAGGTAGGGAAATGGGCAGACTGGGTGGGCCAAGCGGTCCTTATCTGCCGTCAAATTCTATGTTTCTATGTTAAGTGGGTACACTTCTCCACATGTTTTGGTCCTGCCCTAAAACCTCCCCCTTATGGGATTCAATTAAAACTTTCCTGGAACCCCTGCTGGGCCTTCATGAGTACTTCACTCCCGAGATCTGCCTGGTGGGGGACTTATCATCTATTAGAGTTAAGGTATGAGAGTTCCACATTTCTATGATTGCCTTATCGGCTAAGAAGCTTATTCTTCGTCACTGGAAAGATAGGTCCTCCCCATCTGTCCAGGAATGGGTAAAAGAAATTTTGTCCAATCTACGCACTGAAAAAGTGATTGCAAGTCTCCATAATAGAATGGCAGCATATACTAAAATCTGGGATCCACTTCACTCTCTAATTTCTCTGGTTCAAGTCTAAGTGTATCTCAGACTATATTGTCATGTAAGACCTTAAGTAAGGAGCTTAGCATTGACAGGTACTAGGTTGGGTTACTGCAGTAGGGGGCAGGTGGGTTAGGCAGTTATTCCTTTACATTGTATTGGAGTGTCATTGTCACTGTCACTTAAACTGCCTTTTATTGTGGAAAATGTATCAATAAACTTTAAATTGAAAAAAAAAAGCCTATGTTACAAATTTGGTGAAAATATCCCAAAAATTACTGTTTTATGAGTGTGCGTTGTGCAGTTTTCATGCAGGCTTGTAACTTTGTGAATTTGTAATATTTTCACTCCAGATTTTCAACATTGCCATTTTTCCACACCTCCTTTTGAACAGTGCAGCTATCATTTTACATATCCTGGCCAAAATGTGTTTTTGTACTTCCAGCACAGAATAGCATGGTTGCTGCAGGAAATCAGTTTTAGGGACGAATTAAGAAAATTACAGTGACACTGTTCATGAGCAGAGGTCCTAAAATGCCTGTGTTGAAAATTTGGTGATGAAAGTCCAAAAAATGATTGTGTTACAAGCATGCATTGCGCAGTTCCCATGCACCCTTGTAACTTCACAAATTTACATTGTTTTCATGCCAGATTTTCAACTGCGGCATTTTTTCACACTTCCTTATGAACAGTACAGCTGTCATTTTTCACATCCTGCCCAAAATGTTTTTTCGCACCTGTAGCACACAATGGCGTGGTCACTCTGTGAAATCAACTTTTGGGACAGGTTAACAAAATCACAGTGCCACTGTTCATGAGGGGGGGGGTCCCAAAATGCCAATGTTGAAAACGTGGTTAAAAAAATCACCAAAATAATTGGGTTATGGAAGTGTGTTGTGCAGTTTCTATGCATGCTCATGACTGCCATTTTTTAAACCTCCTCATGAACAATATAGTTGTCATTTTTCACATCCTGCCCAAAATGTGTTTTTGTGCCTGTGGTGCCAAATGGCATAGTCACTTTGCAAAACCACCTTTCAGCTAACAAACTGATAGTGCTGCTCTTTGTGAGGTGGGGTCACAAAAAGCCCATAATGAAAATTTAGAATGAAAATACCAACAAACGCCTGTGGCGTCAGTGTTTCCAACTGTAACACCCCACCCTGTAACCCTGTAGAGACCAACAGGCATCAGGGGTGTGACTTGGGATCATTGGCTGTAATGCCCATGCCCCATTCCACCACCACCACCCACACCCTGCAGCCAATGACAGGCATCAAGGTGTGCCTTGGAGTGTTTGACCTTGACGTTCACCCCATTCTCCTATACTGCACCCATCTCAGCATATTTCCTTATGGAATTGGGTAAGTATAAGGCCCAAGGACCCCAAAGCACACCACAACACTTGTCAGTGTCTACAGGGTAGGTTGAGGTAAAATGGCATGAGCGTTATAGCTGATGACCCAAAGGCACACCCCAATGCCTGTCACTCTCTGCAGGGTGGGGGTGGGGTTGGCATCAGTTCAAGATTTCACTGCCATTCCTATTATGCATCTCTAACTCCTGCACGACCAATGCCAATGCTAGCGAGACAACATTTGGCATTGACAAATGTTTGTTATTATTTATGTTATTAATTTATTTAAAATTACATTGACTAGGATAACCCCATGAGGTGCAGAGTCAGTGGCTCAGCAAGTTGCACACTTGCCTCAGAGGCTGGAAGTTCTTTTAATAAAGGACAGTTAGTCCAAAACTAGTCAAGATGTGCGAATTTCTGGCACTTCAAATAAATTTTGCACTTTTGGATGGAAAACTAGCGAGCAGCGTTTTATTGTGGTGGTGAGTGCTGGACTTTTTGAAATCATTTTGTTTATTTGCTTGAGCTCCCCAACCTGGTGCAGTATTCTATTTGGATGTCCCGAAGTTCAGAAGGATGTAGGTTCCATCCCCATACCAGGAACTTGGTGAAATCCCAATACTGACACTGTAGTGCACCATAAGGGGGGTGATGCCCTCCTGAAGTGCCATCTTTTAAATGAGACATTAAACCATGGTCCCACCTGTCTGTTCTGGTGGTTGTTCAGGTTGACATTAAAAATCCCATGGCACTTCTTGAAAACAGTATGGGCATTTCCCAGGTGTCCTGACCAAATTTCCCTCATTCACTAAAAATTCCACCAACAGCTTAATATAGTTCAGTGTCAGTTGGTTTCCATTTGTATCCCCTTAACAAGGATGAGGATGAAAATGGGCAGAGTCACCTGGTTCTCTTTTCCCGGGTAACAAAAACTAAATAAATAAAAAAAATAAAAGATGCAGCATCTTTTTTTCCATGGGAGTCCTTGGGGGGCACAGCAGCAGTCTTTGATTAACATAGCTCAGCAGGAATAGTTACATACAAGATAAAATGCACAAGGCAAACAAACAAACAAAAAAAAAATACTGAATGGTAAGTTCATCAAAATTATAATTAAAGCAAGCTACGAACATGGGGTTGCTGCACGTAAAGAGCAAAAGCTTTGGTATGCAATATGACCATGGTTGAGAAGAAAGGGAAAATGAACTAGAAAAAATAGTGTACTAGAAGAAATAGATGTAGTGGTGGGCAGTAGAGCTAGATGTGTCAGCTGCCAGGAGAGCAGTTCCACATATCACACTTGCTAACATTAGATAAACCATCTCCTAATTAAATAAGGGAAAAGAAAAAGTACCTCAGATATAAAAGGCAATGGTTGGCTGCTTTTAAAATCTAATATTAGTTTTTGGCAGTACACTAGCTCTTTAATTCCCTAACTGCCTGTAGTACCACTGTGGGCCACCAAAGAGAATCTCTTTAGATATGTCGCTAAATATCTGGAAATATCTGAAAGTATATATGGCTGCTACTGCATTTGCTCATTTCTGAAGAGAGAACATCTTTACCCCCATCCAGTTTCTTAGGTCTCAGTTTAATTTTTTTTTAACTGGCCTGTCTTCCAGTTCTAAAGGTATTTCTTAGTGGAACAAAATATTAATTATCTTCAGGATAATGTATAGTATACCACCCATAATATCCATTCATTGAAAAATGCAATCTTGTGTAGTCTTACCATGCATCATTTTTTTTCCATCTAATACAGGTAAGTCTAGTTACCTGCATCCCACTGTTCCTCAATGGTTGAAGGGCATTTTGATTGCTCTTTGTGTGTTCCTTGGTAATGTACTCCTTTGTATCTTCTAATATGTTGCTGGCCATCTCTATATACTGCAGGCCCCTGGAGCATACATTTGATACCTCCCAGTGCTTATACCATTAGTAGCTTCCAATGTATCCCAGAACAGGAGGTCTCCTGATTCCAGTAATGTGAAGCAGCCTGTTTGGCATGTCTGTGACTGGGTGAGAGGTTCATGACTGTCAGAATCACTATAATTGCTTGTTGGGGGGGGGGGAGCTGGAGGGCATCATCTGTGCTACAAGGCCAGCCTTTGTCCTTTTCTTCCAGCAAAGTACCTCCCACCCCATTATATCTGTGGATGCTTCAAGTGGCACTCTTCTGTGTGAGGCATGGCTGGCAGCATGTAGTCACCCATGACATTAAAGTTGTACATTCTTTCACTACAGGAGACCGTGCTGAAGTGGGCCTCTCTGCTCCCTCCCCTGAACATGCTGCATCCACAGTGTGACCCAGACACAGAGGACTCAAGCTCAATGTACAAGCACTGGTCCTGCACATGGCACAACTACAGGCTCCACTGGGTTGGGTCAAATGAAGTATTTTACCCCTTTTTAGTGAAAATGAAACATAGAATTTGTCATCAGAAAAGGACTGCTTGGCCCACATAGTCTGCCCAAAAGTTTCTTGCCTATTGTGTTTATACAGACCCTATCTGGTCTCTGGCAACCTTCTCATCTCTCTGCTTCTTTTCTAATATACCCCTGTTTATCTCATGCACACATGAAGCCTCCCTACTGTTCCAGCTTCCATCACTTCCACTGGTAATCTGTTCTGGGTATCTCCCACACTTTCAGTGAAGAACTATTTCCCACATCTCTCTTGAACATCCCCCTCCAGCTTCATCACATGCTCCCTTGTTCTGGTGTTTATTCTAATTTGAAAGAGACTTCAGCATGCACCCTGTTCACCCTGTGAGGTAACTGTAAGTCTCAATCATGCCCCCCCCAGGGTGTTCATGTTGAGATAACTCAGTCTCTTCTCAAAGGGCTTTTCTTGCACACCCTGCACCATTTTAGTTGCCCTCCTATAGACCACCTCAACTTTGTCTATGTCCTTTCTGAGGTGCCTTCTCCACAACTGGACACATTACTCCAAGTGGGGTCACAGCAGTGAGCAATACTGCTGCAACAGCACCTGCTGCCTCCTGCTTTAGGTACCCCTCTCTATGCACATCAGCATCCCACTAGCCTTACACACTGCCTTGACAAACTGCCCTGCCACCCTAAGGTCCTCCAGGATGATAATCCCAATGTACATTTCCTGTCTAGTAGCTGTCAGTACCTGGCATACATCCTATACTCAGCACTTGGGTTCCTATGCCCTAGGTGCATGATTTTGCACTCTTTGGCATTAAGCCTCAAAAGCCATGTTTTTACCACTCCTCTAGCTTCTCCAATACCCCTGCACAGTTTCTACATCCACTCCTGAATACCCACCCTGTTGCAGATTTTGGTGTCATCTGGATAACGACATACCTCACTTCCAGTTCTTCTGCAATGTACCCCATGAAGACATTGAACAGGACTGACCATAGTACTGTACCAAGCCCTGTGGTACCCCATTATTCACTCTCCATCCTTAGGTTGAGTACTGTTAATCACCATTTTCTGTCTCCTGTCCGTTAGCCAGTTCCTAACCCAATTCATCATTTTGGATTAATCTCATAGGCTGATCTGCTTCTTTATCAGTCTCCTGTGTGGTACAGTATCAAAGGCATTGCCAATGTCCAGAGAAGTCATGTCCCTTGCCCTCCACTAATCTGTTTTCCTGATCAAAAATCTATTAGATTTTGTTTAGCATGACCTTTCCTGCATGAATTCGTGCTGCCTGTAAACTTGCAGCTCATTGGATCCTAGATACATTGCAACTCATTCTTCCAGCAGGGTTTCCATCAATTTCCTACCACTGAAGTAAGACTGACTGGCCTATGACTGCTAGCTTCCTCCCTGCTGCTAGGTACTATAGGTACCATAGGTAGTTACAGAGCTACAATAGCAGACATTTTTCCATATTGCTCACCAGAGGTTTATCCATACCTTAGGATGTTGTTTCTTATACAATAATCATCTAATATGGCTTTAAATTCTGTTATAGTCTTGCTACCTACCACTTCCAATGGTAGCGAGTTCCAAAGAGCAGCTACTCTTTGTGAAAACCATTTTTGTCTTTTGCAAGAATGGCATTTATCACCCAATAGGTGCAAAGGATGGGCATGTATATTATGCATTTGATCTCTAAACTCCATTGTTGCTTTTATGTAGAGAAACAACACCATTCCAGTCCTCCAGAACCATGCCTGTTTCCAGTGAGCTGTTGAATAAGGCCATCAGTGGGATAGTTAGCATCTCCCTGAGTTCTTTCAGAACCCTTGTGTGATTCCTGTCCAGTTGCATAGCTTTGCTTACCATCAGGTCTGCATGTCATTTCAGGACTCTTTCTTCTAACAAAAGTACTCATGTCCATTTCCCCTCCCCCTTTACTGCTTCTCTCTGGTGGTCCATCCCCTCCTCCCTCCACTGTGAAGACTAAGCAGAAGTACTTATTTAAGGTGTCAGCTTTTTTTGGTCTCCCTCTGCACAGTCTTCCCCTTCCATCCTTCTAATCCTTACTGTCCCTCCCCTTTCTTTTCTCTTCTCACTAATGTACCTGAAGAAAGTCTTATCCCCTTTAGTGACCCCTTTGGGAATCCTTTCTTCAGTGTGTACCTTTGTGACCCAATTGCCTTGCCTGCTTCCTTCTAGTTTGCTTAGTATAACTCTCTGTCCTCCTCCCTCTGTGCCTCCTTATACCTCCTGAATGCCACCCTTTTTATGGCTGCAGTGGGCATTGCCCTGCAGTTGTTTTTCTATTTCAGTAGAAAAAGGGTGCTCTTCTGATTCCTAACGGACTAGCTAAAACTAGAATTTTTGTGGTATTACTCCACTTTCTTTCAGCTAAGCAGTGTTTCAAAGCGTTATTTTGTGTGCTGTGCTTTAGTCTGGTTAGAACTGTCTTTCAGGAAAGTTTCATAGCTCATAAACTTGTCAGCAGCAGGCAACTCTGGGACTATAATGTCAAATGTCACAGAATGGAATGTTTATGTTGTAAATCTGATGTTACAAGGTTCACTGAAGATACGTCAGAGGACCCCTAAACACACTTCATTTAAGTTACAGATCTTTTATTTTACAGTGGAGGTTTGAAATGGGCTGTCCATATGCACTTTTTCATCTTAAAGCTTACCATGCTGTTGGAATTCTGCTGCCAAAGTACTGAAAAAGGAGTTTGCTTGTCTGTGTTGGTTATGTGCCTTCTTCCCGAAAACTTAGATCAGCTAGGTTCGCTGTTTTACAGGGAGTGCATTTTTTTTACCTTTGGATTTCTTTAATCTTTACTGTGCTTATGCTCACTAGTCATCATGTTTGAGGTACAGGAATGCAAAGATGTTGAGGACATACAATTAAACATTGATATTGGCATCCAACTATATCAATGTGAGCCCACAGTATCCGGTGTTAATCAGTGTGAGGAGGCACAAGCTGCATCTGATTCTGACATAGAGACTGACAGTTGTGATTCAGATGACACTTACCTTGAATTGGTTAGTATTTTTAATTATTAATACCTAATAATTGCTTTATCTGTAATCTAGGGATCATTGTCATATCATCTGTGATAGACCCCTCCATTATATTATATAGCAACTCACTCACCTATGCAAACCAAAAACTGGAGCACTCTCACTCATTTTCAAATATCATTGGGGCACTTCAAGTAAATCATAAACTTTTATTAAGTAAAAAAATGACACATAGTGCCTGATTCATTTTGGATAGAATATCCTTTCTCAAAGGCTGATGAAAAACTGAACCGCCCATCCTTATATACACCATAGCTATGACATCACTAATAAAAACTTGAAAATCATTGGTCTGCATTAATGACCTCTTAAGTGCAAAACAACAACACTCACATATTCTTAAAGTGTCCACAATAATACAGTGCAAACAATACATGAAAAGTGCAAAAAGTTAAAAAAGGAATTTCAGGACCTCCATGAAATTAAGTGAAATCTCTGTCACGTAATAAAATGCACAAGTTATATGGCGTTTCAATTCCTAGTATCTCCAAGTTGTATATACAGTTGTTAAAGAAGGAGTTAAGTTTCTGTCCTACTACACCACTAAATAAGACACAAACTATTCTGGACTTACATTTGCCATGCAGGAAGTTAAACCTGAAATCTTTTTTTACTGGGAACAAGTCTGTTACAGAGAACAATCCTTCAACCTGCTTTGCCAGTAATTTTAAGCCTATTTCTGTGTTCAACCTGCCCACCCCTCTGTCCAGCTGTCTCAGTATTTAGAGACCTATGTGAGAGAGATCCAGAATTACTGTTTAAGGACCTGCTACATTTAAACTATAATGATCTAATGAAGAATGAAAAAGCAGCTCTACAGTTCCTACAGGAAAACCCCAGAATAATCATCAAAAAAAGCAGATAAAGGGGGAAGTATAGTTGTTACGAATGTTCAGGACTACAAAAATGAAATCCTGAGACAACTTAATAACACAGATTTCTACACTAAGTTGAAGACTGATCTGATGTAGGATTACAAATTTGCAGTGGATGAGACAGTAGATCTACCATTTAAAGACGGTTGTATTACAGAGGCTACAAAAAAGTTTTTGACTACTGAACATCCTGTGAGAGCCACTTTCTATATATTACTGAAAGTCCATAAGAATAGATAGAAACCACCTGGTAGACCAATAGTGAGTGTCATCAGCTACCTGACAGAGCCCTTCTCACAATAATTAGACTCCCATTTAGACACATGTGAGTAATCTTCCCTCTTATGTGAAAAATACCAGGGATGTTTTAAATCTGATAGAACACACACCTAGATGATGACTATCTCCTGGTAACATTGGACATTGAGGCATTATACGCTAACGTACCTCATGAGGGTGCCTTAGATGCAGTGGCCCACTACCTTAATCTAAGAGACAGTGCTGAACAACCCCTTACAGAATTTATGTTGAAATTGTTAGAGCATATTCTTACAAAAATGTGCTTATGTTTGATGGGGAACTATATGCACAGAAAAACGGAACAGTGAAGGGGGCCTCTTGTGCCCCCTCTGTTGCCAATCTTTATGTGGGCAAATCGGAATTAGATGTGGTGTATAATGATGTTATCAACAAATTTAAAGACAATGTAGTGTCGTGGAAGTGCTTTATTGATGATGTATTGTTGATATGGAGAGGTAATCAAGAGACTTGCAGAATTTATTTCATTTTCACATACCACAAATGAGCATCTAAGATTCAGTTATTCAGCCGATCCCACTTTTGTCAACTATTTAGACTTAACACTTACCAAGGTGACAGGTGGGAATTTAAACAAAGAAGTATTTAGAAAAAATGTGGATGGCAACACTTTACTCCGTGCATCAAGTTGCCATCCAAAGCATACTGTGTGTAACATTCCTAAAGAGCAGTTCCTGAGAGTAAGGAGGAACTGCAACACACCAGAAGCCTTTCAGAAAGGAGCCACTGAGTAAGGGAACAGATTGTTAGAACGAGGCTATGCACACAATTTAGTAAATACCGCCTGTCAGGAAGTAACAGCAATGGATCAAGCTGAACTTTTGAAAACACAGCAAAGGGAACAAGAAGCAGGTAACAGATTTCACTTTGTAACGGGGTACTCTGCCCATGCTGGCCTAGTTGGGAACATCATTAAAAAACATTGGAATGTTTTAGCAAATGATAGAGATTTGCACAACTATACAGAGGCCCCCCCATCCTTTCTTACTGAAGAGCCCCAGCGTTGAAAGATTATTTCACACAGTCATTTTCAAAGTAAATCCAATGAGACATGGCTTAATAAAACAAAGGGCTGCTTTCAGTGTGAAAATTGTGTCAATTGTAGATACATTAATCAAAACAAAGATTTTATTTGTGGTAGAAGTGGGTGGAAGTTTGAAATATGCCAGCTAATCACAAGCAGTACCACAGGGGTCATTTACAAAGCAGATTGTAGCTACAGAGCTTTCTACATAGGAAGACAGAAAGACAGTTGAAGACATGAGTTGGAGAACACATTAGGGCTGTAGAGAAAAATGATATCACTTATGCTACAGTTCTACATGTGGCTATGTCAGAAAACCCAAGTGAGCATGGTTTCAAATTTACAGGGATAGAAAAAGTGTTCCTTAACCCCAGAGGGGGTATTTATAGAAATAGGATTTTAAAGAAAGAAACTGAGTGGATCATAAGACTGCCAGCCAATGAAAAACCAGGTCTGAATGTTGGTGTAGAGTTAAAGCCTTATTTAGAAGAAAGGTAAATAAAGGGATGTGTGTTCTAGAAAGAAACCTCTGAAACCTCTGTATTTGCAATTTAGAGATACTAGGAATTGAATACCATATAGCTTGTGCATTTTGTTATATGACAGAGATTGCACTTAATTTTAATGGAGGTTCTGAAATTCTGTTTTTAACTTTTTGCACTTTTCATGAAAGGATACATCTGAAACCTCTGTATTTGCAACTTAGAGTTGCTAGGAATTGAATATCATGTAACTTGAGCACTTAGTTATATGACGGAGACTGCACTTAATTTCATGGCGGTCCTCTCTGTATTTACTGTACAACTTAGAGATACTAGGAATTGAATGCTATATAACTTGTGCATTTTATTATATGACAGAGATTGCACTTAATTTCATGGAGGTCCTGAAATTCTATTTTTAACTTTTTGCACTTTTCATGTCTTGTTTGCACTCTATTATTGTGGGCACTTTAAAAAAGACGTTTGTGTGTTGTTGTTTTGCACTTACGGGGTCATTGATGCAGACCAATGATTTTCAAGTTTTTATTAGTGATGTCATAGCTATGGTGTATGTAAGGATGGGTGGTTCAGTTTTTCATCAGCCTTTGAAAAAGGATATTCTATTTGAAATGCGTTAGGCGATATGTGTCATTTTTTTTACTTGTTAAAAGTTCATAATTTACTTAAAGAGCCTGGTGGTATTTGAAGATGGGTGAGCATGCTGAAGTTTTTGGTTTGCATATGTGATTTGTTTTAACTGTAGAGCACCATGTTTCCTTGTGCACATGTTTTGAGAAGAAATCAACTCATTGACCTATGCTGCATCACAAATTATATATCTGTATTTTTTATTATGTCTTTGTACTCATCCCATCTGAACTATATCAAGTCATACTTTTTGTGTTCGTGTGGGGGGGGGCTCTGCAGAGGTGCCCATCTGCACCCATTGTTATCAAAATTTGCTGGTGCTTCATATTAGTTTATTAGGGGCTGTATTTGGATATGGTTTCATCTTGTCTTGCAGTAAAATTATGTTTGTGTATTTTTTTCTAATCGTATATGTTACCTATTCTGGTGTGTGTGTGTGTGTGTGTGTGTGTGTGTGTGTGTGTGTACTGTGAGGGTGGTCCTGACTGTCTGTTCCTGTAATGTCATCTATGTGACCACATGTGGATGTTCATGGACAGGGGTGAAACTGGCACTAGCCCCACTAGCCAAATGCTGTTAGATAATGTTTTGGGATAGACAAAAATCTTTGTAAGAAAAAAAGAGCATTGCAAGTCTTACTTTTAAAAACAAGACCATGATACTGAGCATGTGTGTGACATTGCCCTGGATGTGACACACATGCTTAGGATCACGGGCCTCTTTTTTCAAAGTGGTAAAAGTAAGACTGGCAACACTCTTCATTATTCTTACAAAGCTTCCCAGCCTCAGAAGATTATTCACTGTTAGCCCCAACTATCACTTATACTCGTTCAGAAAATTCGCACATGCGCAATGTGTGTTCACATTGGGAAGAGGCATCTGACAGCCGAAGATTGACCAGACAATAAAGTGATGTCCTTGGTCTGAGCCAAAGCATATCATTTTAAAATTTTGGTAACAGATCTTGCTGTTACTCATATTGGGGCACATGCATAGTTTATTTTGCCACAGATGTCATTATAGGCACACTGGTCACACAAGTTCAGTATAGCTGCTGAAAGGTGACAGTGTCTTTTTAATGTGTGCAGTGCTCATGCACTGCATTGATAAAGGTTTCAGAGAGCTGCAAAGTAAAGTAAGCTGAAACTGAATAGCAGCTAGAAACAAACCATTAGGAAACTTTTATTAATGCATTGCAGTAAGCAGTGAGTAAATTAAGCAACTCACTGAAAAATGCTAAACCAGTGAGTTGGATGGTCAGTTTAATGTGGCTTGTAACATGGCAAAAAACCAACAGAGCAAAATGCAGAACATTGATTGGAGGGACAGCATCATGTGATGACCAAGCAACCATGGATTAATTCCTTTTATTAATCCATGGTTGCCATCGGGAGCATGCTATAGAAATAATTATACCATGGCTAGATCAGCATCAGTTTATGCAGGTTTTGTTTGTGTGTCTCATTCTACCTACAGCTGGCACTGATCTATGTTTCTTCCCACCCAGGGGAACTTGGGGCTCCTAGCGCATTCAGTAACCATCAAGAATAGTTGCATTCCATGATTTCCTATGGAGATGAAGTACTGCAGTTATTTGCATTTGGTCCCTGTGCACACTGAATGCAGTAGTTACCCACATGTGCAGATTGCAGTGTTGGAGACATTGTCGTTGGTCCCTAAAAACAGCAGGAAAGCACAGTGTAATAGTGCTATGGCAGAGAAAGACACACACAGAGACTGCATTTCTGCAGAAGTCACATCCATACGTGTGTGTGTGTGTGTCTCTCATGTCTGTGCCTATAATCAGAAAATGCAGTGACCATACCATTTCAGCACATCTTTAACTGTGCATAATATCTGAAACCAACTGGTGTTTGTGGCCAGATTAAGATATGGAAAGTGCGTACCATCAACCATTATCCTCAGCAGTAGTAAACCAACGTGAACACATCTAAAATCTTCTCCATAGTGAGTAAACTTGTATCATAATGCATACAAAAGTTGTGTTATTGAGGCTTAGGTTCTCAAAATCTTATTGTAATTTCACCAAGGAGTAAAGGAGATATGAAATGTTATGTTGCTGTTGAAAAATGCAAATGTACAGCAATACCCACATAGTCACTAGAATACTTCATAAGTCAGAGTTACAAATGGACCTTAAAAACCTGTAAACAGGTATTATAAGGAACATTTTTATGCATTACTGTTTGTGTTTGGATGTTGATTATTTATTTTTGCACTCCATATATCTGTTAAAAATGTTCAACCGCTATATTAATAGAGGTTCAGCGTTCAATGTGCACGCATACATTTCTTGCTATATACAGCCTGTCACAGCTACACAGCAGAAACAAAAAACTTATTATTAACACCCATTCATTATTTCTGGTCTTGTTCTTTCATTAACAGTGGTAAAATATTAGTAATATAGTGCTTGCCATGTTACAAGTGCATTAAGCCACTCCACAACATGGTTCTACTGTGGAATTAATCCATGGTTAAGTTGTTGGAGGCACTTAGCCGCAACGCCCCCAATCATGAATTAATTCCACATTAAAACCATGGTCTGTCATGGTTTAATGCTTACTTGTACTGCATGTTTACTGGAATATATATGAATATTTGAATATATGTATATTATATATTAATCAATGCTTGTGTATCACAACAATTAGAAAGTGTAATTAGGTGGCTCAGTGGTTTGTGCAAAAATTGCTAGTCTACATTCCCCCACTGTCTAGATCAGCTTCAGCCTTATGCATCTTATTGCTGATTTAAATGAGGTGTCTAGTGCCCCCCCACCATCTGATGTCCCTCAGAGCCTGAAAAGAACACGGTCCCTCAATGTATTTTTTTCAATCTGTAAAAAAGGTCTGGTCTATACCCCACACCCCCAACCCAACCTCCCACTGAGTACCTGCCACCCCACACACACACCCAGATGCCCCCACACACTCTCTCTTACCTAAACAGATCCCAGTGTGAAGAGCCACTCTCCCACGGAAGACACGTCTTGCAGCTGGAACTGTTGACTGCTATATGAGAAATAAGATAAGTATAATTGAAAACCCACTGAAATACACTGAACCACACGTACCTTATTTTCCATATACAGTAGCAGTTCCCAGTTTCAGCAGCAAGACATGTCTTTGATGGGAGAGTGGATCTTCACACTGGGACCTGTTAAAGTGAGTGAGGGTGTGTGACAGAGTCTGGGAGTGCAGAGTGGTAGAAGCTCAGTGGGAAATCAGGCTGGGGGGTGGAAGTCACATCACCACCCAGTCTGCCCTATTAATCCCTATCTGGTGTGAGGTCCCATGCCGAAACTGAACTCTAGAGCCCCCCCATTGCCTCCAGGATACCCCTGTATCTATCCCATGCCTTCTTAAATTGTGTGACTGTTTAGCCCCACCACCCCCACTGGTAGACTATTCCAGGCATCCACCTCTCTTTCCATGAAAAAAAATTGTCTCAGGTTTCCCTTGAGCCTTCCCCCCTCTAACTTCATTTTGTGCCCCATTGAATTAAAGCATCTCTTATTTTGGAAGATGCTTCCTTCCTTCCTTCCTGTACTCTGTTTATGCCGGTGATGTATTTTTATATCTCAATCATGCCCCCCTTTGACCAGGGAATATATATTTAACTCCTTTAGTCATTCCTCATGGGTCTTATTCCACAGGCCCTGCACCATTTTAATTGCCCTCCACTGCACCACCTCCATGCTGCCTATGTTTTTTCTCAGATGGGGCCTCCAGAACGTGATGCAGTATTTGATATGCGGACTCATAAGTGTCTTATACAGGGCAAGATAACCACCTTTTTTCTACTCATGACACCCCTCTCTATGCATCCAAGCATCTGGCTAGCCTTACCAGACACCTTTTCACACTGCTTACTTTCTCTTAGTTCTTCTGAGATGATAACTTCCAGGTCCCTTTCCTGCTTTGTAACTGTCAGTATCGTTCCACCTAGTTCATACTTTGCCCCTGTGTTCTTTTGCCTTATGTGCATGATCCTGCATTTCTTTGCATTGAATCCCAAATGCTATTCCTCAGCTCATTTCTCCAGTTTTGCAAGGTCTTCCCTCATTTTTTCAACACCCCCTGGAGTGTCCACCCTATTGCATACCTTTGTGTTGTCTGTGAAGAGGTTACCTTCCCCTGCAATCCCTCTGCAATGTTTCCAATAAAGACATTGAAGGGACTGGCACCCACACTGGCCCTGTTGCACCTTGCTCATCACTTCTCCCTCTCCAAAGTACTCCCTATTTACCACAACCCTCTTACTTCTGCCATTCAGTCAGTTCTCCACCCACAGAACTATGTTAAGATCCACTCCTAAGCTGTGCAGTTTATTAATCAACTTTCTATGGGGGACTATGTTGAAGGTCTTTCTAAAGTTCCAATAGGTCACATCCACGGCACTTCCCAGGTCCACTACCTCGGTTATGCAGTCATGTTGTAGATTAGTACAATGAGTTAATGCAAAACACAGTGCTTATCCTAAATACAGTAAAAGTTAAGGTTGGATGTATAAGTAAATAAATGCCATATAAGGCAGTGCGTGTGTGTGGTAATGCTCTGTATGTGTAGACAGTGCTCTGCTATGTTAACTGGAATATATATGCATATAAAGCATCATGGGCTGCATATGCAAATCACCACAGAATGTTATGCTGGTCCAACTTTAAGCAAAATTGCATGGTGCCGAAAGGCCTCTCACACAGTTTGAAAAGGGTGCTAACAGAAGACATAGACACATGTTTCATCCTACCAGGACTCATCAGTATGTCTCATCTGCTTGACACCCCAGTGGACTGGACCAGCTACCCTAAGACACTGTGTCTTGGATACATTGTGGTGAACCCATTAAAATAAAAAATTATTTAAAGATTAAAGAGTCTCAGAAAACTGAGTGTAGGTTCAACACTAGAGCAGGTTGTTTCACATAATTACGTAAAGTTATTTGTAATAACACCACAGAATGTAATGCTGGCACCATGCACTTTTGCTTAAAGTTGGACCAGCATAACATTCTGCGGTGATTTGCATATGCAGCCCATGATGCTTTGCATTGTGAGGGCATGTGTGATTTTGTATTTTCTTGAAACTTGGCTTCCCAGCCAAATGCCCTTTGGGGTAACCCTTGGCTCAGTGTTTGCACACAGAGGTTCTTTGTCTTATATATGCATATATGTGTATATGTATTAATCAGTGTGTGTTACAACAATTAGAAAAAAACAGTTCGGTGGCTCAGTGGTTAGTACAACAATTGCTAGTCTACAATCCCCCCTCATAGATCAGTTTCTGCCTTATGCATGCCATTGCTGATTTAAAGGAGTTGTCTAGTGTTAACCCCCACCCTCCTGACTGAAAAGAAGAAAACGGTCCCTCTATGTCTTTTTTTTTAATCTGTAAAAATGTGTGTAGACAGTGTAGTGCTATGTTACGCTGGAATATATGTGTATATATATTAGTGTGTGTGTATCACAACAATTAAAAAGTGCAGTTAGGTGGCTCAGCGGTTAGTGCAAATATTTCTGTTTGCACATTTCACACTGCCCACAATACCATTAATATGCAGCCATATTGGCTCTTTCTAGAGTTTATTCATTTCACTGCCCCTTCCACTTCCTTAAAGAACCATTGTATTCTGTTTTCATCAGCTTTAGCTCATGTCCTTAATACAGAGGTTGGTTGCTTTAATTATACCCTCCCTTATTTTTCCCCACTGCACCTCTACCCCTCCCTGGCAATCTCACCTGTTGAGGCAGATTTTGAGGCTGTCTCCCATTTCTTTAAAATCTGCCCACATAAAGTTCAGGACCCTCATCCTTGTGTCCTTTGCCTCTGCTCCTGTCCTTATGTTGAACCACACTGTAGGGTGATCATTGATACCTAGTGGATTGTTCACTGTGACACCTGCAATGCTGTCCCTATGTGTAAGCACCAGATGTGGCACTGCCCCATTCCTGGTGGATTCTTTGACTGGCTACCTGAGAAAAGCCCCTTGTAGGGTGTCAGTGTTGGCTGTGCTGCTTGCTGAAGCTGTAACTGGAAGGCTTCACCGCACATCTGGAAGACTGAATATGCCAACTAGCAGCACCCTGCCCCCCACTTGCCATTTTGATGGTGGCTCACCCTTGTACCATATTAATCTCCTTGCTCTGTACTGTGGGCCTGTATACTACCCCAGAATAGATAATAGTCACAGAGCCTGTCTCCTGGATTACCCACAGCACTCACAGAACCTCTGTTTCTTCTTGGTGCTCCTATAACTCTCTGGCATTATTTATTTCTTTCACATATAATACAACCCCTCCTTCCCACCCTCTCTTTCCTGAATAGAGAGTAGCCCAGTAGGGCCATGTCCCAGTTGTGGTACTTAGTGCACCATGACTATGCTATGGCCTCTAAATCCAGGTTTGCCTCTACCATGATGGCTTCCAGGTCTGGAATTTTGTTTCTATGACTACTTGCATTAAAGCACATAGCTCACCATTCCTTCTTCTCCCATTCCAACTCTCCTACTTCACCTTTCCATTCCTGCCTGAAACCCCCCATTAGTCACCTCTTCCCTGTTTACTTTCACCACTCCTGTCCTTCCAGACCTTTAATTCTCCCTTACCTGAGTTACATCTATTTATTTAAGCAGATTTACCAGATTAGGAAACAGAACCCTGGAAGTCTCATTTCCAGTTATGACGGTGTGTGTGTGTGTGGGGGGGGGGGTACAGAGGAATTGACAGTAGTACATGCAACAAGCAATTATCACAGGATAGGAAATGAGTAGCTATAACAAAAAAAAACACAAGCACAAATAACACTACAAAAATCAGAGTAACAAATTAATAAGATTCACATGTTACAGTAGTATCCTCATACAATAAAGGCAATTGGCACTGTGCACAAAGGATGCAGAGGTACGTGGAAAACACATGTAACCCACACATGCCCCCTGTGCACCAGCAGACAGATGCGATCTGGCAGTATGCATGACCTCCGACCACCTGATCATAGCCCTGCCCCTCCCAGTGTGCATAACTCTGCAGGGCAGCTGGGAGTGGGGTTGTGGGTCCAGCCAGGTACCCAATTGGATGCCCAGACCAGGACCTGCACTGGATTCCTTGTGTGGTGGGGCATGCATTGACAATGTGCCCTGTGGAACACTGATGGCCAGTGGCAGGTGAGGGTGGGCAATGCCTCCGGCCCTAATCAGTGTGGTAGGACTGGTGGGGAGCATGTCTGTGGGCAGAGGGGGGCCAGGGTGACAACTCTGCTGGAAAGGGGCATCTATGTGGTGCATATGGGGGGGGCAGAAGCCCTGTGCCATTGCCCATGCCACTGTGTGGGGTACATGTGATGTGGGGCTCATCAAATGCACCCCTGTGTGCTGGAGCAGGTGGGTGACATCCGGTGTCCTGGTCCTGTGACCCTGGAGGATGGCATGGGCTGTTCGCCCTGTTCAGCGGGGTGTGTGAGGGGCATGTAGGGGGTTTATGGCAGGGTCCTCCCTGGCATACTCTTTGTTGCCCTATGCACCCCCAAGGCCAGCACTAGCAGGGTGGTGAATCCCACGTAGTGCTGGAATGCCCCTTGTTCAGAGCTGTCCATGGACAGGAGAGATCGGGTGCAGTGGGTCTGCATGGCCCCCTTCCTGAATGCTGCATGGGGGATGCAGTGGGTGCAGAGTGCCTACATGTCCCAGATACACATGCATAGCACCCAGTGTAAGCAATGTAAAATTCATAAGCAAAATCAACAGCATGAGGAATGAGCATAACATAGTTTAGATGCCCAAAGTAGCCAGAGATCAGCATAAGTGGTGAGTAGCACAGACAAGTGGCAGGTGGGAGGGTTCAGTTGTGGCAGGATGTAGGGGCCCTATGATACTCCTTGAGCCAGGGCTTGGCAGACAAAAAGCTTTGGAAGGTGAACATGGCAATGGGTAGACCATTCCACAAGTGGGACAATCTGTAATCCAGGCATGGCTTGCAGTACATTTTCATATGGAGGACTGGAGTTTATTTCCCAAGGGGAACAGAATAGAAATCACTAGAGGCAGAGGTCAAGATCCTTTTTCGAACCCTGTGGGAGCTTCTCTGCTCAGAATTTAACTCCCAGGAGGGAAGTTTGAAGATTGCTCCTTGACTCCAGAGGATCCCACCCCAATTTTTTGTACACAGCACAGTGATTGGTGAAAAGGGGGCAAGTCAAGGAAAACCTATAAAGGGCATTGAATAAGGTAGTTAGGAGATGTAAGATTTAGAAGGCAGTGGAGAAAATTAATTCCTTATAATTCAGTGTAGAAAAAAACAATCATACATCCAACAACAGTCTTTCTGATGCCAAGGAGCAGATAGCTTCTTACTGTGTACAAAGAGCCTAGTTTCCATTGTTGTAGTGTCCATAACAGAAAATAAATATTTCTTTAACTTAGGCAGTCCATCTTCTGTAAAGGTTCATATTAAAAGATTTTCTGCTACATGTTGCATTTCAGTTTTTAAAATCTCCTCTGTGTCCACAGACAGTTCCTTATACACTTCCTGCTTGCTCAAAATACTGTATACATGTGTGTTCAGCTTTCTTTGTACTACTACCAAAAGTATCTTTTATTTTATTTTCTCAATAAAAATGGGGCTTAGACTATCTCTTATCTGCATTTCAAGTCAAGGATCTTGAGAAGCTGGTAGCAATATTTCAGCATAGGAGGCAAGGGAAGCTGTATCCTGATAGCCTACTCGGTGACCAGGAAAAAAGTCAAGAAGATGAAAAGATAGAAAAGGTTAGAAGGAATCTGAAACTTGTCACAGTGGGAGAGAAGAAAGGATAGCAGCACTGGCAACCAACCTAAGAGAATCTATATTCACCCATCAAACACAATTGATTCTCACAACTAGCAGAATCTGATAGGGAAGGGCAGGGAAAAAAGTGGCTAAGATTAGTACAGGCATGTGACAGTTAATGGTAGTAGGGATCTCCATTTTAAGATTTTATAGACATGTTGCTGTGCGTTCATGAACTAAAGAACACCCTTGTCTGTTGTCTGTTGTTGGCTTGTGTGATAGCATATACTTAATGCCCCCTTCCACCAGCATACCAGATTTGTGTCTAACCAATAAGTAAAGTATCATATAGGGGAACTTTGCTTGCCCCGATTTTATTCCACCACACCTTACAACTTTGTATGTGGATGATGGTCACCTTAAATGACTATTTCATGATGCACTTCTTAAAAGAAGACATGAGGAAGGAAGATATATTGGATTTGATGATAAGTAACAGAAAAGTGCTTCTGAGGTAGTGGTCAGGGAAAACTGTGGCAATAGTGGACACTTTACTGATAGATCTTTCAGCAGCAGATTCTGTGAGAGGGGTACAACAGCTCCACAGATGCTGACTTTCAACCGGCCCAAATATATCCAGATTAGAAAGATAGGTGGAAAGGAACTAAAGCAGTCAGGTTGAAAAGAGAGGGTTGAAGAAATGTGAGAAAAGCTACAGTAAAATCAACCAAAATAAAATGTGTTGTGATTCTCCTTAACAGAATACTACATGCATCTTCCAATGTGTTATATATAAACACACTTCATTTCTGCATACTGTATGTAATTGCACTCCTACTACTGTATTCATATGTCAAGATGTAGCAGAGTCAGCCAGAGAGTAGCACCATATTCTGCAGCATGTCTCTGGCAGAAACTGTCATAACAGCACTGCAGCCTGGATGACTTTACTGTATGCACATAATATGATAAAATATTTGATATCAGTAACTAGTACAGCAAATTGTACACATTTTAATAAATTGTCTTAATTTGCAGGCCCCCAAGTGCAGCAGAAGAGTTGCTATTTGCAACACCAGTGACCTAGGTTGGGGAATGTACCCAGGACTCTGGATAGCTGGTGGGGGAGGATGTTTGAGCATCCCATAGAATGCTCACCTCCTCAAGGTGAGAGACTGGCTGATCCTGGCAGCAAGAGCAATACTGCTGGCCTACAGGTGGAGCCACACATGCAGGGATGGAATGGAATGGAATGTGTAGAAGCAGAGGCTTCATGCACGCTGCAGACTCCTGTTCTTGGCATGCAGCATTCACACTTACAACTTATATCTCAGGGGTGGAAGAAGAACAGGGGAGAAAATGCCTCCTAGACCAGCAGAATCGCATATTGGCATGATATGACCCTGCAAGACCTGTCCACCCAGCATGAAAGGGTTCTACCTGCCACTGAATTTGGACTCCTAAAAGACCCTACGTAGAGTGGTGGTGCACTGGCATCACAGAGCAGGTGAAGGTTACCCTCTTAGAAAGAGAGGTCAGCAATGGGGCTGGGCAGTTGCCATATGAGGCAGATGTTAGCCATGGCTGGAGAGGAAAATAAATGAATAAAAGAAAAATGTTGTCTTCATTTTTATAAAAAAGTCTTTCTGTCAGTATATTGTGAGTTCATTATTAGTATTGTGCCGTAGTATAAGAATTTTTCCAGTATATAAACACTAAAACTACTTAATTCTGTGACTCTTGTGGAAATGTAATATTAGTATATTGATACAGTAAATGTGGATTACCAATACACTAATACATTGAAAGTACATCAATATGATGTACCTATATTGACCCAACTCTAAGATTTTATTTAAAAAGATAAATTAATTTTCTAGTCATAATGATTCAAAGGTTAGCGCTTTTGAAATTAATTATCTTTAATATAGGATAACTTTGGAAATCTTAGGGCTAGAAACTTAATTTGCTTTTAATGAAAGCCTGGAGGCAGGTTGACATGGAAATACAAGATAGTATATCAGTACAATTTCACTGTACTGGAATATGCTTAATATATTGATATATACTAATAATGCATTTCCAAAGTAGATAGGAAGAAATGTATTTTAGTATATCAAGATAGTGGGAATATTCTTATACTACATTTACAGTATGTAATTATCGTACATTTCAGATTTGCATTCATACAGAAACAATACAAATATCAATAGTGTGATTTTTGCATTGAAATACGTTTTCAAAGTAGTCTAATAGCATTGCGTATCATCCTCATTTCTCCATCAGGTAACCACAACATTTTCTCACATTGTTGCAGGCATTACCTGAGAAAGCATCAGAAAATAATAATGGGAGGGCTATGCCCATGCTTCAATGTGGGGAATAGCTCCTCCCACAACCTCTTTTTAAACCCTATGCTAACACCACCTCTCTTGCTTTGGGAGTGTTTTTTGTCCCTGAACTCCCTGTGATACTTGTGTGGCTGTATGTTCTCCTGCTCTTCTTCCTGCTTTCAGTTTGCCCTCTACGTTCTGCATCTCCCCCTTCCTTTCCCTTGTTTCATTCTCTCTCCTGTCTTTCTGCTTTGTTTTCTTTTTCCCTAGTCCCATGTTCTAGCCCATCTCCCCCTCTCAGATGCTCCGTTACCACTCCGCACTCCTTTGCTCAAATCTTCCACGACCCTAGCTCGGTCCTGCACCCCCTTTCTGTTTCTTTTTGGGTTCCTCTGCCCGCTTCAGCTCCTTCTCACTCTTGGTGCCTTAATGTGCTATCTGCACCTCCATTTCCCCTTCCTGACTCCCCATGGTGCCCTCCTGCTCATGCCCACTTCCTGTCTGTTCCTGCCGGCTGTCCTTCTCTCATCCTCGACTTCTCCATGGCCTGAGATTTATGACCCAACTTGCTTGTGCCTTGCAGCTCTGCTTTGCAGCCTGTTCCAGTTCCTCAGTCCTTGCAGCAGCCCTACAGCATACCACCTGCTCCACGGCTGTTCAGCGTTACTTCTCACCACGCGCTTCTCTCCGATTACTGGACCCCAGGATACGATGTTGGTGAGTGAGTTTTGCACCCGCAAATCATTGAACTCTACAGTGGCCTTTACTGTGGAGAACCTTGCACCTGTGCTGTGTTCTGCTGCATTGTCATTCATATTGCTCGCTTCTATTTCCTCACACTTCTGGCAACTTTAACAACATATTATAAGGACATCGGTATGCAGATGTGACAAGTCCTCATCAATTTGCAAATGATACCGTGATACTGACCAAACTATTTTCAAAACAGTTTTTGCATTTTGCTCTTTCTGTCCTGGTATCCATTCTACTTGTCTCTGACTTGGGTTTTCAGGTGCCGAAGGTCAGAAACTGGAGCTAGGCAATATCTTGCCCCCTGGCTTCACTAAACCCATTCTACCATTTGACTTTCCTGCTTCTTTCCCCTTGTGCAACCTTTGCACTGAATTTACATGTACAGTGTTGTCTGTTATTCCCTGCATTTCGCTCCATCATTCCTCACTTACCCTGTCTTCATGTCAGTCCCAGAGTGCACGCTTTAGCCCCTCCACTCCAGGACCTGTCATGCGACGGGGAGTACACTTCCATTCTACTGTCCCTGGTGGTTATCCTGTTTTCCAGTCCCTTTGCCTTCTTCCTCAATTGCCTACCTTCATATCTGTACTCCTCCTTAGTGAGTGCATCTGTTTCCTGTACAGTACTCCTCTGCACCCCATTGTTCTTGCTTCCATTCCAGCCCCTCCTTTTCAGTATCACTCCTATTCGTGTGTCCACCTTTCCACGTTTATCCATTTGTCCTACCATATCTACGTGATTTTCCTTTCTACCTGATTCCTCAATTCTTCTTTCTCTAGCAGCATTCTGTGCTTTCTGCCAGCCCATACCAGAAGTACTCCAGACTCTGCCCCTAACTAGCACCTTCTGAGGTGCTGGGCGAAGGTAGGCTTCTCCTGTCTACTGGGGTGGGATTCCATTAAATTCACTACCTCCTATTCCTTACCAACCAGACATCCTCCATCTCTAACTCTGCTGGATGCATCACGTGAAGGTTAGCTTGCCCTGACTATGAGAGATGGGAGCCATGTCTACATTATACAGTTACATTATCTTCTCTACCTCTTATCAGTTGCCACTTCCCTTTAGGAACAGAACTACCTCCTGCTTACCACTTTGACTTCCTCCGTCCCTAACTCTGTTTGGCAGCATCGAGTGCCGGTTCACTCGCCCTGGCTACCAGGGATGGGAGCCATGTCTATGATCCACAGACTGTTACCATACCTTCTCTACCTCACACCAGTTGATGCTTCCCTTTGAGAATTGAACTCCTGCACCCTATGTACCCTCATCCTTCTACCTAGGCCTGACAGTCCCAAGCTACTATCATTCTCCTCTGCCATCCCTGATGGTTGCCTGAGTCTATAGTTTACTGCTTATTTGTGTGTTCTCAGCCTGATATCCAGCTGCTGCTCCCTTCAGGACCAGGATTTTGCTGACTTGATTCTCCATCTTCTTTCATCTGCAGCCTAGACTATTCGTCCCATCTGCAGACTCCCTTGGCTGGGAGGTTGACTATAGTATGGACCGTCTCCACTGTTTGCATCTATACAGATGCAGATTGCCATTTCTATTCAGGAAGAGAATTTCTTCATCCGGGTTCTCTCATCATTCTTCATTCTCTAGTCAGACCCAGCCTGGATCATCTTGCCTCTACAGACCCATCTGGCCCATGTCCTTCCATTCCACTGCTCTTATGTGTTTTTCTTCACCTGCTACCTGATGCCATGGCCCTTCTGGACCTGTACATCCTACTCCTGCTGCGACTTTGAAAATAGTACCTGGACCTCCACTACTTGATTGCCTCCATCCTGCCAGTTCACCATTTCTCTTCATTTACTGGACCCTTCTGCTTCGAATGACTCCACTTACCATTCCACTCTTCCACAACGCTCATTTTTCCCCTTCCTTGAGCATTGTGGCAATAAAACTTTTTCATGGTCTATTAGCTGTTTAAGCCTGGACATTACATTTTTGAGTGAATCTAGTGGAAGTGAGTTCTGTGACTGTGGGAGTGTATAGCCATTCATCACAAGAAGGATATGCACCTCTTGGTGTACTGAGGACAAAAGTGTGTGTGTGTGTGTGGGGGGCAATGTAGGAAGAGGCCAGGAAGAGGTATTAATATGGTTAAAATGGGGAGCACACAAGTGGCAGAAAAGCATACATCTGACTGCACATGGCAATTTGACAAGAAAAGCCGTACCTGCTCATCTCCCTCTTGGCCCCTACAGCACCCCGCCCATGCTCTGTCTTTCCCATGCCCCCTTCTAGCAGGTCCCCCCCCAACTCGCAACATGGTCCCCAATTGATGGAGGGCACTTAAACCAACCTCCTTGCTTTTCTAGTTGGCTGGTCTAAGTGAAGCTCCCTGCTGTATCCTTGGTGTGGCTTACAGAATCCCAAAAAAGGGGATATTGCAGCCCAACCATGGCACAAGCCCCCTTGTGACTTGGCACACCGGGTTGTGTGATGCAACCATGGTGCAAGGGGGCTTTGGTTTAGCTGTGCTAGGATTTGAAGCAGCTGTATTTCTGAATCCCAATTGCTGCAAGTTGTGATGCAAGTCACCTCTGGCATCAAAATCTTCCCTTCCGTCCATCCCTTTTTGAGAATCGTCCCAGTGTCTCCTCAATGTTAATTAAAGCCTCCATCAAAATTATGAGATGAAAATGTTTACTTCATCAAGATTGCTTAATACTAGCTTAGGAATAGGCATAAAAAAAAATATAATAGCCCATGAAATTACACTTTGCTTATTTTAAGTAAAAGTGTGTGGGTCAGATGCATGCTTACATTTACTAACTATATTTTGTTAGGTCTGTATTCTTTTTTCTAGCACATAACATGATACAGTACTTGAATCTGATACTGTACAAGGACTGCATTACTGGCCAGATATTCAAAACCATGCTCTGGGGCTAAAGTAGCATTGTCTGGCGGACAAACTTAGCCCAGAGCAAAAGGCAAGCTATATTCAACAGGAATACCCCAGAGCAAAACCAGCTGAATATAGCAAGCAAAGGAAGCAGGGCAAACAGAGCCAGAAGTGCAGGGCAAAAACAGCCCGTGAATAAGACTGCACTGAATATAGCAAATAAGACAGCACTGAATATAGCACCTAGGCAGGCAATGCAAACACACAATGGAACATAGTGTAGAGGTGAGAAAGCCTGACCCTGGGACACATGCAATGAAACACAGCCCAGAATGAGGTCCCAGGAGCAGACCGCAGTGCAGAACCCGGAATATGACACATATACACATGAATGGCAAGCAACAACCAGGACCCATGTGGGACACCCAAGGAACAGTACAAACCAAGTGAAACCCCAGCACCCAAGAATGACACAGGACACAGTAAACTGTAGTAACTGGAATGTAATAGTATACAAATGAATGGAAAAGTAACAGGAACAGTGCAGTGATGCAAAACAATACATAATCGAAAAAAAAAACCTAACAGTGAACAACTAATGCCCCAACCACCACTGGACGACTCACCCCCAAAACAAAGGAAAGAAAACAGTACAAACCCTACAAATAGAAATGCTATGCCCCCCCCCACCACAACACACAACACTAACAATAATAAGCCCACTACGGGAACAACAACAAGAATACACATTAAACTACCCAAACCGTGGCATGCCAAACATATTTACATTATGTACAAGAAAGCAATTGAGAAGGGGGAAAGAGGAGGAGGATGCAAACAGGGACACAGGAACAGAGGCCAGAAAACAAAAACCAGTCCAGAAGGGGGAGGATAGCCAACATAATATGGGATGATGGATATGGCTAATTTCCCACTGGATCCAGCAGACAAGCCTCCAAGACAGCCGCCACCCTCATGGTCTCCAAGATGATGATGGCCTGCTGCTCAATCAGAGTCCTCTGTTGACAGATGATGTGGCGCAGCAGATCCTCCATGCCCTCTGACTCCTTAGGCCTGGTCACCCACAACGATGAATGAAGTGGACCTACAAGAGGAAGGGGGAGACCGTGAGGATGGGACACTGGCCAGGGGGCATACTGCAGCCACAGGTGGCCATACAGGGATGGACAGCATGTCCCAACAGACATTCCTGAGTGAAGCTGAGGGATGCAATGGTAGGCTCACCCAGAAGGTGCCCACACAGAGTGACACAGGCACCATCCCAATACCCAACAGACATGTTGACAACATGCCCAACAGCACCATGGCAAAGGTGACACCACCCACTCCAGCACTGCACACAGTGAGACAGGGCAGACACACAGCCAGTCCCCCTGGATAGCTGTGTGCAAGGGCCACACCACAACATGCACAAGGGCACCCACATGTCGGGACATGCTGACCAAAGGGAGATGGCAATGTACCAGAATGCAGAGCACAACAACAACATCATCCAAAGGTGTGCCAGAGCAGTGCAGTGCAGTCACAGTGGCTGGCCAATGACCGACCCATGCCAGGGATGAACAGGCATACACGGTGCAGACAGTGGCAGGGGTGGACCGACACATGCCACCAAGCAAGGCCCCTGGATGGCATGGAGCATGGTGCCCTGCAGCCAAAACATGCATGTGGGCAGCGAACATCTGACCCTGTCCAGTGAAGCCCATGGTCAGCAAGGCAATGGCAATTGCACACAGGTGTAGGAGCTGTGGGGGGTGGGAGGGAAGGAGCACACCGCACCGCAGAGCTGAGCATGGCAACTGACAGCATGTGTGTCCTACTGATCCTCTGCTGCCACAGCCCCCACCACCATCTGGCACCCTCACAGCAGTGCACGCTGACTGTGACCCCCCCACAGGGCACAGTGGCCTGACAGCTAGATCCTGGCAGCAGTGTGCAACACTGGTGTGCAACCCAGCACAGTGCCACAACACCACTGGCCCAACACCCGTAGTAGCCATGCCACCAGCCCAGTCACTGGCAGACCACAGAATGAACCACACAACACAGTGAATCACCACAGAGTAATAAGACAGGTACTCATGCAACAGGCCTCTGTCATCCAGGCTGCTCGCCTGCACCCATTGCAGCATGGCCGGCACCCTCGGGCTGCCCCTCTGCCTGTCCTGGGGCACCTCTCAGCCCTCTTCTGCAGTCCTGGGCTGCTTCATCTGCTCTACAGTGGACAGGGGAAACAGCAGCATTAGCACAATACACAGCATGCACCACGAGCAGCACGGCAAGATGCATATGCAACCCCACAACACCGCACACGCAGGGACACCCAGGGTCAGTGGCTGAACATGGGAGACACCCACACAGAGGGTGGCAAGGCCCAAGGAGTATGTGCCAGGCACACAGGACATGTCGGCATGGCAGTGCAGTGGTGCAACAGTGCCAGATGCAGGTGCACTGTCCGGACACCTGTATGTGTAGGCCATCAGTGTCCCAGGGACAGCACCCTTGCACCACAGTGGTGTTGGCCGAGGGCCGGTGCAGTACCAGGACCCACCACCAATAATGTCCCGGTCTGTCACCCACACCTGTGTCACCCCCATGGACATAGCATGCACCGTGCTCCCACCATGCATGCCACCACACACCCAGTACCGTGATGCCCCCCTAGGTGGCCAACACGTGTGGCCCTGCCCGTGCCACATGCGCCCAGACACCATTCAGAGTAGCACACCTGTCACACACACACACACACACACACACACACACACACACACATATGCAGTCCGACAGGCACATAACAGCGGTGATCAACATGCAATGCCACTTACCTGGCACAGACACAGTGCTCTCATGCATCATGTGCTTGAGGCGCTCCAGCTGCTGCCGCTGCTGACATCACATGTCAGTGTAGCGATGCTGACACTACTCTGCATCAGGGGCAATGCCTGTGAGGGCACTCAGTTTGCGGGTGACAGAGGCCCACACCTGCTGGCATGGGAGGTCACCCTCCCTGACCTCTCCAAAGAGCCATCTGTGCCTCTGCTGTACTAGCTGCACAAGGTTTTCAGTCTCTACCTCTCCCAATGCCTGTCCCTGTGCACTACAGCTTATTGCCATCTACCCCCTGGCATTGACCAAACACCACAGTAACCCTGCCACCTATAACACTGCTCTGCCTGTACCACACCCTGCTCCCTCCAGCACTGTGCCATAGCATCATGCTATCACATGACATAGTGTGGAACTACCCAGAAGTAGCCATGCTGCACATGTGTGACCCCTGTCATGACCCTGAGCTACAATGCCATGAATGCGTGAGGCACCATGCTAAACCAGGGTGCTAGCGTGGCACAAGGGACACAAGCACATGCATGGGTGCTGTGCTATGCCACATAGTGCTGCGCTACAGGGACAGCATAGCACTGGACAACACTTAGCCAGGCGCTAACATTTGCACGGTGCTAAGCGGTTTGCCCTGTGCTAGTCAGGCCCATATTCAACCAGCAGATGCAAATGAGAGTGCTTGTGTATGCAAGGTGCAAACACTGTGATTAGCATATCATTATCCAATGATTTGTATGCATAACAGGCTGGATTGCCCAGCTGGGCTATAAAAGGGCAAGCAGTGCTCCACCAGTGTTGTGTTGTGGGAATGCAGCACATGGCTGAGGCTGTAGACATACACACACAACAGGAGGAGCCATGCCACAGGAGGCAGAGCAGCGAGAGGCAGGTCTGTATAGCAGCTGGAGGCCTGGTGGAAGGGGAATGGTGCAACACAGGGTTGAGGCGTACACACTGCGTACCTTCAGACCACAGCTGTACAGGCTGGGGACAGGGCCGCTGAATGCAGGCCCACAGGCCAGCATGGTGCTGTATAATGGTGCACATGGCCATTGGGCCGGCTGTCCAGCAGACTGGGCCATGTGCTGAGCCCATGCTTTTGCATCAGCCAGCACTGTGTGGGCACCACCTGTACACTGTGTGTGCCAGGCATGGGGGGGCCCCCAACACGGCCTGCAGGTATGTCCCACAACAGTGGCTCACTGACATGTGGTCCATGGACCCTCGGTAGTCACCCTGGATGCGGGACATGGAGGGTGGCAGACGATCTGATGGTGGTACACAGATGCAGCCCAGAGGTCACAGGGTCATGACTGTGTGGCTCCAATGTGACATCGACAGCACCGTGTGGTCCATGCCTGGTAGCCTGCTATTGTATGTGTACCATCCACAGTGTCCATACCCTGTGTGCCATGCACAAGTCCCCTAGGTAGCCAATGGGGTCAAGCTGCACTGCCAGGTGGTGGGCATTGGGATGGTCTCATCCCAGGGTACCCATGTCTGTTATGGGTGTCGGCAGTGCCCTTGTGGGTCCAGTGTGTGCCTTCCCTATGCCGACAGCCGTGCAGTGGCACTGTGCATGCAGGGGTGGCCCCAGTACACTGTGGCTATGTACACCATACACACACATGATGGCCAGTGCCACATCCATGTGACCAGTGCCACCATTGGGGGTGGCATGCACATACTGTTTTGCGTGTGCCACTCACCACAGCTGGTGACATATGTCTCTGTCCAGCTGTCCCATAGGTAGTGCAGCATGACCTGAATGCATATGGGCATATAGCTTTTCACAGGATGAGCTGAGGATGATGGTGCATGGTGTGAAGGAGAAGAAGCAGGTGCTGTGATAGCACAAGATGACAGACATGGTGGTGCACCAGGCATGGGATGAGGTGACGGCAGGGATGAATGCCATCAGTGGATGTGGCAGGATGATGGATGCAGTGTGCAAGCACTGGAGTGACCTGCTGCACCAGACAAAGGAGGAGGTGGCACAGCATCTCTGTGATAGGCTGCATACTGGTGGTGGCCCACAATCCACATAATAGCAGGGGGAGGACCCAATCATGACCATGGTGGCATCCACACTGTGCCCGTTGGTCGTGGCTGGTGTACCAGGTGGTGTGTGTGAGATGCCTCTCACACCACCTAGGACAGGTCTGTATCCACATGTGTGCACCTTGCATGGTGTGGCAGCACACGTGCTGGGTGTTGGTGCTGGCGTCGTGCCTGGGGTGCACTGTGGGGGTGCTCTGCTGTGCACAATGTACACCTGGGGTGGGATTGCATGCGAACAGTGCCTGGCATGGCTGTCACCACAGCTGATAGACTCAGGGCATGAGCACTGTGGGTTGGGTGTGTGTATGTGGCCACAGTCTATGGCTGTGGGGCTGGTGTGTGGGGTGTGCATGTCTGCGGTGGGTGGCACATTTCCTAGGGTGTGCATGTACTGGTGGTGGTGGGGTGACCTGTGCACATACTGGTCAGAGACCCTGTCCTGTTTTCTTCCACAGTGATGTGTGCAGGGCCTGCAGCATGCCAGGACCAGGCTGGGATGGCTGTCCTGGGACCGGAGGCAGAGGCAGAGGAGGAGAAGCTGCCACCAACATCTGGACTAGGTGCTGATCATGGACCCTTGGATGCGCACCATGTGTGGCACTCACATGGACATGGAATATAGCTGCTGGGGGGGCTCCGATGATGATAGGAACCTGGACCTAAGTGCAGCCCTAGAGGATGCCCAGGTGGAGGATCTCAGTGGTGGGCAAGTGGTCCTGCTAACAGTAACCAGCGACATGGAGATGGATGTGTTGGAGGGGGGTTACATCCTGCCCATGGAAGGGCCTGTGGAGGGGGGCACAGGGGTGAGGCAGGGCGCAGTCCATGCATGGGTGCCAGAGGGATGGTTTGCCATGCCAGCATGGGTGTAACCATGCAGCCAGTGGTTGGCAATGTGGGGGATGTGTGTGCCATGCTGGACATGCGGTGCCCCCATGGGTTGGGGTGCAGGTCCCACAGGGATCATGGCCCATCACCACTTTCCTGCAGCAGCAGGACCGGCTGCCAGTGAAATGGTGTCCCCACCCTGGTGAGCTGCAGACACCAGCACCAGCTGCCATTGAGGGTGCTGCGGCTGTGGAGACAGATGCCCCAGGGACCCTCCCTCTGCTCCAGGCTGCACTCACATCCCAGCAGGAGGTACAGCTGGACCTGCATGGCCTGTGGTGGGAGCTCAGGCATGAGCTCTCACAGATGTGGGAGTCACTGTCCCTGGGCTTCACATGGGTGGAACAGTGGTCTGAGTACAGGTTGGGCTGCATGGTTGCTATACTAGACCACAGCTTTGCTGGGCTCACTGCCGAGGTGGTCAACCTCACCACAGTGCTGCGTGGGGTGCATGATGGACAACAGGCTGTGCAAGGGGGTCAGTGTGCCTGTGACACAGGAGCCCACAGGTGGGCCACTTGTGGCCGCAGGACTGGCACTGGCTCAAGCACCACCACACTGTGCACATTGACAGGCACCCAGCGCTGCCGTGGCCATCCAGCCACCCTGTCTGGCTCCGCTGGTCAGCGGGGACACAGGCAGTCTACCCTGCCTGCCTCACTGTGGTCCTCTCTTGCTGTGTCCTCAGCTCAGAGCACCCCTGGATCTGTGTCCCTCACACATGGTATGGCTGTGTGTGTGGCAGTTGTCACCAGAGATGGGCATGGCAATTGACACTCCCATGTGCACACTAGCACTCCCACACACCTGCTCACACTTGCACTCACACTGACACACACACTCACATATGCCATCACTTACACAGTCTCACATGCATGGCCATGGTGTCCTTCCCCACACTGCCACCACACATCAAGCATCACCCACGTCCCTGTACCATGGCTGTGTGTCCTCTTCACATGCGTGATCTTCACAACCCACCCACTGCACCGCCCTCACACATGCATTCAGTGCCACTGTGTTGTGCTCCTGCTGTGTTTGTTGTCAGCACTGTTGTGGTTATCTGTACATATTAAACTCTTCACCATTGTACTGTCTCATGTTGCCGGGCAGTCTGTACTCACCCTCTGGCTTGTGACAGTGTCCTGATGATGGCGGCCCTGTGCTCTAGGGCTCTGTGGGCCATGCGAGGATCCCTCCTCTCGAGTTGCTCCACTATCCCCCTAACCGCTGGCTCTGGGTCACTGTCAGTCTGTCCCTCAGGTTCAGGTGCCTGTATCCCATGGGTCATTGCCATGTTGTGCAGCATACAACAGGCTAGATAGATACAGCGTATCTTCTGAGGCCTGTACTGTAGGGCACCACCTGACGTGTCTAGGCATCATAAGCACATCTTCAGTATGCCAAACACCCTCTCTATGATGTTTCTGGTGCTGGCATGTGCCTCGTTGTACATCTCTTTGGCCACTGTGGCCAGCCGGGGTACTGGTGTCAGCAGCCAGGGTCGCAGGGAATAGGTTCTGTTCCCTGTCGAGAGATGTACACCTGTTAGTGATGTACAGCTGTCTGCCCATTGCTGTCTTGTACCACCTGTGTTGCTCTCCCACACCCCTTCCTTGGCCTCCCATGCCTATTCCCACCCCTGCGTGTGTGTGTGTGTGTGTGTGTGTGTGTGTGTGTACCTTGTTTGCTGCTACTCACTGCCTAGGTGCCCACTGGGTATCCTGTCCTCCTCAAATGCCTGACACAGATGGGACTGGTGCCAGATGAAGGCGTCGTGGGCACTGCCGGGGTACTGTGCATAGACATTGCTGATGCGTCCAGTCACATTGCACACCACCTGGCAATTGAAGGAGTGGTACCCCTTTCTACTGACGTATTCCTCACTGCCATCACCAGGTGGTGCACGGATTGGGACATGGGTGCGGTCAATGGCACCTAGTACCGCTGGGAGGTGTGCAACTCAATGGAATTGCTGCATGGTTTCTCTGCGCTCTGTTGCCATGCTGGAAAATTCTATGAACTCCCCAGTGTGTGGCAGTAAAGCCGCAAGGGACTGGATCAGGAGGCTTGAGGTGGCAGACTGCAACACCCCTATGGTGTCCCCCGTTGGTCATTGGAACATCCCTGTGGCAAGGAAGCACATCGCTGCTGTCATCTTCTCCTCTACTGTCATGGCATGGCTGCATCTTGTGTTGGGGTGCAGCTGCTCATGCAGGAGCTCACATAGCTGCCTCAACATACCCCTGTTCATCCTGTACCTGCCAGTGATGTGCTCATCTGGCAGGGTCTCGAAGGAGACCTCTTGGCCGGTACCACCTGTTTGCAGCATACCATCACCTTGGCCTGCATTGTGGCCCATGTTGGGCCTGCTCCCTCTCCTCCTCCTCCACTGATGCTGCCATCAGTGCAGCACACATTTCCACTTCCTGGTGTGGTCACTACCCCTAGGTGGTTTGCCCTGAGTAAAGACCAGCCTTTTATAGGTGGTAGCTAGTGCCATGCTACATGTCGTGCTATCTGTCCTAGCATGGTGCTATGGCTTTGAATATCCCATAGTGCATGTATGCAGGTCACCCCCCTCTCTTTGCCCCTTGCATGCATTATCATTTTGCCCCACACTACTGTGGTTAGTGTGTGCTAACTGGTCCTTTGAATATCGCTCCTCTGTGCTAGTCCTGCACTATTCCTGCACTATAGGTTTGCACGCTGTGCTAAGCTTTGAATATCTGGCCCTACATCCCTAGTTTGTAGCATACTGATTCCTCATTTCAAACTGAAAGTCAATGGGACACTGTCAACCCCCTTAGGCCTTAAAGTGTATGAGTTACCAATTTTTTTAAAAAATGAGATTGCTGATGTAGCTGTGATTTGATTCTGATTCCTTTTTGTCTTTTAAAATGTGAAACACAGATTGCTCACCATAATGGTGTTACCCCATAAAAACATGCTTGTTTACATTCCTTTATCAATTCCCACTGTGTCATTCCTGGATTTGGGAACAACCCAACACAGTCTAGCCATTCATAATGCAGTGGGAGGAAGAAGACTATTGCAGCATGAGTTGATGTGGTGTTTGTGGACATTCCTAATGTTCCAGAAGTTCGTAATAAGAGTAGATCAAGAAGCTGAAACAAACCAAGGATTGGTACAAGTATCATCCCATCAGCATGCATTTCTGTTTTACTAAGAAACAAGTCAGATAAAACAACCACCATCATCAATGAACTTCAGGGGAGGTAAACTATCATGATATCCTCATTATATCAGAAATATTGCCAACCCCTAGGGTTTCAAAGAGAAGGAAACAAGACATTAAGTGAATTCATAAATGGCTTGATGATTTACTAGACTTGAACTAAGTCTAAAGCACTGGGGTTGTTCAACAGAATATTTCACTATACTGCACTACTATATTGAAATCCATTAAAATTACATTAAATTCCATTATTTTCATGTGACCCCATTAATTTTCACCATTAAATTTTTTATCATATTTTTAGAGGCCAAATTTTATTCCCATTAAATTTTCATTAATTGCTGATGTTTCATGGGTGCAAACCATTAATTTACTCATCCATGCCATTAATTAACCATGACAGACATCCATTAAATATTTAATGTGTGTGATACACTCCTTAAATGTTGTATCAGGCTATTTTAATGGCATGTTTAATAACTATTAAAACTGAGCAATGAGCTTTTCATTGCCATGAAAATGATGTTCATGCTAAACCAACACATTAATGGCCATTAAAACTGTCCAAATGAGCATACATTGCCATGAAAATTATGTTCATGTTGTGCCACTACATTAATGGCCATTAAAACTGTCCAAATGAACTTGTCATTGCTATGAAAATTATGTTCATGTTGTACCAATACATTATTGGCCATTAAAATTGTCCAAATGAGCTTTTCATTGCCATGAAAATTATGTTCATGTTGTGCCAATACATTAATGACCATTGCAACTGTACAAATGGGCTGGCAGTATAGCCTAGAGGTTAGAGGAACGAGGTGTGAACGAGCTGGATACATCCAGCAGACCAGACCTGAGTTTGATTCTCACAACCTCCACTTGCATACTGTGTGACTCTGAGCAAGTCACTTAACTGCACAGTGCTCTCAGGTTGCCCCTGAAAACAGGCACTTGTGCCTAGTGGGCCTTACCTGGTTACCAAAGACTAAAATAAAAAAAAAATAAAAGAAATTAGCTTTTCATTACATTAAAAATTATGATTATGTTATGCCAATACAGTAATAGCCATTAAAAACAAATGTTCACCAATTGATGGCAATTTTGTTTATCAAACATATTTTCCCCTTTATTTCCATAGGACTGATTGGACTTTGACATGTGCTTATCAGATAGGTATACTTTTATTTACTATTGGTCTTATCTGTACTTTGCCCTAAGAACTATGGATCCTCTGTGACTCCTGTGTAACATTTGTTTTACAGGTACTCTCCAGCATCCAGAATCAAAGTCTACGCAGAAGTTCCCTCACCTGGTTCCTCACATGATTTAGTAACTTGATTGAGAGGTGGGAAATTTGAGCCCACCTTTGTTTGAGAACAGATTTGGCCTTCTTTAAAGCACTGTTTCATTGCAAGTTCAGTGAATCCTGTGAGTGCTATAATTAGTTATCCTTTTCCATGAACCCTGTTCAGTATACCCTAGTATGGTCACCCCTAGTGCTGCTCATTTCCCCTTCCCTACCCCATGTCCTACCTGTAGCCATCCTTGTGCCCTCCTCATGTCCTTCCATGTAGTCATCTATGTGCCCTCCCCTCTTGAGTCACCCCTCATCCCCTTACCCCCTTGTGATTTCTCAAGACTCCTTGCACCACTACCCTACCCTTGCATTACCTCCTTATACCATACTGTTTGTGCATAGTATCCTCTGTAGTAATTAATATGTAATATCTTGTAATCATTTATTTGTTTACTGTATCTATTGCATTTACTGTCATGCATTTTGTAATTATCTCCTATGTTTCTTCCCTACAAGAAGATTTTGAGGTTTACTGTACTGTCTTCCTGCAGATTGCTTTGTATTATCCATGCTTACTTGCTTTATAGTACTCTTCCTGTTGTATTATTGTCTATATAACTTCAATTTTGTGAATCGGTTCTGACCTATCCAGGTCCACCTTGTAAATGAGCATGTCTCAATGGTGTTTTGTTTGGTAAAATAAAGATGATTGATTGATTGAGCCATAATGGTGGGGCTGGCAGTATAGCCTAGAAGTTAGAGGAATGAGATGTGAATGAGCTTGGTACATCCAACAGACCAGACCTGAATTTGATTCTCACAGCCTCCACTTGCATACTGTGTGACTCTGAGCAAGTCACTTAACCACCCAGTGCTTCCAGGTCACCCCTGAAAACAGACACTTGTGCATAGTGGGCCTTATCCAGTTACCAAAGACTAAATAAAAAAAAATGGTGAGCCTACATCTGTTACAGTGGGAGTTCACTGAGATTACATGTTAAGTCTTCCCGATTAATCCGTTCTGTGACAACTTGCTCTGTACAATTAATTCCAGCATCAATTTACTCCCTGCCCAATTTGTTCCCAAATTGTGCCCCCCCACCCAGAGTTTAACAATATGTTACATTTATACTGGGGGTGAATTGTAAGGGAATGATTTGTACAGGGGGCTGATTAACACCAGAGCAAGTAGTACAGCATGATTTCTCATGGAGCAGATAGATTGGGATGAATTGTCATGTTACCATGCACTGAAGGAGTGGGTGCTATGAACATAGCCTCATGAGGGACAGTTGAGAGGTATGTGGTCACCCCCCCAGATCTGGCCCCTCTGCAACTTGACCCCCCAACCTCCCTGCAGCTGGATTCCTACAGATGAAAACTAGCTGTGTGCTCACAGCACATGTGTGGCAGCACCTTTTCCATGAGGGGCACAGCAATGCTGGGGGGGTTGACAAGGCTGGTCTGTGGGTGGGAATGGGTTTCAAATGCAAGGAAGAAAGTCAGCTGATTGGGCTGGCACAGGGTAAGGGAGGGTGGCCCAGTGACAAGGAAGATGGGTCTGCTGAAGGTGGGGCAACTAGCTCTTGAGTCCCCACAGCCATGGTGTCATGCAGCCTATTGTACCCCTCCTAGCCCTGGCAGCAGGCTCTCGAGCCCTATCCCCAGCTTCATACTTTCCAGGCCCTGTAGTCAAGTCATTTTCCTGCTGACTACCCTGATTATGGCTGTAGGCTCCTGATCCACCCAAGTAAATGTCCTGGGTAAGGGCAGCATGGTTCGGTTGGTCCTCTAGGTTGTCCAGATTAGAAAAGAGAGTGAACATTTGTGGAGTAGTGTAGTATGTGGGACCTCTGGAGGTCCAGGTGGTGGAGGCCATAGCTGGGGAAACCTGATATGGGGGATCCCTTTGATGATTCAGATGTGTAGATAGGCTCTGAGAGGTCCTATGGGTGATCAACAAGGGGCAGAGTATGGCCCAAAGGAAAAATCTCCCACCAGTCAGCAGTCAGTTGGCCATCCAGCCAATACTTCCACCTCCTCTCTTCTCAACAGCTCCCTAGGTTGGGGTGATGTGTCGGTGGCAGTGCCATAAAGCAGGTGCTGTCCACCTGAACTAATAGTAACATTTTATTTTTTTAAAGGTTTCTTTTCATGCTGAAGGTGCAATAAAGGATGGCTGTGCCATTAGTGTGGTCAGGGCATGGCCTGTGAGTAAGGGACTGCACAAGGCTGGATCTATTCAAATTTATTTAAATCACTCCAGAAAGGGACCATATAGTGAGAGGGTGTCCCTATTCAAAATTATCTAAATTTATTTAAATCACACTCCTGCTTGGAGCATGGGGAATGGGTAGACTGCATTCAAATTAAATAGCTTCCAGAGGAAGAGCAGTGCAGGGAAGACCTTGAATTAGATAGTAAACAGGGCTCAAGCAGCAATGGCAGAGCAAAGCCCCAGTTATAGGCAAGCTAGCCAGTTGGGCAAGAGAATAAGGGCTAGCTGGCCAAAAGTTTTATGTTTTTATTATTCAGAAATAAGCATCAGTGGGGCTAGTTAGGTGATGTATGCCCTAGATTATAAGTAAGAGTGCCCAAGGGTGATAAAGGTGGCTAGTAGCCAAGTGGCCACCAGTAGCCAAGGTAAGGCTAGTGTTGTAGGTGACTTTCCGTGAGCTACTCAGGTTACTAGCCCATGGCTGGGGTCATGGCAACTATGATGCTGGGGTGGTTAACTGGGTGGTCCACTCTCATCCCCTTGCTCCTGACTGGATCCAACATCTTAGTGCAATTTAAATAAGAAAAATCTGTAATTTTGCAACACTAGCCTTAGCTTGGCTACTATAGCCACCTTTATCATCCTTGCGGGGCACTCTTACTTTATAATCCGGGTGCTTACTTCCCCTAACTGCTCCCAGGTGCTTACTTCTGAATATACACCTTTCTTCACTTTATCATGCCTGTCCTCCTTATGAAGCCCCAGTTTAATCTAATTTGGAGTATGTCGTGCCCTCTGCCCCATCTCATGGAGCTACTCAATTTGAATGCTGCCTTCCCCTGCACTATGCTCCAAACAGTAGCATGATTTAAATCAATGTTGAATATGGCTGTCCCCTCACCCTGTGCTCCTACTGGAGCAATTTAAATAAAGTTGAATATATCCCCACCAGGTGGTCTCTTACATAGTGCAAGGTAATTGGCATCCAGCACGTCAGTCCTCAGTGCCATTGGGCTGGTTCTGGTGATATGTTTCATTGTTCTTGCTGTTTTCTAGTTGTTTATTGTTTTTCTCTTGCCACTGCTGTCTGTCTACTAAATACTGTAGGTAATGCAACAATTATTTATTCCTCTGACTTTCAAAATGCAGCCAGCTCTCCCCTGCTAACCACACAATTGTTTTTCACAGACTCTAGTGAGCACACTATGATGTCATAAAAGTAGTTGTGAGGGTAACAGGGAAGAGACAAATGTTTTCAAAAGTTTTCTATTCAGCACTTCTGGAAGGGCTATAGCTTAGTGTGCTGTACATCTTGGAAAGCAATATTAAAAAGAACGAAAAAGCGTTTTCTAGTAAACTGTAACAGCTGAAACATCTTATTCTTTGAAAGTGCATGCTGAAATGCAGAGTCAAGAAGATGTGGGCAGTAGCACATAGAAGACTGGCAGTCCTCCCTTCTCAAAGAGGGGATCATCCTCTCGGATGTTTAGTCCTCCTCCCCTGGCTTGCCCTCTGATGACTCAGGCTTATTCTTGAACTAAGGTCATCAGTGTCACAAGCAGTTGTGCTAGCGTTTTGCCAACTGGTTGACCACTGCAGCATACATTTATGGCGTGTGTATGTTTTTACATAGGTGGCATGAAACAAGTTACCCCCCCCCAATTTTATTATAAGAAATAAAAATAGATTTGCTGCATGTAATTTATAGATACAAGATGAACAATTAATAATAAAACACAGCACACAATTCTTTTTGTACAAACGTTTTATTAAAATTCCATGGTGACAATCTCGGATAATCTTTTTGTTTCATTGGTAAGAAGACAAACCGCTGCAGATTGACAGCCTTCACTGAAGTCTAATACTAAATTTAGCATTAAAGCAGTCATTAATTTGTCCTAGAAGACTAAATTTAGTTATTTTTAATCATCTTTAATAATCATTAAAAAATACAACCGCTAAGCATACTAAATTCTAAGAATATTCAGCAGACTACTTATTTAAGAGTAAGTTATTACTAAATGAGGATTAGAAATAGAACTGCACTGTTCTTCAACATAGAGTTTTTGCTACTAAATCATAAATGAAGCTTACAGTCAGCCAAGTAATTCAAGGATTTGAATTAGCCAAATAAGGCAGGGTACATGCCCATGCATTTCACTTCTACTAAGCAAGGAGGCAGATAAAACAATCAGCAACATTAATGATTTTTTAGAGAAGGTAAGCAATCATAAAATGTGGGTTTTTATCTAGAAATAATATGAGAACAAAAAATACAGTGTCCCTCTAAAAAGTTTGCAGAACTACATTTTCCAGATGTCTACAGAGTCCATGAACTATGTTTTCCCAGCTCACTTCCTATTTACTGTCGAGGTTGAAGGAAAAAAAATGGTATGAGCACTAACAGTCTCCATTTTGGAGGAGAACAACCTGCTGTTGTTAGCAGTAAAGATTCACATGTATGAGGTAAGTGCTTATGTTTAAATAGAAAAGTGCATCATTTTGTATCCCTGAAATGTTAAATACAGTAAGGGAATTATTACTCAGGGTTTATTTAATTGAAATATGCAGCTTTCACTATCAGTATTTTGCTGTGAAGAAATTGTCTCTGCTCTGAACTCATGTGTCTACAAACCTTTGAAAAGCCTTTAAAATACAGTTTATTTTCAATCAAACCACTCCTTAACATGTCCAGTGTGCATTGTGCATGTAGATTACCTAATATTTGTGGTATTTTTTATTGAATTAATTATTTAAAAGTTACAGTTTCTTCTGGGGAGGGAAATTAATTATTAACAGCAGGAAGATTTTTTGAATGAGAAAATTGAGAACATATTTGCTGTCTGTATATCCATTCAGTAGCCTTGCTGTAGGGTAGCAGTTAACCATTGTTTTTTTATCACAGTCACAGCTCCAGTTTGATTAGAATGTAATGTTTGCTTTTCAGACCAAATGGATTTGTTCAACTTTGTTAGCATATTTATTGAGAAATATGTCAGTGGTTGTTTAGAAAATTACTGTGTTTGACGTGTTTTACATTAATGTGTTGAGTTTTGTTCATGTTTTCATAAGCAACAAGCTGTGAATGAGCCTCATCAGATGAGTACATTTTTATGTCTATCCTGTTCCTTCCTCCCTTTTGAACCCCTTAACCCCCTAAAGAGCTGCAGATCATTTGTGACCCCTTTACTATCTTTTATTTTACAGGTATAGTGTTCATCACCGCTTTGGACTCCTACCTATGGCTCCCTATGGGAGGTAAGTCCCTATATTTTACTTATTTTGTGTGAGTTGACTGTAACGGGGTGATTGCACCCATTACAGCTGCTTTAAAATCTGAATGGACATGCGATCTGAATAAACTGGCATGCACTGGCACCTGTGGCCTGAATTGAGATTGAAATGAATTTTCAATCTCTGTTACATGTTTTAATTATGTTTTTAAAGTGGTATTTCCACCTAGTCTTTCCCTCTTTCATTTCCTGCTAGTTTAATGGCATGTCTCCTTCCTACTGCAAACCCAAAGATTATTAATTTTAGTTCCCTGGCAGTCAAGTGACCCCTCCCATCCCCTTCGTAAACCCTGTAATTATGAAGATAATGTCCTGTTATTGACATGTCATAGCCCCATCTTCAAGATTGTGAAGGTAAAGTTTAGTGGCACCCAACCTCATCAGAAATATCAAAACTATGACAAATCCTCCATGGTAGTGTAGTGTAGTGTCTCCTTCCCATCCCTGCAATGCAATTGTGCAGTTCCCTGGTAGTCCAGTGGTACCACCCTCTTCACCTCATTCCCATTATGGTAACCATACACCCCACCACTCCTCTCCTTGGCTCACTCATATAATGCCCAACACCCCATGTCTGAAATCTAATGCCCTAGCAAAGTCCATTTGTATCAGTAGGAAGAGCATTGTATGGTGACTGACCCTTCTCACACACCCATGGTCCACAGCTGTTTGGATGGTAGGGACTGAGCTGTTTGTACAGTATGCATGCACTCTGTCCCTGTTCCACACACACAGCGGGAGATCAAGGTGTTGAGATGGAGTCTGTCACATCCACCATCCAACCCTCTGTGGACAGGTGAGGATGATCTAGGGGTCGAACTGAGGGGGGGTGACACTGGACTAACAAGGCACTGCACAGCTATTCTCAGGGATTGGGGAAAGGGACCACTAGACTAGCAGGGAGTGATTGACATAGTTTTGATACTATTCCCACAGTGTAAGGGAGGGAAATTCATTAGACTACCAGTGAGAGTATGCTTTATATCTCCTATAGTGGGACCTTCCTGGTCTCTCTCTCTCTCTTCTTGTTTCATTTCTTTCAGTCTTTGTTTCCTATTATGACTCTGAATATTCACACACACACGCATGCATGCACGCATGCACACATGCACACACATATACACACACTGTCTCTCTTTCTATGTCCTGCAGTGGAGCCTGTCTGTCACATTGCATTTGATCTTCTATTCAGTCTGTCTCTTACTGAAAGCCTGCATTTTGGGTCTCTCTCCTGTTGCAGGCCAGTCTGTACAGTCTCCATCCTTCTCTTCTTCCCCCCACCTGCCTGTTCAGTATCCCTCTTTGCAAGCCTGTATATCTGGACTCTTTCTTCCATTGCAGGTCAGTCTGTTCAGTGTCTCCAAGCCCCCTGCCTAGTAATGAGGCCTGCCTGTCCTGTCTCGGTCACACTATCTTTTTCCTTTAGTGGAGCCTGTCTGTCTAGTTACACTTGATCTCCTGTAGCAGGCCTGTCTGTTCAGTCTGTCTCTTGCAGCAAACATGAAACTCGGGTCTCTCTCTCTCTCTCTCTCTCTCTCCCTTTACAGGCCAGTCTGTACAATCTCTGTCCCTCTCTCTTCCCCCCCTTGGCCTGCCTAACTGTGGAGCCATGAAGAGGGAGGCTAGAGTCTGGAGAAAGGGGGTGCTAGTGTTTGGGGCTTTGGAAGATCGGTCAGCAAGTCCATATCCTATCCCCCTTCTCCCTCCTTTCCTCCAGGGTTTACAAATGGAGGTCCTTCAGTCTCTCAAGCTTTTTACCCTGTACCATTTTAGTTGTCCTCTTCTGGACCACCTCTACACTTTGTCCTTCTGGATATGTGGTCTCCAGAACTGTTAACAGTACTCTAGGTGAGGTCTCACCAGTGATCCATACAGTGATATCACCACCTCCCTCTATCTTCTGGTGATATTGCTGCCTATGCACCACCCTCCCTATGCACCCCACCATCCCACTGGCTCTCCTCACTGCCTTGTCACACTTTTTAGCTACCTTTAGGTAATTGGATATGGTTACCCCAGGCCTCTTTCCTTTTAGGTGGTTGCCAGTACCACTTCCCCATTTTGTACTCCATCCTTGCATTTCTGCAAGCCAAGTGCATGATTTTGCTCTTCAAATTGAAACTCAAGTTACCATACTTTTGACCACTCCTCAAGCTTACTTTGATTCCTATTCATTTGTCCCCCCCCGGAGTACCTACCCTGTTACAGATCTTAGTGTCATCTGCAAAAAGGCAGACCTTCCCTTCTAGCCCCTCTACAATGTCACTTATGAAAGAATTAAAGAGGACTTGTCCCAGTATTGATGCTTGTGGTACCCCACCAGTCGCCATCACTTCTGTAGAATGAACTCTGTTTACCACCACCCTCTGTTCCCTGTCATCCAAATAATTTCTTACCAGTTTAGCACATTTAGACCCACTCCTAGGCTGCTCAGCTTGCTTAATGGTGTCATGTGGAACAGTGTCAAAGGCCTTACTGAAATTTAGGTAGGCCGCAGTAGAACTGAGGCATAGAAAGTACAAACAGAAGAAGTCCATCGTATCAGTCTTAAGGCCCTACCTCACAATACTCTTAGACTTGACTGTATCCTCCCTCCCTCCCCTCCATTGTTCCTACTTTCTTTGCTTATGCCCATAGGTAGTGACTCTTTACTGGGATGTCAGGAAGTATTAGCACCAGACAAGTACACCACAAAACAAGCATTTTGATGATATGGTGAACTAGCACTGCTCATTCAGTAGAATGTTTATTGAATACGATTTATATTCTCTGTATGCTCTGCATGAGGATGTAATTTCTACATGAAGTGAAAATAACAACAAATATCAAAAAGGTTATCATTAATGTCCTCGGCTAGAGGTGTGGAGAAAAAACTTCCACAGGTGGAATTCTAGTAAAAGTCTGACCTGTAGTGGAAATTCCATTTGCCATCACCCAAAAAGAGCCCTGGTAGCTAGCAGTACCTCACCCCGCCACACACCCGACATGTAATTAAAAAAGAGTGACTAGCTGTCCCTACCCCCACCTGATCACCCACCTGAGTTTTAGAAAAATTATCCCTGATGGTTAGTGGGGCCTTTCCCCACCTAATCAGGTAGTACAAACAAGAATGAGCTCTGTGAATTTGCAATAAATCAACCATTGTACTCTGGCCTTCTCATAATAATGCTGTGTTTTGGAGAAACAAAAATATGACATAACTGAATCGGGACATACACACACACACACACACACACACACACAGACACACACACACACACACTGAGACACAGCACCACACACATCACAACATGCAACATCCCTGTTGTACAAGGTCAATGTAATGTGGCAACGTTGATCCTACACAATGGGGTACTAGGCATGTTACAGTGTCTGTGGTGCTTGTGTCATGTGTGCTTGTGTGTGTGTTTCTCTCAGTGGGACACTGTGTGAATGGCATTGATAAATTGTAAACTTGATCCGAGCATTAAAAATCAATCTGTCTCATGTTAGTTGTCTCATTCCAGAAAGTATGAACCGAAGGTTCGATGTGTGCTTTTTGTTAATCAAACACTGTAGTCTCTGGCATTCTCATAACTGCTGTGACCTGGGATAACAAGAATGTGATGCATAACTGAGTGGGGTAATACAGATTCCCACACATACACACACACATGCAGTCTCAGTCACATAGTGACACACAACAACACACACACACACACACACCACTACATGCAGCAGCCTCAATGTGCAAGGACCATGTAAGGAGGCAACATTGATCATGCAATATGGGGCATAGGCATGCTGCAGTGTTTGTGGTGACTGTGTGTGTGTGTGTGTGAGAGAGAGAGTGTGTGTATTTACATTTTTCAATTTTTATGTGATACTGGACATTTCTGTGACACATTTAATAATGAAAAGCAATAAAAGGTAAATTGAGAAGCTACTGTAAATGATTCATTAGTGATGCAATTTTTTTGTCTGCTGAAATATTGGTTATTGATTAATAATGCATTGCGAACCCTTAATATCAATACATTTTGAGAACTTTACACCATTGTTAAGTCACTATGATGTCTCTACCATATAAACAATGTATCACTATGTCACAGCGATGCCATAACAAAGCTGAATTCTGAGTACATTCAAAGTTCTCTATTTCATGGTGATCATAGCTTATGCATGAACTTTAAAAAGATCAATTGTGATAGTGTTAAATAAATCAAATACTTCTTACAGTTTACAGTATGTAACACCATACACATAAACACACATTAATCATACTGCAATCTGCACAACTGAGGTTTACTAAGTTGCAATGTAAACAGCTAAAAATGCAATTAGTGAGGTACTGTCAGATCGCAATCCATCTTCTGTATTCAAGGGAATTGCATGCTGATGGGTACTGCTGTGCATTAGTGTTTTTGGTCACAGTAATTAGCTCATCAAAAATAAACTTAATGGTGAATTCTGGTGCATAAGAGTCATGGTTGAATTCAGTACAGTTAATGGGCCATTAAAATACATGGGTCATACCAGCATTGTCTGTGATTAATGGGACCATTAAAATGAAAAATACAATTAAAAGGAAACTGGACATTAAAAGGGTGATAGTAATTTAATGGCACCATTACTAATGTACCGATTAAGGGGATAATAATGGTTTTATTTAATGGGTTAGAGATCATTAATTCAACCATTAATATAGCAGTACAGCTTAATGGCCATTAATACAGTGATTCAAAATCTAGATTACATTAATGGGAGTTTTAATGGACAAATTAATGGACTGTCTAATGGCCATTACCATACTGTAATGGCCAGCACAATTAATGGTTGAAGGACCATTAAAATATCCATTAAAATATATTAATGGCAACAAAATGCAATGGATATTGGACCATTAAATTCATGGCACTTAGCATCAATTAATGGCCACTCAATTCATGGCTACATGATCATTAAATTACTAGTTAAATTTGATGCCCATTAACAATTTAATGGCATGATTATACTGGAAAAACACATTCAATTTAATGGCATTGTAATGCTTTGATGGAACTTACACTTTTAATTGGGCCGTTACTTATGTACTGATGAATGGAAATTTAATGGGAAAATTGAATGAATTTAATGAGTTTTTAATGACACTTTAATGGTGTTTAGTGCAATAGTGCTGTATGCAAAAGATAGATTGCATCTGAATGCAGAAGGATTTGAAGCAGCTATTAAAACATGAAACAGTAAGTGGGTATGAGACAAGAGAGAGAGAGAGTAAATACTCAGAGTATACTACCAATAGGGCAGGGAAAACACATACAAATCTTAAAATTGTCTCAAAGCAAGAAATCTGTTAAACAACATGGATTATTTCAATGTATTTTTAGCTGTAGAAAAAACAGTCATATATGCTATAGCTGAGACCTTGTGGAACCCAAATGATATTTAGAACAAAAGGTTTGGAAGGATATAATCTGGTACACAAGGTTAGGAAGGGAAAAGATGGAGGAGGTGTTTCATTATGTATTGGAGATTATCTTAAAATAAATTATGTTACCACCAAATACAGAGTTGATAACTTAGAATCATTCTGGACAGCTATAACAAATTTGAAACCAGATAACAAAACAATAGGCAACTATTGCATAGCACCTAATAGAAATGGAGAAAACTTTACCAACTACATTAATGAAATTCACAACCAAACTGAGAAGGGGCAGGAATTAGTATTCAGTGACTTCAACCTAGCAAAAATAAATTGGGGAAAAAAGAGGCAGTGGGAAAGAAGGGAATTATTTTTTCTGGTTATGATAAGAGAATGCAGTCTTAAGTAACTAATTGAAACACCAACAAGAGCCTCAAATATGTAGATGTAGCCCAAACTGCTCATACAATATAAAGTACAGAACAAAAGAACCTGTAGGGATCAGTGACCATTCAGTAATTGTACTCAAATTAGATACAAATATCTGGGGTAATAAAGGGAACACTACTATGCATAATTACACAGCAGGTGATAACAACATCATGAGGGAGGAAGAAAGAAAATGGGACTGGATGGCTGAAATGAGAGGCAAGAAACATAGTAATGCTGTGATATTTTTCAAGATAGAATAATAGAAATGAGAAACAAATGTGTGCCATGGATAAACAGTTACAACAAATATAGAAACACATTGCCTTGGTTTAATACAACATTGAAAGAGATGAGAAAGAAAAAAAGTATGCCATATAATCTGGCACAAAAGTACTCTTGTGATGGAATCACCAAGAATGTAAAAAAAAATCATGCAGGAAAACTTAAACTTGACATTAGGTGGGGAAAGAGGAAAACACAGTTAAATTAACAAATAAACAGAGTCAGAAAGCATTATATGCACAGATAAATATAAAAAGGGGGAGGAGATTCAAACATTGAACCAATTCTAGTTGATAACAGGAACATTTGTAATGATAAGAAAATTTTAGATGAACTCAATAAATATTTTTGCACGGTATGTCAACCTCAGGCCAGTAAGCTAATGGTAATCAATAAATACTTAAGGGGTACTTATGGGGACTTTAATAACAATTGGGTGGCTAAATCTAACGGTGCCACTAAGGACCTAGTATCTAGCCTTTTTCTTACTCAGGTGGTGAAAGACTGCACCAGAACTAACTATAAAATGGGAACAAAAAGCCTGATTGACTGGATCCTAGCCACACACCTTGAAAGAATTATCATGGTAAAGGTCCTGCCCAACACCATCAGTGACCACTCGCCTCTCCAATGTGAATGTTCTGCCTGGATACCAAAGACCTCTGCTAAAACAATCACAAGTAGAATCCTTCCAAAAGGGTTAACAGGGGCCTCCAAAGCACACCTGGCCCAGATTGACTGGAGCTTTCTGGACACCATCTCAGAGATCAGTACTGTGCTTGACTACTTTATAGCCCAATCCATGAATGTTTGCAACAAATTCACCCCCCCTGAAAAAATGTACTATCAAAGGTACCTCATCTGGATGGATCACCCCAGCATTACTTGTCCAACAGTGAGGGAGGGCAATCTCTGGATGCAAGCAAGGAGTACTGGGTCACATGCAGACCTTCAAAGATATAAGAAAGCCCACAACAAGTGTACCAGGGAGGCTAGGAAAGCTAAAGCTGACATCTATAAGGATCAGCAGAATATAAACTGGAGCTATGGGAAGAATGTTTGGTCCAGTCTAAAGTACCTCCTTGGCAGCAATGAAAAATCAACACCAACAATGCTTAACACAAATGATATGATCACTACTGCACCATTCAAAACAGCAAACACCTTCAACAAGGCCTTTACTGACCTGAGCTTAGTCCTCTCCCCTTACAAAGCACCTGAGGACAATAATGATGACCTTACTGGACAAAGTACACAACCTGGCCCTTGCACCAATCTTCCCAAATTCTGCTTTAAGCATGCCTCTGTAAAGGAATTTCTCCATTATATGAACAGGGTCCTGGGAAAGACAAGGATGGATGGGGATATGATAGACATGAAGCCACTTGCCTTTATGCTTGATAAGCTACCAATTCCCCTGTTGAAGATTTTTAACTTCTCCTTGCAATTCTCTCAGTTCCCAGAACTCTCTAAAGTCATTAGAATTATACCTGTGCTAAAAAGTGGGGACCACTCAAAAGTGACCAGCTGTAAGGTAATCTCTAGCCTCCCCCACCCCCACACCCATCTAAGTCATTGGAAAAAATTACTTTAGACCAACTTGTCTCACACCTAAACAAATATAACCTGATGTGTAAACAGCAACATGGCTTTAGAAAACTACATAGCACTGGAACAGCATTCATTGAGTATAGTAGTCACCTGCATGATGCCCTTGACAAAGGGCACCTGGTTGGTGCCACATACATAGACTTGGCAAAGGACTTCAACCTCATCAACCACTCTCTGCTGCAGAACAAGTTCTCCACCCTGAGCATCTCCTCTAAAACTGCAGATTGGTTTTGGGGTTACCTCGCTGGGCAGTCCCAGACAGTAAGGATTGATGGAGTGGTCACTAATGCTAAGTGTGTCATGGTTGGGGGTTCCCCAGGGGTCTATACTAGGCCCGCTCTTCTTTGGCCTATTCATTAAGACTCCCAGAAGCCTGCCCCATTTAAAGATGTTATGTTATGCAGATGATGATTTTCAATAGTAGCCCACAACTTGTGGATCATTCTAGTGACCTGCAATTAAGCTCTAAGTATATGGAGAACTGGTTTGAAAACAATAAATTTGTCCTAAACTATAAAAAGACATAGTCAATACTGTTCACCGAGCTGCACCATAAGAAAAAAGTCCCTCCCTTGGTTATCCAAAATTCATGTGGTGCTACCCTTGTACATGTCAAATCATATAAGTATATAGGTGTCACCCTGGATGACACCCTCTCATTTACCATTCATGTTGACAACATTGCAAATCTGGTCAACAGAAAATTAGGTGTGCTCTTCTGACAATGTTTAAACCTTGCTGCTGAAGCTAGATGCCTGGCAGTCTCAAGTCTGTTCCTCCCTTCATTGACTGTGGTCTACCCATCTATGGTGTTGCCTGTGATTCAGGCCTAGGCAGGGTAAACATTGTCCTCAACAAAGCCTGTCGGTTTGCGAGTAGGGCTGATAGACTTATGAACACTTGGTCTGTGTATATGCTTACCAACTGGCTCCCTTTGCAGGATAGGCTGAAATACCAGTCCTTTCTGCTGGTTAAAAAAGCCCTCCTGGGCCTCACCCCTTCTGCAATTGGTAACCTCTTCCACCCGGTCAACAACAGCTACTCCACAAGGAGTATGACCAGACATGCCCTGAAGCCCTCTTTCACAAAATTAGCCTGGGTAGATGTACATTTGCTCTCCAAACCACACAATGGTTTAATGATCTCCCTGAATACCTAGTGGACCTCCCTAAAATCACACCTTTCAAGAATTCCCTAAGAAAGGAACTTGCTTTGAAATCTGCTTGATGTTGTTTTATATGACCAAATATCTTTCTTTAATAATGTATTTTGGCTGCCATCTGACTGAACTCTATGCAGCTATACCTTGTTTCCAACCCTAAAGCCTTTACTTGACCTGGCTCCCCTCGAGCTGGTGAAAACTTGTAGAATATACCGTACCTATTCTAGGTTATCTATTTGCTACTGATGTGGCTCCTGTGTATCAATGTTGTGTATACCTGGCTGTTACTGATGTGGAACCTTTGGAAAAGAGCACTTGAGATCAAAGGTGTTATCCAAATTTCAAATGAATAAATAAATATGAACACACAGAGGAAATAAGTAACAAGGAGGTATTAAAATCGTAAAAAAAGATTCAGGTAGATAAGGCAGCAGGGTAGGATGGACAAACTCCTGGACTACTCAAGGAGACAGCAAATGAAACATCTACTGTTCTTACACATATTTTTAATTTATCCCATAAAATCTGTGAGATTTCATATGACTAGAAAAGGGCAGTAGCAATATCACCACACAAGAAAGGTAGCAAAAATCTTAGTAAAAACTATACACCTATGAGACTTACATCAGTGGTGGGAAAGATGATGTGGAAATGTAGAAAAGACTGGAGAGTAACTGTCTAGTAAGAGGCTTACAGGATAAGTCACAACATGGATTTAGGCCCCAGAGGTCATGTGTTACTAACTTTCTTCATGTTTGTGAAAATGTGAGCAAAGAGCTCAATAAGAAAATTCAATTTATGTAATATTCCTTGAATTAAGCAAAGCTTTTGATTTTGTATCTCACACTAAGCTCTGAGAAAAAATGTCAAAGCTAGGAACAAATGGTCATCTTGTAAGATGAATATCAAACTGGTTAGGAGATCATAGCAAGAGGGTGAGGGTGAAAGGTAATTTCTCATCAAAGTGGAAAGCAACACGTGGAGTGCTGCAAGACTTGGTCCTGGCATCGGTACTCTTTGGGATCTTTGTAAGTGACCTACGGAACACTATCTATACTTTCTGTAATATATCTGAGGATGATACAAATTTGGGAGGGGCAGTCAACACACAATCTGAGACTAATGCATTAGAACTGGACATAGATAGAATGGTAGACTAGACTTAGGAGTGGAGAATGACCTGTGAGAAATGCAACACAATGTATTTAGGGAGGAACAATAGGGGTCATGACTACTATATAAAGGGAAAGATCTTGGTGTAACCATATGTGAGAAAGATTTAGGAATCCATAGCATGAATGAGTTATGGAATAAAAAGCTAGTGAGCAACATTTTCAGCAAAGTCAATCATATCCTTAATACCATAGTCACAGAGCAGAATAGATGTTATTACTTTTTTACATAAATTATATCAGACCCATAATTGATTATGAGTCACAGGTTTGGGGAGGTTTATCAGTAGGTGAGAATATTAAAATAGAGAGGATTCAACATACAACCACAAAAATGATAAAATAATTATTTCAATGGGCTTATGCAACTTAGTGAGGAGTTACGCTTGAGAAACTTTGTCAATAGTCTGAAGGTATTTGAATGAATGTGTTGTTGATTGTCAAAAGATGAATACTTTGGCCATTCACACTCTCTGTCCCATGGGGAACTAGCACCCTGTTGGGGTACCATGAAGGCAAAGGAACTCTCTTGAGGAGGGTTATACCCCTAGAGGTGCAGCAGGAAAGTAATTCCTTTAGGTTAATGGTACTTTAGGAAGGAGCCCCAAAAAGTACCGAGCAGCAAGTAGTGACCACAGAGCCTGAGTGAGGGCAGATTGACAGCAACTAGTGATGACTGGTAACAGACAGAGACTGAATTGAGCAATGACAGACACATAGTGGAACAGATAGCTGAAGAGGCATGACTTTCATAAGGAGAAAGGGAATGTCAAAATGGAAAGAGGGCCACCATCCAACTCCAACTCACAGCAAAAAAACTACCTGAGTAAATGTTATGCTAATATAAATATACTATATTATGGATCATGTCTTGCAGAGACTACCTAACTTTTATGACCTTTGGCAAGGAGGAGAGGAAAAGACTCCTATGAGGGGGAAACCTCTGGGGATCCACGGCCTTTATCGCCTTCCCTCCAGGCTTGGGATAAATTAGTGACAGCGCAGCTACTGAAATTTAGAGACTCAATTCAATGGAAAGATATTTTAGAGGAAGTGCTCTCATTCTAATCCTGTAACAGGAGAGCCATGGGGGTGCCATGAGCAGATCTCTGCAGTAAAAGGAGGCTCTCCATGAAGGAGGCCCACCCCCAAAGGCAGGAGGAGGAGAGCAACAACTGCTGAAAGATACCCACCTGGCCTCCATGAGGGGAGGTCTATTGAGGAAGCTGAATCCTTAAAGTGTAAGGCATAAGAGTTGGTTCTTGAGGGCCCAAGACTTGAAATTGTATGATCTTCACCCTTGAGGGGCATAGAAAGGGAAGGAGGTAGAGAACAGGTGAACCTTTGGTGGGTGTAGGGAGAATAGCTTTTGAAGGTGCTGCCAAAGTGATCAGCACAGCTAAATGAGTCCCTGTGGACTTAGATGCCCCACCCTCTGGCAGCTGAAGTCTTAAATGGTACATCAAGAGTTGCCGCTGAGTCGATCTACACAGCTAAAGGTTCTGCCAGAGCAAAGGACATTATCACCTGAAGGGCAGAAAGAGAAGAACCCTACCTGAGTCGAGGGATCCACCCTCAAGATGCTGACTTCAAGGGGGCAGAGTAAGACTGTCTACTTAAACAGCAGGAGCCCTGGAAATCATGCAATGGTTGTGGCTGGCATGCATCTGATTGCAGCAGTAGTGGTAGGCTAATGGTGAAGCCTGATGACAATGAGCACCAGGTAGAAACGAAACATAGATAAAGCTGAATGGTTGAGTGAGACATCAAATGACAACTAGGACATTAAATGAGACTGAATGATACAATCTTGGACTGAATGATGAATGCATGCTAACCAGTTCCATAAGGGAGGTTATTGTTAGTTGCTGATGCACTCACTGCAAGTTACGCTGAGGCAGTAGAAACTGTAAGGAAGTGAATTAGCATACGTGACTTGCATATGCCATGTTAATACACATGCACTAATATCTATATATAAACCCGTATCTGGTGGGCAGTAGTGCACACTTTCTGCAGATTGTTACCAGTGTTACACAGTCCAGTAAACTTATCAGCTCACTCCACGTTGGTGTCTGTGTGATTATTACATGGTGTCAGAATGGACCATCTGCAGCCTCCCACTGCTCTCAGTCTAGTAGGAAATGTTGCCGAAAACTGAAGAAGATTTAAGCAGCAATTTGAAATTTTCTCAGTTGCCAGTGGACTTGCTGAAAAATCCCAGAAATCCATGCTATAACCCTCTTGCATGTGGTAGGCCCTGATAGATTGGAGGTATTCAATACTTTTGTTTGGGTACAAAGAGGAAGAGAAGGAACAACTGAACAAAATCATGGGACAATTTGAGAGGTATTATAACCCCAGAAAGAATGAGACTAATGAGAGACATTTGTTCAATACTAGGAGTCAGAATCTGGGTGAGTTCATTGATTCATATGTAACTGCACTGAGGCTAAAGAAACCTACATAGAAACACAGAATTTGATGGCAGATAAGGACCACTTGGCCCACCGAGTCTGTCCATTTCCCTACCTAATGGATAAGCTTCAGATGCTAATTAACCAACAGCCTACTTCCTCCTACCCCCCCACTAGAATTATCTTATGCCTGTCCCATGCATTCTTGAATTCCTCCACTGTTTTTGACTACACAACCTCCTCAAGAAGGCCATTCCATGATCCACAAACCTCTCCATGAAAAAGTACTTCCTCACATTACCTCTGAGCTGTCCCCCCTCAATCTTCAAATTGTGTCCCCTTGTTCTTGCACAGCTCTTTTTCTGAAAGATGCTACACTCTTGGACTTTGTTGATTCCCTTCAGGTACTAGAAAGTTTCTATCATGTAACCCTTCTCCCTCCGTTCTTCGATGGTATACATATTAAGCTCTTTTAATATTTCTAAGTATGTCTTATGGTGCAGATACTGCATCATTTTAGTTGCCCTCCTCTGGACAGCTTCCATCCTGTCTATGTTCTTGCGGAGATGGGGTCTCCAAAACTGCATGCAGCACTCCAGATGGGGTCTCACCAACTGTCTGTACAGAGGGATAACAACTTCCTGTTTTCTACTGGTGATGCCTCTCCCTATGCATCCCAGTATCCCCCCTAGCCCTCCTTATGTCCTTCTCACATTGCTTGCCCACCTTTATGTCATCTGATATGACTACCCCCAGGTCCCTTTCCATTTTTGTTGTTGTTAGTATCTCATCCCCCATTGTGTACTCTTCCTCTGGGCTTGTGTTTCCCAGGTGCATTAATTTGCACTTCTTTGCATTGAATCTAAGCCGCCATACATTTGATCATTCCTCCAGTCTTGCCACATCCCTTCTCATCATTTCCACCCACCTTGTGTATCAAACCTGTTGCAGATCTTTGTGTCATCTGCAAAAAAACATACTTTTCCTTCCAGTCCCTCCACAATGTCACTTATAAAGACATTAAAGAAGACTGATTCCAGTACTGAACCCTGTGGTACCTCACTAATAACCCCCCTTTCTTCAAAGTGGAATCCATTTACTATTACTCTGTGTGTCCTGTTGTCCTGCTAATTTTGTACCCAGGCTACCACCTTGGGACCCACTTCAAGGCTGAGTAACTTGTATATTAATCTTTTGTGTTGGACTGTGTCAAATGCCTTGCTAAAGTCTAGGTAGGCCATGTCCACAGATCCTCCCTGGTCTACTACTTTGGTCACCCAGTCAAATAAATATATTAGATTTATCTGACATGACCTTGCCACTGTGAATACATGCTGCCTCTAGGTACTCAGCAATTCTTTCCTTCAGAAGTGATTCCATCATTTTTCCTGCCACTGATGTCAAACTAACAGGTCTGTAGTTTCCTGCCACTGCCCTGCTCCCAATTTTGTGAAGCAGAATCACATCCACCCTCCTCCAGTCCTCAGGTACCACCCCACCCCATCCTCCCATGATTTGATAAAGAGGGTAATCAGTAGTGTCACTAGTTCTACTCTTAGTTCTTTTACAATTCTGGGGTGAATCACATCAGGCCACATTACTTTGTCCACCTTCAGTTTTAAGAGTTCTTTCAGAACCCTTTCTTCTGTGAATGGACTAGTATTGACCCCTTCTATCCAGAGTGTTTCTATTGTCTGGTTTAGGTACCTCCCCCTCCTCTTCTTTTGTGAATACTGAACAGAAGTATTCATTCAGTATCCCTGCTTTTTCACTGTCACACACTGCCCACATTCTCTCACCTTTATTAAGCATCAGTATCCTTTCCTTGGTCTTTATTTGCTCCCTAATGTAACTATAAAAGGTTTTATCCCCCATTCTTAACAGAGTTGGCTATCTTGTCCTCAGTTTGGGCCTTTGCTATTCTGACTGCCTTCCATGCCTCCTTCTGCTTTAACTGATATAGTTCTCAGTCCTGCTCCTTCTGTGTTTAATTATATTTCCTGAATGCTATCCTTTTCTCCTTAACCTTCCCTGCTACCTCTTTTGAGAACCTTAGGGGCTTTTTCCTTCATTTTGTTTTGTTGATTTGCTTTACACAAAGGCTAATTGCCTCTATGATGGCAGTTTTGATTTTTGCTTACTGTTCTTCCACCCATCCTTCTTTCCTGTTTGCTAGTGCTTTTCTGAGGCACTCTCCCATTTGGCCAAGTCAGCCCTTCTAAAGCCCAACACCCTTGCTTTTCTATGGCTTGACTTTACAGCTTTGTTTATTGTGAACCACACTGTTTGGTGGTCTCTTGTTCCCAGATGGTTACCTACTTCTAGATCCAAGATCCTCTCTCCATCCAGAGTACCAGGTCTAAGACTGCTCCCTCTGAGTGGGTTCTAACACTAGCTGTCTGAGGCATGCCCCCTGTAGGGCATCAAGAAAGATCCTGCTCTTGCATGTGACTGCAGTGAAGGTGTTCCAGTTAACATCTGGCACCTATGAGGGACTACGGTGGGTGGAGCAGCAAGATGGCCATGCTGCTGCTGCTACACTCCACAACATGTTAGGAGAACTGCTCCCTGTCTGAGCCTTCTAGCTTTTTTCAACTTTTATTTGATGTATGAAACATCCATTATTTTGGCATCAGTTCTCTAACGGGTCTGTTAGTAAGTAGAGCGGTCGAGTGGCATTCCAGTAGCATTCTCAACAATATCATTTTGCTCCATTTTAATTAATGTCAACTGGTAGAAATGCTCAGAACGTGGTACAAACGGTGACCACTCAGATTGGATTTTAAAACTCTGGTCCAAAGAAATTCAATGAGGTGCACTCACAGTTTTGAATTTGCTCAGATTCTATGAGAGATGATAGGAACCTGGAAACCCCCTGAAAAAGAGGACAAAGAAAGATGGATTCTCAAACAGTAGCACCTATAAGTGCTGAAAAGCTATAATTATATCTGGAAAAGGTATGTCATTTTTGCCTAAGGGCTGGGGAGTTCAGCAATTATCAGCTGATTAAATTTATCATGCTCAGACAAATGATTTTTTTGTTTTTATTCTTCAGGTGTTTCTACTCTTTTACCAGTGGCTGGTAACTTGATCTAAATGAATTGAATGAAGACTGACAAGAAGAGATGCACTCGGGAAGGAGATCAGACTCCTGAACTCTCGGAGAGACTGGACTCCTGTCACTTTGGATAGAAAACAGGGGAAAACTCTGGTGGCAAATTGATTATGGTTTTCCCCTTGTCTATGGTATGGAGATGTTTTAGGCAAAAGGCACTGTGTTTATGCTTCCAGGTGAGGTTTAAATAACCAGCTTAATTATTAGAACTGGTAGCCTGGCACTCTGGTGTGGTCTTTAAAAATCAGAACTATGGACCCAAAACTCTTATTGGAACTAGAACTCCTACTAAATGATTTTACATCACCTGAAAGTCTAGGTTACTTACATAATGATCCCTTCTCACTAACTACATGAAAGACGCTGTATCAGCGAACTGTAGAAGTTCCCTATTCGGCTCAATACTGAGCGCCATGGTTTTCTCACTGCTTTAGTACTAAAATAAATATATTTTTTTTTGCTGGATGTCATTTACGGACTTCTTATTGAAGAGTTCTTTTTTACAAAGAGCACTTTGCAGGACTTAAAAACAAATGTACTCCTGCCACAAAGGAGCCACCACCATGTTCAGATGGAGCAACTTTTCTATTATGTTAACTATTTAAAATCTTTGTACATCTTCTCTGTTGTGCTGAAATTAATTATTTGTTTTTATTTATAGGTTAAAGGGAGTTTGAAGTTGTGATCCCCTAATAGGGCCACTTCAAACAGTTTGGCCTTTGTAACTTTGATGTTAATGTACATTTAATTATTTGACTAGAATTAGTAGCGGCAGACTGTTCTAGTCTTTAGCTTTGCTTTGTTAGTGATGAATAGAAGCTAAAAATGTTTTTAGAGTAGTTCTATCCAGTTTTAGATGCTTTTTACCTTTATTACTGGTTAGTATTAGTGTGAAAGGCATTTTGACTATGTCTTTTAAAAATATATATATCACTATATGTGTGTGTTATAGGAGAAACTGATAAGGCTCGACTGAATAGAATGCAGAAAATTCTGTGGAACTAAAAGGGTCTCTAGGGAGTCCTGCTTTCCTATGATTAACATTTTCCTGTTGATGGACGTTAGGAGATACTATGGGAGTTGGAGGTAGGTTGTAACCTGTCAATTTATCTGGATAATGGGTCTATATACGCAGGATAAAATTACCTGGAATTTTCAGTAGCTGCCATTTATAGGACCTGTACTTAATGTCACAAGTACTGGATGAAGGGAGCTGTTTATTGGGGAGTCAAAAACTAGGGTACAGAGCAGCATGCACTGCATGGTATCTGGGTGGGACTCCCTACATTGTTGGATCCTACTGGCCATACAGGTTGGCTTATTTTGGATCTAGTGAACACAGTCTACTAGTTTTTTCTTCACAGTAAAAGTAATTCTGTGTGTTGTCCCAAATTTTGGATCTTATGATCATAATTGTGCGACCAGATTCCATCCTTCGTTCTCACACTAATGACTTGACACAGAGAATGAGTTGATTGTTGGGAGTAATGGGTCCCTGACACATTAAGGCCTTTGATTTTGTATTTCCTTTCCCTATCAGGATGATTTACTATAGCTCAAAAGCCTTTTTAGTAAATAATGAAAGATTAAAATACAATTAGTTATATGCATAGTCAATGATAATCAGGATTGTAATGATGCCTAAGACTTTTTAGGATTTTAAAGACAGATATAAATATTGGTGTGGTATACCATTTATAGAGATGCAGCGAATTTGAAATCAACTGGCAAAGTGAACGTAAAGTGGCCACTTCACGCTGGCACTTTCCGCTACGTGGAGTACCTCATAGGAAAGGCTCACTTCGCCTTGTTATTATTAATTCGAATTGTCATTCCACCTTAAACACGAAGTAAGGTGGAGTGTTAACAATATTGACAACATCCCACCCACACAGTCACCAGCATGAATGTGCATCCCCAAAGTGCTACTGTCTTGTGTCCAGAAAACTCCCTAGTGCTGATGAAGTGAAATGAGAGTGTAACAAGACATGCTAAGTCTCCCAGAATTAATGGCGCACTCAGTCATGCATGCAGTTGTCAAAAAGTATTACTCAAAAATGCATTTTAAACAGCTTTTAGAGGTTTTGAATTGCAGAGCTCTGAGAGCAAACTGTCTCCAGCTACCACTGCACACATACACTACCCAGGCCAGAACTGAGGCTGTGCAGAACAATCTAGAGCCCATGTGACCTGCAATCCCATGAATAGCTGCAGAATTTCATTTGGGGCTCAATTACAGGGTGAAGTGAGGTGAATTACATTGAATCCAATGTACTTCACTTTAAAATTGGTGAAGAAGTGGTTTGGAGAAGGTGGAATAACACAAAGTCATTGGTTTCAATAGACTTCACATTCCTCATTATGAAGCAAAGTACTCCACTTCACATTGTGGAGTTCTCCACGGATTCTATGTTACTCAGTGAATCACTTCACAGAGCAAATTGGGGCCACTTCGCCCACCACTACTTACAGTACTGTAACTCATATGCTATATGGGAAGGAACACAAATGCCTATGGCTGTACTTCCCTGATGAGCTGTAGCACAAAACTCCCCAACTTAAAAACACTTATTAATGAGTACAATGGTGGAGTGGTGAAGCCTGGAGAGATACTACAAAACATGCTTACAATACATCCAAGTAACTAGTCAAAGAATTAGTGTTGTGATTCGTGACATGATCATGAATCAAGATTTGTGACTGCCTTTGTGACCGTGATGAAGAAGAATGTGATTCGGTGTTGACAGTGTGAGATAAACAATATGGAACTGTATTGGGAACACGAATGCCTACGGCTGTACTTCCCCGATGAGCTGTAGCACAAAACTCCCCAGCTTAACAAAATCCTTATTAATGAGTACAATGGCAGGGTGGTGAAGCCTGGAGAGATACTACAAAACAGGCTTACAATACATCCAAGTTACTAGTAAAAAAATTAATGTTGTGATTTGTGACATGATCGTGAATCGTAATTTGTGACTGCATTTGTGACCGTGATGATGAAGAACATGATTTGTATCATGAGAGACTCATGATGGTGGTCCTGACTTAAAATGCATATTAATGATACAATGTTCATGCAGAATTATGCATCACACCAGTCCAGTACTCTGAAGGCAAGCCAAAGGATCATCTGTGACTTAAGTTACAGATGGAAATTGGGCCCTAAAGAGATGGAATGCACAGACAGATTAAGATTGCGCTGCACACTGAAGAGAAGAAGATGCAAAGGTACAACACCTAACCAGTGCTCAGCATCAGAAATTTAAATCTGGAAACAATATATTTGCCGGTAGGGGCGGGCCGTGGGGGCAGTGTACTGCACTGCTGCAGTAACAGTCACTAGTGCTAGTACCAGTAAAGATACCACAAATAAGTACAAAAATCACACAGCTGCAGTGGATAGCAGGTGCACATTGCTGAAATTACTCTGTGGCACAATAAAAGGTGTCTGATTTGATGGCATGCATCACACACATACTCACACACACACTAAGTAATGCGTAGCAAATTGAAAACTTCAGTAATATAACCACATATTTTAAACAAACTAAAATTATGCACTGTTGCACCACAACAATCACCAAAACAATGGCAAAAATTATTGAAAATATTACTGTGTGTACATTAACACAGTTATACAAGAAAAATATAACCAAAACAGAAAGCACTGTCTTTTTCTCCAAGTTAATCTACCTACAACACAGATACGCCCCTCCCCCAAAGCTCACTTCTACTGTCTCTCAGTACACAGACTGAATGTCATACATTAACATTCAAAATCCATACACAAACAATAAACGCTTGATGATATGAGCACAGGAGGTTTCCTACAATCGATGAACTAATGTTTCAGCAAACAAAATTGCTCAAAAAGGCTTTTTAAATAGCTTTTAGAAGGTTTGAATCACAGAGAGCTCTCAGAGCAGACTGCTACAGCTTTCTACACACACTACCCCAAACTGAAACTGTGCAGAAGAATCTAGAGCCCATGTGACCTGAAATCCCATGAATCACTGCAAAATTTGCCTTTGGAGCTTAAAAACAAGGCGAAGTGAGGCAAAGTACATTGCATTCAATGTATTTCACCTTAAGAATTGAGGGAGTCGTGGTTTGGGAAGGTGGAGTAATGCGAAGTCATTGTTTTCAAAGGACTTTGTGTTACCCATTATAACGCGAAGTACTCTGCTTCACGTTGCGGAGCACTCCGCGAATTCACTTTCATGCCGCAGTCCACTTCATGGAGCAAACTGGGGCCATGTCGCCCATCTCTAACCATTTAATATACTAATAATAGAAGATTAATTCACTGCTGATTTTGCCAACCTTAACATAGCATTACGCTGTTTGCACTTTTTTGCACAGGTTACAGAAAATTATGTTATATTAGATGTAACTGTATTAAGATGTGCCTATGCTAATGCATTTTTATAACTGACTATTGTATTATATAATGATATGTAATGATGTTTGTCATTTATTTAATTGTAATGGTCTATGACAGATCAAATACAATTTACTACTACAGTTAACATCTGGCATATTCAAGTCCTTTTTCTGCCATTCTAAGGATTCCTTCTATCATTTCCTTGTTTATGGCCTCCCCTGAGATGGGGGTCCATAAACAGCCCCTGTGTGGATTGTGGTACCATTGCTTGTGTCCAGGGTGTCCCACAGAGCCTCCTTCCCTCCCGGTTTACCCTTTTGTTCTGTTGCTTTGAGTCCTTCTCTTATGCAGAGAGCTACTCTCCTACTCATTTACCCTCCCAGTCACTCCTGTAGATTGTGTACCCTGGTATGTTTACATCCCAGTCATGGTTCTCTGTGTACCATGTTTCTGTGACTGCCGCAATATCCAGCTGTCCCTCTTCCATCAAGGCCACTAGTTCAGGGAGCTTACTTTGCTAACTACTCTGTTTTGTGGGGGGGGAGTTTAGGATTTTCCTCTTCCCTTCAGTACCTCCCCCCTTGGCTAGTTTAAATGCTTGCCAATGAAGCATTTAAACCTATAACTTGGATCCTGGTTTCTCTCCCAGACAGATTCAGACCATCATGCCGGTATAGGCCTGTATCCCTCCAGGTAGACCCTCAGTTCCCAATGAAGCCAAATCCCTGAGCTCCATACCAGTTTTTCAACCAGTCATTGAATCCCATGGTGTGGAGTACCCTAGCCTTCACTCATGCAATAGACAGGTAACACTTCCAAGAAAGTTACTGTGTGTGCTACTTGTCTAAGGCCTCTCCCCAACTTCATAAACTTCGGCTGCACTGCTCTGTTCCCATTCCCAGCCAGGTCATTTGTCCCTAGGTGGACAATGACATCCAGCTCCCTCCCCCATGCAGCTGCTTCCATGATCCTGAGGATTCGCTTCCTGTCTCTCCAAGCCATGGTACCAGGAAGGCACCTTACCTCCCTCTCACCTCCCTCCCCCAGTTCTACCCCCTAATGATTGAGTCCCCCACCAGGAGTTGCTTCCTTCCTCTGTGGGGTCTCATGCTACCCTCCTGTGGGTCTCCTTTGTGGAGGTTCCCAGCATCCTAAGTCTAAATATTGTGAATTTGGAGAGTTAACTGAATCATTGATCATAGATAGAATTGTATGTGGCATACAGAGTAAGCATGTGAGACACAGACTGTTGAGGAAAATGGACTTAACATTAGATGATGCCATAGATGTATGCAGGGCCCGCTGAACTGAGTGAAGCGCAAATTAAATGCTTAAGTGGAAATGTTCAGGATGAAAGATCAGTGCAAGTAGCAGCTCTGCAGGAAGAAAGAGTAAATGCAAGTGCCAATGTGAGCAAAGGGAGTTCAGTATCTCAAACAAATAAAGTCAAGTGTGAAAAGTGAGGTTGTGAGTATGAAAGAAACAGATGCCCAGCATATGGAAAGTACTGTAGATTGTGGCACAGAAAAAATCACTTTGCTAGAGTATGTCATGTGGGTAAACACAATGAGATTCATGTTGTCAGAGAAATGCCCAGGAAAATGAAAGTACATTTAGCATTGATACTGGGACTACCTATAGACCTGAGACTGACTGGAAAGTAAATCTGAGCATAAATGGGAAAATGGTAATGTTCAAATTAGACAATGGAGCACAGTGTAATGTGATGCCTTTTCAGATGTGTAAGACATTGTCTGGAGAAGCTGTTCAAAGGTCATCAGCTAGACTGGTTTCCTATTCTGGGCATAAACGTGATGTAAAAGGCAAAGTGCTCCGGAGTATTGTTCCCAGTTCTGTGCTCCGACTTCTATTAGGAGTCTGAAACTAGCTGTAGAAGTACAGCGTTGATTTATCAAGAAAGTCATACCCTTACAACAAAAAAGTTATGATAATAGACTTAGAGAACTAAAACTTTTTTCTATCAAATATAGACAAATAAGGGGAGATTTATGTTTAGTATATAAAATAATAAAATATGATTACTTAAAAACTACAGTAGGCTTAACAGTTGCTTCTAATATTAAATCAACTAGGAGGCATAGTTATAAACTTATTGGTGAGAAATGTGTATCTAACAAACATAGTCGTTTCTATACACAAAGAGTGGTGGGAATGTGGAATGCTTTACCAGTTAGAGTTATTAACAGTAATAATATAACAACATTCAAACATAGATTGGACGACTTTATGGGGGGAAATAATTTGATTTCCACCCATAGGGTACAGTATATGGGTGGCAAGTACAATAATGGGCATTTCATGCCTACTGTACTTGTAAACTACTATGAACCTATGTTGCTAACATGTTTTAAGCAAATGTACTACCTGTTGCCATTTCAAGTGGTTAATGTAAATGTGATCCCAGCGTGGGGCATATCTACTTGTTTGGAAATGAAGCGTATATAAAGCTATTTTCAGTACATGCTTCAAGTGGAAGTGCAAGGGAAACCACAGAAGGAATACTGGCTGAATTTGCTGATGTATTTAAGGAACTGGGATGCTTAGACAGTTAATACCACATTAAAATAGATAAGACAGTCAGCCCTGTGATCCAACCCCCCCCCCCAGGAAAATACCTTTTGCATTACAGGAAAAAATGAAAATTGAGCTATAGAATATAAAAATATTGGGGGTTATTGAGAAGGTGGAAAAACCCATGAGCTGGGTCAACTCGGTGGTTGTAGAAAAACCAAAGTATGAATTTGCACAGATCCCAGAATCTTAATAGAGTAACTAAAAGGGAGCATCACCCGATGAAAACAGTTGAAGAGGTTGCAGCCAAGCTAGCAGGGCCTAAAATATTCACAGTGTTAGATGCTGGGCTAGCCCTCTGACAGATTAAACTGGATGGACCCAGCTCTGAGTAAGTGACCTTTAATACACCCTTTAGGAGGTATAAGTTCAAGCGTCTCCCCTTTGAGATTTGCTCAGCATCAGAAGTCATTCAAAAGAAAATTTCACATATTTTTGAAGGTCTTGAGGGCATAGAGGTAATTATTGATGACATCCTAACATGGGGAACTAATGCATAAGAGCACAATAAGAGACTACGGAATGTTCTACAAAGAGCCAGGGATAAGCATTTGTCTTTAAAACAAAAAAAATCAAAATGTCAGAGATCCAATATATCGGACACAAGTTAAGTAATGAAGGGCTGTTGGTAGACCCCAAGAAGATAAAAGCAATTACCCAGATGCCTGTTCCCCAAAATAAGACTGACTTACAGAGATTTATGGACATGGTAAACTACTTGGCAAAGTTCATTCCAAACCTATCAACTGTAAATAAGCCACTGAGAGAGTTACTAGAGACAGAAACAACATGGCACTGGGAGGAGCACCACCAACAGGCCTTTCAAAAATCAAAAACAGTTGTCACAACCCTCTGGTGCTGGCTTGCTGGCTTACTGTGATCTAAGGAAATTTGTTGAATTATCTGTTAATGCTTCTTCAGAAGGACTGGGTGCATGTCTGCTGCAAGAAGGCAAGCCTAATGCTTTTGCTTCCAGATCACTTCATGAAGCTGAGAGAAATTATGCACAAATTGAGAAGGAAATGCTAGTGTTTGGCTGTTCAAAATTTCACCAATATATCTGTGGCAGACAAAGGGTCCATGTTGAATCAAACCACAAACCCCTAGAAAGCCTCTTCAAAACAACTCTCACCATAGCTCTGCCAAGAATTCAATGTATGATGCTAAAACTGCAAAGGTATGACTTGTGAGCACAGTACAAAGTGGGTAAAGAACTTCATACAGCAGATGCCCTGAGTAGGGCTGTGGGAGAAAATTCCATGCCAGAAACTGAGCTAGACAAATATGAGGTTCACACAGTGACTATATGCCTATCAGTGATGATAAACTGAAATTATTTCAGCAAGAGACTGACAAAGATGCAGCATTGGTGAAGTTGAGGGATGCTGTTTTGAATGGGTGGCCCTAGGAGAAATCATCAGTGCACCCCAACATAAGGCAGTATTGGTTGTTCAGAGATGAGATCTCAACAAAATATTGACCTTTACTGAAGGGGAAAAGACTGATTGTACCCACATCACTGAGACCAGACAGGTTAACCAGATTACACGCAGCCACTTGGGCATTGAAGAATGCAAGTGCAGGACCAGAGATCTCTTATTCTGGCCAGGGAAGAACAGTCACAGTAGTGACATGGTGGCCAAGTGTGACATTTGCAAACAATTCAGGAAAGCACAATCTAGAGAGCCACTGAAGCCACATGAGATACTAGAGAGACTTTGACAAAAGGCTGGATTAAACCTATTTGAATTTGAAAGGGAAAATTATCTGGCAATGGCTGATCACTATTCCAAATACATTGAGATATCCAAGTTGCAAAATACAACAAGTGAAACAATGATTAACCATATTAAATTACAATGTGCAAGACATGGTATTCCAGAAATACTTGTAACAGATAACGGCCCACAATTTGCCTGCATTGAATTCAGAGGCTGTCAATGGAAATATGAGTTTAAAAATATAACATCTTCACCAAGATACCCCCAAAGTAATGACATAATAGAATAAGCCATTTAAACAATAAAGAGACTGTTAAAGAAAGTACAAGTGGACCATCAAGACCCTTACTTAGCACTTTTGGAATCAAGAAATACCTCACTGGAGGGGCTAGGATCCCCAGCACAGCTGCTTATGGGCTGCAGAACCAGAAATTTAATGCCTACCAGATCTGAGTTACTTAAACCAAAAGTACCGGAAGTTGATGTGTGAGCTATATTGTGAGGGACTCAAGAAATACAAAAATCTTATTACAATTTTCACGCCCAACCACACCCAGCCTTACAGCAGGGACAGCCTGTTTATTTGTGAACACCTGAGAATACCTGGACCCCTGCAGTTGGAGAACACCATGCTGAAGAGCTGTGCTCTTATATAGTCCAAGCAAATGGGAAATTGTATCGAAGAAACAGGAGAGACCTTTTGCTAACCCGTGAGCTGCACCACTCCTGTTACTCACAAAACTCACACATACAAGGAGAAGAAGAGAGAGGAGAGCTGGATGACATGATGGAGTATGATGGAATCCCAGAGGTGCCCACAATGGAGGTTCCTCCACATGTGACACCGGGGCAGTTACAAAGCGAACTTGTGGAGTCGGCCCCACCCCTGAGCAGTCAAGACCAATTGACTGGCACCAGCTCCAGCCTGAGAATCAGCCGTGTCAGTGGATGGGAGACTCAAAGGCCCACCTGGCATCGTGACTACATAGACTCACAAAAACTTTGAGCTACAAAGAACTTTAAGCATTTTATGTTTTTGTTGGGGGGGAGTTTAATCAAGAAGGGAGATGTAAGGAAGTGAATTAGCATATGAAATTGCGTTTGCCTTGTTAATGCACATGCACTAGTATCTATATATAAACCCTTATCTGGTGGGCAGTACAGTGCACTTTCTGCAGTTTGTTATCAGTGTTCTACAGTACAGTAAACTTACCAGCTCACTCCAAGTTGGTGTCTGCATGATTATTACAGAAATAACAAATGAAACTGCTAGGGGAAGCAGGTGCATATGAGAATTGAAAACTAGGAAGTGGTAGCTGCTGAAGTGAATAACAGCAGAACCCAAAAGGGAGTGGCTGCCTGGCTAGGAGCCAGGTGTAAACATTTAAGGATTATAGTTTATTTTATTTATCTATTTTTTTATTTATTGCACACAAGATCCTTTAGACAGAGCCTATTTTCAAAGGGGTCTAGGATCATATACAACAGAAGAACATAAGTACAGTTAAATTACATCTTTTACAGTAGTGAATGGTTTCATAAGGACAAACTGTATATTGCATATTTACAATGATAATTGACGAGGCAATACACAGCTAAGTAACACAGCATGATAGACATAGTAAATGACAGCTGAGTAATGCAACATGGATGTACAGGGTATAGCTTGGCAAAAGAACAAGAACTGTGCATTTTACATAAGCGATTTGACAGCAATACAATACAGACATTCCAAACAAAAATAAATATTTTCATTGTGGGTGGTATTACTTAGTATTGGTTCGGAGGCTGCTGAGTATTACAGCAAATGAACACAGGGTACAAGTGTGAGGTACAGGGCCCTAGGTGAGGGGGAAAGAGGGCATAGAAGTCAGGGGAGGAATAGGGGAACATGGTAGTCAGGTCAGTGATAGCAGCCACAGTGGTTAAGAGGAGTGAGTGAGGCTAATAGGACTTAAAGTTGACAAGTGAGCCAGAGGTTTTGAGTGATGGGGAGAGGGAATTCCATACTTTTGGGAAACTAAAGGAGAAACAGGACTGACCCAGGGAGGTTTTCCTTCTAGGGAGCACTAGTAGAACTGAGAGATTGTGACAGGTATGGAAAAACAGCCAAATGGGAGCCTGAACTATCACAAGCGAAAAGAAAATGACAAAGGCATGACACTGGGAAAACTAGAAGGCCCAAAAAGAGCCACAACAGAAAGAAACACAAGGTGCATGAGAAGAGGAGTACAGTAGGAATAGGTGACCAAGAGAAGCACAAACTGCAGCCAGGAAGGTAGAAAGCAAAATACTGACCTAGAAAGTAAGAGAAGCACAAACCAAGCAGAAAGTCCAAAATGACAAAGGGAGAGTGGGAGACAAACACTGGAAGAAAAAGGGGGTTGGGTATCAAAGCTCTGGCAGAGCCTCTGCCTTCAGTAAAGAAACAGTGCTTCTGAGTGAGGCTGGAAGGAGCTGACATAACTAGCTCAGGCAGGGGGTGTGGCCGGTAGCTCCCACCCACTGAATTGCAGACATAGCCTTTGAAACAAATTCTGGCCAGAGCTGATAGGGCTGCAGGAGAGGAATCTGCGGGTAAAAATATAGAAAATTGTTTTTTTAATATTTTTACACCAAATTTCAGCATAGCCTTGTTATGACCCTGCCTCATGAAGAAGGGCAGAGAAAAATTTTCAACTCCTGGCCTTAAGGTGATGTTGTGCAGGGACCGTGAAAGCAACTTTCGGGATGCAAAAACACATTTTGAGCAGGAGTTGAAAAATGGCAGCAGTCACATTCATGAGGTGCTGTCCAGAAATGGCTGTTTTGAAAATTTTGGTCAAGCAAATCAAAACTGTATCCTTAGCACTTTCACACTGAGCATACTCGATGATCCTTGGTTGGTCTTTTTCTGCCTGTCAGAGTGAAAGGAGCAGTTTCAAGTCAGAAAAACTAAATAAAAAGCAAACATCTATTCAATCTCAGTGCAATGTTGCTCTGCTTCTCTAGCTCTCTATTTGCTGTCACTATGCAACTGTAAAAAATGATATCCAGCCGGCTGAGGGAAGGTATATTATGCTGGGCAGGGTTTTTAGTTTAATAAAATAGAAGCAAAAAAAAAAAGAAAAGAAATGGAGATCAGTCGGGAGAGGATCCTGGTGTGTGTGTGTGTAGAGGGGTAGTTTGATCATTAAATAACTGGGATTAATAAGGGTGCAGGGGAGTGCTATCTGTTGGCTTCTGAGCTGGGTGGGGTCTATAATGTTTTTTTTCAAGTCTTTGGTAACCAGGTATAATGAAATAACTGGGATGACCAAGGTGAGGCAAGGCATCGGGGAGTTAATATTTTAATGAAAGCAAACCAGACTTTGTTTTTGCTAAAGTACTGCCAGACAGGGTCCCCACATTTTCTCCACACAGTTATCCCTTGGCTGTATGGTTCAAACATTTTGCGTTTCTTAGCAAAATATTGCATGATGATATGTTTGTTCTATTTTTATTGCCAGCTCCAGTGCCAAAGATCTCATGATTGGCCATGAGCTCTACAAGTTGTGTGATGAATTGTAGAATACTCCTAAAAAAACTTGAGGACAGGAGTGGTTAGTTTAATAAGATAAAAATGGAGATCAGTAAGGGAGAGCGAGAGGATCATCAGTTAGCAGGTTTTTCTATAATTAAACAATACAATCGGTCAACATGGTGAGAGCATCCTATACTGGGAGGGGTGATCAGTTTAATAAAATTAAAACAAACTGGAGATATGTCAGGGAAAGGGAGAAGATCTTGAGCTGTGGTGTGATATACAATTCAATAAGTAGTATCTGCCAGAGTGAGTGAAGCCAGCCTTGGTATTACTATAACAAAACAAAACAAAAAGAACACGCAACCAACCAAACCAAGTTTGTGTTCTTAGCACTTTCACACGGACCACACTCAGTTATGCTTGCTCAGTCTTTGTCTGGCTGTCAGAGTGAAATTAGTAGTTTCAAGTAAGAAAAACTATATAAAAAGCAAGCATCTATTCAATCTCAATGCGACTATGCTCCACTTCTCTGGTTCTCTGCTGTCGCTAATATGCAACTTTAAAAAAAAGGGGGTTCCAGCAGGATAAGAGAGGGCATCCTATGCTGGGAGGGATGCTTGGTTTAATACAGTAAACAAACAAAAAAACACTGGAGATAAGGCAGGGGATAGAGAGAGAAGGCCCTTAACTACTGAAAGCTTCTATGTTTCTATAAAAAGTACATTTCTTAGGGATGATAGGACAGACTCAGTGGGCTGAAGGCCCATATCTGCCAACAACTTTTACGTTTCTATGAGATGGGGGGTTGGAAAGAGCTCTTTAATTAAATAACTGTTATGGCTCAGGGTGCACGGCAGTGCTGTCTGTTCAGGGAGAGGGAGAGGCTCCTGAGCTGGGTTAGGACTATAACTAAATAACTGGGATGGACCAGGGTGAGGGAAGGCATCCTGGGGGTATTACTATAACTGACTTAACAAATATATTGTTCTTGTTCTTATTCAACCATTTATTTAAAAAGGAAAGCCAACTAGAGATGAAAAAGATAAAATTTAAAAATGGACATTCCTGAATCCTGTGCAGCCATGGTCCATTTTGGTTCCATTGCGCGGCCTACGGTCGTTTTTATTTATTTATTTTCGTTTTTAATTTTTTCTGTCAGCAGGCGAAAGTTCAGTTATTTATTTGTTGGTTTTCTTTGTAGTCACTTACCACTGAGATAGAGTCCAAGTGGTGGTTCCATGGAAGAGACCATGCGGTTGACGGTCCTGGATAAAGAGCTGCAGCAGGCACATGTGCAGACCGAGGGAAAACCATGCATGTGTTTGCCATAATAAACACTCCTTTATTATGGCAAATAATGCCACAGTTTCTATGGTAAAAAGGAAGACCCATTAAATATAAACATATTAAAAACCTGTGTAAAAACAGGACCCTACAGCAGAACCCCACCAAAAAGGAGATGCTGCACCAAAAATGATCTGTGCTAGGAAAATGCATAATAAAAGCAGGACCACACTAAAATTAAGATATTGCATCTCACTTCTACTGCCCTGGGTAAACACACTATATAATCATATTGTGTCCCACCCCACAGCAAGTCATATAAACCCTGTGCTTCAGCCAACTCTGCTGGAAAAAAAATGGGTAAAAGTCTAAGCTGGATCCCACTGGAAATAAGATACTACACTTGACTAAATAATAATTTCTCTCCCCCAACTGTGGTGTCTCTCACATGACCCCTCAGTTTAATTTGAATAAATAAAATCTTAACAGTGCTGGCTGTGTTTTCCTTATAAGGGCCCTACATTTTCTTTATGTAACTGATAGGTTCTGTACTCCACCTGTGTGTTCGCTCCCACAGCCCCTCCAGTTATCTTCAACTAAAGTCCTCCTCTCCCTAGCTGTGATCTCCCCGTTATGAGCTTCCAGTTTTCTTGAAATAAATGATATCATTCCCGACCCAGCTGTGCTATCCCTCCCATGACCCTTCCACAGAAAATGTGAAATGATAATGTCACGAGTAAAATGGACAACAATAAATTTGAAGCAATACCAGCCTTTAACTGTGCTGTCATGTAGCCACTAAACAGAGTCCCAACATTTTGTTCATGAACTGTCATAGTTTGGAAACTGTATTTTGCTGTTTTTAGTTTACAGAGGTGTTTGCGAATATACAACATCATGAATTAGCTACAAAACAAAAAAACTACAGCACATAACACAAGCCAAAATAAAAGATAATGCCCGGCACAAGTAGATATTGTGTCCACATACTTTATTCAGTTAAACACTAGTATTAGGATGTGAACAGAGCCTACAAAGCACCTCAGCAGTTTGCACCTACATGCTTTGGTAAGAGGTTACTGAGTACGGCCTTCTGGTTTGATCTACCTACTGAATGGCGGCTTGACTCCGGAGCTCTATTTATTTATTTAGATTTTGGTAACCAGGTAAGCTCACTGAGAGCAGAGGTCCCTTTTTCAGGGGCGACCCGGGATTAGTTACATACAGCACAAATTACATACACTGGATGAATACAGTAGTTACAATTGTTACATACATTGGAGTGACAGTAGTTACAGTTGACAATACAGTATTTACATTTGGCACATACATTGGAGTGACGGTAGTTACAGTTGACACATTCATTGGAATGGGCATGGAATAGGAGGACTAGCTCTAACCCGACCTGAACAGAATCTGTCAAAATCTAACTTAAAAAGAGTCCATCCTGTAGTCAAATCACTGAATAATGGAATATCTGATGCCAGCTAGGCAAAAGCCAAAAGAAAATTTACCAGGCTCGTATGGAAAGCAACATAAAATGAACTCTGATCAGGGCCTATAAGCGGAGGCACTCTCTAGAATGGAACTGCATGGTTGTACTTCAAACACAGATGAGAGAGAGGAAGAAGATTGCACCATAACTTCTAAACAACTATGCATAACTGTGAAGCAAATGAATGAAATTCTACTGTGCCTAGACAAAAAAGTTTCAAATCACTGAAAAGATTTTACAGACTTGATGCAGACAACTGTGAACCTTGAAACCAGCATGTTTGACTACACCACCACCATGGACATTCATAATACGGCACTACTTGAGCTTCACCACTGTACCCATTCATTAAAACAAAAGCTCGAGTAGCTTGAGAACAGAAACCAACATAACAATATCAGAATCCATGGCTTATCAGATGGTACTGAATCAGGAAATATGGTGGAGTTTATTAATTCTTTCCTTCATGAGATCCTAAATCTACCTGGGGATAAGACACTGAATATAATATGTACACACAGAGCATTGATCCCACACCTGAGGTACCCCAAGGGAAGATCATGATCAGTTGTATTAGCCTTCCTGGATTTCAGAACCAAGGAAGAAACTCTGAACTTAGCCTGGGTTAAAAAAGCAGTTCACTTCAGAGATGTCAAATTATATTTTGACCATGATTTCACCCCTCAGCTCCTATCCAAAAGAAGACAAGTTCTCTCAGTGGTGAAATTACTACAGCAGAAGAACCAGAAAGCATTTGTGGAGTACCCAGCCTATCTAAAAGTACTTACAGACAAAGGACATCTTCATTTTCAGGAGCTTGGAGATGCAGTGGAATTTTTGCGATTCATTGGATATACCTATCCTAACTCAAGCACCAGATCAAAATCAGCAACAACTAAGTAGAAATAACTGGTCAACAATGGGACCCAAAAGGCAAGGATTGAAGGAAAATAGGGACAGTTCCAGTCTGTGGGACTCAGTTAGGTTGAGAAAGCATCCTGACAGATGCACAGGTGTACGAGCAGATCACGCAGAGCCACTTGCAACTGTTCCTACCACTGAGGCCTCTTCAGGGGAAAAGGGTGCTGCCTGAAAGGACTAGCAGGTATTTGTGTTTGATCAAGAAAGCACTATACATTCTGGCTATGTAGGCATGCTTAGCCTGATAGAGTTTAGACCTTTACAAAAGAATCAATAAGTGCATGAGCAGGAGGAAGTCATCACCTAATAATTGAAAGTTTTTCTTTCTTTGTTACCGTCTTCACTTTTATCAGGATGGGATATAAAGAATCATGTTTTAAGATGTGTAGCAGATATATTGAAGGAGGGCAGGGGTCTCATGGGGTCCACTGTGGGGGGGGTCTCCTATTGGGTTGGCAACCATCAGGGCTCAGGGGGTCTGGATCGAGACATTAAGGATTTTGGAGGGACATCTTGAACAGTCAAAGGCAATAGATATCTGGATAGAGGTTGACTGCACTCCAATAAAATGTTTTTTTGTGCTTAGCAAGGGACAAAGGACTATATGGACCCTATTGCAGCCTAGTACTGAGGGCAACAGGCCATAGGATTTGGGGGGATGTGACTTGTCCTGCGAAAAGAGGCTTAATGGCTTCCAATGCAGGCGAGGACCCCTGGAGTAGGGGCCTGACTACACAAAGGTCTTAAGGAGCTGTTCGGTTGGTCCTTTAAGATGGATGGAGTGGGCCTCCCTCTCACTAGTAGATATGATCTGGTTGATCTTAAGTGGACCATATGCTGGAATGGGGTGTTATGCTGTATGCCCCATGATCAGAGCGGTTTAAGGGGTCGCCCCTTGAAGATGAAATAAGACAATAATAATAATTACCTTTTATGTGAAAAGTCCCTCGCTCCTGGGCTGTCTGGGTGTGGGGTGGTTGGTCAGTTCGGGGGGGTGTGATCTCTTACTCTTTGGGGTTGACTCGCTGTGGGACGGCCGTCACATTTCCTTAAATGATGAATCAATATGTCCTTTTCAGATTATGAGTCGGGGGATTCTATGACATTAAGCTTGTATTTCAAGCTTTATCTTTTTATTCTTTAATAGAACAAAAGGTGACCAGCTATTGTGCACCCAGTGGAGACATTACTAACAGATCTGGGGGTCTCTACTGAGATTTGCACAGAGCCATGTACTATTTAGTGCAGCTCTAGGGGAGGGTCTCGACAGAGGGCAAAAACACCCCTCCTTGTTCTCCTTTCCTTCATAGACTTGCCAGCATAGAGGGAAGAGGAGAAAAAATTAGATTCATCTTTATGGATCTTTTATCTTGGAAGTCGTTGGTTAATGTGTTAATTTGGCGATTACTAGCCCTGTTGGTTTTCACTGTTGATAAAAATATTGGAGGTTTCATGTGGTTTTTCCAGGTATTGAGTGAAGTTCCTTGCGCAAGTAAAAATATGGGACAACTGAATAAATGTGGGTTCCTAAAAGAAACACTAAGGGTTAGAGATTGGAGGGTTCCAGCATTTCCATTGCATAATGATTAAGTCAGATTTGGTGATATGTTCCTACAATGTAAATGGACTTACCAATCCAGTTAAATGAAGCAAGGTATTGAGCTACTTAAGGAAGACCTAAGCTGATTTCCTGTATTTGCAAGAGACACATTTGTCGGCACAAAAACATGCTAAGTTAATGAAATTCAGGTTCAGTGATGTGGTGGCAGCTTCTTATAAAAATAGCAGGAGGAGGGAGCAGTTATTTTAATTCCTGCCAAAATACAATTTGAAAAGACAGATACTCTAGTGGTCAAAGAAGGCTGGTACACTTTAATGAAGGGAGATTCAGGGGCACAATGCTCAACCTAGCCTCAGTGAATTTTCCACTGGGATCTATGTACCAATAGTACCATTCCTTCTTGATTACTTTGCAGGATTGGGGGGAAGGGGTGATTTTATGCGGGGGGAGATCTAAACCTGGCTTTCAACCCCCTATTAGATACAACCTCACAAATCCTGAGGGCAATGCACTGGGTAGTGAGGAAGATCCAGAGGTTGGTAGGAGAATTAGGGCTAACAGATGTCTGGAGACATCTGAATGGGAAGGGGAGAAACTATACTTACTTTTCCGCCACCCACCAGATGTATTCTAGACTGGACTACTTTCTAATACTGGGTGAAGAGAGATGCACAGAGTTCTCAACGCTTGGATGAGGGATTACATTTTATCTGACCATGCTCCCCTTTTCATGTGGTTAGACCTGGGGGATGTCAATGGAAACACCTTTTGGTGCCTTAATGTATCACTACTTAAGGATCAAGAGGTGAGAGAGATCATCACAGAGACCTATAACAGCTATCTGGCAGACAACTCTGCACAAGACACCTCACAAGCAATAAGATGGGATGCCGCAAAGGCAGTATTGTGGGGCAAATTTATTGCAATAGCATCTAGGAAGAAAAGAGAGAGGGAGGCTAGGAAGTCCGCACTAAATAGTCAGATCCAAATGTTAGAGGAGCAACAAAATGTGAAGATCGACAGAGATCATACTAAACAATTAAAGGCCCTTAAACAGAAACTAGGCAGCTTCTTGGACTACCAGGTGGAGCAAAAGATCCTTTTTCTACGTTAAAGATATTACTAAGTGAGGCCTAGATCATTATGATTGCCAGCTAGTCGACTCTGGGCCAAAAGGGCTAAAGCCACAATATCAGCCATCTGGCATCCACAAAAAGGGGAAATGGTATCTGGGGTTAGAGAAATAGTGGAGGCCTTTCAAACCTACTATGCCAAATTATATGCCTTGTATATGGCCCCAAATCATTTGAAAGTACAAGAGTTTCTGGAAAGGGTACGGCTCCTGGGGCTAACCAGGGAACAAGGTGCATCTTTGCTTTCTCCTATGTCAGAGATGGAGCTGAAGGCAGAAATTAACAGACTCAAAACTGGGAAGTGCCCGGGATCAGATTCCTTCCGGCCGAACCTGGAAAAGTTTTAGGAGATTAGTACAGTCGATGCTCCTGGGAATATATAGGGGAGTGTTGGGGGAGGGTGAGCAGATCCCACCTTCCTGGACAAGAGCCATAATTTCTGTGCTGCCTAAACCAGGGAAGAACTCTACTAGATGCCCTTCCTATTGCCCAATTTCCCTCTTAAATACAGACTATAAAATTCTAACATCAATTCTGGCCAGATATATACAACAATTTTTACCTAGTTTGATTTGTATGGATCAAGCGGGGTGTGTTCCAGGTCGCCAGGCCCAGGATAACTTAAGGAGAAAGACCCACATTATAGACCAGATTAATATGACAAATACCCCTTCCCTTCTCATGAGTTTAGATGCTGAAAAGGCCTTTGATAAAGTATTTTCAGCCTTTTTAAGGTGGGTCCTTTCCCAGTTTGGATTCCCACAGGAATTTGTGTTGGCCTTGTTTAGATTATACAGATCTCCTTGTGCTTATGTCCGAGCAAATTATCATATTTCCAGGGCTGTAGAGCTACAAAGAGGGATGAGACAGGGATGTCCACTGTCCCTGTTACTGTTTTCCCTTTAAATAGAGCCCTTAGCTCAAAGTATAAGACAGACAGGGGTGAAAGGGATCAAAATAGGGGAAAAGGAACATAAACTAGCATTATATGCTGACAATTTTCTTTTATATCTGTCAGAACCTGACAACTCCTTAAAGAAAGTGTTCTGGCAAATTGAGGAGTTTTCCTCGCTTTCAGGTTATACCCTAAATAAAAGTGAGACGGACATCCTGAGTTTTTACTATACCCCACCTCAGAAACTAGGCAGATATTCCCAATGAAGTGGAGTATGAACGCTATTAAATACTGTACTTAGGGATTAAGACGGTTAAACATACAGCTCAGTTACTAGAACTAAATTACCCTCCTCTGGTGCAACAACTGAAGGTAGACCTTAGGAGGTGGTCACTATTACCCCTCTCAATACATGCTAGAAATCAAGCTCTGAAGATGAATGCTCTACCTTGATTACTTTATTTATTTCAATGTGTCCCTTGTATTGTCCCTCAGAAAGATCTAGAGGCCTGGCAAAGTATGTTTGTTAATTTCCTGTGGGGATCAATGAGGCCTAGGGTGAGGAAGAAACTCCTGTTTCTTCCCAAAAATATAGGAGGGTTGGCTTTCCCTCATCTACAGGGCTATTGGATGGCAGCTCAAAAGAGGGTGGCATTATTGTGGGGAAACCAGAACTATGACTCACATTGGAAATTAATTGACATTGGGGAAATCAGAGAGCTTCCCCTTCAGGCAATCTTGTTCAGGGATAGGTGGTTCATAGGTGCCACAAGATACTCAGGAACCATGGTGGTTCTAGAAGGTTGGAAACAAGGAACCAATAAGGGAAATACCAAACAGCAACTTTGTAAGTTTCGGTGGTGGACTTATGACCCACAATTCACCCCGGAAAGGATTGACGAGTGGTTCTTGAGGCAAGCAAAGAGTGTCTTATACTCCCCCTTTCGACTACTCATGGGTTCCACAATACCTTAATTTGAGATGATACAGCTAAAATTTGGCATGGACCCTGCTGATAAGACCAGGTACTATCAGTCACGCCATTATATGGGTGGGCAACTGAGAGGAAGTGACTTAGAAGTACAGCAGGAGTCGGGTGAAGTCCCATTCCAACGGATCTGGAATTCACTGAATGCAGAACACGCCATATCACTGTTATATTCTAATTATATAGCTGATCTCAACCTCTCTTCCCAGTATATAAAACATAAATGGAAGAGGGACCTTGAAATTTCCCTCACAGACCTTCAATGTTCCTTAGTCTGGAGGGGTACTTAGAGTACCTTGACCTCCCCAACATGGAGAGAGTTCAGTTGGAAAGTGAGGACACATTTTTTCCTGGTTCCAGCCCAACATACTCATGTAAATCCAAGAGCCAGATCAGAATGTTGGTGGAGATGCAGTGAAGGACAAACTTCACAAGCTCACATCTTCTGGGCCTGTTCAAATATTTACCTTTTTGGGAGGGGGTTAAACTATATATGTCTCAGACTTTTGAGGTCCAGACACCTTTAGGTCCTGAACAATTAGTTCTGGGAGTGGTCCCAAACGATATCAGTGGTAAGGAATCCAAATATCTGTGGTCAATTTTAATAATTGTGGCACTGAAAGCAATCACTAAGAGGTAGTTACAGTCAGACCTAGCAGAATTATCTAACTGGCTTAAAATAATAGATAGTATTATGAGGCTAGAGAGAATAACATTCAGTCTTAGACAGCAGGACCACTTATATCAAAATAGATGGACCAGCTGGCTCCTCTACAAGGGGCGGGAAAAGTCTTAGGGGTTAAGGGTACTGGATTGATCTGGGGGGAAACTGAAGGGCATAAAATGAGGATATATATAGAGGCATGGGTAAGGTACATGATACTAATTTTTAGCTAGAACAGAAGGAAATATCAGCTGGGGCTTCTCTGACAAACTGTCTTGAAATGCATTGTGTAAAAGATGAAATCACTCAATAAGTTTACATAACCTGGTAATAGTTTAAGGTTGGTTTAAACTGAAGTTCTTTTATGTTTTAGAAAAATGGCAAAAATTGTAGAAGCTACAGAGGAACAATGGCTGTTCCTTAATGTCCATATATTTTATCAAGTGCAATCAGTTTCTGTAAGAAGAATGGTTTGTACATGCTTATAACTAATAGATAATAATGCAAATATAAAAAAAGAGGTTACTAAGCACAGACAACTTTTATATACGGGAATCTTAAAATGACAGTAACACAAAGTAGGACATATGTAAGGAGTTCATCGGTGCTCTACATGAACCATAGTTAACCAGTGGTGCAAGTGGTAGACAAGAAGTACAGGGACTCAGACACTGGCAAATAAGAAATGCAGAATGAAGATCCTCAATCTGAAGGATAGCCGGGTCAAGATACATCTATCTGTTTAGATACAAGTAGATTCAGTTAGAGATATTGAAGTATTTCTAGGAAAATAGAATTGCTGTACAAGTCAAATGTTGTTGTGGAAACCCTGATTTCACATCACAGGCCCAGAAACTGTCATTATGTTGCTGGTTTAAGAAATTCAGTTCTAGTGTCAGTGGGAAGAAGTACAGGAACTCCGTTCCTGCTGCAAAAAAGGTACAAGAACTGAGTTCCTGTGCGTTCCTGTTCACTTTCATCACTGTAGCTAACACAGTAAATCTATTAATAGGTTATTGCTTGCTATTCTGTGGATTAACAAATTCATCAGTAGAAACAATAGACACTATTTACAGCATTGACATGTATGGCAGTCAGGTGGTAAAGTGGGCAGTCAATTTGATTTTATGGTATTTTTTGGCTGTAAGCAATGTGTAAAGCAGTCCTCTAAGCTATGTGGCTGAGCGTTATCTTTTATTTTAGCCTGTGTTGAGTTCTATTTTTTTTATTTTATTTTGCTTTGTTCTTGATGTATTTAACACAGGCAACCACAACAGTAGTGAGCGGGGGGCATTGTTTGCACTGATCTATTGAGGGCTTAAAAATCAAAAGCAAAGATTCATTTTTAATATTCATTTTTCAACTTTATTTTTTTTATTGCTTAATAAATATCATTATGTTTAGAAGGCAGTCAGTGTGTGTTGTGTATTTTTGCATGGGTTTAACTGGTATGACATGTTTTAGTTTCATCGCATCACCAAAGAAGCTGCCCAGATTTTTTTCTTAACCTCATCAGACTGCTGACTGCCATTGATGTCATTCAAGAACTGACATCAATGGCAATAGCACATGTGGACACCGAACAGCTGATAGGAATAGCTGTCTTGAGACCAGTTTAGTGACATGGGGCCCGATTCCAGAAGGAGATTTGCCAGCATAAGATGAGATACGCCAAACCCCATGGTGTATCTCGCTACTTATGCCACTGGATATGCCATCCCCTATTCCAAATTGCAGGATGCACCATGATGGCTGTGGGCTATGACATTCATGTGTTATGCCACCCACTACGCTGCAGCCCACAACACCTTGTGCAAGTGTGGGTTACGACAGCCAGATTGCCCAATTCCAGAAGGGCAGCCGTTCTAAACCACAGTTGCCATTCTGAGAGGTACAGTGGCATACCTAACTTACAGCAGCTCGGAGCTGTCCTAAGTGGCATTCAGTGGCTGGAACCATTGGATGGCACCACACAGTGTTGTGACAACAGCACCATACTGTCCCCCAAGCCCCATCAAGCACATCCCTGCCCCCAACCCCCATTGCCATGTCTGGTGTGCCCCTGAACACCTGTGCCATCTGTCCTGCCCCCCATGACCCTGGTGTGTGCCGAGATGTCCAGGGTGGGGGGCTTCAGGGGGCCACCTGTTGCTAGCCATGAGTTGTGACATGTGGGTTGTATATGCCAAGCATGTGGTGGTAGCCTATGCTTGGCGTAGCCTACATGTTGCAAGTGCCGGGACCCTGCCACTCCTGAAATATGGCATAGGGTCCCTGGCATGGGATGCAACTGTGTGCAAGTTACGCTATTCATCTTGGAAACGGCACCATGGTTTTCTCAGCCAAAATAAATTGCTTATTTCATGCCCCGTGGTGAAGATCGGTTGATAAGAGTTTAAAAGGTAATTGCATAAAATTGCTCTGTCAGCACACTTGCTCTCACACTGAACAAAGCAGGCAGTAGAATGTTTTAAATGAACAGTGACAGTATCTGACCTGATATGTAATTTTTGTACAGAAAGGTATAACGGAATGCCCTCACCCAAATTCTATAAATGTGCTATATGTCATATCTAGAGGCATACTTACATACAGTACATAAAGAATATGATAGGGGTGGGGATTGTTTGGCAAACTAATTGTACCTTGTCCATACTGAACTAGAAGTGTTTGTCACATTGACACGAAGGAAAGCATATTCACATGTTGCACTTATTTTTACCTGGAAAATTGATGCCAAATGCTATTTATTTTGATTATTTTCAAAATGGAATTGCACATTACATCTCGATACCCATTGCATTCTTCAAGCAGTAAAAGAAATGTGGCTGCATCCATGTGAAAGCATTCACTTTATGTCCCATAGCTCTTGTTGATTGCAAGTTAAGGGTTATAGTAAACAAAAACTCCTTCTGTACAAGTTAGCAGTCAGATGTAAAAATGTATTGGCCTGATGTACTGATAACTCTCTGTGCTTGGGCTTTCATTTTTTTTTCATTTTCTATGCTGAAAACATCCTCCTAGATCTGAGCGAATTTCATTTTCATGCAGCACTACAGCTCACAGACACCAACGACTGGACTGATCTCAAATGAGAAAAACATTTATCGGATCCCACTGCATTCACAAGATTGGCTTTTGACAATGATACTGCTTCACAATTTAAGAATTATGATAAATTTCTTTTATCTCCAATATCTTTACCAGTCACAGCATGCTTCACATCTAATAACAGACTGAGGTCTGCTTGTTTTCCATAGTTTAACCATGTGTACACTGTGAACTCTTGCAGACTACACATAGCATCATCCAGTAATAACTTGCTAGAGGAGGACACTGAGCATGAGGGCTCTGTTGATGTTGATGTGCATCTGCTGTAACCATAATTTCTAATACATAGGCTGATGTTATCTCTGTAAAAACATCAACAGAGCCATCATGATTGGTATCTTCCTCTAGCAAGTTATTATTGGATGCTATGTGTAGTCTGCAAGAGTTCACCATGTACAGACTGTTAAACAAGCAGACATCAGGCTGTTATTATTTGTTGTAAAACACATTGTGACTGGCAAAAATATTGTGGATAAAAGAAATTTAACATGATTCTTAAACTGTTAAGCAGTATAGTTGTCAACGCTAACCTTCTGGATGCAGTGGGACATGAGAAATGTTTTTTTTTGTCATTTGGGACCGCTCCCATCATTGGCATTCAGATTCACACAGTCCTAGGAGAATGCCTTCACTATAGAAAAGGGAAAAAAACTGAAAGCACAAGCATAGAGAGTTACTAGTACATCAGACGGGTACGTTTTTATGTCTGACATTTAATTTGTACAGATGGAGCTTTTATTTACTATAACCATTGATGTGCAATCAACAACAGCTATGGGACAAAAATTGTATGTTTTCACCCAGATGCAGTCACATTTCTTTTACTACTTGAAGGATGTGATGATTCTGATCTAATGAGCAATTATGTTTTCAAAACAAGGAAAATAAATAGCAGCACCAATTTTCCAGATAAAAGTATGTGCAAAATGCAAATATACTTCTTTTCGTGTAAATGTGACAAACACCTCTAGAAGTTCTCACTTAGCTGTAAACTGCCTGCTTTGTTTGGAGTGGGGGAGAGTGCACTGACAGAGCAATTTTATGCAATTTCTTTTTAAATTGTTACCAAACTGAAACTGTCAGCATTAAATGATATTCACCCTGGGGTATTAAAAAAAGTTGTTTTTTTTGCTGGGAAAACCATATCATTGAACTAATCTTGAGACAACTATTCCTATCTGCTGTGCAGTGCCCACACATGCTGCTGCCATTGAAGTCTGCCCTTAAATGACACCAATGGCAGTCAGCAGTTTGACGATATCAAGAAAAAATCAGAACAGTTAGTTTGGTGATACAATGAAACTAAAACATGCCATTCCAGTTAAATCCACCTACAAAAGCACAAAACACACTAGATACATTTTATGCATGATGATATTTATTAGACATTCAAAAATGAAAGTTGAAACATGAATATTAAAAATGAATCTTTGTCTTTGCTCTTTAAGCTACACTCCTACTATATGACAGACAAACAGTTTAACATACCATTGCAATTTGCCAGCATGTCATGAATGGAGTCATCATCAGCAACAGCTGCAGCATCTACGAGTTCAGGCCCATATGGGCCCGGGTATTAATTGTTCTGATTGAATTCTAATTAAATGAGGTTTCGATACACCTATGACTCCAGACACTGTAACTACTAATTGTCACTCACTTAGGCCCTTTGACTGTGGCAGAGGCATTTGCACAATATGAAAAACTAGCCTTCAAAATCGGCAGACTGGTTTGGCAACAAGTCACATTAGAAAGATAACTAGCGGACAGCAGAGTACTGAGAGGTTTTAGAATTTTGAGATGTCAGTCCTTTGACAAAGGCAGGGATGATTTCTTTGAACTCTGGAAGGACAAGTTACATGATACCTCTCTCCGATTAATTAAATTAATGGTGAAAGATTCAATTAAAATGCAGGATAGACTTGGGAAAGAACTCAAACAGAAATAAAGCAATTTAAAATCAGTTTGCTTAATTACCTGAATGTTCAACACTAAAAGATACATTTAATAAATAGTTGGAACTTCTATACAAATGGCTCAGAGCCTGTAAGCAGAAGACATTCATTAGAGATGATATAAGAGACTATATTAATGGATGTATCTTTAATTGAAAAAAAATAGACAAAACCAATTTTAAAGAAACCAGGAAGTGAGAACAACTTGAATACTTCCGTTACTTCAGGAACCGATTCACATGCAGCCTGTAGTAGTTTTGTAACTGACAGGTGTGAATTAAAGGAGCCCCCCAATCTGTGCCTTCACTGCACCCCCAGATCAGCTTTCAGGAGGAACCAGACACACATGCAGGGGCTGGCATGGCAAATGCAGAGAACTACAATCATGGCAGTGGAATAACAGTCATGGCCAGGGGCATAGGGGTGGGGAAGCAACTGGAGAGTCAATGATACCATCAACAGCAGCAATCTGCAAGAATATCACATTCAAGAGAAGAAAAATCACTGGTGAAGGAGGACAATGTTATTAATTTATCAAACTATGTTTTGTCAGATGCTTTTAAACAAAGGTTTTATTTTTCTGCCAACACATAGTTTCAATTGGTTTGATACCTCTGTAGACCTACATAAGTTTGCAATGACTTTAAATCTAAACTCAGGGGATAGTAAAGAAAGGAGGGGGGACTACAATTCAAATTCTGAGGTGTGATCATGTCTAGGGTAATTCTATTGTCCAAGATGATAATTTGTTAATTGACCCTGTTAAAGGTAGTATGTCCCCAGAATGTGATAATTAATATGTGAGATCCTCTAACAAATAAATATTACAGAAGCCTTACTGTTAATATGGATAAAATGAGAAACCTGGCATTTTTTTCATTGTGGGTCATAATTATAACTTGGGGCTCTATTTGGAGCTATCTTAAAGAATGGTTATTTGATAGCACTGTGCAGCTTTTCTCGTTGCCAGGCACCACCCCATTTTGTTCCATTTCAGTTTTGTTTCAAAGGAAACTACTCAGTGGTAACTTATGAAGGAAGACCTAGTTAAAATATTACTAGAGTGAAATCTCTATTTTATTCATCTGGAGGCTGCAGAAAATTTTTTTTGTCATGTAGCTCCTGGAGCTGTTTTCTCTCAGCATGCCTCTCAGAGCATAGTGTGAAAAGGAGGCTGCTGCTTCCCTGCCCCAACTGTGGTGTCTCTCATGTGACCCCTCAGTTTTACTTGAATAAATAAAATCTTCCCAGTGACAGCTGTGTTTTTCCTTGTAATGGCCCTCAATTTTTTTTAATAAATGTTAGCATCCCTACTGTGCTTTCCCTCCCACAGCCCTTACACTTATCTTTTACTAAAGCCTGACACTCCCCAGCTGTGATGTCCCTGCCATGATCCTCCAGTTTTCTTCAAATAAATAATATCATTCCCGACCCAGCTGTGCTCTCCCCCTCCCATGACCCTTCCACAGAAAATGGGAAATTATAATGTCATAAGTAAAATTGACAACAATGAATTTGAAACAATACCAGTCTTTAATTGGGCTGTCGTGTAGTCACTAAACAGTGTTCCAACATTTGGTTCATGAACTGTAATAGTTTAGAAACCGTATTTTGCTGTTTCAGTTTACAGAGGCATTTGCAAATACACAACATCATGAATTAGCTACAAAATAAAAAAAACTGTGGCACTTAACACGGGCTAAAATAAAAGATAATGTTCAGCACAAGTAGATATTGTGCCCACATGCTTTATTCAGTTAAAAAAACAGCATTACGATGTGAACAGAGCCTAGAAGGCACCTCAACATTTTGCACCTACCTGCTTGGTCAAGAGGTTACTCAGTACAGACATCTTTATATACAGGACTCTTAAAATGACAGTAACACAATGTAGAACACATGTAAGGAGTTATTCAGTGCTCTACATGAACAAGTAAATCTATTGACACTATATTGCTTGCCATTCTGTGGATTAACAAATTCATGAGTAGAGACAATGGTCAGACAATATTTACAGTATTGAGATGTATGGGCAGCCAGGTGATAAAGCGGGCAGCCAGCCAATTTGATTTTATGGGATTTGTTTGATTGTAAGCAATGTGCACAGCACTACTCTAAGTTACATGGCCAAGCGTTATCTTTTATTTTAGAATGTGTTTTTTTTTTTTAGTTTTGTTTCTGATGGAGGCACCACAGCAGTAGTGAGCAGGTTTGTTTGCAATTATCTACTGAGTGCTTAAGTTATGCTCCGTCTACATGCCACACAAACAGTTTTCTTTGTTTTGTTTTTTAGTCATTGATAACCGGGTAAGGCCCACTAGGCACAAGTGCCTGTTTTCAAGGGCGACCTGGGAGCAGTTTAACATACCTTTGTAATTTACCAGCATGTCATGAATGGAATCAACATCAGAAACAGCTGCAGTATCTACGAGTGTAGGCCCAGGTATTATTTTTTCCAATTTAATTCTCAGTAAACCTGGTTTCAATACACCTACAGCTCAAGACACTGTCACTACTATGTGACTCAATTAGGCCCTTTGGCTGTGGCAGAGGCGTTTGCACAATATGAGAAAAAAAAACCTAGTCTTCAAAATCGGAAGACTTCTTTGGCCACAAGTCATATTAGAAAGAAAGCTAGCAGTCAGGAGAGTGCTTTAAAGTTTTAAAAATTTGAGATTCCCATCTTTTGGAAGCTACAGGGATGATTTCTTTGAACCCTGGAAGGAGGAGTTATACATAACGCCTCTCTCCAGTTAATTCAGTTTAATCATGAATGACTCAATCAAAATGCAGGAGAGGTATGGGGAAGAACTCAAACAGAAAATCAATTTAGCCCATCTTCCCCCTCCCTTGTATCACCTTCTAACGTTAGGACATGTCAGCAGAGGGACTCAGCCCTAAAAACTGGAGCACTCAACACACATTAAAATAAAAGATAATGCTCAGCACAAGTAGATATTGTGTCCACATGCTTTATTCAGTTAAAAAAACAGTGTTATGATGTGAACAGAGCCTAGAAAGCACTTCAACATTTTGTACCTACACGCTTTGTCAAGAGGTTATTTAGTACAGACAACTTTTATATACAGGACTAATAAAATGACAGTAACAATGTAGAACACAAGTAAGGAGTTAATCAGTGCTCTACTTTTTCCACACTATTCTGCTGTCAGAGGTGACACAGCACTCATCACTGTCTGTATCTCTCTCTCCCACAACAATGCACTGTTTCTCTCTTTCTCCCATAGTCTCCAGGATGTCCCTGTTCTGCCACTCTCATTGTCTCGCTCACTGGGATGGGGAATATGGCACAGCCTGTCAAGGCTGCAAACGATCTGCAATACCAGATCAAGAGAGGCACAATGATCAAAACACATATAGCATCTGCTCAGCCCTCTCTCACTCTCTGTATATTTGCCTGCCAGTCTTTGTGTGTGTCTTGCCAGAATAGTTAACGGCGATCATCAGGAAGCAATGGGAATGGTGGTCTGGATGTGACAGCTGTGCACTTCTGTTCTGTATTCCAGGGAATCCTCAAAGAAGTGACTTGCCCCTGTCTGCGATCGGATAACACAGAGACACCAGGAGGGAAAAACTGCTTATCATCAGAACTTTTTTCTGAGCTAATCAGTGTGAACTCAGTTTGGTGGCATGGTGTGTACTCCCTGCAGTGTAGCAGACAGGTTTTCTTTTTTTTCTGTTTTTTTTTTTCTGCAGTGTTCACTCCCCCAACCCCACATCTGGGACAGCTTGGGGATGGGAATAGGGAATCTGGTGATTTTATAAGAACAACAAAAAAAATAATAAAAACATTACTGCTCATGTGACACATTCCTCTATTATGGGGCATGGGAGATTTACAGTCCAGAAGACAACCAGGTAGGTGGCAAATGGAAACCTTAAGTCACTAGGTAACACTGACACACACTGTGCCATCATGTCTCCATGCTCGCTCTGTCAGGAGCCAAAGGAATGGGGACAAAAGTTATTGGGAGGGGGGCAACACAGGACAGGATATTTGCCGACTCTACTGCATGATCTGTCCCAGAAGTTAGAGGATAGTAGTAGTCAGCAGTAGAAGCCCTAGGATAGTATCTATTCAGGATAGCTCTAATTTGCCTAGCTTAAAAAAAATTGTGGTAGCCTGTGACGGATTGCAGGGCAGAACAGGGTCAAGGAGGTGTGGGGAGGGACAGGGCAGTGGCTGAAACAGAAGGGGATGTTGGGGAGGAGTTTCTCTTGCTCAAGCAGGGTATAGAGGAGCAGGAACAGGCAGGATGGCTGTGGAACAGGGCAGTCGCTGACCCAGAAAGGGATGATTTCAGGAAATAGTGCAGTACTGCGGTCGGTAGGGACAACAGGGACGGACTGTTTCACAGAGGCAGAGGCCACTGTGACACAATCCAACATGTTGTAAGGACAGAAGAAATGTCCCCATTCTCAGTGAACATTAAACTGCTGCAGTGCTATGCCCACTGCAGCCCTAAAAACAAAATATAAAGAAAGGCTGTCACACTTGGGGTTACACACTTTGGAAAGGAAATACATTAGAGGGGATATTTTGCTGTTATATAGCATACATAATGATAGAATTCTATTGAATGACATACTGTAAATCTCACAAGGGGACAGCAGGTTTACACACTAAGAAAGCATAACAAACAGAAAAAGTCAGAACATTTCAGGACAAACACCACAAAGCATTTCTTTACTCAAATGGTGGTAAAACTATGGACCAAGCTACCGACAGAACTGGCTAATAGTACAAACACTATATTATTTAAGAGGGGTCTTGACATTTGGATAGAAAACCAAGATTAGAGAGGTTTTATTTATTAATTATGAGATAGCATGGACAAATACTGCATGTTTGATTCTATCTCCAATTCCAAACTAATATCCAAAAGTGTTATAAAATGTGAGTTCTTAACATGAAACAACATGATGCAAATATGATGTGAAAATGATTGCCTCCTCTACTGTACTCCTCATGGGTAGCTCATCAGGTCCAGGAGACCCACCACAGCTGCCGGCCCAGCCAGTCACTGTTGCTGCTGAAGGAGCTCCCAATGGCTGACATCTTCCCAGGACTTTAATGACTGTCTTAACTGTTTAGGTTTATTATTGTATCAGGTACTGCCTTCTTTTCAATCCCAAGTAATCCCCATAGCTCCCTCCCTTGTTCCCATCCCTAGCATCCCCGTCCTCATGTTAACCACAGAGTCTCAAACATGCCGGAGGGCAGAGTCCTCCTCCCCCGTTACTCTTGGGATCCTGCTCCCATGCCATGTAGTCATGACCAGGTCAGTCTTTGTTTTTTTTTTGCCAGCTTATCAAATTTGTTTTCTGTACTACAGGTTACTTGCTGTTATGGGGTGGGGGCTGACTCTTGAAGTATTTGGGGTTGGAGTTTGTCTTTCCTTTACAGATAGCCTCCTTTTATAAGTGCTGTCCATGATTTTGCTTGCCTTGCTGTGGTGCACTGTGTGGGATTGTTATGGTGAGATACATAAAAACTGAGACTTTGATGGCAAATAAGGACTGCTTGGCCCACCCAGTCTGTTCATTTCCCTACCCATTGGATAAGCTGAAGATCCTAGTTAACTAACAGCCTACTTCCTCCTACCAACCACTAGAATTGCCTTATGTCTGTTCCATGCATTCTTGATTTCCCTCACTGTTTTTGACCCCACTACCTCCTCAGGAAGTCTGTTCCGTGCATCCACCACCCTCTCTGTGAAAAAATACTTCCTCACATTTCCCCTGAGCCATCTCCTCTCTATCTTCAAATTGTGCACGCTTGTTCTTGCTCACCTCTTTTTCTGAAAGAAGCTACCCCCTTGGACTCTGTTGATTCCCTTGAGGTACTTGAATTTTTTTTTCAATTTAAAGTTTATTGTACATTTTAACATTTACATGAGACAGAGCCATGAGTATTAATTCTATACATCTGATTAATAATCCGGTACAGAGGTTCTGTCTGATCCCTTCCTCCTCCCCCCTTTCCCCTTCCCTATATTCCCCCCTTCCCCATTACCACAGTCCATATAACACAAAAAAAGTCTGTCAGATATAGGCATCAAGATACATATACATTAGAGGGAGCACAAAGCATGTAAGGGATCCCATATTTGTCGGTATTTAGGCAGTCTATTATGACAGCTTGATATTACTTTTTTGGTTCTAAGGTTTGATAATAGTTTGTTAAGCCATTCAGTATAGGAAATGCTGTCACTGTCTTTCCAATGTTTAAGAATTAATTTTTTAACAGACATTGCTATCAAGGACATGTAATAGTTATGGTTCTTTACTGATATTAGTGAATAATCTCCCAATAAACATATCTCAGGATTAATGTAATCAGAAAGCCCTAGTAAGGGATCTACTCTGTTTTGATGAATATTCTGCCACAGCGGAGCTACCTTGGAGCAGTTACAGGAAATATGAAGAAGTGTTCCTTCCTCTTGAAAGCATCTAGTACAAACACTAGAAGCTATTAGGCCCCATTTGGATAATTTCTGGGGAGAATAATAGAAGTTGTACAAAATATGGAATTGCTTGAGCTCTAATCCATCTCGTGTCACAAAACAATGACAATTTTGCCAAAGGATGGGCCAGACTATTGTTACATTTGGGAAGAGGGATGACCAGTATGCTGTAGGGCCATAGGGTTCATTATAATGCCATTCATAAAGAGTTGAGTATAATTTAGAAACAGCTTTACGTGGCTGAACCAGTAAATACAGTTTTGATTGAAAGGAAAATGTGGCTGGTGGAGGGGGGACTTTACCTACTGCCTTGATAAGAAGATGCCTTAGTTGGAACACCTTAAAGTAACCCGAATTGGAATGTCAAATTTGGTCATTATGTCAGCAGCCATAAGCTAAGACCCTCCTTGTCCCAGAAAAAGAGATAGTGTTCCCTCTCCCAATGGGGGTAACCAATTAACTGAGATTTTCTGTTATCAATTTGAAAAGATGGACAATTCCAAATCGATTGGGAGAGATCTTTATGGGGTTCATAATGCAAGAAGGCACACAATTAAACATGTACTCTCACTGAAACTTGGATTGCCGTGGATTTTAAACTCGGTGGTAGTGAGGATAATTTTAGATTTAATAACGTAGAAGGTTCTATACCATTGGAATGAATTACTGTACAGCTAATTTGATTTTAAGCTAGGATGGTAGGGAAGAGGAAGGATCTGGTGTCAACCATCTAAGGTATTCGTACACATGACTAATGCCTAAAATCCTTTTTATGGACAAAGGCATTCAGTGATAACACAGATTTTAACTAATACTGTATATTTTAGCTTGGATTTTAATTTGTTTTATGATGTTTTTATGATTCTTATTTTGTAATGTGCCTTGATTCTAGAAAGGCGTAAAAGAAATAAAGTTTATTATTACTATTATTATTATGACTGGCCCAATAGTATAAATTAAGGTGAGGGAGACATAAACTTCCTCTAATCTTGGGAGCGGCTAGCTTATGATATGCTAATCTTGGCTGTTTATTGGACCATATGAGTTTTGTAAGGAACCTATGTACTTTTTTGAACCAGGAACCGGGTAACCACACATTGAGTAAATTAAGTGGGTAAAATAAACGTGGAAATATATTCATTTTAATTATATTGATTTGGCCCCATAAGGAGATAGGAAGTTTTGCCCAATTATCCAAATCCTGGCTAATGTTTTGCACAAGGATATCTAAGTTTCTCTTAATACTTAGTAGTGGGTTTCTAGTTAGGTCAATACCAAGGTATTTAAGGGAATCTGGGGGCCAAGAGAGACCAAAGGCTGTGAGGGTATGTTTAAATACTTTATGATTGAGAGGAAAAATAGTTGACTCTTTAACATTCAGTTTATAATTTTAGCAGTTGCTATATTTTGCTATAATCTTCAGCATTGGTGGGATAGACATCTCTGGATGGGACATTTGAAGGAGTAGATTGTCTGCGTATGTGGAGACTTTAACTTCTGTGCCCTGTATCTGGATACCTTGTATCTCCTGACATGTAATCAGGTTGTGAATAAGGGGTTTGAGATATATGTTAAATAATAAGGAAGATAGAGGTCAGCCCTGCCTCGTACCTGAATATAGCAGAAATGATTCCAATATCATTCCATTCCCTGAAATTCTGGCCGACGGAGACTGATAGAGGGATTTAATCCACTCCTGAAATTCCAGAGGAAAGCCAAAAGCTTTTAGAGTCTGAAATAAAAAATTCCAATTGACTCGATCAAATGCCTTCTTGGTATCCAGAAATAGCAGAACAGCTGGAAATAGGGCATTCCTGTATGCTGAGAAGACATGATAAAGAGTTCAAAGGTGGTCAACTGAGGATCTCCCCTTCATGAATCCCACTTACTGTAATCCGATCATGTCCGAAAGTATTAGACTCAATCTATCAGCTAGTAATTTTGTTAAGATTTTTACATCTTAATTTAAAAGAGAAATGGGTCTATAATTCTGAACCAATTTGAGATCCTTATCTGGTTTAGGTAAAAGAACAATTAATGCTTCGAAAAGAGTAGGGTCAACTTGAGCACCAGATCATATATATTGGTATAGTGGTAACAGAAATGAGATGCGTTGCTCTCTGAATTTCTTGTAAAAATTGGATGAGAATCCATCAGGACATGGTGTTTTATCTGTGGGAAGATTTTGTATCACCTCCGCAATCTCAATGGTGGAAATGGGGGCAATTATTGCTCTTTTATGGGCTTCGGAAAGGGAAGGGAGTTGGGACACCTTAAGGTAAGAAGACAAAATTAAATTTGAGGGAGGATTAACCATGGTCCCATATAATTGTTTATAATACTGTGTAAACTCGTTTACAATGTCTGTAGGTGAAGTTTTCAGTGAACCATCATTTTGGGAATGAATGGGAGGAATGAATCGAGCTGACTCCTGTTGCTTAATTCTAAGCACCAGCAATTTTCTAGCCTTCTTGCCTTGATCAGTATAAGAAGCCTTGGTATGCAAAATTGCAAATTCATCTTTCTCACTAAGCAAATCCAAGTAATTATCTTTAGTTTTAATTAGATTTTGTTTAATATTATCAGAGGTTTGAGGGATTAATTTTGTTTCTATGGCCCGGATTGGAAGCAAAATGGCTTTCAATTTGGCTTTGTGGGCTTTTTTCTCTTGGAAGCCACCCCAGTAAGTATTCCTCTAAGGTATGCTTTAAAGGCACACCAGCTAATATCAGGTTTTATGTTATGGGAAGAATTCATATTACAAAATAGTTGAATGTGGTCCTTAAGCAACTCAGTTATCTTTGAATCTTTGAGCATAGAACCAGGGAATGGTTGGAGGGGGAACAAGGTTGGATTGAGGAGGACATAACCCCAGGGATAAGTGACTGAGATATCAGAATATAATCACTACAGGAGGATGATCCATGAACAGGAGATATATAAGTATATTCCCTATCTTTAGGATTCATTACCCTCCATACATCACACAGCCCCAATTGATCTAATAGATCACGAAGTGCACGTTGAGCCAGGGAAAGACCTCTGGGGTTGGAGCCTGATCGATCCAAATTAGGGTCAAATGCTAGATTCAAATCACCACCCAAAATTATTGAAACGGATAAATGAGGAACCATGGTATTAATCAGTTGCATAAAAAATTGAGGGTCATCTATATTTGGCCCATACACACTGCTGAGTAGGAACTGTGTTGAGTATATAGAGCCGCAGACTAGGATGTACCTGCCCTGCAAATATTTAATGATCTGTGTGGGATTAAAAGGCATGTATTTGTTAATTAAAATCAGAACCCCACAACTATTTGTGGTCCCTTGGGCAGAAAAGACTTGTCCTACTTGTTATCTCCTCATTTGTAATGCTTCAATATCCAAAAGGTGGGATTCCTGAATAAAGGTAATTTGTGACTGAAGTTGATTCAGATGTTTCCGTATTTTATGTTGTTTTACTTTTCTCCTGATCCTTTTGACATTCCAGGAAGAGAAACTTATATCATAAGCCATTTTCCATATATAAGTGGAGATTGTAAAACTACACACATAAAAACCAAGCAATCAACATCATTTATTGCCCCCTGATACTTTGGACTGTGGCCTGCCCTCCCTTCCCACCCTCCCTTCCCACAACACAGTTACCAACAAAGTGATCTCAGATATATTCCCTTTCCCTTACCCAACCCAGCTCTCCCCAACCTCCTTTCTGCTATGTATTTCATTTTGCAGTTCCCCATACTTTCTCTCCTCCCCTCCCATCACCCTTATGTTAATTGTCCCAAACCGATAACCTTTTTTTCAGGAGAAAAACAAGGGTTAACTAATCATAAACTCTAATGTGTATTTTTAAACCTACAGATTAATCTCCAAAAACTTATACTACTCCCCTCTTGTGGCCATGAGGTAGAAGTACATCTATCCACTGACTTGTTAAGGAGGTTGCTAAAAAAGTTTAGCAGTTTAGGAATGCAAGTAACCTATGCCCCTCTCAAACAGACAATACTAATATGAAACAATAGGCTTGACTCTAACCCTTCACATTCCCAACTGAGTTATACAAAGAACCACCAAGCAGTAAGTCTTGCTGTACCAACCATGTTTAGGATCTGAGAATGAAAAATGCACATGGCTTTTCTGTGGGTTTGAGTCATCTATAAACCTTACTTGGGCACAGAGTTCTGTCACTACATTCTTGTAGCTGTTCAGAAAGTAAAAAGAATATCCCCATGCAATTCTTACAAACTAAGTAAAAAACCACTATAGTTCTCAAAAGAGGTGGCAGGGAAGGTTAAGGAGAAAAAGGCTGCATTCAAAAAGTATAAGGTCTCACAGAAGAAGCATGACAGGGAACTGTATCAATTAAAGCAGAAAGAAGTGGGGAAGGCAGTCAGATTAGCAAAAGCCCAAACTGAGGAAAAAATAGCAAAGTCAGTTAAGAAGGGGGATAAAACCTTTTATAGGTACATTAGGGAGCATAGAAAGGTTAAGGGAGGAATAGTGAAGATTAATAAGGGAGAGGGGAGGTGGGCAGAGGGAGACAGTGAAAAGGCAGAGATACTGAATGATTTCTTTTGCTCAGTATTCACAAAAGAAGATGAGGAGGAATTACCTAAACCAGATAATAGAAGCACTCTGGGTAGTGGGTTGACACCAGTCCATTTACAGAAGAAAGAGTCCTGAAATAACTCCTAAAACTCAAGGTGGACAAAGCAATGGGGCCTGATGGGATTCACCCCAGAAACCTAAAAGAACTAAGGGAGGACCTAGTGACACCACTGACCACACTTTTTAACAAATCATGGGAGGATGGGGTGGTACCTGAGAACTGGAGGAGGGCAGGTGTGATTCCCCTTCACAAAAGTGGGAGCAAGGCAGAAGCAGGAAACTACAGACCTGTAAGTTTGACCTCAGTGGTGGGGAAAATAATGGAATCACTTCTGAAAGAAAGAAAGAATTGTTGAGTACCTAGAGACCAGCGGGGCACAGGACCCAAAGCAGCATGGATTTACAGCAGGAAAGTCATATCAGACGAATCTAATAGATTTCTTTGACTGGGTGACCAAAGTAATAGACCAGGGAGGGGCTGTGGATATGGCCTACCTAGACTTTAGCAAGGCATTTGACACAGTCCTGCACAAAAGATTAATAATCAAGTTAGCCAGCTTGGGAGTGGGTCCCAGGGTAGTAGCCTGGGTTGCAAACTGGCTGCACAACAGGACACAGAAGGTAATAGTGAGTGGAACACATTCTGAAGAAAGGGGGGTCACTAGTGGAGTACCTCAGGGCTCGGTACTGGGTCCAGTCCTCTTAACATCTTTATAGGTGACATTGCTGAGGGTCTGAGGAAAGGTATGCCCTTTGCAGATGATAAAAGATCTGTAACAGAGTTGATACGCAGGCGGGTAGAAAGGTTGAGAAGGACTTGGCAAGGTTGGAGGAATGGTCAGACATATGGCAACTTAGATTCAATGCAAAGAAGTGCAAAGTAATGCACCTGGGAAACAAAAACCCAGGACAAGAGTACACAATAGCAGGGGAGGTACTAACAACAACAAAAATGGAACGGGACTTGGGGGTTGTCATATCAGATGATCTAAAGGTGGGTAAGCAATGTGAGAAGTCAGTAAGGAGAGCCAGGGGGATACTGGGATGCACAGGAAGGGGCATCACAAGTAGAAAAAGGGAAGTGGTTATCCCTCTGTACAGACAGTTGGTGAGACCCCATCTGGAGTACTGTGTGCAGTTCTGGAGACCTCATCTACACAAGGACATAGACAGGATAGAAGCAGTCCAGAGGAGGGCAACTAAAATGGTGCAGGGTCTGCATCAGAAATCATATGAAGAGATACTGAAAGAGCTTAATATGTTTACCCTTGATGAAAGGAGGGATGGGGGGACATGATAGAAACATTCAAGTACCTCAAGAGAATCAACAAAGTCCAGGAGGGTAGCATCTTTCAGAAAAAGAGATGTGTAAGAACAAGGGGACACAATTTAAAGATAGAGGGGGGACGGCTCAGGGTAATGAGGGAATCTTTTTCACGGAGAGTGGTGGATGCGCGTAACTGCTCCTCCGGGGAGGTTGTTGGGCTAAAACAGTGGGGGAATTCAAATATGCATGGGACAGACACAAGGCAATTTTAGTGGGGGGGGGGGTGGCAGGAAGTAGGCTGTTGGTTAACTAGAATCTGTAGCTTATCCAGTAGGTAGGGAAATGGGTAGACTGGGTGGGCCAAGTGGTACTTATCTGCCGTCAAAGTCTATGTTTCTATGTAACTAAGGGACTCGTCATGAGAGGGAGGTAAAGGGTTTAAGCCTTGCAGGACCTTGGGTTGTAAATAACAACATCAGTCCGTTGGTGTGTCACTGTTGAGATTAGAGTCACAGAAACAATTCACCTGATTCGAAAGTTCAGCTTGCCTGGTTGACTTTTACAAGTCCACTTTGCACGTAGAAGGCAACATTGCCCAGTCTCCTAGGGCATCCAGCCTTACTGAATCAGGTACCTCAAAAAAGATCGGGAAGGGTCACTTTCAGGCCAGTGTTCACCACTTCTGAGTCCTCGTAGGAGTGCCAGGTTCCTGAAATTAGCACTTGTAATTTTGCTGGGTAAAGCATTCTGAATTTTAGACCTGCTGTGATGATTTTGGTTACCAGGGAGTGGAAAGCTGCTCTCTTTGTCTAACCATAATAGGTAAATCTTGAGCCACCCAGATTTTTTTCCCTTCCCACTGTACTTCTTGAATGTCCTTAATTTTAGTTAGACAATGCTGTCATTCCAGATAGTTGAGAAAGTGGAATATTAGTGGTCGGGGGGCTGCCCCAGTGGAGGAGTAGGTTGGAGAGCCCTGTGTGCCTCTCAATAACATAGCACGGCCCATAGGGAGAGGGTCCCACTATTTTGTTGATTCATTTCTGAATGAAAAAAATAGTATCTTGTCCCTCCTCCATTTCTGGAAGTCCTATAATAACTGCATATTTCCAGCGGCTACGCCCTTCCAGGTCCTCTATTTTTTTGTTCCATCCTGGTAACTTTTTGCTTTACTGCCACTATATCTGGATCAAGCCTTTCTGCCCATCTCTTTAAAGAAATAATACAGGTTTCATTGTCCAATGTTTTTATTGCAATGTCTTCCATCGCTTGAGATAAGGATTTGATTTCAGTTGCCATTCCCCTGAGTTCTTCTTGGAACGGTTGAAATTTGGCTAAGAAGCCTGGAAGCATGAGTGGCTCCTGGTCTACTTTTTGAAAGTATTGAGCCTGTGTACTGATGGCATTGCTAGCCTGCTGCTTTTTAGGGGCCTTCTCTGGAGTTACTGGAGGAGTGTGCCTCATCTGCAGTTTCTTCATTTCAACCTCCATTCCCACACAATTATCACCAAAGGTTGATCTTATTGTTAAAGAGGTTACCCAATTGTTTCTGAAGTTTTAAAACTTGTTCAGAGTATAGAAAAATGTAGATTATTGAAGCTGGTGGTCGGAGCAGGTTAAAGAAGCGTCCTTCAGGCATGCTGCATCAAGTGCCCCCCATACTGGAAACTTTCTATCATGTCCCCCTCTCCCTCCTTTCCTTGAGGGTATACACATTAAGCTCTTTTAGTCTTTCTTCATATGGCTTCTGGTGCAGACCCTGCACTATTCTAGTTGCCCTCCTCTTAACCACTTCCATCTTTTCTATGTCTTTGAAGAGATGGGGATCTCCAGAACTGCACTCAGTACTCCAGATGGGATCTCACCAACTGCCTGTACAGAGAGATCCCTCTCAAATGTGTAAACTTTCAGCTACCAATTAATCTGAGTGGGCTCATGCACCATGGGAAGTGGGGATCAAATGGACTTAAACCCTCAATCACCAAGGGATTTGACTTCACCCCGGATATTCCCTCTGTTTCAAAAAGACATAGACAGGGTGGAGGCAATCCAGAGAAGAGCAACAAAGATGGTACATGGCTTGCACCAGAAAACATACAAGGAGAGATTGAAAGACCTCAATATATACTCACTGGAGGAAAGGAGGGAGCAGGGAGACATGATAAAGACCTTCAAGTACCTTAAGAGCATAAACAAGGTGCAGAGGCGTGACATCCTTCATTATAGGAGAAGTACAGGAACAAAGAGCCATGATATGAGATTGGAAGGTGGCAGGGTAAGGGGAATCTGAGGATGTTTTTCTTCACAGAAAGGGTGGTGGACACATGGAGCAGTCTGCCACAGGAGGTGATGAGAGCAAACACAGTGGGAGGTTTCAAACATGCATGGGACAGTGTGACAGGGTAAACCCTACACTGGGAGGTAAGTGGTTAAGATCTTTGCTGAGGCTGAGGAAATGCAAGGAATGCAACATGAAAGGGTGGGGGGTCCCTCCTCAGGTGTTGCTGTTTAGGGGGATTACTGAAGGCAGACTGAATCCACCAAGCTGTGAGCTGGAAGCTGGAAAACTGCTGTAGAGAGGAGAAGCTCCCAGGCAGAGATCTCTGCAAGACAGAGGCTAAAATTTAAGAAAGGAAACAGAGCAGAATGCCCAAGGAGAAGGGTTAGTTGCTGGAGAGAGCAGTTGGGGAAAAAATATTAAACCTGCTGCTGAGGAAGAGACTGTTTCTAGAGCAGGGAACCCTGAGGCAAAGAAGCAGCCCAGCCAGCTGGAGCCACAAATATTGAGTGGAATGCACTGATATTACCAGCCTGCTAGTAAGGCTAAAAGGCAAAGACTGTTTGTTTGTGTTTTGTTTGAGACTGTGCATTCAGAAGCTGCAAGCCCACATAAGTGGTTCAAAGACTCCTTTGGTCAAGCCAGCCTGTGAGAGCTGTTTTGTGTTAAGCATGTATGTTTCCTGACCAGGCTGGAAAAGTTGAACTGACTGTTTACGATTTTTCTGGAGCAATAAACTACATTGTCATCTGAGAACTTTAAATGCAGTGTGTTGCCTCTCCATCTACCGTAGGCCATCTTGTCATAGACAGGCATAAAGGAACCATTATGGTGGGAAGGAAAGAAGAGAGCCATTGACCAAGTAGGATCAAAGACCAGAAACAAGGAGAGGCTTATGGGCAGAATAGATGGGTCTGGTGGTCCTTATTTGCTGACAATTTCTGTGATTCTATGTTACTGTATTGCTACTCCTACTTGACACAGTGAAGATTTGGTTTAACAAAACTTTGTACCAATGGAGAGACAGAACACTCGGTCTTCTACTAAATGGCCACAAGATGGCAGACTTCCCACAGAAATATAGTGAAGCACAGTCATTTAATCAGATCAGGATACCACTTCTTACATGCTTCAGAGGCTAACTCCAAGGATTCGAAGGAGTGCCATTGACCCTCTCTATTAATCTGCAGAGTAGCTGGGTAGCGCACCCTGAAGCGGATTCCAGCTTATACTAATTTAGACACTAAGGGGTGGAGGGCTGAGCGCTTCTGGCAAACTGAATAGGGAAGATCCTGAACCACACGAATACGTTTTCCTTCCCATTGTACCTCAGCTGTCTCTTTTAATTTTGACAGGATGAACTGTTTGTCTAGAAAATTCAGGAGCTTGAAAAGAAAGGGGCGAGGGGGTTATCCCACTGGGATCATAAGCCATAGCAATCTATGGGCTCTTTCAATTATAAAAGTAGGTCCATTGGGAGAAAGCCCTGCCAGCTTCTCACATACTTCTTGGGCAAATAAAACTGCCTGGCACCCCTCTTCACCCTTCAGAAGGCCCAGTACCACCAAGTTATTCCTTCTCGAGCGACCCTCGAGATCGTCTAGGTGATCCTCCACTTTTTTGACTCTATGCCTTAGGGCAACCATTTCTGGATCCATTCTTACCCTCCAATTGTCAAGCAAGGAGATCCTGGTCTTATTATCTTTGGTGCGTGTACTCAGCTGCTCTAACAAAAGCTTCATGCCCCTTAAATCAGAAGCTAGTGCGAGCAGTGTTTCCCTCATTGGACCCATTTCCTCCAAAAACTGCTCTTCTGTTAGTATGGTGTGTTGTTTCAGCAAAATAGTAGCTTCTGACCCACCCGCTTTAGGTCGTTTCAGGTTCTTATCCTTTGCTGGAGTCGGCAGGGGAGTGTGGCGAAGAGACGACGCTTTCATCTCGGCTTCCATTTCAAAACTGCGTTCCAGTGAATGAGAAATCAGTTTCTGTAAGTAATCTGCAACTCTTTCACAACCATTAACACACTACTTAGGTACGTAATTATTGAAATACGATCAGTTTTAGGAGGAGGGCAGGGGAGCGATCTGAGAGAGCTACTCACCGGGCAGCCATCACATTGGAAGATCACTTTCTGCTTTTTTCTCCTTCCTCCTTCCTTGCCTGCACTACAACCACCATCTTCATTGCTGAACTGACAGATCCCTGGGAGGGTGCTCCAGTCATCCTCAGTGCTTCTCCACTCCATCCCTTGAAAGACCACTTGCAAAGCAGAGGAGGACTGCCCTCGTGTCAATGATAAGGAACAAGTCTGCTTTTTTTCTTTTATTTTTCGATCTTATTTCTCACTGCTATATACTTGCTTGTGTTGCCCATCTGTTATTGGGTTTTTATAATGGGATGCTGCTGTGGAATATTCTGGGGCCTGGACCATGGGTATATGCCTGCACTCAAATGATAAGACCATCCTAGCATTTAAGGGTATCCTACTGTAGTTCTGTTCAGCCTGGAGTAAGTGTCCAGGGGTTAACCAGTGTGTGTGTGTGTGTGTGTCTGTGGTGGTAAAATAAGGAACATTATCCTACTAGGTATGAAGAGAGGTATGGCTTGGTTCATCTAGCCTCAGGTTTTCTCTGTCACTGTCTATTCCTCCTTGGGTCTGTAGAAGAACACCAAGGGTTATGGGGGGATAGGGTAGAGATTTTCCTATGTCATCAGACTTCAGAGTTCATGTTTGTGGGGTGTTACAGGGTATTGCTCTTGGATGTATATAGTTTGTTTTTCCTTGCTGTTCTTTAGCCTCCTTTGCAGTTTTTCAGACTGATTACTTAAGCATTTTGTTGTGCACCTTAATCTAGATGTACCTAGTTCATGAAAGAGGTGTAAGGGGGGCATTCTACAACTACCCTAACTGGCCACAACCTACCCCTCATCAGCCCAATAATCTTCTTGCTCAGTCATGGTCCACTTAGCACATGCATTTGTCCCTTGGAATGTGAAGGCTTCATATCACCCCATTATGAGAAAGCCAGTCCCAAGACACCTTAAAAAATTGGGAGCAGCTGTAGCTATCCTCCAGGAAAAACATCTCTCCCAAGAAGGCAGGTCTACTAGGTGATTCTGGCCTTTAGGTTTAACCAGTTGGTTTGTGTATACAGACTGCAAGTATGTGTTAGCCTGTGAGTGTCAGTAATCAACCTGTATGCCTTGTTGAAGGCTGTGCAGATCCCTTTGAGCATGGTGTATGTGGCTGCTCCATAAACAACTAAGCCATAGTCAATGATTGCTAGAATTGAATTAGTTTATTTAGTTATTTATTTATTTGCTTTTGTTAACCATGTAAGCACACTAGACAGCCAAATGCCTATTTTGAGGTGCGACCCGGGAGATGACAAGGTACATTACAAGGTACATACATGAACATCAGGCAAATACAAGTGTAGGATTACATTACATAGAGTTAGCACAACAGGGACTTTACAGGCATCAGATTTCATCAGGCAAATAGTAGTGAAGAATTACTATAAAGTGACTAGAACACAGGGACATTGCAAGACAACAGTACCAAAAACAGGTATTACAATACAGTATTAAAGATTGCAGTCAGTAGGAAGAAGTACAGGGTGAATTCAATGCTCCAGGCAGCAAGTTGTAAGGCTAGCAGTTAGAATAAGAAGGAGTCATAGTTGGGATAGAGTGGGCCCAGTGCGAGATAAGGGAATGTACAGTTATAGTGCTCACCCTGTTTTGCCGGTGGGCCTAAACTGTCCATTTTTATATTTGCTGTGAGAACAGGAGGAATATGAGCACAGATGTGCTCTACCCAGTTAAGACAGTCCAGAGCACATCTGGGCTCAAGCAGTGTCTGTGCCTGTATAACAGTCCTATCCTGGTACTAACTTCCCTTGCAACAAGGTCAGCATGCATATGGTAGAAAAGGGAGGAATCCAGCTTGATCACAAGGTACCGTACTTGAAATCTGAGACTTGTTCAAGCAGTGAGACTTCATTGTTCAGTATGGCTAGTTCTTGCAATTTATACCTGTTGTACGGGCTAGAGAAGAGCATGGTCTTGGTCTTCTTGTAATTCATTAGCAGCTTATGGTTTTAAACCTGGCCTCAGTGTCAGAAAAACTAACCTGGAACTGTGTTTCAAGTGGGAGTGGGTCAAGTAGACTGGGATAAATGATGGCATCATCTGCATATAGCAGCATAGTTGTGGAGCATGTCTTGGGGAGGTTATTGAGAAAGCGGCTAAAGAGTAATGGACCCAAGATCAAGCTTTGGGAGACACTGGATAACACTTGTCTGCTGTCAGATAAGATGCCACTTATTTGACTCATTGGGGCCTACTTCCAAGGTAACTGCAAAACCACCGAACTGTGTCATTTGATAGACCAGTCTCGAGGACATTTAAGAGGAGTGTGTGGTTGATTATGTCGAAAGTTTTTGTAAGGTCGATATAAATTGCCCCCAAAAGCTGCCCTCAGTCAAGGGCATTATGCATAAAGGAGGTATACTCAAGCAAGGCAGTGGTGGTGCTATGCACTTTCCAGAATGCATGCTGTTGTGAGCATTGTATTTGGTACTTCTCTAGGTACTCATTTAGTTGATACACCACAATACATTCAAGCACCTTCGGGGTGGAGGTTGAGATTGGGCAGTAATTAGTGTGCTCGGCATTGTCACCACTTTTATGTACAGGTGTAACCTTGGCTGCTTTCCACTACTGGGGGAAATGGCCAAAGCATAGTGACTTGGGTTCTATGATTGCCCTACTTAAGCTCAGGAATGAAGTGTTCTAATCTCTATGCTTCTGACCTGCTATTTTTGTTCCCCTTTCCTCCCCTCCTGTGTTGGCCCCTACTTTACTTTACTATACTTTGGCTCTGTCCCTCTCATCTTATACCCCATTCTTCCCACCCCTTACATTTCCCATACCCTTAACACCTACTCTGGTCTTGGGCTTAGGGACCTGCTCTCCCCCCTTCCGTCTCATCATTTCTACTCTCACCCTTTTACTTCCACCCTTTTACTCCTCTTCATTATGTTCAGTATGTTCTTCAAGTATGGCATGTCTCATAACTGTCTCCTTGTATAACCTGCATTAGCTACCTTGTTCAACTTATGGCACCTGTTACTCCACATGGGAGAAATGCTTTCTTGTTAAACCTCTACTTGTGGCACTTGTTTATTGTCCACTTCTGGAATCTAATGTATTTCTATGCACTTGTTCAGTGTTTTTGTTGTATTTTCAAATGTTTGTATTAGTAATTTTGATGTGGAACCTTTGAAAAAGAGCCTGGTCTCATAAGTATATCCTAGTATCTGAAATAAATAAATAAAATCTTATTTAATAGTTTTGTGAGAGGTGTTAGGACTTCATCAATGGTTTGACTAACAAGCTTAAGGTTTAGTGAGTCACTACTAAACCTAGACTTTCCAAGCACATTTATCAGGTACTTTTTAGCCTCCATCTGGGAGACTGTCTTAAAGTGGGTGATGACATAGAGGGGTGTCACAACTCTCGGTATCAGTTGAGTTGTCTGGTACTTTGAGGAAGTCAGGGGGAAGTATACCACTCAGGTCAGAGGAGGACAAGTTGAAAGTGTCAGCAATGAGCTAGGGGTCCTTGGTGACTATCCCATTTATCTCCAACATGGAGGTGGATGACTTACTGGAATTGCCTGTGATGTATTTGATGTTACTCCAGTATTGCCTGCTATCCCCCCCAGAAAATTGTGAGTTCCTCTTTGAAGTGGTTGATTTTTGATAGGTGGACCTGCCTGGTATAGGCATTCCTAGCAGCTCTGTATTGCTGCGGGTCCGTTTGCTTGCCAGTGGCCTGAGCAAGAGGCCAGAGGTTATGTGTGTTGACCATGAGATTTAGGAGGGTTGAGGTAATCCAAGGATTGACTAAGCCCTTCACCTTCCACTTTTTTACAGGGGCATAGTTATCACAGATTGCGTTGAATTTAGCAATGAAATATTCTAGAGCTTGGTCTACATTTTGAGCAGCATCGCTAAGGGGTCCAGTCTGTAACAGGGAGGCCTTGAGATGTTTGAGCTACCCAGGCTTTAGGACATTATGTGTTACCATTTTTCTGGGTGGTTTAGGGGCTTTGTTTGACCAGAGGCAAAGGACCGGGGAATGGTCGCTAGTCATGTCAGGGAGGACTGTGGTGCCCATGACTCTTTCAGAGCTGTTGGTAATTATCCTATCTATCAGTGTACTGTTGCCAGTCTGGTAGTTAACTCTGGTAAGTGAATCAACCATTTACACAGTATTGATAGAGGAGATGGCATCCTTGTAGGGGTCGGCTTCAGGGGCTAGCCAATTCACATTAAAATCTCCTAGATGCACCACTTCAGTATTTTGTTGTACATTGGTCAGATATTCAGTAACCACATTAATGCCATAGGCCTGGTTTTGAGGGGGGATATAGACAGAGACTACAGTGAGAATTTTACTATTGGTCCCTAGGAGTAGTTGTATGGCCAGGGTCTGGATGGTTCTCCTGGTGTCCAGTAGAGGGAGGGCATGCCCCTGTAGAGTATTCCTGAGGCAGATAGCACCCCCCGCTTTTGTCCAACCTCTCATGCCTAAAAAGTGTGTATCCATTCAGGGAAATAGCAGAGTCAGGGGTCTTTGGGACAATCAATCAATCAATCACGTTCTTTAACCAGGCATAAACACCATTGAGCAAGCTCATTTTCAAGGTGGTCCTGGGCATTAATACAATACAGTACACTTCATAAGATTACAATTACAGTGGACAACGGTGCAAAAAAGAAAAAGCATTGTGACGGTGACGGTCAATATGGGCCTATACATATCGGTCAACATAATTAACATGCAAAGGTACATAATGATAAGCTTTACTGAACTGAGAAGAGACAACAATCCCATATAGTCTCCGCTAAGTAAGAGCTCATACCTAAATGATAAAAAATAAGGGGGTATTAAGGAATAGGGTAGAAACTGGGGTGAAAGTGTAGGCAGCCAAAAGGGAGGCCAAATATAGGTAAAAGGTAGAGAATAGGCAGGACCATCTTGGATTAAGGGAACTAGGCTTGTAGATCCTAGGTTTCTGTTGTTAGGAATCTGGGGTGGATGAGATACTTAGGCATAGGATTTGAGAGTGGCACCCAGGGCTTAGGGGTCATCAGCGTCTGAAACAGTATCATGATTCCTTCAGATAATCCATTAATAGAGCTTTGAATGTGATAATGCTTGCAAGTGAGGATAATTTTAATGAGTCTTGCATAGTGTTCCAAAGTGATGGAAGTGAGAAGTTGATTGCTGCTGAGCCAAGGGTAGTTTTCACTCTAGGAATCTGGAAGCAGATTAAGGAGAAGCATCTCAGGCCATAGGAACCTTTAGCCTGTTTGAAGATGTTTGAGATGTATGCAGGGAGGTTATCAGATAATGCTCTAAAAAACCAGAGGAAAACATTCCTTTTTCTTCTAGTTGAGAGTGAGGTCCATCCCGAAACCTTGCATAGATGGCAGTGATGTGTACTACGGGGTAGATTTAAGATAAATCTTAAAGCCCGGTGGTAAAGGGTGTCCAGTTTGTTTAGCATTGTTGATGGGCAATGACTGTAAAGGTAGTCAGCCTAGTCCAGTATAGGTAGGAATGTAGTTTGTACTAGTCTCATTCTGGCTTCTAACATGAGTAGGTGTTTAATGCGATAGAATAAACTTAATCGCTGTCTTAGTTTCTTCGAGGTTTCATTTAAGTGGCACAGAAAGTTGAGCTTGTTATCCAGCCAGAACCCTAGGTATTTAAAGGTATCAACTATTTCAAGGGGTTCATCTAAGAGTGTTCGGATCTGTGTGATATGTGGACATCTGGAAGTAGTCTTTAGTGAGAGAATCATTGCTTTAGTTTTTTTGGCATTGAGGAGGAGCATATGAGTGAGAAGGTTGTATTGGAGGGTGACAAAGTCTTTCTGTAAGTACTCATGGGCCAGATCCAAGGATGAATTTGTGGTATAGAGTACAGTATCATCTGCGAATAAGTGCACATTTGCTGTGCCCAGCTGCAGGTCCAGATTATTGATGCATATTGCAAAGAGGATAGGGCCCAGGATGGAGCCTTGTGGGACTCCTCGTAACAAGGATTTTTGTGGGGACAGATCTCCTATAGCTTTGACTTGTTGTAACCTATTGGTTAGGTAGTTGGTGAACCATTTAATGGCAGAACTATCAAGTCCGATGTTACTCAGTGCAGTAAGCACGATGGTATGATCCACAGTATCGAAGGCCTTATTTAGATCAAGGAAGAGGGCAAATACATGCTTCTTAGAGTCCAAGGCCATTTGCCAGTCTGTAGTTACTTTGGCAAGAGCTGATACTGTACTGTGTTTGGCTCTGAAGCTGGAATGAGCCGGGTTTAGCAACTTTTGTGAATCCAAATGTTCTCTAAGTTGGATGTTGACAATTTTTTCAAGTAATTTAGAGAGGACGGATAATATAGAAATAGGCCGATAATTGTTCAGATCACTCGGATCCCCAGTCTTGAATAATGGTAGGATGTGGGCAGTTTTCCACAGGACAGGTAGCTCACCTTGAATCAGAGAGGTGTTGAATAAGTGTGTAATGGGTGCAGTCAGATAGGTATGGCCAAGTTTTAGAAAGTAAGGTTCAATATTATCTGCACCCCCACTCTTTTTTGTATCCAGAGAAAGGAGGAGGTCCTCCACTTGCTTGAACGTAATTGTGAGGAAGCTGAAGAGGGTGGGATGTGGTTGGTTATGGTTGTGATTATCAGTGGAGCCAACAGTGTAGTCTCTTGCCAGGCTAAGTTTGCTGATAGGTGAGGTGTCAAAGTCAAGCCCTGCAGTGGCAAAGTGATCATTAAGCTTCTCTAGTATATCAGCTTTGTCCGTATAGGTGGTACCATCAGACACAATTTTGTTTGGAAGGGGTGTTGCAGTGGACTGACCTTCGACTTCTTTGAGGATGTTCCAAAATTTGGCAGAGTTGTTTTTATTGTCTTCTAGTTCTTTTTGGAAGTACCTAGCTTTTTCTGACCTAATTAGCTTGGTACAAGCATTCCTAGTGGTACAGAATGCTAACCAATCAGCATCCAGGTGGGATTTCCTCGCTTTTTTCCACCAGTAGTCCCTATCCCTAAGTGCTTTCTTCAGGATGGGAGAGAACCAGCAAGGAGTTTTATTTTTTGATTTGATCAGTCTTAGTGGGGCGTGTTTGTCTATTAGCCCCAGTAAGAGGCTGTGAAAGATGTTAAATGCCTCGTTAAATGTGGGGGCTAGATAGAAATCCTGCCAACGAATGTTGCTTAGATCTTTCAGGAAAGTGTACTACTGGCAGAACTTTTTCAGGCATCTTTTCAGTTTGAATTTGGAGGCTGTTTTTATTTGGGAAGGATGTCTGATGCAGGCAGTAGTGCAATGGTCACTTATATTGTTGAAGAATACTCCAGTATGTGAGATAGTGTGAGGTTTGTTTACTAGCATAAGGTCCAGGAGGGTGCTGCGCTCAGGGTTTTTTCTGTTAGGTCTGGTTATAGCAGTCGCCATTTGTAACAGACCATTAACATTGCATAGATCCTTCAATTTCTCTGAGCTGTCATCATTCCAGTTTAGAATGAAGTCCCCCATTAGAATACATTCAGAATTAGCAGAGTCAAGAAGGTTTTGAAGGTGTGGCAGAAGTGCCCAGCTACCAGACGGTGGTCGGTAGCATGCTGCCATAAGGAGTGACTTCTCGCTGGAAAGTGATAATTTTAGAGCAAGGCATTCAAATTCCTTAGCTTTTGAGGTACAGTCAAAGACTGTGACTGTGAATTTGCTTTTGACATATATTGCAACCCCTCTCCTCTAGTCGTTCTATCACAGCGGTAGATGATATATCCGGGTACGTTGATAGATTTGTCCAGGGTCGAGGATGTGAGCCAGGATTCAGTTATCATGAAGAAATCATGAGATGCATGTAGAGCCCAGGTCTGTATAGAGTCAATCTTCTTTAGCAAACTACAGACATTGATATGGAGAAAGCTAATCCCTTTATATTGAGGGAGGTCCTCAGGGGCGTCCAGAGAAATAGGTGGACCTGGGTTTAATTCAACATTTCCCAAACAGAGGAGGAGAAGCAGTAGTAGTTTTTAAGATGGTGTTTTAGCCTGCTAAATATTCTTTTGTTACTCCTTCTAGCGTACATTGGTTAAGCGGTGGCTGTGTTAAGGGCAGGATTGCTATTTGCTAGGGATAAAACATAGAGAACTGATACAGCTGACACCATCCTTGGAAATTGCACATGTTCTATAGTTATGGCCTGGTGGGAAAAGGGGCATGAACAGAGCAGAGACTTCCCTGTTGTCCAGTAAGATGGGTCTCTATCACCGATAGCACATCTGATCTGTGCTGGGTGACCCAGACTTGCAGAGTGTCATATTTGGCCAGGAGGCTGCAAATATTGATTGATGCTAGCTTTAACATTCCAGAGTTAGATCCATGTTGGTGCAGCTGGTGCACTGGGTCTAAGTTTGAGCGGATGTTACCTGCTAAGAGGAGGGGCAGCATGGCTATCATTAGTAGGAAATGTTTAAATGTTTTAAGCTTGTTTTTTGGCTTGATCCTACTATTCGACCCATGCATTTTGTAGCATACCGACTGGGTGAAGCAGGTTAGCAGGGAGAGGGTGGGTGAGTACAGCGAGCTGGTAAAGTGACCAGGCTGTCTGGTGAGGTGACCCTTGTTACTGGTAATATTGCACATAGTGGCAGGCCAGGGGGGGGGGCACATAGTTGTGGGAGGGAGTTGAAGCACCATTTCAGTTGGTGCTTGTATTGGCTAGTATGAACAATTGCTGCTGTGATCAGGGCAGGTATACCTAAGCCTTTAGGGTCCTACATGGCAGTTGTATAGTAGGAGAGTGTATAGGGGGAGACAGGTGGAACAGCACTCCGATACAGATATAAATAGTGAGTTTTAGTGGAGTAGAGGGTGTAGGACAGTAATAAACTAACCCACTAGTCAGGTAACTCAGGATTAGTAATGGAAATTGGGGCAGGGATGCAGATATAAATAGTGAGTCTTAGTGGAGTACAGGGCATAGGGCAATGATACATTAACACACCAGCCAGGTGACTCAGGATCAATAACAGAAATGGGAGGGCAGTGGAACAAGAGGGTCTAGTACTGATGTGGGCTAATGGGGTTTATAGGCCATAAAAAGTTAGATAAAGTGTAGCTAAATGCATGGCCTAATGGTTAGGGCCAACGACTACAGTGAGGGAGGTCGAGGATTTGAATCCCAGTGGGATGATGTAAAGAGGAAAACTTGGGATGTGACTGCTAAGAGTGAGCTAGCGCAGGACTGGGTTATGAGCTAATATAGAAAGGGGTAAATTATTCTAAGGATGCAATGTAACTTAGTATGTACAACAGTGACTCCTAGCGGTGAAGCAGTATAAAAAACAATAAGGAAAATGGGGAGATGTGATGGGTCATGTGATAGGTCATGTGACCTGCACTACCTATAGCCAGGAGTAACGGGTCAAGTTATAGGTCTTGTGAAGTGGACTACCTATAAGGGTAGTGTCCGCCCAGGGTGGAGCAGCCACTGTGTATGCAGAGACAGGCTGACATAGTTCCACAGTTGCTCTGTACCTGGGGTGTGCTAGCTGCCTTCCTGGCTGTGGGAGGGAGTTGAGAGGGCTTGCAACCTGGGCTTTGCTAGCTGCTTTCCTGGCTGTGGGACATTGCACCTACAAAGTCACTGTACCTCTATCATTTGATGTTTGTACTGGCTTGTAATATGGAAATGTTTTAAATAAAGATATTGACTAGAAAAAAACAAGGACCAACTTACAATTTGCTTTTTTATTGTAACATTCATAATAGTAAGACACATTTATTTTATTTATTTATTTAATGTTTTTGATAACCAGGAAAGGCACACTGAGCCAGGGTTATTTCCAGGACAAAGAGGGGTTGTATTCCCGGTAAAAAAAATATAATGAAAGGAGCAATACCTTGCTGTAGCTGTCTCTATGACTGTAGCAGTACCTTTCTGTAGCTACAGCAATTTAACAGATTTACGGCAACTAAACAGAACACAAAATTTTAATTCACAGCAATCCCGTACTGCAAGTCATTTAACTTGGGCCTCTCACAGGCTCTCATGGCTTCATCAGTTTTCTTCTTGGGGGAATGACTACTCACAGAAATACAGACACACTGGGCTGGATTTTAGAAAAACATCTAATGAGCATAATGTGCCTCATTTGTCCATTGTGTCAGTTGGTTGTGTGGCAGAAGGTGTGTGAGTAAATCTTCCACTGCTGCAGGAACCAAGACACAGCACTGACAGGTGACAGCATGCAATCAAAGTGGACATTGTACAAATAGGCAGCATACTGCCAACATTAGCATGTGTGGCATGCCCCTCAGACAAGAAGTGTGCAAATCATTATGCTAGCAGTACACCTACAATTGTTAGTCAATAATGGACAATGGGACATTGCACCTACAAAGACACTGTATCTGAGGTGCCTTGGTGACATCCCAATTGAGCCTCCTGCCCATATAATTTTCCCAGTCCGACAATCCCACTTTCTGGAGGACTAAGCTTACTGCAGGTCTTAAACTTGCAGCATATCCCAGCCATATGGGATGTGGTGATAGGGAAGGCATTCTAATATATGTGTAGTGCTGATACCTAGTCCTGGCTCCATGGTGAGGAACACATTATATTCTATACCAGGGCAGAAGGTACACAAAAAGTGGCTCATGCACTTGCAAGATTCTGCCATGTTGCCAGTCCATGTGAGTCAGCATAGCCTGAGCCATTACTGTACTGCATCCCTGGTGAGAGTCACATGGAGTTTCAACTTGAATCACTTAGGGAATTTAGCCCACTGTTTATCAAAAGGAAGAAACTGTACCAGCATGTGCCAAATCAGGTGTGCACATCACAGAGCATGTGACATCCACCCAGTTCCACAAATACTGCACTGAGCATCTGGCCTATTCTTATAGTGGCACCAAGGTCAAGAATAACTGCCAGATCCAGGCAGATACCCATTTCTGGCTCTGGCTAACAGAAAAGAGAGATTAAAGGGTATATTATATGAATAGTCCAATACCCTCAAATAAAGCCCTTTGATTAAATTAATGCCAGAGTAATGTACTCATAGCCTTTGTTCAGTGGTATATAATTCTGTGCAAATCATGTTTACAATGCTCTAATGGTAAAGCTTAAGACTATATGGATAAAATAAGAAACAAATAAACTATGGCTTTATTTCATCCCTTGTCTTAATAGGCCCCCATTCACTCAATGCAGTCCTAATGGCTATCGAGTGAATTTCTTAAATTACATCACTATGACATAATTGTCATCTCAACTGTTCCTAGTTGCAGAACATGCAATAGCAGAGAAAGGAAATGTATCCAGGAACTCCAGGTCTGGCCATGTAAGCCTGTAGCTCAGTGGTAAAGCACCGGGAAGGTATTCCAGGGACCTGGGTTCAGTTCCGAGTACAGTAGGTCATATTATTTCTTTCTCACTAAAATGTGTGATTTAAATTATGCCTGTAACCTGAAAGAATATCCTGGTTAGGAATGAAGTATAAAATATGTCTTGACAGATAGAAAGCAGCAGAGAAAATCACCTTTGTACAGTAAAGCAAAGAAATAGAACCTGCTAGAAAAAGAAACAGCATACAGCATAAGTGAAAGTGTATAATGTTAAGAAAGAAACCCACTATAAAAGTATTACCCAATCTATTTATTAATGTAAACCATACTTTGGATTAGTATTTCTAAGGCAATCAAACCAGTATGCCTCCTAAAATTAAATCCACATCCCTTCTACTACTACTACAACTACTTCTGTGTTCTCCTTTTCTAATCTGTAGCTATTCATTAGGGGCACATAAGAGTTGTATTAGGAGAAGGAAGAACTTAACAAATTAATGTAATTACTATCAGTGCAGAAAGACAAACACTGTTAATTAGATCCAAATATTACACCATTGGGTATACAGCTGACAATATTGTAACATCTCAGTTGAAGAAAGGTCTGCAAAATGTTGCCCTTGTCAATACTGATGAAAAGATGGTAATGTAACTTGTAACCCATTAAAAATTAAGGAGACTATTGCAAAATGTTATATGAATCCTTTGACATTTGAAAGAAATAAAGCATCCACAGCTGTACCAGATTTTCTAAAAACATTGAACTCCCCATGTAGAGGAGGCCATCATGCTTAATATGGCTTATGAAATATCCCAGGAAGAAATCAGTCAGACTAGATGTTTTTATGGTGGACATTGAAAAAAAGCATCCAAATATCTGGACTCCTAGCTTACAGTACTATTCAGTCAATTCTTAAAAAATAGAAAATTCCCAGAGATATTCTATAATGCAAACACCTTACTCTTTCTAACAAGAAAAGGCCAAGAACCTATGGAATTGCACCTTATATTTGCCCACATCTCTACTCAGTAGTATACATACCTGTAGATCTTTCCCCAAATCCTTGCTTACTGATTGGAAAACAATATGCCTAAATTAATCCTCTCAGACTAGAATGGTTTTATTAAAGAAAGGAAACTTGGCAGGAATATAATTAATCATCATCATCATCATCATCAGTTATGCTTACTAAAAAAATCAAGGGTTGAGGTTACAAACCATTCATCATTTTTAATGGTGCCCTTCATGAATATCATAATAATATCAGCCATGCAGTTACCTTACTAGACAATGATAATATGAACAGTTTTGTCTTTTTGCCCCGGATGCTGAGAAAGTTTGTGATAGAGTTGAATAAGACATCATCCATAAAATGTCAAAACTGATAGGAGTTAGACCTAATATCAGGAAATGGATCTGGTACATATACAGTATTACTCCCCATCTTCTCAAAACTACACTAATTTGAATACCTATCCAAAACGTATGCTTCATAGAGGTACTGTACTTGCCAAGGGATGCCCTCTTTCCTTTTGAGTTTTTGAAATTGTTATTGAATCACTGGCCATTGCAAACATGAATCATCCATCATAGTAATAATATTGGCCAACCAGAGCATAAAGTGAGTTCATATGCAGACAGCACCCTTACATTTATAATGCAAGCTCAACTATCACTACCAAGGGTGTTCACAATAATAAAAAAGTTTGGTGCAGTCTCGGGCTACAAAGTAAAATGGACTAAGTCCAAAATAATATAATTGGGTCCCATTCCCTTTCCACTTGCCTCCAGAATGTTTATGCTGGGAAGTACAGTAGTTAAGATTAAGTACCTAGGTATAATATTATCTAACACACCAGGTGCTAGATTCACAAAAATTTGCAAAGTGCAGTGCAAAGGTTAGTGTTGTTCTTTGGGATTGCCCAGGTGGTAAAAAATGCTACTCACAGATGGATAGCTTTGGGTGCTATCCAACTGTGAATAGGGCTAGGTAGAGGCAGTGGTAACCCCATTACCGCTACCTCTAGCTTCACTAGCACTGCCTCGACCTGCATACCTTTAAATGTCCCCTCAATGAATAGTGCTGGTGCCCCATTTGTTAGTCACAAAAGCAGCAATGCAAATGAGCCCATTGGGTGTGCAAGGCACTAACTGGTTAGTTACATGCCCAATATGGGCCCATTTATATTTGAGGAAGTTTTACATGCTCTCCCCTTCCCCAAGGAGGACTGCTAGACCCATAGGTACACAAGAGCCCCCCCTGGTGGTATTGTAGTCTATTCCTTTCCCTCATTCTCTGATCACCATCCCCATAGAAGGAAAAAAAAATTCCTTGGTAGGCTAGTGGACCCTTCCCATTCTCCCATCGCAGTCCCGCATCATAAAAAGTCCATGCCCTGACAGTCTAGTGGCCCCTGCTTCCCCATTCTACAATCACCATCCCATATCATAAACATTCCATGCCCTGGGAGTCTACTGGTCCCTCCCCCCTCCTTGTTCTCTGATTGATGTCCCATATCATGAAAGTTCTGTGTCCTGGCAGTCTAGTGGTTCCTCCCCCCTCCCCATTCTCTGATCGCTATCCCATAGGTCAAAAAATTAATGTACTGTCCTGAGCTAGAAGAACAAAAAGAGAGAGGCAGTGCCAGTAGTATTTACCCCCACCATGTCCTCAGATTGCTGGACCATCATCAAGCAAGGAATCTTCCTGGTGGCTAGTGGTCCCCCCACCTGATGACTCATCCAAAGTGCATAACACATTTCCATTGGTGTCCAGTGGTTCTCCCTCAACATCCAGATCCCTTGTATCAGAAACTTCCCCAGTTTTGTGGTGGTCTAGTGGACACTGTTAGACATTGATCCCTCACCCCGTTCCGCCAAAACCAATCTTTAGATAGTAACCAGCATAACCATCCTCTCACCTCTATGGCTGGCCACTGACTGAGTTCTCAGTGGCTGCATACTGTCAGTACACTTTAATTGAGAGCACAGTTGGCAGTCAGCCATGGAGGTGCGAGGAGGGTTGTGCTGGTCTCTGGCTGCATATTGGGTTTGGGGGAGGGGTGGGGGGGTCAATGTCTGACAGGGTGGGGATCCTCTAGACCACCAGAGAACTAGGGAAATTTCTGATACAAGGGATCCTGATGTTGGCGGGAACCACTGGACACCAATAGTAATGTGTTATGCACTTTAGAAGGGTCATCAGGTGGGAGAAACCATTAGCCACCAGAGAGAGTGTCCTTGCTTGATGATGGGCCATCAATTGGAGGACACAGTGGGAGGGAGCCACCGGCACTGCCCCTGTCTTTCTGTACTTCTATTATAGGACAGGACATTACTGTTTTGACCTATGGGATGGCAATCAGAGAATGGGGAGGGACCACTAGACTGCCAGGGCACAGAATTTTTTTTTCCTATTAATTTTTAATTTTTTCCCTTTTTCTCCCCTTCCCAGGGTAACAGCGTACACATGCATATGCATGTGTGGAGGTGTGCATGCATGCCAGGATCCAGTGACCACTTCCACCCTACCCCAGATTGATGTCGTCACTTCTGCCTTCTGTGCACCCATCGGACCTCTACCCGATGGGTGCGGGACTACAGAGGAGCAGACATCCACCCCTGGAGGGGAAATCCCACTCTAGCCCTTCCCCCCCACCAGCACCCCGGCAATCTGAGGCCATCCCAGAACCCAGGTCACTGGTGTGGCACAAGGTGTGGCATTCAGTGCCTCAATCCTTAGTGCCACTGGGCTGGCTGGGCACAGAATTTTTATGATACGAGACAGCAATCAGAATCTGGTGAGGGGGAAGGGACTTCTACACTACAAGGAGCACAGTGTTGTGGGTGTGGTGGCCACTAAAGTACCTCTGGCAGCCACTAGGGTTGTGTGGAATACCTCCACATTTTAGTCAGCAGTATTTTCTCCATGCAGGGGACCTCCACAAAAGGCCCTTGTATGGAATAAAATGTTTGTGGATGGCACAGCACCATTATGCATGTCTCATCTCCCTAATTTGAATTGCAGACCCCTGATCCCTTTGCCATGGAGCAAGCCCATTCTGATGGTGCATATTGGATTTCTGTGAATAACACTATGGTGCAAAACCCACCTTGCACCATGCAAATGTGGTTTGCACAGCGGCAAAGTTTTGTGAATCTAGCCCCAGAGGAACTATTCAAACATAATCTTTTTTTAATAAGTACTATAGAAAATGACTTGTTACACCCCCGCTTGTACTAGTTGACCATGTCAGCATTAGTGAGATTATATTTGACCCCCAGTTTGCATTTCTGTTTCAAGTTCTCCCCATGTTAATGTAAAACTCCTTTTTTTTAAAGTGAGACAAACTTACAGTATTATGAAATGTTTATGGTATAATAATAAACCTAGGTTAAATTTGGGGGGAAAAAAATTACAGTAGACTACCAAAATCAAGAGAAGGTGTGGTGCTACCCAGTTTTTATCTGTAAAATACAGCTGGTCCAATAAGTCAAATTCAAAAGTGAATCATGCATGAATATTCACTAGCAAAGATATATAACCGATTACTACCCAAGAACTAGGTAGATTTTGATCTTAGAGATTAATTTAAGAAAAAAATACACACTAAATGTTTGAGAACAGCAATTGACCATGCTGAATGGGATCAGACATACCATATTACTTATTGGAATAATCAGATTTCACCCTTCAACCTGTGTGGCTAAATTATTTGGACTAAGCCCATTTTACTTTGTAGCCTGAGACTTGGCAGGAGGGATCAGAATGTGATTGTTGCCACAAAGGTGGGGTGAAATCGGGATTCTTTTTTCATTATAAGATCTAAATAAAGTGCCATTTTTCATCCATTGGTATACATTGGCTGTTGTGTTTATTGGTGTACAGTCCCAGTACTACCAATATCAAACGCATCAGTGTGCATTGACTGCCGTGTTAGTCTGCAAACAATCCCTGCACCAGGGAGGGGGCTGGGAAAGGGATTGGAAGAGGGTATGCTTCATGACACCAGGGAGTGCTTGGCCTGGGGCAGAGCTTGAATACTGATGGGCAGGGACATGGAAGTCAATTGTGTACCAATAGGTTTCATAATGATAGTTCAGAAACTGTATGCAGACCAGTATCTATCTCATTTGTGTATACTGACTGATTTATTAGTCTAGCTACAGCCTCAACACAACTAGTATCTAGGGGCCTCATCCCCAAAAGATGAGGCTGCTTTACCCAGTCATGTGGCAATGGCAAACAGGGGGGTACATGCAAAGTCACATATGTACCCCGTCATGTTAAGCCACAGTCTGCCTATCACAGGGTACACTGCCCAATCACTGAGGCATTCACACAGTGGAGCCACAAAGCACAGACACAGTGCATGGCCAGTGGTATGCACCTGTTCCAGATAAATACACTCATCCACAGCCCTGTAGGGACTGCCACGCAGGTGCAGGGAGGATCCATCAGCTATACTGGAAGAAAGGTTACCATAAGGGGGGCAACAGCACAGCAGAAGGTGCATAGGGATGCGTCCATGGCAGGAGCTGTGCTGTACCACAGTAGAATGCACCAGGGCCACACCCCACCTCACCCATCCACCCACCCAACAGCCATGGCCATCATGCACACAGTACCCACTTCCCCCCCTCCTCTCTTTACCCCATCCAACTGGAAACAATGGATTGGTATGGATGAGTGCCATCACCACACAGGCATATATTGTACAAACAAGCAACAACATCGAGTGACTGGTGTTGCTAACATTACATTGAGTAATAGATAGTCATTGCTAGATGATTTGTGGACAGCTGATCCCCCTTCATTTGAGGATCATTATCAAGTACAGTATATAGTTACCCTGTTGTAATCAAGAATCCTAATGGGAGGATACATAAACATGGAGATGAGGAGGGGAAGAGAGTGCTAATAGTGGGTGACTGTGTTGTAAGAGGGACTAAGTGTATTGTTAGTTCTACAAATCAGAAAGGGGTGGTTGTTCAATGCCTATGGAAAACAACAGCAGAAAACCTTCTGACTATAATAGTGGTTGTCAATGAAGTAGGAGATAAACTTAATATTATCACTCATGTTGGAAAAAGGACCTTGCTTCAAAGGATATTGAAAAAGTCAAGGACTGTTTCCGGTTTCTTGACAGACTTAGGTTTATGACAAAGACTGACATTCTTGGAAGTACTCCCTGTGTGCAGGAGAGGGAAGGAAGGAAGGAAGAAAATCATGTCAATATTCAATAGCTAGTTAAGGAACTGGTGTGCAGAGGAAGGATTATTCTCTCTCTTGGAGATTAGAGGAACTTTTCGGGAAATAAGAGGCTGTTTAAGCTTCATGGCATTCACTCTAGCAGCAAAAGAACATGTGAATTATGGCAAAAGTTTGAGGCCTGTTTGCACAGGCATTTAAACTAGTATCTGTGGAAACTTGGACCAAAGATAAACTGGGAAATAATTAGCATCTAGGTAACTGGTAAGCACTCCCCACAGCACTGTAGGTATGAAGGGTAGTGAAAAAGAGAAGACCATGAGTATAAGCTGCACAAAATAAAGGAAGGGAGGAGGCAAAACATTGGAGCACAAAACAGGTATTAAGAAAAGCAAGTATAAAGAGGAGAAGAATGGAAGGCACAATATCTAGAGAATAGTAAGTTTAAATGCCAGAAACCTTGGCAATAAGATATATGACCTTCAGGCCTTAGTGGAGGTGGGTAAACCAGACACCATGGAAATTACAGAGATACGGGCTACACATAAAAATTGGGACCTAATGGTTCTAGGCTCTGTATAATTTAGAAGAGACAGGGCTATGGCTAAGGTAGGTGGTGTGGCAGTATATGTTTATGATGGCATCAAAGGTACAGAAGATAGGGAAACAGGTGGAGGAGGGGAAGATGAAACACTGTTAGTAGAAATGTTTCCTGAAAGGATAAGCAGATTTGTTTTGATATTGTGTACATACCTCCCCCCAAAGCGGAGGAAATTGATGATGAACTGACTGTGATCTGAAATCACTAGAACTATTGGGTACTGGTAAGTGATTTCAATTTGCAAAATGTAGACTGAAGTGTCCAAGTGTCATGTAGTGCAAAAAGTCAGAAGTTCTTAGATATACAGTACTTCAGGACTACTTCCTTTTCCATCATGTCATGAAGAAGACTAGGGGAGGTAATATTTTGGACCTGGTCTTGTTCAACAGTGGAGGAATGAGTAGTACAGCAGCTGAAGAATCATTAAGTAATAGCGATCTTTTGCAGTATAGTTTGAGCTAGCAGTAGAGGTACATAGACATAATACAAAAACATTGTTATTAGACTTTTACATAGAAGATTTCAAGAAGAGGGAGCAGGAGCTTTGAGGAAGTCTTGTAGGATATCATCAAATAGTGTGTGTGGAAGAGAAATGGGAGTTCATAAAGAATAAGATATTACAGGTAAGAAGTTAGGAAGGTGGTAAAGGGAAACAAAATTTGCATTCAGGAAGTATAAGTCACCTCAGTCAGAAGACAAAAAAGTTCACCAGCATGTTGGCACAACAGTAGGGCTACCGCTTGAGACACCAAAGACCCAGGTTTGGGAATGAACCTGGGTCATTGGGGGCCAGCCGAGGGGTAGGATTAAGTGTACCAGGGGACATTCTCCTCCTCTTGGGTGAGAGGGTGCCTTGTCCCATTGCACTGCTGACACCAGTAGATGTACAGGTGGTGTATCGCGTGGGACATGAGTGGAGGGGGACATGCCGTGCTGTATATAGTGTGAGCATCTTAATGCAATCTCACTCTGGGGACTATATCCCAATGCTAGCATGCCTATGAGTCTCAGGAAACAATGTCACAAACAGAAAGGAAAACTAAGATAGAAAACCCATCCTCTGCCTGCCCACAGCAGCATGAAGTCTGGTAGATCCAGACCGAAGGCAGAAAATCCACCACAATTAGCATAGTGTGAATTAATAACAACAAAAATAAGACAATAGAGAGACTTACCTTGGGTGTGCCAGTGAGACAAGTAAGACTATGAAAAGGGAGAAGATAAATGAAGGACATGATTGCAGAAAGTGTAAAGGACAACAACAAGGCTTTTTTCAATTATATTCCAGAAAGAAGGAAAAGTAAAACTGCGGCAGACAAGCTAAAAAAAGGAAAATAGTTGGTTGGAGAGTGATGAGCAAATGGTGAAGATTCTTAAAGGATAACTAAACCATCTTTTTACACAATTTGTTTAAAAAAAGACTCCATAGCCTTGTAAAGGAGAAGCTGTTGCTTACATTTATACTGAAACTGCATTTATTAAAGGATAAATGCAGTTTCACAACATTTGAAAATTTTAAACACTGCCTCTCCTGATTCAAAACTCCTGCTCTGAGAATCCTATAATGGCTGCCTAGATGATGTCAATGATGAGAGAGATGCCAGATGTGCAGATGTATTGTAGCTCCACTAACTGTATTCAAATGCAAATAACTTTAAATTGAAAACTGAATGCATGGTACTTTGAGTAAAAAAGTTGTTCAGCACAACGATGTCTACAATATGAGTGGTGTTTCATTTATAGATACCTTATAGTTTGTTTTTAATTAGCAAAAAAAGCAGCAGAAAATTAATTTTGTTGTCACTTTTTCAACAAATAAATGCAAATAACTTTAAAACAAAAAAAATAATGGCATGGTACTATGAGCATGATGTTTGTTAAACACAAAAATATCTACAAAATGAGTGTTCTTTCATTATAGATAAATTTTAGATTTTTTTATAATTAGCAAAAAAAATGGCAAGAAATTAAATTTTTTCACCTTTTTGGAGGTATGACATACATGAAATATACTGTACTACCTTCCTACTGGAAATATTGTTGATATGTTTTGATCTCATGCCCTTTCCAATTAACCATACTGCAATTTGCTCTTCAAATAGCTCCCACCTTCTGCCTTCTGAACAGGGGGAGAGGGGGTTGAAAACTTCTGTATGCTTAGTGTTTCCATTTCTGTTTTCCCCTGCTCTGTTAATGCTGCCTCACCATGACAGTGTGAACCACATATTCTCATACTCCCACTTTACATTATCAGTTAATGTGATTTAGGACACACTGCATTTCTCACACAGCCACCCACTGACACTTCCTTTTCTTCCTTGCATTTAGTCAATGCACATGGAAACTGCATTTGCCATACTGTGCAGAGCTACATCTTGCTCTGCTGCTGTTTCTCATTTTTTGTTTCATTTTGTGTCATTCAGCTGTGTGCCATTTAAACTGGAATGTTACCTCTGTTTCCAGGCAATGAAGTCAGGGGCCTAGTGCTCCTCAGAGCAGCCATCTGCTGACTCTCCCATGTCCTTAGCATGTCTTTGGCACCTGAATGAAGACATCTGCACTTGCCAGGTGGTTGATGGCATTCAGCTGCACCTCATACCTCACAATATACCTTAGGTGTGCTGTAATGTAGTATTACTGTACACCTTGTCATGTGTTATTGCTTACTTACTTACAATTTACAATGTGATCCTATGGGAATTTTGCAACACACTTCCTGGGTGGTTGAAGGCATTCAGCTGCACCTCATGCCTCACAAGCCTCTTGGAGCATGCAGCAATTTAGCCTTGAGCACACCTTGCCATGTGATATTGATCACTTAAAATGTACAATATAATCTTATTCAGATTATATACCACACTTCCCAGACAGTGAGCAAGTGTGCATGTGTATCCATAGCTACAGAAGCACAGGACCATGATGATAGATGTCTCTTATGTCATTTGGAAAGAGTTATATGTTGTTGATCTTACCTGATGATTGATGTCTGTGGTTTCTTGTGTTGCTTTTCCCCCTTTGGCTGCCTGGGGGGGGGGATGCAGAGTTAGTGTTGAAAACTTCTGTACTTCTGCTACTTTAATAGCAATACAAACTGATGCATTAATGGAGTTTTTTTGCAAAGAATATATAAGGGATATGCTACTCCCACTAGAAATATTGTTGATATATTTTGTTCGAGTGCCAGTTGACCCAATGACATCATGAGTGGTAAAGCCAAGAGTGATAGCATCAGGTCAGTCGGCATGAGAACAAAAAATATCGACAATAATTCCAGGAGGGAGGAAGCTTATTCCATTTATGCCATACCTCCAAAAAAGTGAAAGAAAAAAATTGAATATCCTGTCATTTTTTACTGATTATAAAAAATATAAAAGGTATCTATAAATGAAACACCACTCATGTGTCAGATACTTTTGTGCTGAAGAACTTTTGGGCTCAAAGTACCATGCAATGATATTTCATTTTAAAGCTATTTGCATTTGTTTGTTGCAAAAAGTGAAAAAGAAAATTGAATTTTCTGCTGTTTTTTGCTAATTATAAAAAAAAACTAAAAGGTATATGTAAATGAAACACCACCCATTTTGTAGATAGTTTTTTCTTGAAAAAATGTCATGCTCACTGTACCATGCTTTCATTTTTTGTTTTAAGGTTATTTACATTTGTTTGTTGAAAAAGTGAAAAAGAAAATAGAAGCTGGTTTTTGCTACTTTAAAAAAAAATTAAAAGGTACTGTATATATGAATGAAATACCACTAATTTTGTAGATATTTTTTGTGCTGAACAAATGTTGTGCTCACAGTTCCATGCCATCATTTTTCATTTTAAAATTATTCACATTTGAATACGATTAGTGGAACTAGAATACATCTGCACAGCCTGCATATCTCTTCATTGATGTCATCAAGGCAGCCATTTTAGGATTCTCAGAGCATGATTTATGAATCTGGAGAGGCTGTGTTTAAAATCGTCAACTGTTATGAAACTGTATTAATTGTACTTTAATAAACAGAGTTTTAGTATAAATGCAAATAACTGCCTCTCCTTTATAAGCCTATGGAGTCATTTAAAAAAATGTGTCAAATGATGATTTAGTTGTTCTTTAATGAGTACTTTTGCTCTGTTGTTGCAATTGACAAGGGGCCCACTTCTAGATAGTGGTATCCAGGCCAGGGGGAAACTAAATGGGACAAAGGGGGTCTATCTCAGCTGGAAGGCTTCACAAGGGTTTACTGGAGCTGGAAGTTGAGAAATTGCTAGGTCCAGAACGATTGCATTCTCATGTGCTGTGGGTGCTGGGATAGGTTTTGGTGGAGTCTCTAGCATACCTTGTTAACTGCTGTTTTGACACTGGTGAGGTCCTTGGTGATTTGATAGTGGCAGAAGTCATTCTGTTATGCAAGAGCAGAGATAGGGGTGACCTGGGCAATTTCAAACTATTTAGCCTGACATCCAAACTGGGTAAACTCCTACAGACTGTTATAAAGGAAAGGTTAGTGAACATCCAGGATGTAAATGGACTCCAGGGCAGTAGGCAGCAAGATTTGTTCGGAGTATATCTTGTCTGAGGAATCTCACATAATTCTTCAATGGGGTTTTATAAGATATAGACACAGGAAAAGTTCTGAATGTCCTGTATCAGGACTTCAGCAAGTATTTGACTCTGTACCCCATAACAGACAGTTGAAAAAATGGGGGATAGGGGGAGGGTACAGCAGACACACTAGATCAGAAACTTGCTTCAGAATAGAACTCAGAGGGTGATCATTAATGTAACTAAATGTTTGATGTGAAGGTGGACAAGTGGCTTACACCAGGGGCTGGTTGTCAGTTCAGTGGTGTTTACCATATTTATTTGTAATATAGGAGCGGGCATGAAGGGTAGGATGTCTCTGATTGCAGATGACAGAAAGATTTGTGGTGAGGTGAATTATGATGGAGTAAGAGAGCTAAATGATTACCAGGCAAAACTAGACAAGTGATATGGTATCTGGCAATTAAAATTCAATTTCAAGAAATGTAAAGTTATGTACTTGGGTAAGAAAAATCCAAAATCTGAATACTTTCTGGTAGGAGTTAGAGTAGCTAGCACAAGTGACAGTCTTAATACATTAGAACAATGCAATAAGGCAAATGGAAAGGTAAAAGAAATGCTGGGATGCATAGGGAGGGCTTTCTCAAGCAGGAGAAAGAAAGTGGTTTTCCTCCTGTACAGATCATTGGTTATACTACACCTGGAATATTGTGTCCAGTTCTGAAACCCAGTCATGAAAAAAAAGATAGGGATCACCTGGAATCAGTACAGACAAGGATGACAAAAATGATGCAAGAGCAGCAGGGTGGACTTTTGAAGAGAGGTTGGAAGACTTGGGCATGTATTCATTGGAGACTAGAAGGGAGAGGGGTGATATGATTCAAATGTTTAAGTACATAAATGGTATCAAGATGGTTAATGGTCATGGACTGTTTACACTTAGTGAGATTAATATTACAAGGGGCCATAACAAAAAGCTAGTGGGTGGCAAATTCAAAAGGAACATTAGGCAGTACTTTTTTACAGAAAGTGTGGTGGATAAAAGGAACCACATTCTACAAATTCTAATTAATGCTCAAAAAGTAAATGCTTTTAAGCATGGGTTGGATAGATTCATGGGATTTGGGGCAAATACCCAAGTAAGGGTTGATTAATTTGGGCTAAGTTAAACATCTGCAGTCTCTCTCTAGTGTTAGACTAGTGTCAGTACTTAGGTTGGGATCAGATTGGCTGGATGGACCTAGTCTTTATTTGTCTGTAAAATTCTACATTCCTCTGTTTCTATGTTCCTATGTCATAGTGCAGTTCACACATAACACAAGAATGTGCCTTGGTATAATTGTCAGTGGAGTCCCAGGTAACAACAGTCCCTCAGTCCTGCAAGCTGGGGTGTTCCATCACACACTGGCATGGTGATGCTGAGCGTTTGCTATACCCAGTGGAGTGTCACATCCTGGCACCCTCCTTGATGTCCATCAGTTCACTGGTCCAGCCACCGCACATCCTGACCAGCTCAGTGATGTGTCTGTGGACATATGACCTGCTCAAGGAACTCAGTCCCAGTGTCTGCCTGTGTACCTAATTGTTCCTTTGGTCCAGTGCTGGCTGCGACAATTTCTTCTCTGTCCTCATTGCCATTGCTTCCATCCACTGCCAGCCAGTCTTTGGGATCATACTTGGGATGAAGAGAAGCATAACAATCTTAACCCATTTTACTCCATGCTATTCAATAATAGTGCAGTAATCCTCCTTTATTAATGTAATTGTCTTTTATTTAATTCAGCTTAATTTTTAATAATTATAATATCAGTAAGTAGGCTGTTCCATGGATTAAGGATCCTTTCATTAAAAACAATAATTTTTTTGTGTATTGAATCTGTTGCCAACTACTTGTAATGGGAAACCTGTTGTGTTTATGGATATTTGAATTCAAAATTAATTTTGTGTATTTAGTATGAGGCATTCATTATTTCAAACATCATAAGTAGGTGTGTCCTGATTCTATGTAGTTCTAGTGACATTAATTACAACTCAGATATCCTGTTACTGTAAGGTATATTTTTAGAACTGTTATTATTTTAGTAGCTTTTCTTTGTATTTTTCCCAAATTTTCAGAATCTTTTTTTTGTGTGTGAGCATCAGAACTGGGAAACATAATCAAGGTGAGGAAAAACATATGCCCTATACAATGGAAATGGCACCTCTGTACTTCTTGGTTTTATGTTTCTTTTGATGAGCCAAACAACTGTTTGCTTTTCCTATTGCTTCATTGATATGTTTTCTATCTTCAAGGTCATTTATTATTAGTACCCCTAGATTTTTTTCCAGTGATGTTTTCAATAACAAGGTTTCACATAATATATATTGCTGATTTTTGTTATTTTTTCTGAGGTTCATCACTTTGCATTTTTCAGTGCTAAATTTAATGTCCTATTTCCTAGACCAGTTTGTAATGATATCCAAATCCCTTTGACAAAGTACCACACAAAAGATTAATAGTCAGATTAACCAGCCTGGGAGTGGTCCCAGGGTGGTAGCCTGGGTAAAACATTGGCTGGACAACAGGACACAGAAGGTAATTGTAAATGGAGTCCAGTCTGAAGAAAGAGGGGTTACTAGTGGGGTACCACAGGGTTCAGTACTGGGTCCAGTCCTTTTTAATGTCATTATAAGTGACATTGCAGAGGGACTGGAAGGAAAAGTATGCCTCTTTGCAGATGACACAAAGATCTGCAACAGGGTTGATACAGAAGTAGGTGTGGAAAGGATGAGAAGGGACTTTGCAAGGTTGGATGAATGGTCAGAAGTATGGCAGCTTGGATTTAATGCAAAGTAGTGCAAAATAATGCACATGGGAAACAAAAACCCAGGGGAAGATTACACAATGGGAGGAGGGGGAAGTAACAGCAACAAAAATAGAAAGGGACCTGGGGGTAATCATATCAAATGGCCTTAAAGTTAGCAAGCAATGTGAGAAGGCAGTAGGGATGGCTGGGGGATACTGGGATGTATAGGGAGAGGCATCACCAGCAGAAAACAGAAAGTTGTTATCCTTCTGTACAGACAGTTGGTGAGACCCCATCTGGAGTACTGCGTCCAGTTCTGGAGACCCCATCTCCGCAAGTACACAGACAGGATAGAGGCAGTCCAGAGGAGGGCAACTAAAATGGTGCAGGGTCTGCAAGAGAAGCCATATGAGGAGAGACTAAAGGAGCTTAATGTGTATACGCTTGAGGAAAGGAGGAAGAGGGGGGACATGATAGAAACTTTTAAGTACCTCAGTGGAATCAACAAAGTCCAAGAGGGTAGCATCTTTCAGAAAATGAGATGTGCAAGAACAAGGGGACACAATTTGAAGATGGTGGGGGGCAGTTCAGGGGCAATGTGAGGAAGTATTTGTTTCACAGACAGGGTGGTGAACACGTGGAACAGCCTTCCTGAGGAGGTTGTGAGGTCTAAAGCTGTGGGAGAATTCAAGAATGCATGGGACAGACATAAGGCAATTTTTGTGGGGTGGTAGGAAGAAATAGACTGTTGGTTAACTAGGATCTTCAGCTTATCCAGTAGGTAGGGGAAATAAGCAGACTAGGTAGGCCAAGCGGTTCTTATCTGCCATCAAAGTCTATGTTTCTATTTCTTCCTTTTGTCCTATTGCTGTACATGGCACATCGAGTTTTGTATCATCTACATATTTGGATGACTAGTTTGCTATGTTATTTGTTAAGTTGGCGATGAAAATATGGAAAATTACTGGACTCAGTACTGATTCCTGTGGCATTCCACTAGTGACACTGTCTATACATAATTTGTGACTGTTTATTATTTCTTTTAGTGATCAATTTGTTAACCAGTTCGAAGTCCAGTTTATTATGGAGTTTGTCATTTTTAGCAACCAAATCAAAAGCCTTGCTGAAATCTAAAAAGATGATCTTGCAGCTAGGGATGGGCAAAATGTATCTTCTAGCAGCAGAATTCTAGTGAAATGTTGATTTCACTTTTGCAAAACATCATGAAATTTCAGTGAAAATTTCACAAAATGTTGCCAAAATTTCTATTTTGGTTATTTCCACCTAATTAAAAAAGGTATTGTCCACATTTTACCAAATTTGGTACAATGACTACGCTAATGCCCATACAGAAGTGTAACATGTTGCATATGTCTATCTTTAAAGATGACTGAATTATGAACCTCCAAACTTTCAGAAATCCTCAAATTACAGTTATGCAAACTAAAAGTGTTAGTCCAAATTGCACAAAATTTGGTATCATGACTTTACCTATACCCATACATACGTGTTTCATGTTTCAGATCTCTAATTTTAAAGGCAACTGAGTTATAAGCCTCCAAACGTTCAGACATCTTAAAATTACATTTTGCAATTACGTAAAGTTCTGAAATTTAAGCCCTATAAGTTTAAAGCTAGAGAAAGAAATATCACCAATGTTGTTAACTTCATTGACCCTAAATATTAGGCTTTAAGGTAACTCCCATGGCCCAGCATCAGAGTCTCATGCTGCCATGCTAATGACCATTTACATAACCAGTATGTCTCTATTTACCAGTTTATATGACTCTTCCAAGGAAATATGCATCTAAGTTTTTAATTATCTAGCTCCAAAGGTGGCTAATTTGTAAGCATTGAAATATTTTCAGAAATTTTCACATGAATATTAAATTGCCAGAATTGGAGTCCATATAACTTATCCACCCTTCATCCAAATGGTATAAAATGTGTCACACATTTAAAGACCATACCAGACAATAACAATATGAAATTGTAGCACTATAGCTTCAATATGAACTGAGCTATACCCAATTAAACAAGTTTAGAAAATTAAAAAACAATTTTTACATTTTGTGGAATTTCATGAAAATTCCAAGAATTCAGAATTTGCTAATTTTGTCCAGGTCTAGTTGCAGAATATGTTTTTGGATAATGTTTGATGTTTTCAGAAAAACAGAGCCTATTAATGTTACATGATATTCCTTTAGTAAAGCTATGTTGATTTAGATCCAATTCTGAGATTAGTTGTAGTACCTGATGTTTTATGACTCTCTCTCTCTAGTATTTTTCCAGGAATAGAGATGAGAAAAAATACTACAGAGCATCATAAAATATCAAATACTACAGCAAATCCCAAACTTGGATCTAATTTCCAGTCCAGAGTGTAGTCATAGGTAGATGGTGCATCCTTCGGTCACCTTAGTCATGCCACCTGCAGCATCACTGTGCTGATCAGTTTCATCAACCCATAAAATGACATTGGGAGCCACAGTCAGTGCACAGTAGGGTATGCCAGTGAATAGGTATAGTGGTGGAGGAGCATCACCATACCCATGGAGCAACACGTACCTGAATCAGCTACATCAGTTGCCAGTACTGCTTGTCCTTGTCATGGTACCCATTGTCCTAAAGGGTCAGGGTCTTATGGCATATAGGCAGACAATGACACTGGTGCAGGTCATGGCTTCATAAACATAGTGAGTGACATCCTGCTGGCAGCTCTGCAGTGCACCAAATGTCATCCTTTATGTATGGGTGCCTTCCATGGCACTGTGACACCATCCACATAGGCTGCACCCATGCTGACTGATGGTAAATGACTGTGAGGGTATACAGCCAGCATTTAAATGGACCTACAAGTGACTGGCCAGGTGTTGGGGTGCATGATATGTCTACAGGTGAGAAAACAGTGCAGCAATTTGTTCCTGCATCCTGATGCACATCGTATGGTATTCCTTCAAATGAATGCTCTGCTAGGCAGGAGAGCACCACTGATTCTGTACACAACCAACAGATATCCTGGCTAAGAACAGACACACCTACACTAAGCTGAAGTATATTGACAGGTAGTTTTGCCATGGGAACTATAGCGGAGCTGTGCCAGCTGTTGGGGACCCAGCTGCAAATTAGGACATGCTGTAGCCATGCACTTGAGGTCAGGATGTGTGCTAATGGCCCTGGTGTACTGTGAGGCAGGCATCTTGCAATTCACATGGGGCCATTAGCAGGTGCCTCTGGCAGGTGACAGATGCACTTTTGTAACATGGCAGCAACTACATTAGTTTCCCACCTGCTAGGCAGGACCTGATGAAGACTAAGGAAGCTTGCACATGGTGGCTAGCAAGCCCAATTATATCAGTGCCAATGACTATACACTCTCATTGCCTCATCTCAGGTGGAGAAGGTATACAGGAACCGCAAGGCATACCCCAACATGGACATGCAGGTCATGTGTGATGCTGACAGTGTAATTACATGTTTATTCCAGGTTCTGAGACTCAACACATGACTCCTGCATATTGGGGAACTCAAGACTGTAGGTGCTGCAGCACACCATGCCAGCTGACAAGGGATGGCTCACTGGTAAGTGGACATGGGGAGGGGCAGGCAACTGCAAGATCCATATAGGCAATGAATAACTCTCCTCACCTCAGCAGGTGACAGTGGGTATCCATTATACACATTCCTGATGACCCCATTCTTGCAGCCACAGACTAAGGCAGGGCACAGGTACAATTAGGCACACCACCACTCAAGTGGCATCATCAAGAGGGTGTTTGGCCTGTTAAAAATGTGTTTCAGGTGCCTGGAGAGAACAGGGGGCACACTGTAGCTCTCAACCCAGCAATGTGTACAGGAAATTCACTGCATGCGACATACTACACCATAGCTGTTCAGAAGCACCTACCTGTACCTGAGAATGCTGAACCACCTCCCAGTGATCAGGCTGGTGATGGAGAGGCAACATGGTCAATGATGGTTACCATACTGGCAGATATTCCCCAGGGCACTGGAGAAAACATCTAGGGCATGGGTCATGCAGAACTAAACTTCCTACTGTGGTGTGTGGTGTGTGATGTGTGCCCTGTCATGTGTGCCTTGTGGAACAAGTGTCTTCACTCCTGCTGTGTATCTTTACACAGGCATACCCTGTACCATCTACCAGCCTGTGTGTTTGATGTCCATTTCTCCTGTGGCCAAGGGGCACTGCCAGGATCTGTGTCATCCATGGTTGTGGTGCCAGGATAAGGTGCTCACATTGGTGCCACCCCACACATTTCCTGTGCTTGTGATTTGGGGATGGGTGATGGGGGAATGGCTGCAAGGGGCACCTGTGGGCCATGAACTGACTGCACTGCCTGTGCCAGGGCATCATGGCCTCATTTGAGGTCATCATCTGTGGTCGAGGCTACTGTCCTGGAACAGGAGATTGCCACTAGCTCCCCCCACATACTCGCAGCCTTGATGCACTGGTAGTCTACACTGTGGGCCATGTAATGTAGGTTTTCATGGCTTGCCCTTGTCTGATGGAGCCACTGTTACTTCAGCCAATGGACCTCAGCATACATGCCATGTAGAGACTGCCACATAGAGCCGCATGCATGGAGGCCTGTGACATACCCTCCAGTAGGTTGGTGTCTATGCCAGGTGACCTATCTGGTCAACATGCATCTCGTGCTGTGCCACGAGTCCATGCTTATAATGTATAGTGTGGTATCCACTGGCGTTCCCTGTGTGTCTCTGCCAGTGGCTGTCCATGTTTTGGATGATGGAGTCGTGGGGTGTGGGGTGTGTTGTGGGGCCTTGGTGTCTGGTGGTAAGGTAGTGCAGTCTGCACTCCATGCCAGAAAAACACAAAACCACATCACATTCAAGGCAGCCAGTGCTTTCTAATAATGATTGACAACAAAAGACACAGCTAGGAGCACTCACACAGAGATGAGAAGAGATCACAGGCAAAGAAATTTGCTTAACTCACAGTTTTAATTATAAGTGTTGAGAGTACAGCTCAAAATCCTGGCACTCTGAGATAACAGTGATTCCTTTTGCAGGGGGCATGACTGCTTCACAATGTCAACATAATTTATACACATTTTAAAAAAGCTTTATCTAATTAATGAAAGAGCAATATCAGTTAAAGCCAAACTAAATCATTCAAAAAGTTTAACATCAATCCTTAAATTTTATCAAACTCCAATAATAGAATTTGATAAGAAAAAGGTAAAAGCAGGGAACAAGGAGTGTCAAACAAACAGAAAGGAGAGGAAGGGAACAGGACATAATAGTGCACTAAAAATAATATGCCAAATGCGGAGGGGCTGTGAATAACAGATGGACCAAACACTGAACTTCAAGTTCAACACACAGTCTCTGTGTGATGTTTATTCAAAATGCAGGAAATAACCTTAAGTAATGGCATATCCCTTCTTCAGTACATCAGTTTGCAGCAACATATTATGTATGTCCTTTTTCTGCACTTAGCCAGCACCTATTGACTCACAGATCTCTGATTTAACCATTTTTAGTGAAAACCCTTCATCCCTGCAGTATGTGGGCATTGTTTGCTTGGGTAGTGGGGGCACAAGAAGAAAAATACAAAACAAACTATAGACAAAGAACCTCAATGCAGAATCACTGAAAAAAAAAGTTACCCCAAAGGGTATTGGCAACAAATCAAGTTTCAAAGAAATACAACATCATACATACTTCCATAATGCAAAGCATCATGGGATATATGCAAATCACCATGGCATTTCAGACTTGTTCAGTTCACAGCAATTTGCATGCATTTTAAATAGCACAACTAACTTAATTTCTATAGTAGCCACCTAGTACTTTTTACCATTATCAAAAACACCTAGTGTCATGTTAATTTCAACATTTACAGATTTCATAAACATAAGGTATATACATCAAGGTATTTTATAACATAGTGCTATTACATACTAAATCCAACAACGATAAACACAACCTGTTTTACATACATTTGGAGGTCATCAAAATAACCTCCCAGTACGAGGACTTGAGAGGGAATAGGAAAATTAAAGAGGACACTATAGCATAGTCAAGAAAGGGGATGGGATGCCCATAGGTGGCCCACCATATGGACTTGAATTTGTAATGGATAGATTATGCTAAGAAACAGAAGAACTGTTGCAACAGATTTAAGAAAAGATTGGTCCTCAAGAGTGGCAGGAGCTCCCTGTCACACCAAAACCAGAAAGTCACAAACATGGTGTGAATGAGGGAAAAGGGAATGAAAAGTGGGTAAAAAACAGGTGATAAGTGGAAATCAAAATACAAAAGCTCTTTATGATACAAGAACCTACAATACGTTACAGTCTCTTATAGGCAGAAACACTGCTTCTGATATGCTATTATATCGTACTATATGTTATGATATTGTGATATAAGTAAAAAGGGGGGGCAAATAGTTCCATGTTGAAATAAAGTTACAGCTGCTACAATTAATAGCACATAGTACTCAGTGCAGTGACCAAAATATGTCAAAAATGCATGGTGGAGGAAAATGGGAGGTAGAGAGCCCCAAGAGGGCAGTTAATCAGAAATATTACCGGGCATACCCAAAATGCCAAATAGTGCTTAACTTATGTTGTATGTTAACTCCAAATGCCAGACATATTAAGAAAATACAAAAACACAAGACTATATGTCTAGCAGAGAATGGAGGCATTACATATCCAGACAATGGGAAAAAATGAAACAATCAAATAGATAGTGTATGTGGGGGGGCAAGAGGGCAGTTAATCAGGAATATTACTAGACATACCCAAAACAACCAATGGTGCTTGACTCATTTCATGTATTACCTATAAACGCCAAACATATTTGGAAAATACAAAAACACAAGGCAACGGGTATAGCAGAGAACGGAGGAATGGCATATCCAGACACTGAAGAATGTGGTACACAATCAAAAATTGTGGATATCAGCATAACATCCCTTAAAGCATCAGGTGCCAGTCAGATGTTACACAAGTGCATATCTGTGAAAAGAAAATAACCAAAAGAAAATCTCTTCTTAGTCTATAAACACCTATTTAATTCAAATAAATTATTAGAATGTCATCTCTAGTAATACAGTGTGATTGCTGTGGTATTATAAGCCAAATAAAATGAGTCTGTAGATCTATGACAGAAAAATATATTAATATAAAAATAGTATTACAGAAATGGTATATCGTCTAGATTGGCACGGGGTCATAATGTCATGGAAATAACAGTGCAGCAAACAATGCCGCAGGCAAAATGGCATGCGCTGAAATAAGGTCAGGAAAAACACTGACCACAACAGAAACAGCGCACACCTTTGAAATGAATGGCACTGTCTATTTTTTTGTGGGGACGCTACGCCTGCTGCACCCCCGACATGGAGGGCTTCATCCCCACACCCACTGGACTAAATATAACTAACTCAAAGGGGTTGTGGAATTTGGTAATGGGGTGAAACTCTGCAGGGGGGAAATTCATTTTTTATATTAAAAAAAAAGCAGCAACACTATGAGACCTGTGGGGGAACCAAACTGTGGCCCCAAGTCTCCAACACTGCTGGGCCCTGGTGCCTTAGTGGCTCCATCACAGGAGTGGCTCTACCAGGCACCAGACTGGCAGCCTCTTAATCACTCCCCCATTTATGCGTACAGCGACAGGGGTAGCGGTAATTCCCAAACGCTGTAAAACCCCTGTCACTGTACAAGGTTTAGCACTATCTGCAGCACAGTTATTGTTGCTCTGTTCAGGTACAACTATATCAACCCAGTTCCATCTAGATTATTATTAACACCCATTGGATGCATTGCATCAAATGTATAGAGCCATCTTGGTTCCTTCTGGAGCAACATACGGACAAGGTCACCTCCTCTGAGGTAATGTGGGACATGTTCCAATCTTATAAAGGTAAAATGGGATGGATCCTTAGAATAATACTCATCAAAATGTGCCTCTAGTGGTATACTGGGAGTGGCAGCTCTGATAAATCAAACATGCTCTTGAAATCTGTTTGCATAACGGTTCTGTTGTGCGACCTACATACATTTTTGGACAGGAGCAGGTGATGACATATACAACAAACTACTGTATATGGAGCATGTAATGAGTTAATTTATAGCAGCAGTTATTTATTTGCTGGGATGTGTGAAGAGTTTACCTGTGTTGTTACATAGATATTACATCTGCACACCAGTTGTTACCTGTGGGTAGGGTAAGAAACCAATGTGGACGTGTATCTATAGTGGGTGCTTCATATAAACTGTGTGTCAGTATGTAACTAAGGTTCTTTCTTCTCTGGTAAGTGATTCTAGGAGTGTTGCCAAGATTATTAAAAAGAGCACTATACTGTCTTAACACTAGACAGTGCTTTTTAGGAATGCTTGCAATGACTGGTATGATGACATTATATTCTGATACAAAAGTAACTGGCTGCTGTTGTGTGTTAGATCTATCACAAGGGGTAAGGAGAGTATTTCGACTAAGATTTCTTAGTTATTTTTTTATTTATTTATGTATGAATGTATTTATTTATTTATTTAATTTTGTGGCCCGGGTAGGCCCACTGGGCCCAAATGATCCCTTTTTCGGGGGCTACACAGATTTAGTTACACAGAAACCTATAAGATACAGGATACATCAGTGATACATACCAGTGACATAAACAGTTTTAGAACAATCACTGTAAGACAATCGCATAAATTCCAAAAGACTTTCCTTCTAGTTGGGCATACATAGGTATTGTAGTTGTAATTACATTGCTCTGTTTTATGCATCTTGGATCAGTTCAATTGTGTACCCTCATTCCAGGACTCTGGGAAACAGATACCTTGTTTGTTACTTAAATAATTCCAAAGTGGAACAATTCCTGAAGGCATGAACAAACTGTCTGTAAGGAATGGCATAGATAGCGTGTTTTGGGTACAGTAGGTACTTTGAATAAGTAATAATGTGTTACCACAGGTGGGTTTTCAGTGTGTTTTGGTGTAGGTAGTGTTGTCCTCATTGATACCCACATACAGATCCAAGAATGTAATCAACTTGTTGCCTATATTCACTGCAAATGAAAGATTCAGATTATTAGTATTAAAATAGGCTACAAATTCCAATGTAGATTTTTACTGCCCCTCCAAATGACATTGATGTCGTCAGTATATCAGCCCAAATAAACTATCTGGGGATGATATTGGCAATCTTGGGACAGCACTATGGCGCCCTTCCACCAACTTAAAAACAAGTTGGCATAGGAGTGGGCCACAGTGGTGCCTACGGTCGTGCCACACATCTGTAAATAATGTGTCTTTTTCAACAGAAAAGTGTTGGAATTAAGAATCAACTCAGCTGCTGCAACAATAAAGTCACTGGGGAAGTTGGATGTTATGGTACTAGTAATGAAATAATGTTGTAATGCTGCCAATGCATGCTGATATTTTATGGACATGTAGAGGGATGTGACATCAGTAGAAATCCAAAGAAAGTCAGGTGACCATCTGAAACTGTCCAGCTGCTTTAGAATATGCATTGTGTCTTTAATGGCCTTGTCTACACTAGCCATTTTAAACCATTATAGGAAGTTGGTAATGGTTTAAGCATCCATAAACATGCCTCCTGTACACACCAAACATGGTATAGAACTATGATATAAAACCGTGCTTAAACCCTGTTATGATTAGGGTTTAAGCACGGTTTTAAAAATGTTTTAATATAAAAATGGATCATCGTACCTGTGTGCATGGGTGTCCTTGTTTGATCCTCACCATGTTGGTCCTCCTGACACCCATAACCCCCCAGAATGAAATAGGGGTGTGGAGCCATGCACACATTCGGGAGTCAGAAGAAGTAAAAACAGATGCCTGAAATTCATATGGTGTGTGTACAGGTGCTTGTAATGGACTAAAGAAAGTAACTGTTACATGTGGATGCAGAAACATGGTAAGTACTGCAACGTTCTTGAAAATGTTACATCTTAGTCCGTGTATGTGTGGACAGAGTCAACATTTATTTATTTATTTGATACTTCAGAATTACAAACCTTTGTGTTGGAGACTCATTTCCAAATGCTCCATGTCAAGTCAACAATGACAATCATAGACAGACTAACAACAATACAGATATGAGGCATTTTGATAAAATCAGTACAGGTATAAGATTCCAGGCATAAAATTGAGTCCTATATGTCCATGAAGTCCAATTACCAGTTTTTGAAGAAAGTAATTAAGGAAAATTGAACATTTTCTCTGTAACAGATCCTTGCCTTGAAATTACTGAAAGACTAGATGGGTTGCTGGGGCCTTTATAAACTTGATGCAGGGTGTAGATGGTTAGGATGACAGGGAGATGGACTAACATAAAGTCTCATTCTAATGTAGTAATTCCACCCATGTCATGAGTCACATAAGAATTGATGTTCCTGTTATTTATATGCCAGTGCTGGATCACATGGTAGTTTTCAGAGTTCAGTTGTCTAAGTATTTCTTCTTTGCAATGGATTTTATCTTGTGTAACCTGTAGCCCCCCACCCCACCCCCAATTGACAGTCCTGATTTCTATTGTATTCATGCTTTTCAGTTCTTCCAATGATTTTTTTTTATCATGATGTGGCCATTTTGAGTGGAGGATTTCATTGACTTCCTGGATGGCAAAGTTGCTGGTACATCATCAAGTCAGTCAATGAAAGTGCTGAAGGACAAAATATGGATTCTGCTTTGAAGGTAGTTTTTCTAGTTACGGTCTCTATGGATGAAACAAAGGTTTCAGAGTCATCCTTTTGAAGGTATGAGTCACTACTTTGGAGGTCATCAACTGGTGGTGTTGTGATGGCTTCGTACAGACTGATCAGAGTTTGTACGTCAAGACTGATGTCTTTCAACTGGTGATATACAGGTATTTCAGAAAATCCCATATTGTTGTCTTCTGAGAAAAATTACCTGAGTTTTAATTTCTGGAAGAATTTTATATCAGTGAAAATACTGAAATTGTTCATTGTAGGGTTCAAGACATAGTTCAGCCCTTTTGCCAATACGCTTAACTGCATTGGTGTCAGTGTAGTATTCAAGAGTATTTAGGACTTGTAATCCCTGGTTCTGAGATTCTAGAGTTGTGATGTTCATTGTTCCCCTTCCTTTTCTGCCCCCCCCCTTTGTTTTGTGGCATCTCTTGTTGGCTTCATTGTTTTTATTTTATTTGTTCCTTGTGTTTGCACTTGTTCTAAAAAATCAGACTGTCCTACTGTTCTGTAAGTTTGTCTCCCAGCTTAAATTGTGATGGCTGCGGTATCTCAGGGCAGATTTAGAATGATCAAAGTGGTGACCTCTCATCATCGTGTCTGCCATGGGTGACCAGATTGATGTCAAGAAGAAATGTCGTGGAGCTGAAGGCATACCCGACCCTGGGGGGCACCACAGTGGTGAATTATGGGGTGGACTGGGGGTCCCAGAAGGGTGGCTGGCAGAGTCTCAGTTGGACAAAAGCAGGGCACATTGGCAGACAGTGAAAGGAGGTCCTGCCTGTGACCAAGACGATAATCAAAGAAATAACAAAACAAAAAAAAGCATGCAAACTTCTGGTGATATCACTGACCTGCATGTCAGTAAAATGTCTCTGTTTGTAGGATATTTAGCAGAAGACTTTATATACAGTGACAGGAGGCAACAGACAAGGATGGGGGGGGCAGTAAAAAAAAAACAGTACTCCATCACTCACCACTGAGGATTTTCTCATGTTGCACTCCAGCAGTTCCTTGCCCTCTTCTAGTATGGTTTTCTCTCTGCAGGCCCTGCCATGTGCCATGGACATCTTGGTCACTAATTAATGCTTTCTGGCTGACTTGCAAGCATTCAGAGCCAAGGTGTCTGTCTCCTTACAAACAGTACAAACAGAGGTGGCCACCTAGAAGGCAGAAAATAAAGATTTGAGGAGGACTCTTACTGATCTTTCAGAGTGAACGGGCACCATCAGCAACCTGATCCTACACATGCACCATAAGCAGGTACAGCTAGAGAAGAAGTGCAGTGATTTTGAGGGGAGGATCAGGCAAAAAATTTAATGGCTTTACCGGCTACTGGAGGGCACAGAGGGCCAAAATATCTCTCAGTTTATAGGATGCCTTTTTAAGAAAATACTGAATTTTCCTGCTGAGGAGACCCTTTATATAGAGAGAATCTATAAGGTAATTGGCCCTAAGCTAGCACCAGATACCTCTCACATTCAATAGTCATATGGTTCTTCAATCATCAAATTAAAGAAAAGGTGTTATCAGCAGCCTGGTGGCAGAAAGTGGTTAAATGGGGGAGGGGGCGAACAGACTTTATTTTGACCAGGACTATGCCTCAGCTGTCCAGGCCCAGCAAATGGCAGTCTCCCTATTTGAATGCTTTGCAAGCAGCTGGCCTCAAGCATCAGATGCCGCAACTTGCTAAACTAAGGATACATTATCCAGTTAATGTAATCCTATACCATACTGTTCAGCAGGCAAAAATGGATATCCAGTGAAGGAGCATAGAAATTCCCTAGCACAAAGACAGACAGCTCATTGAAGTGGTGGTTGCAGGCTCAGGGCTACCTTGGACAGTCTTCAACCTAAGGCAAACCAGAAAGAGCCTCTCACTATTTCAGAAATGGCTCAGAGACAGGCTTCAGATACACTGCAGACTATTAAAGATATCTTAAAACACTTTCAAAATGTTTCAAGATAATAACACAGCCACCGACAGACTGCTCCTTTATACTTGAACTGTTTGGATTTAAAGTACCTGGATGTTTGAACTGATGTGAATTGCTTTTCATGTTTTGAACACTATGTTCCAGGGAACCCTAGTATTTAAATGTCTTGGCTGTTCCAATCTTCAGGGTATCTGATGTTGGACTTTGAATGTGTACTAGTGAACTGCTCTACTTGCTCTGGACATTACTTTTTAGAGGACATCTCACAAATAGCTATGTCTTTAACACCAAATCCCTCATTTCTAGGCCTTCCTAACTTGCAACTCAGTGCCTAGCTGGAGCCTGCCAGTTGAAGCTTCCACCATAATATCAGATTGTTGGGGGAGGGGGGATGGAGGTGGGGTCCTCCAGCTACAACCAATTTTCTTTTTCTCTGGATATGGCATAAATTATGATGCTGTGCTCTGGGTCTGGTCCATTGTATGGGCTGGCTCTGAGTCTGTCTAGGCTTGAGGAATCACCACATTTAATTAAGGTACACCCCTTCTTAGATTACTGGCTGTATGAGCTTTTCTGCTTTATCTTCCTCCCAATATAGCTTATTTTAATCTGTGTTGGACTGTGACTCTATTCTGATAGGGCATGGAGGGGGTCAGCATGCTTCATGGCAGAGTCTACACTTCAGTGTGGCTGGTAGCAGTTGGCCTGTTCAGGCCGTACTGGGTCCATGCTAAGAAGAACATTATCAAACAAAGGTGGATTTTTCTCTAGTCAGAAGGATTTCTTGCTGACCTAGGAAGCTGTGAATTCATCTGGGTGGTCTGATGGACTGCAAGAGATGCCAAGCTGAAGGCTGAGTTTCATGAGTTTCTCCTCACTCAAGAATGTAGGTAGTATAGCCATTGTATGCCTTGGACAGGGCCAAATTCTGGCACTGCATGGACCTGTGTGGGTGCACATATTTTTGGTTGGGGTAGCTGGGGGGGGGGTTCCCTCTGTCATGGGAGTTCCTCTGGGTGGCCTCATAGACCTCAGGAGATGCCAAGCTGAGGACTGAGTTTCATGAGTTTCTCCTGGCTCAAGAATGTAGGTGGTACAGTATAGCAATTGTATGCCTCGGGCAACACTGGGTTTTGGCACTGCGTGGACCAGTCTGGGAGCATACGCTTCTGGTTGGGGTGGCCGGTGGTTCCCTCTGTCCAGAGATCTCTCCCTTCTGTTGACTTGGTCATACCTATGTGCTGCTTCACAGGACAGGCCCACTGTGGTGATCTGAAGCTTCCTATTAAAAAATTTTGCTGGAGTACTCTGACTGCTCTAATTGGAAGAGAATAGGGTGGGATCCCTAAACTGAGTTTGTTTTTATTGTTTTCTCCCCCAAGTCAGGGAACCACATAGACTATCAACTTCTCCTGCTCACAACACCTTGTGAGACATGCTTGATAGGTGATGTCCATGCTTCAATGGTCTTCCTGAGCAGAGGGCCCAGTTATCACCTGGATTCCTCCTCCCAGTGCTCCTGCCATAAGAATTGTTGGATAGAAGAGTGGGCACAAACCACACTCCCTCTGTTGGAGGTCACAGTTTCTCTTTCTGAACTAATTTTCCCCCTGTTCTGACATTTTCATATATCTGGCCTGGTTGGCCACTGTTGTTAATACTATTCTATTGTGGGGAGATCACGTGATGGGTCTGGCTTGCTAGCTGCTAATCCTTGAGCTCCTGCTATCTCCCTTCAGAAATCCAGCTTAATCAGCTTTTATTGGGTCAGCTTTGGTATATCTGTCTACCTGCCATAACTTCTGCCTATCTAGGAGGACCATCCATCTGATTTTCTTGTATCCCAACCGGTTAATTTCACCGCGATGGAGGCAGAAATGAAAACGGCCCTACTCAGACATACACCTTCGGTCTCGCCTGACAAGCAGGCCAAGAAAGCTAAATCCCATCAGCAGTCCTCCGCTAAGCAACTGAGCGCTCTTTCAGCTCCAGTACCACTGAGAGAGGAACGATTCCTGCAAGAACTGCAGATGTTTAAAAAAACTCTACAAGATATGGCTTCAGACCTTAAAAATATGTGCAACGAGATGACAGATCTTAAAATGCGAGCCGCAGATGCTGAAGCACGTACTCACTCTCTGGAAGCCTAGCAAGACAAGACAGACCCCAAAATAACCAAACTCAAGCAATAAATTGTAAAATTACAGCTTAAAACAGAAGATTTAGAGGGCTGTAGCAGAAGAAACAACATTCTACTTTTCGGGCTCCCAGAAGGGGCGGAGGGCTCCTCAGCTATTGTGTTTACTCAAAAGCTTCTCAATAAGATTGCAGGCCCCTCTCCACATAACCCCACTTACTTAATCGAAAGGGCACATAGGTCTTTACGCCTGAGGCCAGAGGAGTCTGCCCCTCCCTGCCCGATGATTATCTGGCTGCTCAATTATCTGGAAAAACAGCAAATTCTTTCCAAAACCAGAGAGTTACACACCATTCAATGGGAAGACAAGTGACACTGCGTATCACCCAGGACTTACCGTTAGAAACCAGCCAGAAGAGAGCCGTCTTCCACCCCACAGTCAGTAAGCTGATTGAGGCCAACATTAAATTTCATATGATCTACCCCGCTCGTCTACCAGTGCTGGTAGACAGATCATGGCTCTGCTTTGAGTCTGCTGCTCAAGCTCAGTCAGAATTGGAGAAGAAGCTTCCCTCACTGTTTAAATCCCCATGATCTGGTTACTCTTGCTGGATGCCCTGGGTTTTACTGCCCAACGATTTAAGTAGCCTACCTTAGATGTGGTTTGTCTGTATGGGACCTGCAAGATGAGAAGCGGCCTCTGCCTTCAGACTGGTGATGGTGGTTCCTGGATAGCATGACCCACAGCCTGTGGGATCTTGCATAAGGGCCTGATTTAGGGAACTTGCATTTGTTATACTGCTGATCCTGAGGACCATATTTTTCTAACCTGCTGTTTCCCTAGGGACTGCATTTTGTGTGGCGTGAGTCTGCTAATTTTATTGTTCCCCTTGGAAACACTTGTCTCCCTGTCTGGTCATATGGGAACATCAGTTAGACTCGGGACACTCTAAAAAATTCCCTTCTTTTTTATTTTTTTTTAATTTTTGTTTTAACTTCTGATCTAAACTCTTTAACTAAGGTCATACTGGCTAATGATGCCTGTGCTCCATCAAGGGGGCACCTAGTCAGCTCTCTTGATTTTTCTAATTTATGGCGCTATGCTCCTCTTTCCAATTTCCAGACACCCTTGCCTCTTTCTATACTAGATTCTCCTGTCTACAATTTTACCAATTCTAGGGATATACGTTACAACTCTCTACTTCTTTTGCTAATCTGACCTCAATCCAGAGCAGCTGCAAGGCATCACCCGATACATTATGCTGGTAGCAGATCGGTTACTATCATTTTTATACAGATGGTTCTTTTACAAATACACCTTGTTTTATTCTTTATGATAATGTTGCTCTCTGCTTCTTGGATTTCTGGAGGGAGGGAAGGGTGGGGAGCGGAAGGATTGTATCAGTCTCGTGACGGCCAGCCTCTTGTACTGGTGTGTGGGAGGGGGTACCCTAACTACCCTCTGGCATATATTTCTAGTTCTTATTACTTCTATTCTCATATTGTGAGTTTTATGGTGTTTTCTTTCTGTTGCAAATTCATGTTTATCACACTGTTATATATATGGATTATTCAATGGTCACTATATATGTTTAAGTGCATTTTTGGGGGGTGTCTTTCTTAGGGTACATGGGGGATCTCTACCTATTACTTATATTGATACATCTCAGTGGATATTATCATTCAGTAGAGAATTGTTTGTAAATAGTTATAGGAGGGAATGGAATAGTGGGGGGGTAAAGTCTATTCATATTTACTGTGTTCCGCAATCACTTAAATTGGATGTAGCCCGGGCTCTATATGTTTTAAATGGTTACCGGTTTGAAAGACTGTTACTTCTTTGTTGGTTTTGGGGGAACTCAATAGTTACTTTTTTAGGCGAATATACTTGTAGAGCGAAGTCTGTGGTGCACTTTAACCGTATAGGAAACTGGCTACATAAGACGGCTTACGGAAACAGTGGCTAGTGGTATTAAAAAATGTATAACTTGGAATGTTAGAGGTGCTCATGAACCTAATAAAAGATTCCAGATCCTTAAACATATATCTATACTGCTTGCCAATATTTCTTTCATCCAAGAGACCCACCTCCTCCCTAAGGAAGCTACTGGTTTACATAGGCAGGAGATTGGGCAAGTCTATGCATCTGGCATATTGACTGCTAGAGGGGAGACTGCCATCCTAATCCACCATTTGGTACCCTTTCAACCGAAGGTGACCATCACAGATCCACAGGGGAGATATGTACTAGTTCAAGGTCTATTGGATTGTGTGGAATTAGTACTAGGGAGTATATATGGGTGGGTGGGGGGAACCTGAATTCTTCCAAGACCTATTGAGTAAACTACAACCATTCTTGTCTCTCCCATTGATACTTGGTGGAGACTGGAACCTACCACCCACCCAAGATTTAGACTGTTCTAATTCTCCCCTTAAGCCCCTCTCCATAGCCCAAAGAGCACTAGTGGAATTCCTTGATTCTACCGGTTTGTGTGACCCATGGAGACTGCTGAACCCTACAGCTCGCACTTTCTCCTTTCAATCCATGGTGCACTCTTCCCTGCCCCATCTGGACTATATCTTAATCAGCTGCTCGCTTATACACGGCTTAAATGACTCAGCCATAGAACCGATAATTATTTCAGACCATGCAGTAGCTTGGACTACACTATTATTGGACCCTAGTTTCCAAAGAAACTCAGTATGGTGGCTGAACACGCAATTTCTAAAGGAGGATTATGTTATTTCCAGAATTTCTGGCCTGATTCAATCATTCGTTACTAACAACCACGACTCGGTTCCTAGAGCAGACCATGTATGGTGCACTCTGAAATGTTTCCTGAGAGGAGAGTTTATCAGGCTCGCCTCTACTCATAAGTGGAAAAAAGAAGCTGCTATCATATCTCTCTTGGCTCAAATTCGTTCACTCGAACAATCTCTCTCTCTCCCTCTTCCTCTCCCGACTTGCTGCAAACATTATTACATCTAAGGAACCAATATTCCTCCTTATTACAAGAAAAAGCAGAATTTGCCATACTAAGAACTCAGGCAAAATATATAGAACATGGAGAAAAAGCAGGCCACCTCTTAGCCTTGCATCTAAGGAAACTTGAGGCATCAAAGATTATTTCTACCATCAGCGTCCCTGATGGGTCTATTAAAACTCATCCTAGAGATATTGTATCTATTTTCAAACAATTCTACTCTTCCCTCTACAGCCGGCACCCCTTCCCTCCATCACAAAATGAGTTACTAGGTTATCTGACTGCCTCATCATTACCAACTCTCTCATCATCACAACAGTCCTTCTTATCCACTCCTATTTCTCTTCGAGAGGTGGAATCAGCTCTCAATAGCTTAGCAATGGACAAGGCTCCAGGCCCTGATGGCCTACCTTCAAACTTTACAAAGTTTTCATTAAAGACCTTGCACCTTGCTTGTTACGCCTGTATCAATATATGATTTCTGGACAAGTTCAAGATCCCTCTTTATTAGAGGCCTCAATTATTCTCCTTCTTAAACCAGACAAATCCCCCTCACATACTTGTGAGCTACCGTCCAATTTCCTTGCTAAATTGTGATATTAAAATCTTAGCCAAAATACTCACTAACAGAATTGAACAAATTTGGTCCCACCTTCTTAGTCCAGAACAAATAGGATTTGTATCTGGCAGAACCCCAGCAGATCACCTTTGTAAACTCTCGTATCTCATTCAGTCGGCAAAAACCTCTCCCATATCAATGGCACTAATTTCACTAGACACAGAAAAGGCCTTTGATAGGGTAGACTGGGACTTCTTGTGGGCAACGTTACATGTAATGGGCTTCCCCAGCAACTTTATTAAATGGATTCGATCCCCTATATTCCTCCCTCTTGGCCAAGATACACTGCAATGGCATATACTCAGATACTTTTCCTCTTTTTTCAGGGACACGTCAAGGGTGTCTGCTTTCTCCCTTCCTTTTCAACTTATTCCTGGAACCCCTTATTAGACGCTTGAAATCCTCTTCTTTGGTAACTGGTATACCTGCAGGCAACAGGGCTCCACAACTTTTGGTTTATGCAGATGACATACTTCTTCATCTTTCTGATCCGGCCTCTTCATTAACAGAGGCAATGGATATTCTTGACACTTTTGGAAAATTCTTGAATTATAAACTCAATCTTAGCAAAACTGAAATTTACCCCCTTAATCATTTAACATATAGTTCAGCCCTCAATAAATTTGGAATGAAATGGTCCCCCTGGTTCATTAAATATCTGGGCATCTATGTTACCTCTGACCTATCGCTATCACGGAAGCTTAATCTAGAAGACTTGTGACACAACATCCAACAAGATCTAACAAGATGGAAAAATCTCCCACTCTTGCTATGGGGTAGAATTAATATTATCAAGATGAATGTCCTACCTAGGCTCTTTTATCCATTAAATATGTTAAATATTTGGCTACCTGTATCTTTCTTTCAACGCATTCACTCAGACATTAACTCATTCACCTGGCTGGATAAGGCAGTTAGAAGATCCTACCTTAAACTGTGTCAGCACAAAGAGCTAGGAGGGCTACGATTGCCTAATTTTTTACTTTACTATTGGGCCAGTCACCTATATAAATGTGGGAAATGGTTATCTCTACCTCAACTTCTTACTCAACAAGAATATATTCGAATATGGTTACAAATTGAATAGGATATGCTCTCTTCCCACAAATTATCCCCAATCTCATTCTTTTATGCTTCAATGAAGAGTATACCAAGGGCTTTACAATCTCTTCCAATTGGTATTTCGTTACAAGTCCTCCCTCAATTGTATATATATTGTACAGTATCTTAGACCATTGATTTTTCCCAACTAATCTGTGCTAACCCAAACATTAAAATTGGAGGAACTCCGATATCTAGAAACTGGCTACCAATATCTTCTGAACATACTGTCTCTGATTTATACTCACGGGATTCTATTCTGTCTTTACAAAAGATTTTAGTTAAATTCCGATTACCACCATCTTCAGCTTTCAAAATTTTCCAGCTTAAGCATCTTCTGGTCAAAACGTTTGGGTGGGAACCCAAACCCCCTTATATTAGTACTTTCCTGCAACAAATCACAGTCCCGACATCCAAACCACATGGTATCTCTATTCTCTATAAGTTGCTTCTTACATACCCACAACCCCCATCTGCAGCCAGCTCCAAGATCTGGCAAGGTTTCTTTCCTGACGAAGATCTTAATTGGCAATGCCTATGGAAGGACTTATATATATATATCTCACTCAAGATCATTACAGATTAACACAGTATTGTATTCTAAATAACATGTATTACACTCCCATTAAACTAGCTCAAATGAAGTGCCTCCCCTCTAATACACGCTCCAGATGTAATAAAGAGGTAGGCTCGCTATTGCATATATTCTGGGCATGTGAGAAAGTATCTCCCTTGTGGAAACAAATTGAAACAACTTTGGACCCATTGTTAGGGCTGCAAGATCTTTTTTCCCCCATCATATGTATTCTGGGAGATTATTCTAAAATTCTGGTGAAAGAGGGAAGATACCATATGGCTCTCATCTCACTAGCAGTCAAAAAACTGGTGCTTAGACATCGGATGGCTCAAGCCCCTATTTCTTATACAGAATGGCTGCATGAAATATCCTTTGCCCTTTGCGCTGAACATCTATTTGCGAATGTATGTCACTGTCAATCATCGTTCAATTAAAAAATTGGGGAAATTGTACACCCTTTGCTTGTCCTGATAGTGTGGCTTTGGTTCTTCACAAGCTTCTCATTCCCTTTTTTCTTGCTTTTCAACTAGCTGTTAACTGCTTAGGTTTCCTTATTGCATTTGCCATATTAGGCTTGTCATAAGTGCACCACGGTATGGAGGGGTGGGAGGAAGGTGGGAGGTAGTTAGGTCTGTTTGGATAGTTTGTAATCATTATTTTTTCTGTCTTATTTTCTTCCATGTAAATGATTCCTTTCAGCATATTTCACTTATAGATTTTGTTTATGCTTTGTACTGTTATGTTGTTTTACCTTATATAAATAAATAAAGCATGTTTAATTAAAAAAAATACTATTCTATTACTGTTTTTTTTTCTGGCTGACTTATTACCTGTTTTTCTACTTGTAATCAAAAATGTTGGTATTCATGGGATAGGCAATGAATGTATTGTTCTGATGCAATGGGGTGAAGTATGCCTTAGTTCTGTTGGTGCCATTGCAGGGTCAAATAGGTTTATCATCTGGTTGTTCTCCTCCTTTATTCAACATGGCAGTCCGCTCCAAGATTCTCTCATATCATGTTAGTGGGATACATGATTAATGTTCCAGGCTGCTGCAAATGTTGAAGAGAGACCGTCATGAGGTAATGCTGATGCAGGAAACTCATCTTCCCAGTTCTCATTAACTTCAAATATTTCTAAAGCTTGAGCTCAATTTTATAGAAGCCTCCTCACATACTAGTGGCAGAAGATGTGGCATGGCTATTCTTTTTCCATGGAGTACATCCTTTAAACTGCAAGATAAATTTATGGATACAGACAGTAACAATTTTTATTTTGCTAGGTCACATATGTGACAAATTGGTGACTCTGGTTAGTGTTTACCTACCTCTGGGATCAGATAAAGCAAGGGTGAAACACTTTTTAATCAATTATTGGATATCACCCAGGCATGTTAATTCTGAGAGGGGATCTGAATTTGGCAGTGAATCAGGGTTTAGATTTATCAGTTGAGTTTGTACAGCACAATAGTATTTTAAATCTGTAGCTACTCAATTGAGCTATCTGAATGTTTGGCATCAATTTCTCCCCACCAATCAGGTGTACACCCATTACTCCTCTAGGCATCAGTCAGTGGCCTTGTTAGACTATTTCTTTGTCACAGTGAAACATCTGAAAAAGTTACTGGATATAAGTGTGGGCCCTTTTCTCTCAGATCATTACTGTTTACTTGAAGGTGACCCTGGGGAACCAGAGAAAGTCCAAGATGTGGCATATCAACTTATCCTTACTTACAGACCATGAAATTTTAGCTTTTGTCCAAGAGAAAGTCCATGTAATCCTGGCAGAGAATGATAAAGGGGATCTACTCCAGCAATCCTGTGGGACATGGTGAAATCAATTTTCAGGAGAAAATTTATAGAATGTTTCTCTCATAAAAAGAAACAGAAGGAACAAAAATATAAGGAACTGCACAGGAATTATTGACCTACAAGTTGCTAAATTCACTGGGGGGGGTGGTGGTGGAGCAGTAGCTTACCACATAGCATGGACTAAATATGACCTGCAGCTCCTAATGCACCAACAATTAGAACATGTCCTTTTTTACTTAAATTAATATTATTATGAAGGGGGTGCAAGGGGAGCTATCAAGTTAGCTAGGCAACTTTGACGGCAGAAAAAGGAAGCATGTATTCTATAGTTCAGGGACCCGGTTACTGGGCAACTTACTAGAAAACACATGTGTACAACAGATTTTGCAGCTTGCCCATCATAGCGATGACACCACAAAACAGTTTTTGTATAGGCTCTATCTCCCTAAATTATAACCTGAGCCCCAAGCGTGTCTCCAGGCCCTCATGTCACTGGATTGAGTGTTTGAGGGTATTACAACTTCAAAAACAAGGAAATGTGCAGGCCCAGATGGGCTGCCAGTAGAATTTCATAAAAAAATTTCAGGAAACTTTCCTCCCAGTTCTGCATTGGACATTTACTTCTGTTAAGGACAGTGGAAGTCTTCCACCATCTTAAAGATATGCATCCATCTTGGCATTAATGAAACCAAGGAAAGAACGTAAGTATCCGACTTCCTACGGCACCATATAAATACTGTACTGAATACTGATTACAAATTCTTTACAGGGTTGTGGGATATGAGACTTGAAGCTATATTTCTTAGCCTGTTAGATAAATGACCAGGTGGGCTTTGTTTGCATGCAACAGACACATGACAACATCAGATGTTCCCTTTTGTTGATTGACTATGCAGTAAAACATTCCATCCCCATGGTAATGGTCAGTTTGGATGCCAAAAAAGGCATTTTCAGGGTGTTCTTGGCCTTTTTGTGGGACACCTTGTCTAACATGGCTTTCCCTGAGGAATAAATAGAAATTTTACAGACTCTATCTACTGATCCCCAGGCATATGTAAGGGTCAACAGGGTCTAGTCTATTCCCATTTCATTGTCACAGGAAACTAGGCAGGGGTGTCCCCTCTCCCCATTGTTATTTGCTTTCTATTAAGGGCCATTAGCAGCAGCTGTTCAGCAAGTGGATGGGATGGAGGAGATCCCCCCAGGTTGGTGATTCATTTAAAATTGCATTATTTACAGATGATGTGATTTTAACCCTTTCTTCCCTGAAAACCTCATGGCCTCAAGCTTGGGTAGTCATTGAAGAATTGGGACCCTATCAGGATTTAAACTAAATATGCTCAAAACAGAACTCTTAACTTTTAATTTTATCCCCTCCTTAATATTAAAATCGAGTCTTCTGGTCTGACGGAATGGAGGGGCTATAAAATATTTGAGGGTAATAACCCCTAAACATCAGCCTAATTTGGAATTACTGGATTATGAACCTATAATTCAGCAAATACAGGAGGACCTACAGCAATCAAGGCAACTTCCAATTCCCTTCCTTTCCAGGATTGACTTGATCTGTAAAAACATTTTACCCAGAACGCTTTTTTTTTTTACAGATCCTCCCAACAGTACCTGATAAGAGTTATTTCCAGCACTGGAATACTATTATTTCTAGGTTCTTGTGGAGGGGGTTGCCCCTGTATAAAAAATATTCTGTACTCCAACTCCTCAAAGCCTGAGGTGGATTAAATTTGCCCAGCATGTTTTTATATGCATTAGCTGCCCAACTCTGCATAGTTTATAAGTAGATAAACCCATAATATAGTGTATATTGGAAGACAATAGAATTTGCATTGAATGTCCTTGACAATACGGACAGGTATTTATTCTTCCACCCCCTAACAAAGGTGTCACATGCCAACTTTACCACCTACACATACTTTCCCCTGAAATATTAGAGACTGCTGTGAGTGGTATCTTTCTAAGGAGGAGGTGAATTGAGTGAAGGCAATTGCTTATGACTCAGTGTTTCTGCCTAATGCCTTTGACTCAGATTTCAAACTTTAAGGGGTGAAGGGTTTAAAATACGCATAATAATTTTTCACTACCCAAGGGATATGCCCCTTCCAAGAGTTGCAACAAGAGTTCTCACTTCCCAGGTCAGTCCATTTTAGAAATTTGCAGCTTTGGTCTTAGCAATAGTAGTAGATTTTATTTATATTTGGCACTCTTCTCCTGAGGCCCATCGTGCCATTACAATAAAATACAAAATAAAACAATACAATAAAGGTACAAATACCAATATAGAACCATAAAAACAAAATAAAACAATACAATCAGTACAGCATAGCAGTTCCCAATATATACAATTTGATAAGACAAGTTAAATATACTAAAACTTAACAAAACTATAGATGTGCTGTCAACATTTTAAGGCTTCTCCGAAAGCTTGCTGGACTAAATATGTCTTAGGTCCCTTTTTAAAAATGTATGATTTTAAAAATGTTACAAATCTTACTTTTTGGGTAAAGGACCAGCATACCAATGCCTTCCTGACACTTGTTCCACCTTGTACACTATATTCTGGGACTCCCAAGGAGGAATAAACTGGTTGCATTTGACAGGTTCCTTATAAAGAAGGTTTATGGAATTGGTCCCGGAACATATTATTACCATTTTGGAAAAAATTGAATGCTGAACTACAACTATCACATGAAAAGGGTACTTTGCTGAAGTACTCAGCACCTAGTTACAGAGTCACAGCCTCCATTTATTGGTGAGACTTTGTTTGGAAATGAAGGGTGTGCTATTTTTGTACTCATGTCATGCAGGCTACCTTTGTGGGTCAACAAGGGGGGTTGTTAAAGAGGATGCAGGGAGAATAAGGCAACTCACACCCATACATTCTGGTCCTGCCCCAATCTGACAGTCTTCTGGAATCAAGTAAATACAAACATAAATACTATTTTTACCGAGCAGAATGTATTGTCTCCTTCCTTGGCAGTTCTGGCTATTCCAGGGGAAGGGGCACAGAAACCCACTTTCAAATTATTACTATTATTAATAGCTAGACAGCTAAAAAGTCATTATCCATTTATGGCTGACCAATAAAATCTTAACGAAACGAGCTTGGCGCGTTATGGTTAATGCCTAATACAGAATGGAGTTACAGTATTTACATATTCCCTGCACTGACACAGGAAAGAGGAGAGGAATTTGGGCTTTTCTGGGTTTTCTTTCGATCTGAGATCAACTCAGAGTTTATCCCATAAATTATGTGGAACCATAAATGCCATATAATTACTGGTGACCCTATTTACCAACCTGATTATGAGTAGTGTGAAATGCTGTAATAACTTGAAATCTGGTTATTATGGCATTTGACACAGTGATATCCCAAAATCCAGTTATTACAGTGTTCTCAAAACAACTTTCACTATCCTCTATGGTTAAAAACACTTTTTTCCCCACTCACTGTAGCTTGACCGAGCGGTGTTAGCGCTTGTAAACAATATGCTACAAAATGCATATAAAAAGCAATATTCACTGTAAAAACCATGTCAGCTGTATTGGTTAAGGTTAGTTTTCTTAGATTCCTATAAAAGAAGCCACTTAGTTTAGAGCGAGGAGAGCAAGTTACTCAGTGGCTTCAGAAGACTCGACACAAGCCTTAGTGTGTGTTGCTAAAGCAACACTCATTAATGCTCACATTGAGTCTTCTGAGAATGCTGAGTGACTAGCTCTCCTTGCTCTAAACTCGGCAACTTCTTTCACAGGAAACTAAGAAAACTAGTAACCAATACAGCTGATGTGGTTTTTACACTACATGTTACTCTTTTAATATATTTTGTGGCATATTCTTTCCAAAACCAGGCACGGCTTGGTCACGCTTCTCTAAGAGACCCTTCAAGTCACTCGCCCTTAGCTCCACAGTCTACACTTGCTGGCTTCACAGTCTCAAAAGTTTAAAAAATTTCCTTAAACAGCACAGCTAACTTGTTCTTTCTACAAAAACCTTGCTATACTTTCTTACAGTTCAATCTCTACTGCTGCAAAAAGTTAAACAGCACTACATCAACAGCAATCACTTGTTTACTCTTAATTAAGTAGTTCTACATAGGAAACCCATGCACCAGAAATTATAAACAATAAAGAATAGACAAGTGTGTGTTTAAGGACTTTTGTTACACACCCTCAGTGTATGATGACCTCATAAACCTCTCGAGCTTCACTGTCAAGGTTTATGGGTCAACACACACCTTGGGTGTGTAAAAAAATCAGTAACACACACTTGCCTATCCATTATTCTCTATATAATACTACCAGAGCATATGCCTAACATTGATATTGATCTTTTTATGTGATTCAATCTGATGTAAGGATATCTGTATTTGCTATTTGTAGTGCCATAGCAGGTGAATGGTTACACTTATGTATCATATACTCAAAATTCTCTTAATAAAAATTAAAATAAGAAAGAACGCTCTTTATATATTGGAGATAACCTTTCCCATTGGCATTTTTTCAATGCAGAAACCACACAATGCCAATCCCTTCATCTTGTATTCTTTATTATAGAACACATTGATCTCCCTTGTCTTGAGACAGTTTTCCTGACTTTTCCTTCATCATATGACTCTTGGACTCATGGACAAGACATTACATTACATGTCTGGACATACGTTCTCTGCAGTAGCATCCCTATTTTTGTAGTCATTGGCAAAGGGCTTTGGTTGCTGTCATAAATTTGTTCTGAGAGGAGTCATAAATCTGGTGCAATCTAAAAAGGCCCAGTATGAAGCTGTCACCTCACCCCCCATATATTAATCTCCTTGATTCATAGCTATAGAACACCTCACCTGAAGATACTATTGTAATGTGTGGAGTTGAACTAACCACCCGATGGACCTTCTTATCTATGAACTGGTCACTGCTGTTAAACTACTGTATCTAACAACCTTGGTGGGTGCCACTGATTTTTATGCCCTGGTGGTTGTTATTCAAGGCTACAATATCCCACTTAATCTGACTGCATACAGTTTTTGACTGCCACTATATCTCCTGCCCTCCCCCCGACATTTGTTTCCGTTTTTGCCACACAATTTCCAATAGGTAGTATTGCATCTGCCTGGTATCTTGAGCCGAGTATTTTCATTGGTTAGTCATGAGTAGTGCCTTGTGGTGCCTTATTCAGAGTCAACATTATCTTGGTCTATCTTCTCCTACTATGTGGTGACATTGAGAGGAAGACCAAAGAAAACTGCTCCATCGATAAAAATGTGCAGGAACCAAGGCAACAATACTACAAGCTAAGGAGGAACAGCACCATGGTACCACTAATACGAAGGTGCCAAAGGTCTTACTAAGTACCAAAAAAAAGTTAACTGACAAACTGCACATGCACGAAACCAGTTAGGCTGTTTGGTGAGCTGATCTGGTGTCTCTATGCTTCACATGGCACTTTGTAAGTTGACTGCTTTTAGTTAACGTTTTTTCAACTTAATAAAACCTTTTGCACCTTCATATTAGTGGTGGTATGGTGTTGTTCCTCCATAGCTTATACTGACATTGAGAGGAACCCTCTCATCTGAATTTCAAATGCACTGTATGTTGCCCTATGTGGCTTTACTATTGCTTCTAAATGTAAAGATCAGAAGCTGTTCCATATTAACATCAGGTGGCTGGTACCTAAACTGGATGAGTTGAGAGCATGGGTCACTCTTCGAAATCCCAGTACTATTGCATTGACAGAATACTGACCAGAGTCCCCATTTCGCGTATTGATATACAGTAAAGCCTGCAAGGATACAATGCAGTATCTTATAGTTGTGCATGACAAAAGGGTTGCTGCAGAATTCTGCAGTATTGGACTACATCCTGGCTGGCTCCAGTGTAAAAGTATACCTCTTTACAGACAAACTAGAACCAAGCATAAAGGGGGTGTTGCTCTCTATATCATAGACAGGCTTCAATGTCAGAGGCAGTAGTGGATGTGCCTGATAATATGCATGCCCTCTATGACAAAATACATCTTATAACCACCAAGACTGTACTACTAATGAACTGTATTTATAGACCACCAAAGAGGTCTGATGACTTTGATGCTTCTATACAGGTATGTGCACTTGGCTTTACTATTGATAGGTACAACCTTGAGACATTCCTGTTCACTGACCTTTACCTCAACTGGTTGGGAAAGGACTCATCTAAATACAAACATGTTCTTTCTAGTTTACACTGCTTCTGATTAATCCTACTACCCATGAGACTCAACCATGCTACCATGAACCATTGCCTTCTAGACTGTACTCCTGTAAACCACCATGATGGAAAATGCTAATGTACTTCTGGACTGCTTCAGTGATTATTCAGTAACTTTCTGTGTTTGGAACATTTGCAGCAAAGATCCCTTCTGAAAATTAGCATGATTCTCTTGTACAAGAATCTTATACATGCGGACTGCTATGTTGACTTGTCTGCCACAGTATGTGACCATATCAGCCTTAATACTCAGCAACTGATGACTGGGAATTTTTTGCCAGTGAATGTTTCAATGTCTGCAGCAATCATGTATGAATCACAACATACGTAGTCAATGTACACTATTACCCCTGTATCTCTAAGGAGATTGCTTAATTGCTCTCAAAAAGGGATGCTTCCTTTATCAGATTTTGAAAGACCAGATCCCTCAATGAAAGACAGTATTATAGAAAACTTTAGAATATAATACATTGGCAGTAGCTAAAGCAAAAGTGGATTATTACCACAACTATGTGGTGGAAAGCAAACATTCCAGCAAATTCTGGTCAGTGACTAAAAATCAGTTTGAAATGGATCTTTAAGAGCAAACTGATCAAATTAGAAACTGTACTGGAGTCCTTGTCATTTCACTTCCAGACACTGTGAATGCTTTTAAATCCTACTTCACTAATATTAGCATCACTATCAAGCTACAGAACTCCTTGACACCATCCATGGTTTGTTTCTCATCAAGCAGGCCAGACCCTGACCTTCATGATCTGCCAGACTTTAACTTTCAACAAATATCTACAGCAAAAGTACTCAAAACACTAAAGGATCTCAGCCCAAACACAAAAATATACAAACGTAGAAATTGATTGCAGATAAGGTCTGTTCGGCCCTTCCGGTCTACCCATTTTCCCTGCCTACTGTAGAAGCCTCAGACCCTTCCTGATTTCTAGCTTTATCTCCTCATTCCTTTTGATAGGGTTTCCCCATGCCTGTACCATGCATGTATGAATTCCCCCACTGTGTTTGCCTCCACCACCTCTGCTGGGAGTCTAATCCATGCATCTACCACCCTTTCCATGAAGAAATATTTCCTCATGTTACCCCTTAGTCTATCCCCTTCTAACCTCATGTCATGCATCCTCATTCCTAGACATCTCCTTTTCTGAAAGATGCTACCCTCTTTGCTATTTGTTCAGAATTGATGCTTTTTCCAGGTCCCCTTCCACACACTCCCCTTCTTCCCCTTTTAGCCTTACTAATCCCACCCATAGTGTTTCTCCTTTCACTAATGTATCTATTAAAAGTATTTTCCTCTTTTTTACCTCCTGTGATATTTTTCCCTGTGTTTGTGCCTTTGCTCTCCTGACTGCTTTCCCTGCCTCCCTCTGTTTATCCAGGTACACTACCCTGTCCTTCTCCTTCCTGAAAGCCATCTTTTTCACCCTTACCATTCCGGCCACTTCCTCTGAGAACCATAGTGTCTTTCTCTTTCTCTTGCCCTTATTTACTTGTCAAACTATAAAGGATTTTTCAGTCCACTATGGCTCCTTTCAGATGGGTCCACTGCTCCTCCACTCCCCCCATTTGTCCCTCCCTGCCAGAGCATGTTTGAGATAGATCCCCATTTTAGTAGTGTCCACCCTCCTGAAATTAAGGACCCTCACCTCTGTGTGTCTTGACTCTACCACTGTATTCATGCTGAACTACATCATGTGATGATCACCGGGTCCCAGGTATCTGCCCACTCTGACTTCCTGAATTCTATCCCCATTGGTGTGTAGCAGGTTTAAAACTGCACCCTCACTGATGGGCTCTAGTACTAGTTGCCTGAGACCTGCCCCTTGCACAGAGTACAGAATGTCTCTGCTCCTGGCTGAGGCAGCACCTAGGATGCTCCAATCCACATCTGTCATACTGAAATCACCTACCAGCAGCACCTCCCCTTTAGCTGCCATTGTGTGGATGTATTCCACTAGAACCTTATCCCCCTCCTCCCCCTGTGTTGGAGGTCTGTATATCACACCTGTGTAAATAGTAGTGTAACTGCCCATCTCAGGGGTGATCCACGGTCCTCTGCCCCCCTGCATTCCCTGTATCTCAGTCAATCTATTACCCTCTCTGACACAAATCACCATACCCACCCTTTATACCCTCTCTGTCCCTCCTAAACAGAGTATAACCAAACAACAATGCTGATGCTAACTCCTTTGACCCCAAGCTTTTGTGCTTTTGCTACATTATATCTGTGCCCCAGTGACCATGCTGATCAACTCCTCCCTCACTTCTTGTGAGATGCCTACTGTCTGGAAATGTGCCAGAGCTGTGCCTTTCCACAAAGGAGGAGCTAAAAAGTATCTGAATAAATATAGTCCCATTTGTGTCCTTGCTGCCCCCTACAAAGTTCTCAAAAAATGCATTCCCTCACAGCTGACTGAGCATCTCAGTCTGGTCAACCTGTTCTCTCTCATGTGATCATTCTTCAGGAAGGGGCATTCTACCATATTTAAATTGCTCAAAGTCACCAGTGTTTGCCAAATAGCTATGGAAAATGGTCTCCTCAGTGGGGCTGCCTTTATGGGCCTCTCCAAGGCATCTGACTTGATAGATCATGCAATATTCTTTTTCAAGCTCATGACTCTAGGTCTCAGCCAATCAACTATCAAATGGTTCAAAAACTACCAGAGTAACAAAACTAAGCTAATGTCCATACAAGATATTGCTTCAAACCTTGCAGTCTTAAATCTTGGGGTTCCTCAAGTCTCAGTCCTTGACCCTCTACTATTCACAATTTTTTTAATGACCACCCAAAGTACAGTAGGAGGTGTCATCTACATAGGTATGCAGAGGACATCATAATCTACTGCAGTGCAATGACAATGTGTGAGATTAATTCAGTACTCCAATATGATCTCAACACAATTTTCTCCTGGTTCACTAACAACTGCCATTTCCATAATGTAACCAAAACTATGTCTATGGTGTTCAAGTCCCAAAACATGCTTACTTTTTCAGCTGATACCCTTAAAATCATAACAAATATGGAAACACTGTTGAGCAAGTCAACATATTCAAATATCTAGGAATCTGGCTTGGAATATCACTTATAGAGATGGGTGAAGTTGGAAAACATCACTCCATGAATTAATCCATGAATTTACTGCAATTTGTGGATTAATTTGTGGATGTGAAGTGTGAAGCTCCACCCTTGAAGTGCAGAATTTTGCTTGAAAAATGCAGAATTTTACCTGAAAACAGTGGAATTTAGCCATGAATGACAGAATCTTACCACAAACAGCAGAATTTCACCATTCACAGGTGAAATTCCACCATTCATGTGTGAAATTCCACAAAAAAAAAAATGGTGAAGTCATGTAGCCTAATTTTGAGCCTAATGGCAAATTTTTGATGATTGCTCCATGGAAGTGAATTTGTTGACTTTGCCGGAACTTCACCAGTGAATTTAAACTTTGCAGCATCTCTAATCATATATGGTATACAGTAAGCATATTGTTCACATCTTAACTGCTGTATTTCCCAAGCTCCGCTTTCTCTACAGGTCTAAATGCTGCCTAAGTGCTGATGTGAGGAAGCAGTTGTTTCTCCACTTCCTGCTGTCTTCCATTAACTAAGGAGTCATAATATGTCACTGTGCAAAGGTTTGCTTTGCTGTTCTTGAATCAGTTGTACAGGTTGTGCTGGTTAATCATCTCCTGTGGATGGTCTTACCATCACTGTGTGTTGTTTAATCTGTTTAACTGAGCAGATTCCTTAATCTGGCATGACTGCCAATGGCTTTCTTTGTTGTATAATTGAGCACAAGCAAGACCCCTTGATTTTCCTAGCCCACCTCTCAATGTCAAGTGGTGCATAATCACTCCATTCAAAAGAAACACTTAGGCTTTCAGTTCCAAGGATGAAGCATGAATTTGGTAGAAAAAACCTTGACATTTTCAGCATCTGACACATGGAACAAACTCCTCCTCCACCTGAGGAATGTTTCCAGCTTGTAGGTGTCCAAATCCTGTCTTTCCAGCCACTGTAGAATCCCCTGTATTTTTTTAGTCCAGAATCCCCCTCTCCCCACCATGATTATGTTGCATACCAATGTTCATGCTCTTTGTTTGTTGTGACCCTAATTTGTTAGCAATCATTGATTACTGTTTATATGTCATTACCTTTACAGCTTTTTTTCCTGTATGTATTTTAGCCTGCACAGTATGAAACTATTCCTGCTGGACTACATCAACCTGTTGGCTGTTGCTATCCTCTCTGGGACCCCATGAAAATGAGATGATGGTTCCCATGGGGTTATCCCAGTTGGAGTAATTTCAAATCAACCAATTAATAAATAAATACATAAAAAATTGGCTGCTGTATGTTTGTCTTTGTGTAGTTGCTATTCTACCACTATAAATCTAATCAGTGTGTAGTGGCTGATATGTTTGTCTGTTTACAGTCTCCACACAACTAATATGAAAGTCACTTAGCGGTGTATATTAGGTACATAGTTTGTCAGCATACAGTCCCTGGACTAGCAGTGTCCCACCTACTGATGTATATTGGCTGACATGTTTGTCTGTGTACAGTCCCTGTGCTACTAGTATTAGTAGTGTAACTATTGCAAATTGATGGTACTTGAGGACCAAAACCTGTCCTGTAATGTGGAATTTGGAAACTACTATAAAATCAAAGTGAGTGAACTAAATATAACACATATAATCTCTGAACCAAGTCATAGGAACCCCTACTCCAATAGACACTCCCTGCATGACTGGATACTGGTCGATACATAGCACCCTGTATGTACTGCAGGGCTATTGTCAGATTCCCTTAATGGCCATTCCACCATTTTCTGCAATTGGAAAAATAATGTTGAGAAACCTCCACACAAGGTGATTACCTTCAGAGATAGCTCAAAATGTCATGAGTGTGAATTTCTGTAGAAATTGACCAAAGTAAGTTGGTCTGACATGAATCGAATTGTAATGTGAACCATGCCCTGGAATTCATTGTTAGTAGCTTACTGTGCTCTGTGAACAGAAGTTCCCTCTTTACCAAATTAAGAATCAGAGGAACATATTCTAAATGGATGAATAGAGAACTACTGTTTATGCCATTATGAGGCTTAAGAACAAAAGTTGGTCTACCTATAAACACACTGGATGACACCAGAACTGGCACATGCACAGGTACTTGAGGAATACATGTGAAATGGAACTAATATAAGCAAAAAGTTAATGCTGCCAACAACTGCAGACTGGTTGCTCCATCACAGACTACGCATTTCTGGTCCAAATAAGTAAACTACTCAAGGGCAAAAATAAACCCATAATTGTGAGCCTAGTAGTACATGACTCTATACAAACTGACCCACTATCCATGGTTAATGTGTTCAATTACATTTTCACAGGTTTGAACAGCATACTATAATTGGGGCTGACCAAGGCTGCAAATGCTACCTGTAGAACATAGATATAAGCAGCGTTAACAATACCTACCCAGAGTTTCACATAAACTTGGTCACAGCTAGGGATGTCCAGAGCTACTTGGAAAACATCTAAAAAGTATGTCAGCTAGCTTTGATGGTCTTGAGCCTAAGCTGATTGAATGCTGACCTGTACAATTGCATCTCTGGTGACTAGGATGGTCAAACATTTTTGTGTCTCATGTGAATTCCTGATGCATGGCAAACTATTCTAGTCCTGGTGGCCAAGGTAGGATGTAACAATCTGCTTGCAAGTTACAGGCCTATATCTCCCCTCACCAACCTAGCTAAGATTCAGGAAAGCATAGCTGATAATGAACTGCAAACATACATTGAAATTCATTGTCACTTCACTGGAAAGCTGATTGGTTTTAGGAAAGAATATTACACTACTAAAGCAATAGTAAGGTTCAGACAAGATATATAATGTGCACCTAAAGCAGATTTAGTGACTGGAGCAGTATTTGTTAATCTAGGTAAGGCATTCAAACTGATTAGTCGTGATTAACTCCTAGGGAAACTTAGAAACCTAAGGCTAGACAACCTAGCCTTGACTTGTATTGTAAACTGCACAGAATTTTCTGAAGCAACAATATATAGGTTCCATGAAGAGTATTGCAGAGAAGTTTTGCAAACTATAATTTCCATGTTCCATTTTCCATGAAGAGAACTATACAGTAGTAGTTTTTATTTACATTAGCACCCTTTTCTGGAGGCTCAGAGTGCCATTATAGACCTAAAACCATAGAAGCAATCTCATACATATAGGATTAATTTCATATACATAATCTTCCCCCAAAACAGAACAATACAAATGCAATGTTTTGTTCTTTTGTTCAAGTACAGTTAAGTATGGAACATCTTGGTGTACAAATATCATTTTGAAAATAGTAACATTACAAATAGCTTCAAATTCAAAATAGTCCTCTTTGGGATTTCATAGGCTTGCCCATGTCAGCAAGCTATTTTATGTAAATGATGATCATGGTAGCTGGGATGCTAACCATTGTGGTAAGCATTCATCTTTTTGTCACAGATGGAGGCTTGATGGTCCTTTATATACTGTAAGTATGACTGGAGGGAAAGATAATGCTAGCAAACTCCCTGCAGTAAGTGAGATTCCTGAACCAATAGCAGAAAAATATCCTTATCATGGACTACACAGCAACAAGGGTGCTAATTATCTAACCTGTGCTTACAAGAAGACACATAGATAAAGCATTCATACAGAAACCTGTATATAATTATTCTAGGCAGACATATTTTTGCTACAAGCATTTATTAAAGGCTTCATTTTCTACTTTGAATAGCCTCTACATGATATATTGCTTGATAAAGTTACTGCACGTTTTGAAGCAATTGGAAAACAAGGATAGATACTGCAGTAAAATATTTTCTATCTAGTTTTTTTATTATTTTTTGTTTGTTTTGCTATATATACTGTTATATATATATATATATATATATATATATATACACTTCACTTGAACCTCTGTACCCCATGTCACTTGTGCTTAGGTTCACAGCCATATTTACTAGCATGGATGCTGTAACACTGCAGTATTTTAAAACTCTTTACACCGGCGTCTTGTCAGTGAGTGTCATGAATTCAGCAGCATGTGTTGCACCTATAGTGCAGAGATAGACTTCCACCCTTCCAAAATGAAAACTGCTGGAGCTTGGTAAAAAATAGAAACTTATTAAAGCTGTGAGAGCTGATCCCAGACTGATCTGCTTTACTTTATAAATTCAGTTCTTCGGCTGTTTACAAAGCTTTAAGGTGTCAACGTGGCTCAGTTGGTAGCACATCCGCCTCTGGAACAGAAGGTTGTGGGTTCTTTTCCCACACTGGGATTGCTTGCACCTAAAGTGCTGGCATCTGAGTGCAGTATTAGGGGGGTGCTGTACTGCTGGGGTGTTCCGTCCTTTGGATGAGATGTTAAACTGAGGTCGCTTCTACCCATCCTGGTGTTATCCTGGTGGGTGTCTAGGTGGAAGTAAAGGAACTCAGGGCACTCTTCACAAAAGAGTAGGGGACATTCCCGGTGTCCTGGCCAACATTCCCTTCTGATAAACTGGTTCATGCAATTGTCCAGGCTGTGTGATGGTGTTGATGTCCGAAATGGCCACCACTACACTTCCAGTCACTTCACTACCAGTCTAGCATTGCTTGTAAAGTGCTTTGGGATACACTGTGTATGAAAAGTGTCATATAAATGCTGATGCTTCTACTGTGCCAGTGCCCTAATGTAATAAGCCACACTACTGGCCCTTAATTAGCTTTGTTTTAATGCAAAAGAGCCCACTTGGTAACCAAATAAATAATAACCATTCACACATGTACAGCAATTATGCAACAAGTGTCAGTATCAGTGGCTCAACAGGTAGCACACTTGCCTCTGAGGCTGGGAGAGCAGAAGGCTGTGGGTTCTATCCCCACACCAGGCACTTGGGTTAAATCCCAATACTGACCCTGTAGTGCAGTATTGGGGGGGGTGCTGCACATAGAAACAGAATTTGACAGCAGATAAGGAATGCTTGGCCCACCCAGTCTGACCATTTTCCTACCTGATGGATAAACTTCAGATTCTAGTTAATCAATAGCTTACTTCCTCTTGGCCCCCACTAGAATTGCCTTATGCCTGTCCCATGCATTCTTGAATTCTCCCACTGTTCCTGACTCCACAACCTCCTCAGGAAGGCTGTTCCATGCATCCACAGCTCTCTCTGTGAAAAAATACTTTCTAGCATTACCTCTGAGCCATCCTCCCTCTATCTTCAAATTGTGCCCCCTTGTTCTTGCACATCTCTTCTTCTGAAAGATACTACCCTCTTGTACCTTGTTAATTCCCTTGAGATACTTGAAAGTTTCTATCATGTCCCCCCTCTCCCTCCTTTCCTCAAGGGTATACATATTAAGCTGCTTTAGTCTCTCCTCGTATGTCTTCTGGTGCAGACCTTACACCATTTTGGTTGCCCTCCTCTGAACTGCCTCCACTCTGTCTATGTCTTTGCTGAGATGGGGTCTCCAGAATTGCACGCAGTACTCCAGATGGGGTCTCACTAACTGTCTGTAGAGAGGGATAACAACTTCCTGTTTTCTACTGTTGATGCCTTTCCCTATGCATCCCAGTATCCCCCCAGCCCTCCTTACTGCCTTCTCACATTGCTTGCCCACCTTTAGGTCATCTGATATAATTACTCCTAGCTTTCTTTCAATATCTGTTGTTGTTATTAACTCACCCCCCACTGTGTACTCTTCCGCTGGGTTTTTGTTTCCCAGTTGCATTACCTTGCACTTCTTTGCAATGAATCTGAGCTGCCACGTATTTGGCCATTCCTCCAACTTTGCCAAGTCCCTTTTCATTCTTTCAACCCCACCTTGTGTATCAACCCTGTTGCAGATCTTTGTGTCATCTGCAAAGAGGCATACCTTTCCTTCCAGGTGCTCTCCAATGTCACTTATAAAGATATTAAAGAGGACCGGTCCCAGTAACGAACCCTGCGGTACACCACTAGGTACCCTCCTTTCTTCACTGTGGACTCCATTTACTATTACTTTTTCCATCCTGTTGTCCAGCCAGTTTTTTATCCAGGCTGCCACCTTGGGACCCACTCCAAAGCTGGCTAACTTGTATATTAATCTTTTGTGTGAGACTGTGTCAAATGCCTTGCTAAAATCTAGGTAGGCCATATCCACAGCCCCTTCCTGGTCTACTACTTTGGTCACCAAGTCAAAGAAATCTATTAGTTTCGTCTGACATGACCTTCCTGCGTGTATGGCGGTAATGTCCCCGGACAAATTGTAGCGGATATAATATTGTGGTGTAATTGTCATCCGGACGAAATAACACTGTTAGCTAAGTCGCAGGCTGTGCTGGTCGCGGGTAGTAAATGCTGCAATTACTAATATGTCGTCAGACAAGTAGTCATACCTGCAGACTTCGGTCACAGTCCCAAACGAATGCAAAAGCCACAGTCACTCGCCTTTGTACCTGCAGACTTCGGTCACAGTCCCAAACGAATTAACTGCTGTTTGGCAATAGAAACAGAAAGTGCAGTTAATTAATTTACTGTGAAATGAAGAGTAATGTTAAAAGTAAATCTTTATTGAAATACTTCACCATATATAAAGGCAAAGTGCAATGCTTTAGAACATAATTTAACATTTAAAATAGCCCAAATGAATTAATCGCTGTTTGGTTGTGCAATAGAAATGGAAAGTGCAATGCTTTAGTGGTATAAAGGGAAAGTGCAATACTTTAGTGGTAGAAAGGGAAAGTGCAATGCAATTTTAAATCACTACTTCACAGTCCCAAATGAATTAATTTGAGTTCGGCAGTGCAATACAAATGAAAAGTACGAATTAAGAGAATAATTTAAATATCAAATAATTTAAAATCAACTTTACTTCACAGTTTAAAAACAAATTAATACATATTTTAAAACCAACAGAAAGTACCAACGGAAAGTGCAACAGTGCTTTAATCAGACAACATTAGACAACATTAATTTCAATGACTGTTGCTATGTCCATTATGTACTGCTTTGGCTCTCGAGAAGAAAAATCACTGCAAATGGACTTAAAAACTTTATTGACACGTATATATTTTACATGCTTTCTCGGTGGTTGTTGGCTGAGAGTTATCTGTCGCCACTGCAATGCTACTGCGTGTTGATCCTGCCTTAATTTCCATGCTAGGCGGCCACGAGTAGGGTGGCTGATGGCTACTGTGTGAGCAAAAGCCCTGTACCAGGTTTCAATAGCATTATTGTTTCTGGGCAAATCATTTAGCACTCGGGCATACTGATTCCAAAAAACTATTGGAAACCTTGGCATTCACCTTTTTTTGTGATTCCTTGTTAGTCGCCCACATAATTATCCTTGAAATAATCCAGTAAGCAAACAATGTCCTCAAAATTGGTGTCATCCTGTAGCATTTCAAAGCTCTGTTCAACGAAGTCTGCAGGTACAAAGGCGAGTGCCAAGATGCATCGCACTTTGTGTGCAAACTCCTCATCATGAATGTATCTTTGCTGCAGACCTTCTTGCTGAACTCTGCGCCATAATGCCTGTCCCAAATAAAAGTTGCAGCCTGCAAGCTCAGTGTGTGGCATTAACTCCTTTAAAGCATTTATTGCCACCATCTCAAAGTCAGTCATGACACTGCGCACAGTTAACTTACCACCAAGCAAGTTTTGCAGGTGTAAAAAAACTTGCAATAAATTGCCTCACTGCGACCGGGAAGGAGTGCATAAACACAGGGTCTATTGACACCATTTACCAGTGCATGTACTGTATATATTTGATCATCTTCATGAGGGGCAACTGAAAATGTTCCATCGCAGAACCAATGCTCATTGTCATTAAGAACTTTAAGGTCTGAATTACTGGCGAATACTAACAAATCATTTTCGTTTATTCTTAAAAAGATTTCCCCATTGACAGTATTGGAATACAGACTTATATCACTGTCATTCGGGCCACCATGCTGCCTATGGCAATGCACATCTCACTGCAGGGTTTCCTGTGATGGTAGCAAGTGTGCATGCCTAACGGATACTTCTTGTAGCCCAGTATGCACCACATTTCTTGTCGGCTCTTCAGACTTGCATGGTCTCTGTCGCATATGGGAACGGGCAGTAAGAACCTCAACCCTACCATGTGTCGGTGCATAGTTGTGCACAGTCGGGGGAATGACAGTGGAGTCCCCCTTAGTGTGTAAGCGCACTCTGCATGTTCGGTTCTCACATCGCCAAACTGTCTTTTGATCAGCACCATCTTTTTCTTTTGTGTACAAAAAGTTATCCAAAACAAGCTTCAGCTTGCCCTTCTGTGTCGGTACGTACTCCATTGATGCAGTAATGAAATGCCATTGGAAAAGCTTGCTTAAATACCCCTGTAAGTGCTCAGGTAAATTCCTGTTCTACTCACCTGCAAATAATAAAGCTATGCCTAGTTCGAACACCGAAGGGCAGTAGAGAAACAGGTAACCTTTGATTACTTTGCAGTTTAACTTGCTTTCATTACAATCAAATATAAAAAATGAAAACAAAGCATTTCCAAACATTTCTTTCAATCTGAAATATGCTTCTTCACCTGCATAACACCTTATCTACTCGAGGTTCCCAATATATTACTTATTTCACAAGAAAAACATGGTCACCGTACATTGCTGGACAGAATGTTGTGGGGAAATAGTTGCGGCGGCTGTTTAGTGTCCGCGACTTATTGTAACAGCGGCAACATTAAATATCAACTCATTGACTGGAACTAATTGCCCGTGACCTTTAAAACTGTGATGAATCGACCGTATGCCCCTTCCTGCTGTGAAACCACGCTGCCTTGGGTCCTGTGCCCCACTGGCCTCTAGGTACTCACAATTCTTTCCTTCAGAAGTGATTCCATCATTTTCCCTACCACTGAAGTCAAACTAATTGGTCTGTAGTTTCCTGCCTCTGCCCTGCTCTCACTTTTGTGAAGTGGCATCACATTTGCCCTCCTTCAGTCCTCAGGTACCACTCCATCCTCCCATGATTTGTTAAAGAGAGTAGTCAGTGATGTAACTAGTTCTACCCTTAGTTCTTTTAGTATTCTTGGGTAGATCCCATCAGGTCCCATTGCTTTGTCCACCCTCAGTTTCAAGAGTTCTTTCAAAACCCTTTCTTCTGTAAATGGACTGGTATCAACCCCCCTATTCAGAGTTTCTCCCTTATTTGGTTTAGGCACCTCCCCCTCCTCATCTGTTGTGAATACTGAGCAGAAATATTAGATCAGTATCCCTGCTTTTTTACTGTCACCCTCTGCCCACATTCCCTCCCCTTTATTAAGTCTCTGAATCCCTCCTTTGGTCTTTCTTCATTCCCAAATGCACCTCTAAAAAGTTGTATCCCCCTTCTTAACAGAGTTGACTATCTTTTCCTCAGTTTGTGCCTTTGCTATTCTGACTGCCTTCCCTGCCTTCTTCTGCTTTAACTGATAAAGTTCTCTGTCCTGCTCCTTCTGTGTTTCCTTATATTTCCTGAATGCTATCCTTTTCTCCTTAACCATCCCTGCCACCTCTTTTGAGAACCATAGTGTAGAATTTTTCTTCATTTTGTTTTATTGATTTGCTTCACAGAAAGGCTTGTTGCCCCTGTGATGGCTGTTTTGATTATTTCCCATTGTTCCTCCACCCTCCTTCTTGCCCATTTGCCAGTGCTTTTCTAAGGCACTCTCTCATTTTCCCAAAGTTAGCCCTCCTAAAGTCAAATACTCTTGTTTTTGCATGGTTGACTCTATGGCTGTGTTTATTGTGAACCACACTGTTTGGTGGTCACTTGTTCCCAGATGGCTACCCGCTTCTAAATCTGAGATCCTTTCTCCTTCCCCATTTGAGAATACCATGTCTAAGATTGCTCCCTCCCTGCCTCCCGAGTGTATTCCAACACTAGCTGTCTGAGGCATGCCCCCTGTAGGGCATCAAGAATGACCCCGCTCTTGGATGTGCCTGCAGCAAAGGTACTCCAGTTAACATCTGGCACAGTCAGGTCCCCCATCAACAATATCTCCCCTTTTTCTGCCATTTTAAGGATGCCTTCTATCATTTCCTTGTCCATTTCCTCCCCCTGAGATGGAGGTCTGTATGCAACCCCCATGCAGATTGTGGTGCCATTTCCTGTCTCCAGGGTGACCCATAGTGACTTATCAACTTCCTGTTTACTCTTTAGTTCTGTTGATTTAATCCCTTCCCTTATATAGTGAGCTACTCCTCCTCCTCCTCCTCCTCTTTTACCCACCATGTCCCTCCTGTAGACTGTGTATCCTGGTATGTTGACTTCCCACTCATGGTTCTCTGTGTACCATGTTTCAGTGACTGCCACAATATCCAGGCATCCCTCTTCCATTAAGGCCACTAGTTCAGGGAGCTTGTTGCACAGACTACGGGCATTGGTACTCATCACCTTCCATTTATTTTTTATGGCCTTACCCCTTTTAGCTCCATCCCTGTCCTTAACACCTTTTTCTGCATTTATCCCTGTCCTGCTCCCTACTGACTTCTCTGCCTTACACTTCTTTGCACTCCTGAGGTGTAGTCTTTTGGATGAGATGTTAAAATGAGGTCCCATTTCCCTGTTCTGGTGATAGTTTAGGTGGACATTAAAGATCCCATGGCACTGCTTGAAAAGAGTAGGGGTGTTTTTAATTAAAGGGTACCAGTACATATACAGAAAAATAAATAATGATACATCCAAACTCAAAAAGAAAATTGTTTGGTACACAACAAAAGGGAAATCAAGAAACAGTTCTAAATCTAGTGAAACCAAGAAAGCAAAATTATAACTGTACATTCATACATCATACACTAGCATCTGTAGAACTACAATATGTCATTTGAGAAATATTTCCAGTCAGTGCAATACCAAATTCAAGAATTTCATTTAAATTTTATAAAAAAGGAGATACCTTTCCACTGTGATTTAAAAACTGGTAGGCCAAATTCTTTTTCTTCCTTATCCCATTCCCAAATACTCTGTTATGTATTTTCACATGATACCCTAAAGACCATAAAGGGCATTTGTTGTTGTCAAAGCACCCATTGCACTTGGGCATTCCAGCGATAGTATTTTAAAACTGCAAAAATGATAGACAAAGTAAAAGTATTATACTTTAATAGTCTATAACTATAATCCCCCAATATAAAGGCCTTGTAAGTGAGATTTCGTAGCCAAGGTAAATTCCACACCATAGCTAAAAAATCCAAAGGTTACTAGAATAAACACAGTGTAACGTAAAATGTTCCATTGTTTCCTCCAGGGCACCCCACCCTACATATGGACAGGAGCACTCATCTACTGGCTTGTGTTTATTATTTCCTCTAACAAAGAGTCTCCCAGAGGTACTAAGCCAGTTTACTTCCCACATATATTCAGGAATTACTTTTTCATTTAGTAGTCTTATTACTTTATCATGGTTTTGTGGCCTACAATTTTTAAACTCTGGGGTAGAAGGGCCAACCTTATCCAGAACATATTGACACAGTTGTAATCTAGATCCCCAAAAGCAAGTGTTTAGAAATATTCCATTTATATAATTTCTGTACCACAGATTTCATTGAGGTAGGTATTAATAACAATGCAGAGAATTTTGGAGGGTGAGCCACCCATTTTGAGACAAAAACAGTCCAATTATTCAGAAACCATTTATGAACTAAGCTGTCAGTCATGGTCCATGGTGCTATTATGGAATAAACCCAGAACAGTGAATGGAAGAATATGATAGGGTCTATCATTCCCAATCCTCCTGTTCCCCATGGTAGGTAAGTATATCCACATTTAACTGGGTTAAGATGACTACCCCATAACATGGTAACAAAAATACTGTGTTGTTGAGTTTCCAAAGACAGTGGTAAAGGAAAGATTTTTCCAATATAAGTTAAACTGGGAATTAGGATTTTCTTGATAATAAACATTCTTTTCAATTTGGACAATTTCCATCCTTTCCAGGTGGCCACCTTTACCTCACTTTTGTCCAATTTAAAGCTGCCAAATCTTGGAGTCCAAATGTGATTCCCAAGAGTTTAATTGGATCTGTCATAACAGGGAAGTTTCCTACCACGGCGGGAGGGGGGGTCCCTGTAGATCCTTAGTGAAGTTCGACTGAGCATCTGATGCACCGGAAAAGTGCTGTATTTCTTTACCGGCCTCCAAAACACTATCAGCATCCCAAAAGAACAGACAAGTATCATCTGCATAGGCCAGGATTTTGACCTCATCCTCCAGAGTGTTTCCTCTCAAACCTCATACTCCCAGGTTATTCGCAATATTGTGTATCAGTGGATTTAAAGAAAATATGTATAGCAAGTGGCTCAGGGGACATCCCTGATGCACTCCTTTCCATATAATACATTCCAGGCCTATGAGCACTTTAATATATGGGCTCCAGCTAACATTGTGATATAACATTCTTATTTTAGCAATAAAAGAAAGGGGGGATGCCATAGGCTATTAGTATGTGAAATAGAAAAGCATGGCCCACCCTATTGAAAGCCTTCCTCTGGTCCATGGAAATAGTCCAGCCATTAAAGTGCCATTTCTCATAAAATTCCCAAATTTCTCTCAAAATAATAAGAGTCTGATGGATAGATCTCTTGGGTAAGCTACACAATTGGAGAGGATGTATTATGTGTTCTGCCAGTGTCCTCAATCGAAGGTGTACAATTTGTGAGAGAATTTTAAAATCTCCATTCAGCATGCTAATTGGCCTCCATTTCTGGAGCAGAGCCCAGTCACCAGATTTGAATAAAAATATGGTTAAACTCTTTGAAAAATATGCAGAAACCAAGTTCCGAGAGAAGAAAAAATTAAATACATGTTCCAGACAACACGCTAGGTCAGGGGCAATGGTTTTGTAAAATTAGAATGGCAAGCCATCTAGACCTGGGGTCACCCCAATTTTCAGGTTTGAATAACCTCTAAAATTTCCAGATAAGAGATGGCTTGCATAAGGGCATCTGATTCTTGGGAAGAGAGTGGACTCTGTACTAGGTTAGAGAGGTAGGACCCTATCTCCTGGGAAAGGGTATCTCCACCATCGTCTACATCAGTAACTACCTGGAAGAGTTCCTGAACTGAGGTAACCAAGGTACCATCAGTACTCCATAAACTAGAGAGTGTAGATGCCAGTCATCATGTTTTACAGGCATCGCAGGGGTCTAATACCAGGGATTAGGTGTTCCATTGGACAGCTCTGCCCAAATGGTACTAGCTCTATCATATTGTAATTCCTGTGTTTCAAGTCGTATTTTATTAATCTGTGAAATTAGGTTATTACCTCTCATGATGGTTAAAGATAAATGGTGTTGAAATGTTTTCTGTAGTGTTAGATATTTGAAATATTGAGCTCTAGATTTATTTTTTCCGTGTTGTTGTAGGACGGGGGAAATGTAATGTTTCATTTGTAGCCGCCAATCCCCCCATGTCCTCATAAAGGTCAAGAACTGAAGCTTGAGTAGCCAGCAGTTTTTTGACAGTGAGCTGAATGCTAGGAATCTTAAGAGTTTGAGTATTCAATTTCCACCTTGTTTTAGTGATGACATTTTGTGAGTCAGACCTTAGAGAAGAAATAATCATTAGGTGATCAGAAACTCAATTGGACATAAGGCAGTGGAATTAACTGCTTGATGTTTAGAAACAAAAATATAATCTATAACTGTGATATACTGTGCCCATTTGTAAGTAAAATATCTGGGAGTCATGATGTGGTCATTACAATTTAGGAGCTCTGCCGATGCTATACATTGTTTAAAAGCTAAGGAGTCACAAAATACTTTGGATGGGGGGTTAGCTTTCCTAGAAACAGACAGACTACAGTTAATATCTCCTCCAAAAAGAATCATTTTTGCTGTACGTAGATAGGGTTGAATTTGGGTGAACATATTAGCTCTATCCGCCTTTGATTGGGAGGCATATACATTAATCAGTCTGCAGGATTCTCCATCCCAGTAACCATCTAAGATGAGAACCCTCCCTGGGATAAGGTCCAAGATCCGAAATAAAAAGAAGTGACTCCTCGTAAAGAGAAAACCCACTCTGTCCATCCTATCTGTCCCAAATGACCAATAGGATGGCCCCCATGGCCATTCAGACTTGAAAGACTGGAGGTGAGACAGAGATGCCATCCATGTTTCCTGAAAGTAAACAAAATCTAAATTTAAATCCAAAATTAGTTGAAATACAGCCTGTCTTTTTTTTGCATTAATGAGACTGTGGCAATTAAGAGTTGCCACTGCAGTTGTACCAGTGTTCATCAACAATAGTTAACAATTAACTTTTTCTCCTTTTTTTCTTTTTCTTCCTGGTATAGAATTTCTATGGGGGTGGTGGATGGGTATTCCCTACCACCATCTTCTCCCTTGAATCCTCCTCCTCCTGTTCAGAGTCTCCCCATTCAGAAGTTCCTAACACTTCATAAGGGTTTTTGGATTTGACCAATGGAGGAGGGCCTGCCTTAGTCAATCTCCTAGAGGACCTCCTCTGTGAGGACAGATGGAATCTGTGGAGGAGGGTAATGCCTTTATCTTGTTTGTCTTGGATGTCTGTTCCAGGGGGTCCATATAGCAAACTGGTTGTAATAGAGGTGTGATCTCAGTGTCATTATGAGGTGTAGAGATAGATCTGTGACATGGAGGCTGTGTCTTGGCCTCCTTGTTAGCAGGTGCAGGCACCTTGTCTGAATTTCCAACTGCCTGAGCCTTATTAATAAAATCTTCAGGATCCAGGGTCTGAGAGGTATTTGCAGCTGCCCATGGGCAATCCTTGTAGAGATGGCCCTTTTCTTCACACAGATTGCAACGGGAAGAATTTGTAGAGTGGGAATTGATGTGGCCAACCTCATTGCACAGACTACAATGGAGTTTGCCACAGACGCTGGATAACTGAGTCTGGGATCCACAATGGTAGAAAGCCCTGGGCTGGCCAGGGTAATAATAGACCCCCAATCATGACCCAGAAAGAAACAGTTTGGGATGTGAATAATGCCTTCATCAGTCTGAAACAATTTCACTTGAAATTTCCACTCTCCTGTCCAGAATTGTTCATCATCCAATATGGCTTCTGGCATGCTTAATACTTGGCATTTTTGTTGAAGCCAGTGGTAAATATTCCACACTAGGACATTCTCATTGAAAAACATGATCATGACAGATTTTGTCAATTATTTCATCAGTGGGATCGCCATAAAGGGGGAACACAAGGGGACGGTTTTTAACTGATTGCATCATGTTCAAAATGAGTCCAAAAGAACAGCTGAATGAAAACTGATGTCAAATATGTCCTCCCCTGAAATGTGAATAAAGGCAAAAACATCTGCTGGATAAAACTGCAACAAATCTTTAATCAGCAGTTTCCCCACATAGTGACGGTCAGGGTGAATGTCTAATCTGCCTTTGTACTTAAGGCATACAGCATGTTTTCTGGGAAGTGGTTCTGTTGCACTCAGTTTAAATAGTTCTGAAAGGAGTGGTTTCTGGGGTTGACCTGCTAGAGGGTCACCTTTCAATGAAGGTGGTGGATGGGATTCCGTATCCTCTATGACTACAGGACTTGGTACAGGTGGTTGCGAAGATGGTGCCACACATATTGTGTGCTGTGGATATGGTGATTACTTAGTTGGAATACCCAGCATCCCTGTACCAGGCCAGTCTGTTTCCATGGGTGGCTCTGCCAAAGGTATCAGAGCCCCAGGGCCCTGGATGAGAGGCTGTGAGGGAGAATCTTACTCTGGTTCTGATCCTGGTCTGATCCATTACCCACCTATGGGGGTGACCATTCCAGTATTGTGGAAGATTGAGAGAACGAGGATGCATCCCATTGTGGGTCAGGAACCCAGTGACCCATCTCATTTTGTGTCCAACCAGCTCATTTAAGGGCAGAATCCATCCAAGGTTTCTCCCGTCCTGTATGTAAATCTAGTCCAAATGCCCATTTAATAGCTGTAACTATAGACAGAGGGGGAGAAAAGTCAAATGGGGTTTTATCCTGTGGAATGCTTGCAGATCCAGTCACTGCAATATTTCTGTGTTGTAACACCACTGTTTCATGTTTCTTTTTTGATTCATCTGATTTTCATTTTTTCCCTGTCTCTTCAATTGCTGAGAATTTGTGCAAGGTAGTGCATTTATCAACTGGGTTATGCCTGAGGGCCCTAGAATCACAGTCAGCTATATGCAGGGAAGAGGAAATGCCATTTGTAACATCAGCTTGTTTAGCAACCTCACGGGGAAATCTTAGGCCAGGGGAAGAGATCCCTGTATATGCCATTCCCAACTTCCACCCCACTTACTGTAAGCGTTGCATGCCTTATTCAGATCTTGGGGTTGTGGCATGCTGTCATGCATATTCAGGGTATCTATCATGGATACAGTTACTGATGCGTGTTTTGAGCCTGCAGAAGTTGTATCCAATATCTCCCATTTCTGCCCATTAGTGCCCAACAAAGGGGAAGAAGCATGAAGTGCAGAGTGCTGATCCTTTCTCACTGTCCATGATGTATTGGCAAAGGACACCCAGGTAGATTGATGAGTGACTGCTCCTGCTCCGTGGCCACTTTAGCTTTTTGCCGCATAATAGAGAATGTAAATACAGTGGTATTTTCTTGATTTCCTGATGCTGTTTGGTATGAACTAAAAGAAGGGTTTAACTGTACAGGGTCAGTGGGAACTGGAATCAGAGCCATCTCACTGTGTTTAGGAACAACAGACAACGGGCTTGCAGATGGGTGTGGTAACTTGATGTCTTCCTTAGAGTTTGCTAATGCTAGCTGCTGCTGTTGCTGTTGCCATATCTCCTGATACAATAAATCCTCTTCTTGAATTAAACACTGGATTTCCAAAACTGATTTCTCCTGAAGGATGTCATAAACTTTTTTACACTGTCGTTTAGTCTCTGGCATTGTCTCACTTGGTGAATGCTGTGTATGCACAATAACCAAATCCAGTGGGTCTGCTGCATCAAAAAATACTTCAGTCTCATTAAGAATATGGGCCAGGGGAGAGAATGCACCCTCAGCCTCCTCAACGTCCATCTGCTTCAGTTCCATGGCCTGACTAGCCATCACACAAGTGAACAGCAGCTCCCCCTACTGAAGAGTAGGCAATTTTTTTTATTATAACTGGAAATCAAAATAGGAAAGCAATACATGTTAATAATCACATGGTAAACTTAGGTGAGACATACAGTAATCATAAATCACAGACATTAAGTATTACAAGCATACTGGAAGAAAAAAGAAAAACTTAGAAAACATTCTGTATTCAGTTCATACTATTGAAACAGTAAAAGAACCCCATCACCATAAATCAGGAGAAATAATAAAAATAAAATCCAGTGCAAATAGAAATTTTCTGCCATCTTCTTATCTCACACCCCCAAAAAAAGCAAAGTGTAGGGGAGGTTTTTTTTTAATATAACTTGAAAGAAAACATAAACAAATAATGTTACATCACACAAAAGTATATGTAAACAAAATGGAAACCAATGAAAAAAATATTACAAACATACCCCTATACTTAAGTGTGACAGTATAATTCCAAACAATAATATTACAGAAAATCAAAAAAAAAAATCCTCCCCCCACCTATCAGAGTAACTTCAAAAATAAATGTTTACTAATATTTGTGATGCCCACAAAGGGTAATACAAAAATAAAGTCATAAAATCAAATAAGTATTGCTATCATACATATTGTAGAACAGAAAAAATAAAACTGTATGAAAAGTAACAACAAAAAGTTTGTATAACTTAAAATATAAGGGACAGTTGTGAGTTGCTGTCTTTTGAAACTTTGTAAAGCTGCATTAATAGACCAATACAACTGGTTTGAAGACACAAAGGTATTTTGCAAGGTCGACTTATGTCTATTAATCTATACCTAGTATGAATAATGTATAGCGTGCTATACCTGGTTAAACAACTAAATAAAAAAAAAATCTAAATATAGTACTTAAAAAACAACAGAAAAATCCACATTGTATCATTATCATAGGAACACCATGAAGAAGGTAAACAACCTAAAAACAAGATTTCCCCATTGAATGCCAAAAAGGGGATCCTACCCAATGTTTACCAGATCCCAAAAGGACTTTGTGTAAGAGCAGGAGAAATATAAATGTTCCATAGTTTCCAAAGTAGTGTGACAGGACTAAAATAGAGGACAAAAATGTTCCAAATGATCCTTGTGTTTCAAGTTGGATTTCATGTCCAACTTTCCATGGGAACAGAGCCAAAGGATGTTCCACATTTACAGCAGTATACAAGAGGAACCCAACATAGTCCCTATAGTAGACAATTCGTGTAGCGGTCTTTCACTAAAATGTGGTCATACCAAAAAAAAAACTGGCATAAGAGAATCCCATAGAGTTCTTTCCTTGTCATTGTAAGCAAAGTCTGTTTTGTAATTGCCCAAACTTCCAATGTCCCCATGCATCAGTGAAAATAATATGGGAGACCAACCAATGACCTTTGTTTAGGTATGGCCTTATCCAATCTCCAAGTTTCCAACCACAGTTCAGCCTGGTCCAAACACCATATGGCCCATGGTTTGTTTGTCTGGGTTAACAAGGGTTTAAAGTTAGCATAAAGAAACATACAAAAGGAAAATAGGACTGGGTGAACCATGCCCAGCCCACCTCTCTTTATGGGGAGTTACAGGATGCCCCGGTTTACAGGGTTCAATCTACTTCCCCAAATACACTGAAAACAAATACTACAAATAGTCATTTCCAACTGTCTCAGGGGTGGAAAAAGCACCCTCAAATGTAAAAACATACTTAATAAAAAGGTTTTAATCATGTAAATCCTTTCTTTCTTCGACATTCTCCAAGCATTTAATTTACCAATCTTACCTTTTGCCTCCTGAATCAGTTTATCCTAATTATAATAACCCATATTTCCTGGGCTAAAATAAACCTTAAGGATTTTACATGGATCTTGGGACAATGAGATCCCCATAATTTCAATGACAGAGCCAACATAACGTCCTACTGACAAAACCATACTTTTTGTATAATTGATTTGTGACCCTGTGCAAAGGGAAAATTCTGTCAATATTTGGGCAGCCTTATCACATGATGCCACATCTGCTAGTGTTAAACATAAATCATCTGCATATGCTATGGCTTTAATTTTGAGATCAGCAGCGAAAACCAAAAAACCTCATATATCCTCTGCCCCATATATCCTCCTAAGTAGGGAATCCAATGAAATAACATAAAGAGCTGGGCTCAAAGGACGACCTTGTCAGACTCCCCTTCCACCCAACATGGACATCCAACCCACCTATTAACATAAGGTACTACCAGTGTTGCCTTATAGCAAGCTTGCACAGCTTGAATCCACACTTCAGGAAATCCCATAGTCGCCAAACATTTCCAAAGATAAGAATGGGATTCTCTATCAAAAGCCTTTGTCTGATCTAGGCTAACTAGATACCCCAACAATTCTTCAGAATCTCCTTTGGTCATTAATTCTCTTAAAGCAATGAGTCCATCAGATATCCATCTACCTGGCATACTACAGAACTGAGATGGATGTACCACCTCCTCCAGAACCTTAATCAACCTGTTATGCAATAATTTCATGAAGATTTTGCTATCAGAATTTAACAAGATGATATGTCACCAACTGGATAAGTTTGTCCTATCCTCCTTTTTATAAAGCAAAAGTTCCAGACCCATATTCATACTGTCAGCCAAACGATGCTGGAAAAAACAATCATTAAACACCTGAAAGTAATTCATCCTTCAAAAAAAGCACTAAGTCTGATATATTTAATTGGATGAGCCATCAATCAATTAAAAAATTAAAATCTTTATTTATCCAGGCGAACATCATTGAGCACAGCTCATTTGCAAGATGGACCTGATAAGGTCAAGGTTCAAATAATTGGTGATATACAGTTATGCTAATACATATATGTACAGATTTCAATATCAAGATTGTCTAAGCATAGGAAGGTACATATAAATATACAAATGCACACCATCTAATCTAATATATACATATCAACATTAGTACTGTCTAGGTATGTATCCCAATCAAAGCAATCAATATTTCGATGTTCAAGTGTAAGGTCATAATGGACAAAGGGAGAAGCAGTGACAGAATGTCTAGATGATGGGGATCATAGACTGTGATAGGTTTCTTGATAGTATAATATAAAAGTGGCCTGAGCAAGAGGTGGTGCCTGCACTGGAAGATAGATGGCAGGGGTAAGGGCTAAGATATGTGCCAGGGAGTAATGGGAGATGGCTATGGGCAGGATGCACGGAGTCTGAGGGGTTGAGGTTCTTGGGAGGTGTATTCAAACCAAGTATTGGCTGCCTGAGGAGGGGAAGGATAGGAATAGGATTCTTCCCTGGATGTAATGTCTTAATAACCCTGCATAATTCTTCCTCCGTAAAGAGATCAATAAGCTCCTGTTGTAGGAAATTGGGCAGTTTTACCACATCTGCCTTATCCAACCACCTGGAGATGTTCTCTTCCTGGTCTGTCATGTCTTTCTGAAATAGATGTTGAATAAAACTATTCACTTCAGAACGGCTCTGACAACTGTCTGTCAGGGTTTCCCCACTAGAGCTAGTAAGCTGAGAAATATCCTTCTTTCTCCTGTATGTGGAACAACTGTCAAAGGGATTCATGTGGGATTGCTTGCCATTTGTACTAAACTGTTGCTCCACTTCGAGTATTTTCATATGATCATATTGTATCTGAACTATAGCTTTCTTAACCTCCCTAAGCTGTGTTAACAGTGAAGAATCCCCAGTATTAAATCGAGATTGTAAGATGTAGAACAACTCCTGTAATTTCATATAATTACCTTTATTAATGCACCCATTAAGCCACCCCATTTCCTGAAAATAGGATTGCACTTCTAATTTGCTATCTTCCCACCACTGAAGTTTATCATCGTATAAAAAATAAACTGAAGCCCAAGCTGCCATTATATCCTGGAAACCTTCCCGAATCCGAGGAATCTCCAATAATGACAAATTGAGTTTCCAATACCCTGGTCCATGTCTTCTGGCAGCTGTATTGGTCAAAGTCACTGACAGCAAACCATGATCAGAAGTAGCCACTGGGGTAACTTCAGCCATCTGGACCTCCAAAGTGGGAGTGAGAAACTAGTAATCAACATGAAAAGAAGGTAAGCCATTACGCAAAAGTGGATGTGAGAGTCAGGAAATACTATATGGCCCTGATCTCCTCATGACTTAAAAAAGTAGTATTGAGACATTGGCTAGATGATCTCCCCCTAAGGTAATTGGAATGGTTAAAGGAATCTTTATTCAATTTGAATGTAGAAAAAATAGGGGCAAGTCTGAGGAATTGCCTCCCTAGATATAAAAGAATCTGGGAGACAATCCATACATTATATCTGCTTCAGACAGGAGCAACTATACCTTAATGAGACTATGACCTTACATGTTCAGGGAACTAGCACCTCACTGACATACGATTATGATCCTGGCACCAGAGGTGTTTTATAGACTGCTGGCAAGCTGGGAAGATAAGAGGAGAAGGGGGAAGGTTTCAGGGTATAGGGAGGAGAAGAGAGGGAGAGCAAAGAAAGTAATATGTACTCTGATTTGTTATTACAGTCACTGTTTGTATTTTATTTTGCTCTGTTTTGTGAAATACCAATAAACTTGAATTAAAAAAAAAAGAAGGTAAGCCCCTAAAATAGGTATGTGGGGCGTGCCATCTTACATCATTACAAGCATCTACCAGCCCTATTTGGTCCAAAACATGGTTCAGGAAAGATATATCACAGTATAGTTTAGAGGTACTGCCTCCTTTATCCCCCTGACTCCTACTAATATTAAAATCACCCCTAATAAGATAAACCAGGCGGTATATAAATATGGCAGTATTAATTTCAAAAGGGCAATATGTTCAGATTTAGGTTGCGGGGCATAAATATCAAGTAAGCAAAATGTCACTGAATTAATAGAAACATCAAATGCCCTCCCTGGGGAAATATCCACCACACGGGGGTGGGCGTGGCTTAGCCTTCATCCAAGATGGCAGCATAATCCCTTAGCTCCCTTCTTGTGGGCTACTATCCTAAGACATCCTACAACGAGGGGCCTCTTTAACCACCTGAAAATACAAGAATTCAAAGAGGCACCGACCAGACATAGCAGCATCACCATTATTTCTTCTCTCCTGTCAGTGCGGATCAGTTTGCTAGGGGTGTTTCTCCTATCCTAAGGCCTACAGTATGGCGTCTTTCTCTCCAGCTCCAGCTGAACCTGCCAAAATGGAACAAATGTTCACTCAATTGTTGGCACAGATGTCCCAAATGACTATTGCTCTAAATACTATTACTCAGACTCTACAAGCAATTGCATTATGGATGTTCCACATGGAAAGGCATCTTAAGGCCCATGATGTAGCTCTACAAGAAGTCACAGCTGCTACTCAGGAACAAGCATGTCTTATACACTATCTCCAAGACAAAGTGGATGACTTAGAAATCAGAGCCGTCGCAATAAACTGAGGTTCATTGGCTTCCCAGAAGGGGCTGAAGAGCAGGACACAATTCGAGTTCTGCAGAATACATTGCCGTGTATACTAGGCCTCACTCCTGCTACTGTCCTGCAAATTGAGCGGGCCCATCACTCCCTGGCCCCACCACCTATACCAGGAGAGCACCCGCAACCCATCTTGGCCTGTTTTCTGGACTTTCGCCATAAGGAACTGATCACTGCTACAGCAAGGGACAAAGATTCCCTATCCTGGAATGGCAATATCATACATGTTTTCCAAGACTACTTTCGGGAATTGATGGAGAGGCGGAAAGCATATGTGGTTTGTCGCAAGATCCTGCATGCTCATCATATCTTTTTTTTGCCATGCTACCCTGCCACGATGAGGCTGATTATCAATGGGGCTCCTATTCTATTCACTACGCCGGAAAGCCTTACAGATTACCTCCTACAGCAATTCCCTAAGGATTTCCAAAATCCTAAAGTGTTCAGCCCAATCCGTGGTCCTTCTGATTCCCCCAAATGCATGAATGAATCTGCGAGACCTGGGCCGATACCTTCCCAGCCTGAGCCGCATCAATTTGAAGCCTTTCTCCCTCCTTGGACCAGGAAGTGACATACCTCTCAACGGCATGAGAGGCGACAACACTCGAACACGAGGCAGTATGTGGAAGCTCCCCAGGAGGATGAAGACGATGGCCTTCACCAGCACTTCTCCCTGAATAAGTTTGCTCTGCTCCTGACACTCCAGGAAGATGCACCGCGAGGGGCCGAATCGCCAACACAGAGCTCGCCTTCTGAAGATCCCCAGTCATGGTCAGCTGACGCAGTAACGGATTCGCAGCCAATCTCCACAGAACAACAGCTTCTCCCTCCTGCGAGAAATGATTGGCTCACAACAGCATCAACAGCTCTTCCGCCGGCTGAATCAGCTGATGAATCCCCCCCCCGACTACACAGCTAAGTACCTGTTTATTCTCTTTCTGTATGCTGTTTCGGCCTTTTAAGCTGTGTTATCAAGCGTCAGATGAGCAGGAGCCCTAGCTGGCTCATAACCAACTTCCTCACTCCTGGGATTGACCTGGGTGCTGCCTGTGGCTTGGATGGCCTTTGCCTGTTTGGACCACTAGATGTCGCTGCTTGCCTTGGTGGCCAGCCATTATCCATGACCAGGCTCTTGTTTGCATCGCTCTACGGGACCCCTCTTGGACTGCTGAAATGCTATGCTGCAGAGAAACTGCCAATTCTAACGCAGCAATTGTATGTTGATCAGCCTCTTTGCACTGCTTGCTTGACTGTCCCTCTGTTTCTCGTTCTTAATCAGGGGGCTAATGGGTGAGATATGGGCACTGGCACAATCCCCTCTAACTAATGCTTCAGATGCATCAGCAGTTCCCACGTAGCTATGCCCCAGTTATGGGGGGGGTCTCCACTGTGCTTGTTTTGAATATCCTTGAATACCTCTTTGCCCCATTACAATGCTATCCTGACAGATGGTGCTGTACCGGGGCAGATTGGAGTCATGTCACTCGTGCAGCTCTCATTTTGTTTAGGGCTGTAGCTTGCCCATCTCCTCTCTCTATCCTTGGACAAGGTAATAGGCTCAGGACTGCCTCCTGGATAGGCGAATAATTTCCTAACCCCCCCTCAGCCTCTATCCACTGGACATGGGCTTTGTCTCCTGCATTACCCCTTGGTGTTTCCTTTTCCCTTTTTTTCTCTATTGCCCATAGGCTATGTGGAGGAACAGACTTGCGCTGCTGCATGATAGATGCTCAAATCAGAGCCTCTATGCAGTGCTTTATCTCTTTATTTCTTCAGCTCACCCCACAAGGGGATGATAGGTGACCTTGGCGGCTTGACTGCCAGCCTCACTATCAACCTCCGAACACTAAGTTCAATTGGTTCTTGTGTACTGCTGTATATAGGTTAATACTGGTACGGGCCATTTGCCTGAGTGTTTGGTTTATACTGTGTAGCAACTGGGTTTCTTATAACTGTACTAGATTTTTAGGCTCTTAATGGATCACTTGTGCTAGGCAGCTAGATGTCACTGGAGGCTCCTTGCGGGAAGGCCAGCAGCACCCTCAGCCTATATTTTTGTACTTCTAATATAGTAACTAGCACATGCTTCTGTCTCCTTGATCATAGCTGACCTTCATGCATACATCTAGAGCATGTGGGGTCTGAATACCCCAGTTAAACGTAAACAGGTGCTGTCTCATTTGAAAAGGCTGAGAGCTACACTGGCCTTCCTACAGGAAACTAAACTTACAAAGCACGATCATGATATGCTAAAGAAAGACTAGGTAGGACAGGTTCCTATCTGCATCTTCCCCTACCCGGAAAAGAGGAGTAGCTATCCTTATCCACAAATCTCTGGCTTGGTCCATCATCCAAGTACGGACAGACCCCTATGGTAGATGGGTTCTAGCCCTAATGATACCCCCCCGAGGGCCCCATACTTCTAGGTTACATTTATGCTCCGAATAAAGATTGTCCCTCCTTCTATCATTCATTAACCCAAGAGGTATGCTCTATATCTCCGGACCCTGTACCCACTATTTTAGGAGTGGACTTCAACCTGGCTCTAGTACCTCAGTTGGACCGTAGTGCTCCCTCTGCTCTGCAACATCCCAAAGCCCGGCTATCCCTACAATTATTGATTGCAGAAGTGGGTCTCACTGACATTTGGAGAACCTTCCACCCCAAAATGAGAGATTACTCCTTCACTTTGGTGGTGCATGGGTCTCACAGCTGATTAGACTTCTGGTTGGTTTCGGCTGATATTAGCTGAAATGCAGTTGACACCAAGATTACACCTAAAATTATTTTGGATCATGCCCCTGTACATCTTCATGTCCTTTGGGGCCCATCCTCTCCTATATCCTCTACTTGGAAACTAGACCCCCTTTTACTTAAAGATCCCCAATTTGTCCAATGGATCACATCAGAGATGGCTTATTTCTTAGCGCAAAATCCCTCTCAAGATACGCCCCCTGGTACTCACTGGGAGGCTCTCAAAGCCACCCTGCAAGGGGCCATCATTAGTTATGCTGCTAAATGAAAGAAGAAAAGGGAGCACCTCCTGACTTCCCTAGAATTCAAGCTAAAAAATTTAGAAGCTCGAGCAAAACAATCGCCCAACCTGACACCACACTCCCCACTGTGCAGAGACCTGCTTGCCACTCGCTTAGCCATTAATGACCTACTAACTCGCAAGGCCAAAGTGGCAATTTTAAGGCTATGCCATCATTATTGGGAAGGGGTGAAAAAGCTGGCAAACTATTGGCCTACAGACTCCGCAAACAACAGGTTGAACATCAAATCCCTGGCCTAAAGGATCAGACGGGCTTAATCTGCACCGACCCCGACGCCATTAATACCATTATGCAACAATTCTACTCGACCCTTTACACATCCACCAGAACCTCAACGCAGCAGACAATGGAAACATTTCTAGCATCTCTCTAACTTCCTGTACTTCTACCCTCCTAAGCTGAGCAGTTGGACATGTCTATTACTCAGGCAGAGGTCATAGCGGCCATTAACGCTGTTAATAGCGGTAAGCCATCCGGAGGGGATGGCTTTCTGGTCGAGCTGTGGCAGATACTAGCTCCACACATTGCCCCCCTTCTCTTGCAGGTCTATAATGAGGCCTTGCACAATGGCATCTTCCCTTCTACCCTTCGTGAAGTGGTCATTACTGTATTTCCAAAAAAAGGTAAGGATCCCACCACGCCCTATCTCCCTAATCAATACAGACAGCAAAATTTTTGCTAAGATCCTGGCTACCAGGCTTAACCCTTTTCTTCCCTCTCTTATTCATACCTCACAGGTGGGCTTCGTGCTGGGACGCTTTAGCCAGGATCATATCAGGTCATTGGTTAACATTATATATCAAGCCAAGTCTCTGCCTACTCCTGCAGGTGCCATCACAGTAGATTTCGAGAAAGCCTTCGACTCCCAGGAATGGGACTTTTTAGACAAGGTATTGAAGAGATTCAGCTGTGGCTCTTCATTTCGGCAGTGGGTGTTGGCGCTGTATCACCAACCCACAGTCAAAGTCCGGACTAATACAATTCTCTACAGCCCTGTCCAGCTAGATAGGGGCACCCATCAAGGATGCCCCTGTCCCCCCTTCTATTCATACTAGCAGGGGAGCCCTTAGCAGTGGCTATTCGGCAACATCCCACTATTTGGGGTATCCCCATTGGAGATCAATCGTATTCCATGCTCATGTATGCTGACGATCTGCTAATCCCGGTTGAAGATGCCACAGTAGCGCTGCCAGCTCTCCTTTCTCTCTTGACTAACTTTGCAGCAATCTCCAGTCTCCAGATGAATACATCCAAATCTGAGCTACTAGCCCTCAACTCTACCTGCACCCCAAATATAGTCTCCTGTCATGGGCTCAAATGGGCCCCGGATTCTCTTGTGTACCTTGGTATCTGGATTTCCCCATACCTGTCTATCCTCTGGGATCTTAATTTTACTCCCTTGATTGCCAATCTTAGAACTGAACTGGATAGGTGGAAGATGTTATACTTTACCCTAACCGGGAAAATTGCTGCTCTTAAAATGATTGCAGCTCCCAAGCTACTTTACCCCCTCTCACATATTCCTATGCCCCCCAGTAAAATGGCTGCATACTATAGATACTGTAGTGGGTAACTTCCTCTGGGACAACAAAAAAACATGCTATAGTAGGGGTAAACTTCGCTCCCACTGGAAGGATTGTGGCTGGGGACTTCTGTGGCTTGAGGGATACACATGGGCATACTCAGTGGCACAATCCTTAAAATGGTTCACTATCCGAACTCTAACACACCGCAATGGCTCCATATGGAACAGGCTATAGCCCAGGTGCACTCTCTTCCCCTTTTAATCTACAATTCAGTACCTAAGCTCATACGGTCCCATCCCACTGTCACATCGATGACCTATATTTGGTGCAAAGTACATAACAAGATCCATGCTAATCCATTCCCTCTTTCATACATGCCAATCTTTAATAATAACTGCTTACTGATAGATAAAAAGCCTTTCCACTGGCCCCAATGGGAGAAAGCCGGCATCAAGATCCTGGCAGATATTCTGGATGAGACTGGTTCCAGACTGAAACCCTTTCAAATCTTGGCTCAGATATATAATCTGAGTAGGAATGATTTCTGGAGACATCTCCAACTCCGCAGCTCCCTATCTGAACTCCTCAAAAACCTTTGCCCTGAAGAGACCACCCCTCAGAAGCTCTCTATCTGGCTCAAATACTCGAAGGGTCAAGCAATAAGAGTATATGCAGAAATCAGAGAGAGCATTCCCTCACAATCTGGGGCCTCAAAAACAAAATGGGAAAAAGCATTAAAAATGGAAATAGGGCATACTCAGTGGGCCCTTTGTTGGAAATTGGCACACACGTACTATCCAGATGTTCATAGTAGACTCATCCAAAATAAACTTCTGCGCCACTGGTACAAAACCCCAGTTGTACTGCACAAAGCTCAACTTCTGAATACTAACCTGTGCTGGAGATGTCAGACCCATCCTGGGGACTTATATCACATTGTGTAGCAATGCCCCGTGCTGATCCCCCTTCTGGCAAGCAGTGAACCAATTTGCCATGGATACACTAGGCCTCAAATTACAACCAGATCCCCTCTTATGGATCCTGGGCTTACCTCCCGTAATACTCTACCTTAAACCCTCCCAACTTTGATGGTTGGCCCTCGTGGGCATCTCCACCAAATGCATAATACTATGTTGGTGGAGATCCATGGAAATCCCCACTATCCAAGAACTTCACCATGCTGTCTTGCTCATTGCTACCCTTGACCGACTATCCTACTCTGCCCTTAATAAACCTACTGCACACGCAGCCTGTTGGGCCCCCTTTCTAGCCTATTTGAAAACTAGGACAGGAATAGGATGAGCCTAGGCTGTGAGCTCCCTTGCGGATTCTCTCTAATATGACACTCCAGGTATAAGTGACTTCTCTCCTAGCTCGAAATAACCTGCCATAGACAAGGCACTGATCCTATTATTTATAGAGCCCATATTTATTATTACCCCCTTTTTCCTTTCCCATTCATACTGCTATAATACATATTAGGGAAACCCAGTGTTGGACTCCTTTACACCTTTTTCGTGTGTTTTTTCTTTATTTGTATCTCCTTAGGCACTGAATAAAGCAGAGATTGAGGGTTTTCCTCATATCCCTTCTAAAACCCTGTTAAGATCAGAATTCTCATATATGATGTACTATTCATGACTGTGGATATAATGTCTTACGTCCTTCTCTGCTGCTACAGTATTTTCTTTTATGTACTTACAGTGTGTTTTTCTTATGTCCTTGCCATGTGAGATGTTTCTGTATGTTTTTTTTTTTGTTTTTTTTTTGGTAAACTGAAAACTAATAAAACTATTAACTGAAAAGATATATCTACCACACGTGATACTTGAATAGCGGGGTCAGAAAAACAGATCCCCAATCCACAACAAGCATCGGTCCCCATCGATCAATAACTGGAGCCCCATATCCAACTATGTGTGGCTACTTACAGCTCTTCTAAAGAGTGCAACCTAGTGTCTTGAAAAAATATCACATCATAAGAGGGTTTAGTAAATAAGCCAAAGGTAGCAAGATGTTTTCTGTCAGATTTAATGCTTAGTATTTAAACTAGCCACCACCAAATTGTACTCCACATACAAAGAAGCAGTGTCTAGGTTGGTGCAGTTCTAGCACTTTTACGTACCCCATTCTGCCCCCCACGGTACATTGTTTTTTTTTTCTTATTATCTTTCACAGGACTCTCTGTACTGTATTCAGGATCTGACAGGTTATCCCTTTGTGAAGAGGGCAAAGAAACAACATCCGAGTCTCCCTCCACTTCAGAGGGCAACTCCTGCAGAATAGAGAATTTGTTCCCTTAATGGAATCCTGTCCATGGATTCATCACCCGAAGGTTTGGACTGAGGTTGTTTTCCTTTAATGGGAATGGTCTGGAACTCAGCCGCATCAGGTACCAAAACCAAACCCTGATCCCCAGGAGGTGGACTAGATGGAAGTGTGGGGGGGTGCATCTCAGTATCTCAGTACTGGACTGAGTGGAAGCTACAGGTTGCTCTATAGTAGAGAAAACCCTGGAGCCTCCTGAAGGACCTCTTGGAGGGTCAACCTGTCTCCGAGGAAGCAGGGGCCCAGAATAAGACCTGTCCCTGGAGAAATCCTGAGCAGCTCTGGCAGCTTTAAAAATATACAGATCTTAGATCCCATAATCCGCATCATCAGTATTATGAGAGCTGGATGAGCAGTCATTGAAAGTATGCCCCAAGGTATCACATAGGGAACATTTTGGGGTATTGGTGCAGTGATATCCTACATGCCCCAATTCTCCACACTGAAAGCATTTAATGGCATCACAATTTGTACTAATATGTCTAACAAAATCACATTTATAGCAGTGTCTCGGCTGACCAGGGTAAAAAATAAACCCCTTGTCCCTGCCAACATAGAAACAATTTGGGAGATATATCAGATCTTTCTCTCCCATTTTCAGCTTTATCCAAATCCTCCATCCCCCATTCCAAAAGCCTTCTTCATCTAGGATCAGCTCTGGCAGTCCCTGGATCTAACAGTGTTTTTCCAACCAAAAAAGGATGTCCTGAATGTTAACCCCTTCATTTCAGAACAACACCGTAATAAAACAAAAGGTTTGTTTAGTTAGAGGAATCACCTGGAATGGGACCCAAAGTGGATTTGTTTTCACCAACAAATGCTTAGTCCAGAATTTTTCCAAAATGGCTGGTGTGCAAAAACTGAGATGAAAAGAATGCTCTCCAGGATCATGAATGAGTGCATATACCTCAGAGGGCAAAACCCCCAGGGACTGCTTTACTAATATTCTACTAACATAGTTCCTATCTGGGGGCTCTTCCAACCCCCCCAGATAATGAATGCACACAGCATTGCACCTCTTAGCCAGGTCTACTAGCATTTTGAAGAGGCTGGCATAGGTAGTGGCTGGTTCTGGTTCTGCTGTAGGGTCTGGTATCACAGAAACTACCCCCGATAACCCTTGGTCTTGATCCTCGTTTCCTCCCACTGGCAACAATCCCACTACTGGAGAGACATCATCCCGGACTACTGTAACTATATCCACCTCCTTACGGATATCCTGGGGCTGTGCGTCATAAAACACATCTTGTGTAGACCCCAGTGGTGAAAACAAAATTGTACCTGAATCCTCGACTCTGTCCACCCAGGATGTAGAGTGTTCCAAGTTCTGTGCAGCCTGTAAGTCTGCTGCTGGTTTAGGCATCTGCTGCTGTGGCTGTGTCTCACCTGCAAGAGGAATCGTCAGGTCCACCACCCATTTTCCCATCGAATCTTGCAGCCAACCGGCCTGCTGAAGGGCCCTCTCAAGAGACCAACTACCATCCCATATTCGAGGATCACTTGCTTGCTCACCGGTCCCGATCACTTCTCCTGTGCCTTCAGGAGCTTTTTGTGGGCCAAAGATAAACACTTCAGTCTGTCTAGGAGCATAGGAGCCAGGTGAAGAAGTGGGCCATTTTTTTAAGGATTTTTCTGTGTCCAACAATGCAGATGCCATTGCATATTCTTGTTCCACCTGAGCCAACTGCCGGAGGGCTAGAGTACATTTTTGTTGCAAAACAAATTGCAACGATTGCTCTGCTTCCTCAAACTCCATCGCTAGATCTTCTTTACTGGCAGGTTTAGTATTCTCATTCTTGACTCTTCGAAATCTGTATTTACTGTTCTCATTGGCATTTCTGGAGCTGCACAATTCCTGTGGTGCCGCTGAGGTCCATGCTGTACAACTGCCGAACCATCAGTATCTTCCTCCATGATCAGGCAGCACCCCCTACCAAAGAGTAGAGGTAATTAATTTTTATTGAAAGTCACACAAATATACAAAGGAAAACAAATTATGACAACAAAAAAATGAAAATGCAGTAACACTCCATAAATAACAGAAAAGGAAAACAAAAACAAAATCTCAGTGCGTAATCCAAGAGACTTTGGACAAAAAGGAGTCAATAATATGATAAATACATGCAGATTGTTGCAACAATTATCTAACTGGTACATCAGAGTCAGTAACCCAAGGGAGATTTCTCCAGGATTGAAATTCCAGTTATGAGACCTTTCTTTGATCTCTTTCTGTTAGATTAATTTTACCTCCCATGTAATCTTTTCCAGTAATTCAATGAGGGGTACTGTTTTCTGCTGCAATGTAAACCAGCATTGAGAATTTAATCACTGTAAGAATCATTTATATAGTGGAAGTATCCCACACCTTCCAGGTTGCATCTAAATTCCCTTATAGCAATACATGTACTTCCATTGTGAGGCTATTTAGGTTGGGCATGTTTCATTTTTGCAATGCAATATTCCAAAATGCCAAAATATAGGTACAATTAAAAACTAAATGAGACATTGTCTCTAACTGTTATGGGCACTGAGGTGTGGAACACATCCTTTTTGGTTACTGTTTGTGTTTTTGGTTTGCTTTCACGTTCAACCTGTTATGGCAACACAACCAGTGAATGTCCCACATTGTTTCCGGTATTCTAGAGTTATTCAGAAAACCTAGCATCACAGGAAGTATATGTACTGGACAGCTAGGGAAGCAGACCTGTTCCCTGACCTTATTATAAATAATCTGTTTATACAGAAATTTATTTTGTTGGCTATTGACCATTCCAGCAGTTAGTTGCCAACTTTTAATTTTTACAAAAACCTCCCTTATATATTGTGGGCTTGCATTAGACCTTTTAACTTGTCTGACAGACGCACTTGTCCACTGAGGAAACCACGTACTGCAAGAGAGTTCATATAAAGGTATCCATGGCCATCTTACATTGGAGACTACTGGCCACAAGTTAGTTATTATATACATAACATTAAACATAACAACAAGATTTATCATCCCCAAACCACCTTGATTTCTGGGTAAGTACAAAATATTTAATTTTAGAGGGTTTAACCTGCTGCCCCATACAGCCTGAAAAAAATACCATATAATGTGACTTCTATGACGTGGGGTGGTGGTGGGGGATAGTAGACTAATGTGTAAAAAGATGGGCAGGAGGAACATTTCTACTAAATGTACTCTTTTTGTTTTACTTATTTGCCAGGTGTTCCAGCTCTGGACCAGTCTCTGAGCTTGGTTGAGTTTAGGCGTCCAATTAAGAGTATCTGGGCCAGATATTCAAAACTCTGCCCCTGAGCTACGATAACACTGCCTGACAGGCATATGTAGCCCAGAGCACAAAGCAAGCTATATTCAAAAGGAATAGCCTGGGGCAAACAGCCTCTGAATATAGCGTGGGAAAGAGGCCGTGCAAACTGGGCTGGGAGTGCAGGGCAACCATAACCCTGGAATATGACAGCACTGAATATAGCAACCAGGAAGTGCAAACCACAACAACAACACAGTGCACAGCAACGTGAGGGTAGGTGGAGAGAGGAACTATGTGGCCAATGTGTGTGCCAGCAAATGCGTGGACCCAGTGCAGCTGCAAGCAGCAGCAGATGTGAAAGAACAGTGATCAGAGCTGTAAAATATTTCCCGAACCATTAGCGCCACGCTAACACGTTAGCGGCTTTAGCGCGGAGCTAAGCGGTTTGCCTGGTGCAAACACATTAGCCCAGAGCTAAACTTTACCATATTCAAAGGTGACATGCAAATGAGCCTACTTAGATAGTCTCTGGGCAAACAGCCACATTAGCATCTCATCATGCCCTGATTTGCATGCAGTTTGCCCAGCGTTACTGCAGGTTCCCACAGCTCCACCTGCAGGTCAGTCTGGAAGTACAGGGGCTGGCCAGATCCGACCATAGCTCCACCTGTAGGTCAGTCAGGCAGTGCATGATGATAGCTGCAGGCTACATGTGAACAGTACAGCATACCCACAGCATATCGTACCACAGGGGACAACACAGTATATGCACAGGTGGTGGTGCTGCATGCCACCATCACACTGTAGGTCATGCTACAGTGCACAGCAGACACTACAGTATCAAGGGGCTGGTAGTGTGAGGGACGCAGCAATGCCTATGGTATGTAGGGCAGTGCTGACCACTGCACTGTACACAGTGACAGGCCCAGCTTGCAAGTAATTACTGACAGTGGACAGTACTATTACACTGTTGTGTGATCCACAGATGCTGCACCTGTGGCATGGGATGCACACAGTGTCATATACATGGCCGGCTGTGTGTGCTGTGGCATCTGTACAGTTGTGTGATGGGTGACTGGGGGGGCCTGTAAATCCGACAGGCACACAGGTGGTGGCGTATTCCCCACTACTGGCCCATGTGCACTGCGTGATGTGTCCCAGCCTTGTGGTCACACCTGGGTTGTGGTGAGGTCTGGCCACCCGTACACCCTTCCCTTCACTGGCCACCATGTCCACAGTGCTGCATGTGTGTGTGCTGGCATCTGTTAGGCACCACAGATGTATGATCAGCAGGTGTGTGCTATATGGCCACACTACCATGCTGTCCCCTGTGGGTCAGATCACCCCTTACTGTTTGAGTTTGGCTGGGACTGGTAGCAACTGCTGGCTTCATGGTGGTGCCAGCAGTGAGCAGCATGTGTCCTCCATGTCTGGCATTTTCTCAGTGTCATACTCCTATGTTAGGGTCGCGCAAGATGCGCAAATCCCACGCAAACACCGTGCAATGCACCAGTGACGTGAAAAGCTGTTTGCCCACGGTTAAGACCAGCTTTTCCTGGGCAGTAAATTGTACCGTGCTAAGGGTTGCGTTATATTGTGCTAAACACCTTAGTGCGGAGCTGGCCACTGAATATCTCATAACGCCTTTATTCATGTTCACTATGCCCCTTGCATATTGTTATGCTTTGCCCGGCACTACTGCTGTTTTCCAGTGCTAGATGGCCTTTTGAATATGGCAGACCTGCACTAATCCAGCGCTAATCCTGTGCAAACTATTTGCAAACTGCGCAAAGCTTTGAATATCTGGCCCTCTAAGTCTTCTGCTTCAAACAATACTACTAGAATATTTATTGGTTCTTGGGTGAGGGTAACACCAGCTACTTCAGCAAGAGAGGATAGTGGTTTTCCCAGTTGCCTCCCTATGCATTTCCTCATATTGAGGGAAGTACCTGATATTATGACATATGTCCATTACTCTAGTCACTGAATCTGTATCGCCTACTAGTATTGTGATGTCATCTGCATATGTCTGAGCTACTTGGGGAACCGTATATGCATCTATTTGGATGTGTGCAAGGTTCAGGGTAGAGTTAAGTGCTCTCAAAAGAGGGTCAATACTAAAAACATACAGTATGGAGCTGAGGGGGCAGCTCTGCCGCACTCATCTTTGTATATTAACCATTGGTCCTAATGAATCATTAACTTGTGGGGTTGCAGTTGCAGTTTTATATAAGGATGTGAGCCATTTTATAAAGGGATCCAGAATGCCATAAAATGCAAGGACTTCCCACATATACTGATGTTCTACCATGTCAAATGACTGCTTCAGATCTAAAGAAAGAAGAAATCCTTCTAATCCTCCATTGTTATCTCTTTCTATTAATTCTCTTAATAGAATTAAATGATCGCTCATTTTTCTTTCTGGAACAGAGCATGACTGCATTGGGGAAATAAGGTAAAGAGCCACATGCAATAATCTGGTATGTAGTATTTTAGATATAAGTTTAAAATCAGTGTTGAGGAGACTAATAGACCTCCAATTGGCTATATCATTTTTCTCCCCTTTCTTGTATAAAAATAATAATAACCCTCTTGCCATGTCTAGTGGGATGGCATCATGATTTAGCATGTATGTAAAAGCCGAGGCCAATTCTGTAGATGGTGAAGGACCCAGTGCTTTGTATAACTCAGGGGTCAATCCATCTACACCAGGAGCTTTATTAGTATGTAATGACTGAATAGCTACTTCGACTACAGTGGCTGAAATATCTTTGGTAAGTTAATCCAATGTAAAGGGGGGACAAACAGGGATGTGAGTTGTAATTAAGAAGTCCTTAATTGTATTTGTTAGAGAACCATTCCTGGAAAAGAGTGTTATAGTATGCTGTGACACAATTCTTAGTATATTACTTTTATCCGAAAATACGTGCCCATCAGAGTCCCTAAGAGAATCCATTTGTTTAGTTTTTATTCTATCTTTACAATGAAGAAAGGGGCAAATAACTTCTGCCCTTCCTTGTACACCAAAACTCTGTTTTTGTAGACATTCTTGTTGCCTTAAATGAAACGCCAGCATTTCTTGTTTTGACTTCTTAATTTGCATACTGAAATTATGTGTGGATGTCTGAGCTAAGGATTGTACTTTTTGAAGTTGTTGTCTCTGTTTAAGATAATGTACGTAAGCTGTATCCCTATTATGCTTACTCTCTTGTGGTAAAAACTAAGTTCCAATTTAACATCTTCCCACCAGAGGCAGGATTGTCATACATTTCTATGACTGATTTTTTTATGCCCTATGAAGTACTGAATGTTCTGGGCTATCCTCGCAGTAGACAGAAGTGAGGAGTTGAATTTCCATATGCCTGGGCCCTGTAAAAACACAGGTGAAGAGCCTAGGTGTAGTTTTAATAGTTTATGATCTGAAAATTCCACTTCTACAACCTGTTTGGATAAAATGTTTAGGGGTTCAGAGATAAAAAAGAAGTCTGTCCTTGTGACTAAATGTCATTTCTGAAATGTTGGGTAAGGAACCTGATGAACAGACATATAAGAATCTTTTAATTTTGAAGTGGATATTATGAATTTTAAAGTGGCCATGTCACTGCAAATTTTATTAGTTATGGTTTGTCTCCCCCTGTCCTGCTTACCCATTCCACAATTAAAATCTCCCCCTAATATTACAGCCTGAGATGATACCAGGTATGGTTGAATGGTTTTAAACAAAGTAATTATTTCTGCCTTGTTTTGTGGAGTGTAATTGTTAATGAACCTATAGTAAGTATTTGAGATTTTTGTGTCTAGAACCAAAGCACTGCCTGGTATTAAGTTCACTAGTTTTATTAAATGAACTTGGATATCTGATCTAAATAAAATCCCTACCCCTGAGCAGGTATCAGTACCAATAGACCAATAGGAAGGACCTACATGCCACATTTTTGTAGAGTGTCTGATTTCTGAAACAGTGTGTAGTCTGGTGTCTTACAAAAAGAGTACATTCAGATGACTAGCCAAAAAATAGGGTAAGGCTATTTGTTTCTTTCTGCTGCTTTCTATGCTATTAACATTGAGGTAGCCTATGGCCAGTGGTGTAGGCACAATCCTATTGAAAGTGTATTGCTCCTCTTACTAGAGGTAACTGAAGCTTTCAAGGGGGGTTTCTTCCTTGCTCTCCTGGACCTTCTTTGTTGCTCTTATGGCTTCTTTTTCTATTCCTCAGGTTCAGATTGGGGATCTACCTGTGAAGACCACATTGAGGAATCCTCTAAAACTGCATCAGATATTTCCGAGGTCATCTGAAAAGCCTTGTTTCTATTTTGCAGAGGCAATTCTGAGGTTCTAGATGTCTTAGGAGCAGGTTATTCTGCATCCTGGTTTCTTCTCATCATCCTTTTACTGACTTGGAGGGGCATAGCTACAGACGTAGCACCAGATGGTTGTACCCCTTCCATAGAAGGGTTACTGTCTTCCTCCAGCTGTCCTGCTGGGGGGTTCACTTTTTCTATCTTTGGGGCCAATAGACCTGCTTCTGAATCTTACTGGGGAGCATCCTAGGGGTCATGACCTGTCTGGGAGGGGTGAGGGAAAGATTCTCTTTGTGCAATGGCAATCAATAATCTCTGCTCGACACCATCGGAGGAATTTGCTTGTTTGTGAGCTTCCCATGTACAGCTTTGGTAAGTATGCCCAACAGAGTCACATAGCTTACATTTGGGTTCATTTAAGCAATTCCCACTGGTATGGCCTAACTCCTAACATAGTGTGCATTTTACCTGATCGCAGATACTACTGAGGTGGGTGGTGGAACAACATTTATAGCAGGCCTTTGGCTGGCCTGCATAAAAATGTACTCATTTGTCCCTGCCAAGAAAAAAACAATTCAGAAGTTGACTCAACCCTATATCAGTGGAATGCAGCATAACTTTAACTTTCTACCCCCCCCAACCCCCAGTCTATATGTGCTCTGAATCAAATATGGCTTCAGGAACCCCCAAAACCAAACATCTTTGTTTTAACCAGTAGGTTAAATCAGTTACACTCACCCCCTTTTTCCTGAACAATACAGTGAGATTCTTATACACAGGCTTTGTTAGGGGGTTGGCCTCAAATGGTGCCCATAAAGGGGTTAGTTTTAATACATGGTATTGGGCCCAGAACCTTCGTAAGCTTGTATTAAGCTTGAAACTAACATCAAACATGGTCTCACCTCAGACATGAATAAGTGCATATATTTCGTTTGCAAAAACTTTCACTGAATCTTTCAACATGGCTTTTGCAACATACACCCTGTCCAGTAATGTGTCCATACCACCTTTGTACAGGAGTCTAACAGCATTATGTCTTTTAGCTGGGTAAATGGGCTGATGAAATAAGGAGCCATATGGTCTTTGTGCAGTTCTATTGATTAACTGTAGTGGTGCATCTTGGGGCCCCTCTGGTGCAGCCGATGAAGTGGGTGGCCTAATATTATTGGGTTGCAGAGGATTTTGTTGTGCATTAGTTATTTGCAACACTGGATTCCCAGTTAGTCTCAATTCTGTTGGTAAATGTACCGGGGAGTTACAGACATTAGCCTGTTCTGCTCCTTCAGCTTGTGTGTTAACAGTATTGGCCAATACAACTTCGGTGGTAATTACCTCAGGTTGGTGCACTGGTGAAGTGATGATAGGAACTGGTCTGGATTACCACTCTCTGGTTTCTGTGTGAATCCATCTAGTGCTTTCAAGCACTCCATCTACATACCAGGTTTGTACTGCAGAGGTATCACTGGGGGGGCATCTTAGCTGGATCCACAGTCCGCATATGCCATTCCCAACACTCCCTCTGTACAATATTCTGCCCTTTGCTGCTTGGGGTAATCCTTTGATGCAGTAGAACTGTTGTCTGATAATGGGGATATGAGGATCAGTCCGCATGCTTCCCTCAACCACCTCGCTTTATGTTCCTGCAGGTAAGGCACTGTTTTGTTGCAGTTCATTCTGGGGTTGTATCATAGCAGCCTTATTCTGAGCATTTACTAGTGCTTTTTGTACTGCAGTTCATCGTTGAGCATAGAGCTCATCCTTGCTATGCAGCAGTTGTTCGATACTTGCAGCAGACATTGAATCAGAGCACAACTCATTTGTGACATCATTTCGGCTTACCACTCTCATTTGGTCTGAATCCTTAAAGGGTAATTGTTGCCCTAGAGGACTACACTGTAAACCAGGATTTTCTTTCTGTTTCTTCTCCTTATTTGGTGTGGTCTCAGATCGCTGTGAGGCAGGGGGGTGAAACCTGATCTCCAGCCTCTTCTGCATCAATCAGCTCCTCTGGCTCCTCCACAGTGGCCATCTTGGTCAAAGACCAGGATGTTAGAGATTTCTCTATCTGTGAGTAGGGGAATTACCACACTGCCCTTGCCAAATTTCCCCCAATTCACTAAAAATACCACCAACAACTTAATCTGGTTCAAGATCAGTTGGCATTCATCTGTATTCCCCTTCCCTGGGTCATGCCTAAAAATAGGCAGAACCTGTCTAGTGCACTTACCCCATCAACAAAAACTAACTAACTAACTAAATAAATAAATAAGTTTTACCAAGATAAAATCTGAAAATGATCAAACTGTAGTAGTACAGCATTTCTTGTTGCTCTGAGTTTACTGTAGATAGTGGTGCAGACCAAATATAAAACTCTCAGAAATAAATGTGCTTTTTTTAGAGACATCACAGGAGGAAGCTGAAAATATTCCTAACATACCTTTATTTGTTCTAACACTACCAACAGAGCTAGGATTTTATTCTCAGTGCCCTTTGACTTCTAATTGCCGTACACATTAAAATGATAAATGAGGCTGTCAAGTTGAGCATGCATGCTGTATTTAATCAAACATTACAATAACTGTTACAGAGCAAGATGTAGTGGAATAACACAACAAAACTTATTTTGCTGAAGCAGAAACATGCTATGAATAGTTATTAAATTTTAAAGTGAGAATTTTTTATGTTATTCTTTTTATTACATTGGTCTGTTTTAGTGTCAATGTAGAGAATAATTACTTAATTGGTTTGACTGTGAGTGCTTGCTGTACTATACCTCAAGGCACAGAAGCAGGTGGTAAAACTAAGCAGGACCCTGTCCGACTCCAGAAAGGTGCATGTTAGAGTCCCCCAGGGTTCTAGCCTGAGCTCTCTACTGTTCTTATTGTTTATAAATGACCTACTGACAAACTATAGATTAAGTGATGTGTTACTCTATGTGAATAACACAGTCCTTAAAAAAATGCCTCAAATACTACTTGGATCAATAATAACCAGGGAAGTGACTGAATGAAGTTACAGGAGTTACAGGCAAAAAATGTAATGTTAAACTAGAGCAAAACTAAGGCTATGCTATTTGGCTCTAAAGATAAGAATTAAGAGTCACTGGATATCAGAACAACTGATGTAAAGGGTCTGGAAGTGCCTTACAGCTTTAAATATCCTTTAAATATATAAGTACATATAGTATTTGGATATGAACCTGATCTTTGATATTCACCTCAATTATATTACCAAAACCATTAACAAAAATGTGGTCTGTATATATATATATATATATATATATATATATATATACACACATACACACACACACACACACACACACACATCTGGAATGTCTATTGCTAGAGGCTAGGCATCAATACTCACTCCACTGCATGGCCTTCAGGGTCTCCAGTTGTGATATACTGGCTAGCCTAACTGCTGTCTTAATCCCCAGTGTACAGAACATGGGTAAAGGCCAGAAATTAACCTTTTCTTCCCTATTTCAAGCATGAGAACTGACGTGGGCCAGCATTCCTTCAGGTATGCAACTCCAGTACTGTCAAACTCCCTCCTTCAATATTTAAAGGCAATCTAATTCCTGTGTTCCTATAAAACAGCCCTTAAAATATACATCTGTGACAAACACATACAACTGTATGTAAGTGTTTCACCTAAGACACAACATGATACTTGTAAATGCTATATCATTTTAGATGTCAGTTATGTAAATGAATTGTATGCATGAACTGTTCTACTATGGCATGGTTTCTGCTGGTATACAGTATACTGTTTGTAATCTGTGTTTTAGAAATATCTGTAAATAGTTCTTGCTGTTTCCTCTGGTTCATCCTTGAAAATGGGCTAGGTTTCCATTGGGCTTATCTGGTTACAAAGAAAAAACTACAAATAAATAAATATTGAAAGCTGTGTTTGTCCTCATACAGTCACTGCAATATCAGCATCTAATAATGCATATTAGCTGCTGTTAGTCTTTGTACAGTCACTACACTATCAGTTTAAAGCTCCTCGGTGTATATTGTCTGTCATGTTTGTCTGCATAAAGTCTCTGTACTTGGGAGGGCTTCATCAAATATAAGGAGACGGGATGCCTCTTTACACCAATGAGTACTTAACATAGGGCAAGTAAAAAGAGTAGTTACCACTGGACAGTGACATGTAGTAGTGATAATGTAATGGATATTATTTAGACACTGCTAAGTCCATTTGAGGTAGTGCTGGGACTTTATGCAGACCAGCATCTAACTTGTTATTGTTTAGAAAATGGGCTTGAAAAATCACTGGCTCTGACTGGCTAATAGCCCTGGCAAGGCAGGCATCTATCAGGCAATAGATGCCCGCTTAAAACAAGTGCCAATTTGGGGTGCTCCATTACGGAGATTATCCATAGGCACCCCAAATTTTCAAAGTTGGCATGCGCCATTTTCTCACTAAGTGGCAAATTGGTGGCTAAGCGCCCGCCCCCGTCAGTCCCAGTTCCTGTTAATAAGTGAAAACCAAAATAAGATAAAAAAAAATTCAAGCATTCCATAGAAGAAAGCTCATGTTAACATTTTGTCTGTATCTTCTTCAGACAGCTACTCTTCAATCACATACATTCCCTGATGCAGATTCCTCAAAACACAGCGAACCACTAAGCAAAGTACTGGCAAAGGAACTGTTTACAGTCCTGCCATATACAGTACACCTTTCACTGCAAGTCACAGTCTGTAAGACTGGAGATGTGTTAAACTATGGAAAAGAACAAAAAAAGCAAAACATTTAGACCATAGCCATGTACCCCAAATTTCTCCAACTACACTTCCTGCTTTTCATTGCAGGGTCGCACACATAACTGCCTCTTCTTATCCTGACAGCAAAATAAAAAAATAAACTTATAGGAAGGGCAGAGAACTGTTCTTTTAACATCAAAACAATGGCAAGAGAGTACTCGGGGAAAATTTTGTAGAAGCTGCATATCTTGTGTGTGTTGTAATGGGGTTAAGTTAAAAAGAATGGCTCTGTGTGGGGGGAATGGGAGATGGAACAACACAAAACTAGAAGGACTGCGATGCAAGATAAAGACTGACACTGCATTCTTAATCTATTTTTTCTTCATTTTTTTCTTAAATTCTTTCAATCACAAATACAAATGTAACAGCGCCCATTTTCTAAGCGCAATAATACTCTTCAGGGTGGGTGGCATTGGGCAATACCAGACCTTCTAGGGGCTATAAGGCCCTCCACCTGTGGCTTTGGGCCTCATTACACCCCTGGGTGGTCAGGTATTGTCCAGTAACACCCACTCTGTTGAGTATTATTGCTTGCATAATGACTTCTGCCTTTGTCTGTATACAATCACTCCACTCCCAATATCGATCTTATTAGTGTGTATTGGTTGCCATAGTTCTCTGTAAACACTGTCTGCACAAAGGAGGGCTTGGGATGTGGATAAAGAGAAATGGATGCCTCTTGACACCACAGATGCTTGGGATACTGAAGGAATATGATCACAAATTTTAATTATAAATCAGGATTTAATACTGGTAGTGGGGGCATTGTATACAGACTAAAATCGGACTCATCTGTGTATACCCATTTTTTTGGACTTACCGTATCCTACATTTCTACATGTGTACTGCTATTTGTTTCTTGACTTTTTTATAATTTTAGTACGTACAGTACTGATAAGAAACACTAAGTGATTTTGTTGTACTATAAAAATCAAGGAACTGCATTGCTTGTGGTTTAAAAAAAACAAGATGGTAATGTTAAGCATGCTGAAAATAGAAAATAGAGTTAGAATCTGTGCTTCAAAATGTCGATTCCAGCTATTTTCTAATTTCAGCGTGCAATTAATATTACTATTTTGTATTGTTGTACTATAGTGCTTCGAACTGTAGAATGTTTTAATGCTCTTCTTTTCCTTATGCTGTATTGTAATTACATATACAAAATAGTTTAAAAAGATTGAAAAAATCATCCATGTACTGATGCAACTACAGTCTTACATATTATAATTTATTCTGCTTACTGAATTACTAGACAAAAACAAGTTATGCCACGATTCAGTACTAAAACACAGCCATTCTGCTCTTCACAACAAAATGCAAAAGCAACCATTGCTGGCTACAGCTGGGGCTGGGGCTGGTTCAGCTTCCAGTCAGTGTATTTTAACTTCAGTCACTTATCAGGCAGTGTAGATATAAAAAGGGTGTGCACTCAGTGCTCCAAGAAAAGGTCAGGGCTATCATTTATTACAAATCACTATATATCCAAGCAGATTAACATAGTATTCGATAAAGTTATGAGATGCTCTTCCAATCTTCCTCCAAATCCTAGAAAATAATCAGTCAAATCTTCTGTATGGTTCATCTAATCATAGCAGGAGCAGAATTATAAGGCTGTATCTGTGGTTTGATGGACAGTAGCAATCAGACACACATCCATCTTGGGCAATTTAAATCAGATACTTCCTGCCACATTAATAAGCTGTATCTTTGATGCAGCCTGAGGCATTTCTGGTGCTCTCCCAACCCACCCCACATTTTTGCTGCTGGTTTTCCTCATTGCTTTCTGGCCTTTGTGCTTGTGCCTTCATTTTCTGTTACATTTTTCTGTTACACTTCGGTGGCTTTCTAGGTTAGCATTTTGTCTTTCTGCATTCCTGGATTTACCACTGTGCTACCTTCATTATTCTAGGTCAGCCAGTCATGCAAGACAAGGCAAAGTTTATTTCTAAGGCACTCAATTCTAGAGGCTCTGGGTGGTGTACATAAAACATACAAAAAGCAGAGTATTGGCAAATGTACATACTGTAAAATGAAAAATAAAACAGCAATGTCAGAATAAGTAATAAGACAGCAATATCAAAATCAGCAGATTTTACAGAATTTCTGGGATGGTAAGCTCTTAACTCCTGGGAAGGCCAGGGGGAAAAATTGATTTTTAGGCCACTCTTGAACCCCTTGACAGATGGAGCAACCCTGACATCAGCTGGTAATGAGTTCCATAGGACTGGACTGGTGACACTGAAGGCCCAGTCACCGGAGGTTCTTAATCTGGTCTGAGAAACTTCAAGGAGGCCCCTGGTCAAGGAACGGAGGAAGTGGACTGAGGTGGCAGGTGTCAGAAGATCAGCCAGGTAGCCAGGGCCAAGCCCGTGTAGGGCCTTATAGGTGAGTAAACACACCTTGAAGATAATGCTCCACCTGACTGGCAGCCAGTGCAGAACTTGCAGTTACATGGTTAGACCTGGGAAGGCCAGTCAGCAACCTGGTAGTTGCATTCTTTACCAACTGCTGCTGGCTAAGGGTACCTCCAGAGACCACAAAGTAGAGAGCATTACAGTAATAAAGTAATCAAGTCTGTATGTCACAAAGATACGCACCAGCTAGAGCAGATCCTCTGACCCAACTAGGGTTTTGATTCTGGCAATGTTCCTTAATTGGTAGAAACTACTTCAGTCGACACCTGAGCTTCAAGTGTCAGCCGGTCATCAAAGATCACATCAAAATCGTGCACCCTAGGGGAGGCCATCAACAACATGCATCCCAGGAAAAACTCAGTAGCCACATTGGAGGCATTCCCATCACACCCTTGTCCCAGCCCTTTCACTAGTACCTCCATCTTGTCCAGGTTAAGTCACAACCAGCTGGAGGACATCCAATCATTAATCTTGGCCAGGCAGATGTTAAGCACTTCCACAGCATCCCTCTTCAGATTTTTTGGATTAGTCCCCTTGGTAGTTCACTTCTCATTTTGTTTTATACGGCTTCTACCTCCCATCTCCTCTTGCATTTTCTTTGATCTCTACAGGAATATATGATTGCCACAGAAGGGCTTAGGTTCTGCTGGTGGGACCAAGCTCTTCTGGCTTCTAATTCCTCTAGAAATTGGCCAACTATCTGGAAGCACTTATATAAGTTTATTAAGTGGGACAGATCCCGTCTTATGCAATTCCAGATTTTCCATAACCTTTATTACACCCCAATTAAATTGCATAAGATGGGTCGCCTACCCGTTGATTCTTGCTCCAGATGTGGTAAAGAGCCAGGCACTTTACTCCACATCTGTGGTCCTGTGAGACAGTTACTTCCTTTTGGAACTCCATTAAATCTCATCTGGACCATCTCTGGGAGCTGTCAGAGGTCTTACTCCCTGAAATATGCATTTTGGATAATTATAATGACACCCTGAATTACAGCCAAAAACCCCATATGGCCTTGGTTTCAGCATGTGTGAAAAAAGTTATCCTCTAGCATTGGTTGGATTGGTGCACCTCTCAGTTCCTGGAATGGTACAGGAAGATCCTGTTTGCCTTGCAAGTGGAATTCCTTATAGCCAGTATTTCTTGCAGAATTTCTCCATTTAAGCGTATCTGGGAACCACTATATGTTATGCATGTTTCTTGATCTCCATGATCTTATCTCGACCAATGTGTACATATCGGGTTAGGTTTACTATGTTATGTTTTCTACGGTTTAATTTTTTCCTCCAGTGGTGGGGGGGGTGGATGTGGGGGGTGGGTTTTTTTTTGTTTGTTGTTTGACTTTACTTGTAAAATGATTAACTCCTGGATTTGTTTCAGTCCCTCCTACCTTCTACTGTATGTCCAGGTTTTGATCTATTTTAATAAAGTTTATTCAATTTAAAAAAAAAAAAAAAAACACTTCAACAGAGTCCGATGTTCCTGGTGTGAAGGACTGGTACAGTTGAGTATCATCTGCATAAGAGTGGAAACCCATACTGTGCCACCTAATGAGCTCTCCAAGGGGCAGCATATACACCACAAATAACTTCGGCAACAAGATTGATCCCTGAGGTACTCCACATGCCAAGAGCTTTGGGAAGAATGTGAAATTCTCCATCACCATGCATTGCTTCCTGGCAGAAAGAAGGGATGAAAACCAGCTTAGGTGGGTTTCTTCTCTGTAGACCTCCTGTCTCCTGCAGAGCCTCCTTGCAGTCCCATTGGGTGGCAGTGTCCAATGATCTGGGGATACTTCAACCATGCAAACCCATCGTTGGTGGCATCTCATAGTGTAATATTAAAGACTTCAACTGCCAAAGGGTGCATCCCTAAGCCCACATTGTTCCTTTAGCTATGATGATCATGTCTGCAGCACCTCTGAAAACTATTCTACCTGCAGCTGCCTAAGGTACACCTAGTCTCATTTCATATTTCCTTCTTTTTAGTTTTGAGTTAAGGTTAGGCCTCTTTTCTGTCAAGACTGGCGCTATCCCTTTAGCATCCACTACTCTACTCATTCCATTCTTTGAGGGTTGGCCTCCTTTGTGGGGGAAATATGCTTTAGCTACAGAAATCAACTTGCAGCATCTCCACAGCATTATCCCATTAGAGGACTAGAGCAAGAGTTATCCTCCTAAACATTCCCTGAATTAAATTCCAAATTAGCAAGCTTGCTTGTTAATAATTACTCATATCAGGAGGGATGGCACCCAAAGCCATGGATCTTCAGAGATTTCCTCTGCAGGTTGTTTTTCTCCCCTGAATGCCAAAGGCTATAATGTGGTTTATATGTTTAATTAGCCTTTACCTTACTAGTAAGATTTGTGCTGTGAGTTGGGCTGGATTGTGGCTCACTTTTTCCTTCCATAATCCTGCCATTCACCCTATCCTTCTGGAAGTCATGCCTCTGTCAGCTATCAGTCATCATTAGCTATCAGCTGTCTATGTCATTACTCAATCAGTCTGCATTTGCAGCTCCTGCTTTGCGGTTCTTTTTTGATCTTTTCTAAGGCACCTTTAATCTAAAGGAATTATGTTTCTGTGGCAACTCCAAGAGGAAAAAACTCTCAAGAAGGTTCCATTGCCTTCATGGTACCCAAAGAGTATGGTAGTCCCAGAGGGAAAAAGAGTGTGAATGGCCAATGCATCCAAGTATTGCAATCAGACAACTGAATCATACAGTTAGTCAACTGACTTTCAACATCGCTGCACAAGTATTACACCACAATTTAGTTGCATACACCCACTGAAATAAAAGATTATGCCTGCTGTTCTATGGGCAGGAGCAACCAGCTACCCACCCCCTTCCCCCCCCTTCCTGGACTATTTAAACCAGCTTCCTCCAGCCTCGTTCAGAAGTTCTGTTTTTTTTTTTGCTCCTGCCATTCTCCCCTCCTCCTTCAGTGGCACACTTCTCTCCTTGGTCTCCTTCCTAAGGTACCTTTAGCCTGAAGGAATTTTGTTCCTGTGTCACCTCTAGTGGTGGAACTTTTCTCAGCAGGGTTACTTTGCCTTCAGGGTACCACGGTACCTTGGCAGCGTGGTAGTCCCACAGGTGAGAGAGTGTGCAAATGGCCAAAGCATTCATGTATAACAGTTAAACAACTCAATTACAGTGCTCCCTCACTATGGACAACCTCACTATAATGAATCCCCTCCTTACAGCAAACAGGGGTTGCGGCACCCAGCACTCAAGATTGAAACTGACAGATCAGTTGCTGGACTGACATATGTCAGTTTCATCTGTCAGTTTCAATTTTGAGATGTCAATATCAAATACTTTAATTATGCCATTATTCTCAGCTGGTCCAAAGGATTAAAAAAGCCTGTAGTTGTCACCTGTACCATGATACAGGAAGTAATGAAAGTACAGAAAGAAATGGTTTAGGTACAGCATACAGACTAAACTGTTCATCTTAGATAGCCTTAAGCTGAACTGAACTGAACTGCTTTTAAAATGAAATGGAATTACAAAACTAAGTTTTTATATATTATTTTATTGAATATGCCTGGTTTAATAAAGCTTGATTCCAGCTATAATGTGTGGCTAAGTACTTGTGACTGAAACAAATATTTCCAGTATATCAACAGTGCCTCCCTTGATGTAATGAACACACTAATATAATGAATGGCAGTTCTAGCTCCCACAGTACTTATTACAGAGAGGGAGCATTGTATGCAGCTAGCCACCTGACTTGATTATTCACAATGTATGAATGAATGAATGACATTTTTATTTATAAAGTGCCTTTCTAAAACCAAGGTGCTGGGCATAAACCAAACATAATGAGCACTAACATTACTCCACACTTAGGTTGCATATGCCCATTGGACAGTCATTTAATTGACTTCTGGTTTTGCTACTCAGCTAATAATAATGCAGACACTGAAACTATGGTGGAAGTGTGGGGAGGAGAAGAAGTGAATACAGAAATTGCAGAACTTGCTTTATTGCAAAGGATACAAGCAATGATGCATATTTCCACATGTCTGAACCATTAACTGGGGCATTTAGTTTACTCACTGGTTTATATCTTCGCCTCTAGGTACTGTAGGATTCATTATACTAACATACTAACATGCCAGCAGAGAAGGCCTAATGGTCTATTGAGTCTGCTCGGGAGTCAGTACCCTGAACGGGTAACGTCTCTGTCTTCATCAAATTCCCCCCCCCCCGGACAGGCCTTCTCCCACTTTTCCCCCCCACCTAAACCTGTCCCAGCCCCTCTTGAACCCTTCCACCATAGATACCCCCACCAGCTCCTCAGGCAGTGCATTCCATGGTTCAACCACTCTACCAGTGAAGTACTGCATCCTCCTTTCCCCCCCAGAGTCTTCCCCTCTCCAGTCTCCAGCTGTGTCCTCTGGTGACTCCTCCCTCCTTCCTCTGAAGGAAAGCACTTAGGTTTACCTTATTTATTCCTTTCAGGTACCTGAACACCTTGATCATATCCCCCCATCCCTCCTTTCCTCCAACGAGAAAAAGTTGAGCTCCCCAAGTCGCTCTTCGTATATCTTATCCCCCTGCCCCCAGATCATCCTAGTTGCCCCCCTCTGGACCCGCTCCAGGAGCAAGATCCTTAGGTGCGGTCTCCAAAACTGCATGCAGTACTCGAGATGTGGTCTAACCAGGCTGTTGTACAGTGGCAGAATCACCTCCCTGCTTCTAGAGGTGATCCCTCTGGTGATGCAGCCCAGCATTCTATTTGCCCTGGCTGCAGCCCTCCTGCATTGTCCTGAATTATTCATTTTGACATCCACCAGAACCTTCAAGTCTTTTTCCCCAGGCAAGGCCTGTAGAATGTCCCCCCTAGAGTGTATACGTGTTCTGAGTTTCTACTCCCTAGGTGAAGCACCTTGCATTTACTGGAGCTAAATTTCAGTTTCCAGGTGCATGACCACCCCTCCAGGGTATCCAGGTCCCCCTGCAGGGGCATCCTGACCTCTTCCCCCTCCACTACCACCCCAAGCTTAGAGTCGTCGCAAAGAGGCTCATTTCGCTCTTGACACCCCCGATATCAGAGATAAAGGTGTTAAAAAGGAGTGGACCTAGGACTGATCCCTGTGGGACCCCACTCATGACCCCCCTGGAAGATAAGACCACTCCCCCACTACCACTCGCTGAGTACATCCAGACAACCAACTACCAATCCACCTGACCATTTGTGTCCCCACCCCCATCCCAACCAGCTTCTCCAGCAGGCCTGTGTGAGGAACTGAATCAAATGCCTTACTGAAGTCCAAGAAGAGGACATCCACCAGTCTACCCTGATTGAGTGCCACCATCACCCACTCGTAGAGCTCCACAAGGTTCGTCTTACATGATCTTCCCAGGACAAAGCCTTGCTGCACATCATCAAGGAGTCTCTGTTCCCTCAAGAATGCACCCAGCCTCTCCTTTAGGATGGAATCCATCAACTTCCTCATCACTGATGTCAGGCTGACTGGTCTGTAATTCCCCTTCTCCTTCCTTGGGCCCCCTTTGTGGATTAGCACTATATGCGCCTGCCTCCAGTCTCTGGGCACCCTTCCTGTCTGCAGAGAAGCATTAAAAAGGTCCACCAGGACATCTGCTAACTCCCATAGTACCCTGGAGTGGATACCTTCAGGACCCAGGGTTTTGTCCTTTTTTAGGGACTTGAGGGCTTCACACACCCTGCCTACAGAGATTTCCTCCTCTGTACCCCCCCATGGCAGACCCTGTTTGCCCCCTTCCACTCTGTGCTGCTCCCTTCTCTCTCTGAGTGACTGTAGGTGCCCTCTCAAGCCAGGCTTCTGTCCCTTCAACCCCCCATTTTTCCCTGCCCTGAAGCCGCTTGACATCCTCCCTATTGAAGACCAATGCAAAGTACTCATTGAGCACTTCCGCCTGTTCATCAGCCTCCTCCACCCACCCTCCCTCTATCCTCAACCTACTGAACTGCCCCTTCACTCTCCCTCTCTCCCCAGTATACCAAAAGAACCATCCCCCCCGATCCCCTGCACCGGTCTCTGCTCCTTTCTAGCCTTGGCCCCTCTAACCACTCTGGTAATCTTCCTGGCTGTCATAATATACTCATCCCTATCCAAGACCCCACGGGAGCTTTTGTACCTTCTGTATGCAGTCCTCTTCTCCCTCACTGCCTCCTGAACCTCCTTTGCCCACCAGCATGGCTTCCTACACCTACCCCCCTTACAACTCACTTTCGCACAATCCCTGGTAGCCTCCTGTATCCCTTTCTCAATAATTTCCTACCTACTTTCCACATTCATGCCTGGTTTTATTTCCTCCAAGTGACCCTCAAGCAGTTCCCCCATTTTCCTAAAGTCTGCCCCTCTAAAATCAACTAACACCATTCTTGAACAAGCTCTTTCCTCCCCCAGGTCCAATAGAAACCAGACTGTGTCATGGTCACTTCCAGATATGGGGTCCCCCACTTCAGTGCCCCTTACTGGGTCACTAATGAGCCAGAATCACATCCAAGATATGGTCCTCTCTCGTTGGGTCCATAACCTACTGAGTTAGAAAAGCATCCTTGAAAACATCTAGCATCCTCTGTTCCCTAACCAAAGTGGACGTCATAGTTCCCCACTCCATAGCCAGCATATTTAGGTCACCCAGTATCACCTCCCCCTCCACTTCCTGCACAGAGTGATCCCTGATATCAGCCAGCAGGCAGTCCTCCAGATTGTCAGCCTGCATGGGGGGGGCTTATAGAGCACCCCCATTTTGACCATCTTGCCCCCTGTGGTTTGCAGGGTGACCCACAGTGCCTACACATTACTCTCTGCCTCCTCCACTCTGATTATCCCTATGCTGTCCTTTATGAACAGTGCTAATCCTCACCCTTTGCCCAGCCCCCTGTCCTTTCTAAACACAATATACCACCTTAAATTTAGGTCCCAGTCATGTCCTGGGGTGGCTCATGTTTCAGTGACAGCAGCCACGTCCACATCTCCCTCCACCAGTATAGCCTGGAATTCAGGAATCTTATTCCTCAAACTCCTGACATTTGTCAGAACCACCCTCCAGCCCTTTTCCCTCCATTCCATCCTATTTTCTCCCTGAGAGGTTATGCACAAGCCATTCCCCATCCTCCCCAGAATGCCTTTTGCCTCTTCCTTTTAGGGTAGAAGATAAGCCCTTCCATTCCAGTTTTGCTGGAAGCAGCCTCACTGCCCTCCCCTCCCCCCTTCACAAGTTTAAACAGCATCTAGCCTGGATAAATTCTGTCAGTTTCTGCTTAAGTACCTCCCTCCCCAGCAGGTTTAGATGCAACCTATCCCAGGCATAGAGCCCTTGTCATCCCAAGTTCCCCCCATTCCCCCACAACTCCATTATGATATTCCTTTATGTAGGTCACTTAAACATTAACACATAAACAACTAGCCAATTCCTGGGAATTAATGCCCAGCTCGGAAGTGTTCACTGTGGGCAATTGACTCCAGCCTGGTGTTAGTCTGTGGTAAATAATAAGGGTGTCATTGTCATTAAAAGTTATTTTTTTAAGTGTTCATTTTAAACCTACAAACACACACTGGCATCCTGTTAGCTGTACAAAGCATCTGTAGGTGATTAAAGTCCTGTATGACAGACAATCAAGAACTGTATACAAATCATGCATAATTTATTAGACTTAGAATTCCTAATTTCATGTTCAAATTTCAGTAATTTCAGCTCTTGGTATAACACAAAGTTGAACTAAAAGAAAGACTGAGCACTGTAGCAGTAGCTCATGACAGCTACAGTAGATCTTGAGTTTACTTAAATACCAGATCATACAGTATAGGATAACTTTTGTCAAGATCACTCCCCAATGTACAAAACTGGAAAAGGCAGTTGGCAATAGGGTTACCACCTGTCCTGATTTTCGCAGGACAGTCCTGATTTGGGAAGCTGTGTCCTGCAAAAAAATATGCAAAACACTAAATATCCTGATTTTATAGTATATAAAATATTTTCTAACTTTCCACTAAATGTTGCAGAAAACTACAATACCTTAACTAAAACACGTTAAAATGATAAGAAATAATAGAAGCAACTAAGAAAGTACTACGCTTAGTCTTAATTCTGATTTTATAGAGAAAACAAGTCTGTTGCATCAGTTGAGGTTACGTACTGTCCTGTGAAAAATCATGTTTCAGAAAGAAATGTCCTACTTTGGGCTTCTTGAAAGGTGGTAATCCTAGTTAGCAAGTTAGTCAGTATCAAAACAGGTAGGACTTTGGTTTATAATGACCTTTAAATGATTGCTCATGTAGTACAAAACTTAGAGAACATTATCCAGATTTACCTAGTTTTAACCACAAAAGAATTCAATGAGGTACTCCATTCAATTGCTTTCTTTAGCATAGTTGGATCTGGCCATTGTTCAGATCATTGTTTAGCTGTTTGGTTTGCTACATATATTATGGCATCACCATGCTGAACTTGGAGAGGAGGAGAAGGAAGACACATGGCTTAGGCAAGATCATTTTAAAAATGGATTGAGTGGCTGACATAGAATGATTAATGATATTGATACCAGAATCAGCCTTCCACCAAGCTGCAAGACCCACAAAACAGCTCTCCCCAAGTGGTGGTCGTGAGGGCAAACTGGAATCAGCCCTCCCCCTAGCTGCAAGACCCCCAAAACATGTACACCATCCTGACCTAAGGAATGGCCACATTTTTTTTAAACAGAGCTGTTAGTTTTGGCGCCAAGATTTAAATCAGGACTGCTCAAACAGACTTCTCCAAAAATATCCATTGGCAAAGCAATGGAGATAGATTATATGCTACTGTCCTCCTTGCTAATATTATTGATATTTCTCCTGTTCTGAAATGTGCTTTCATTAATTAATTGCTGTATTTTGGATATTTTTGCTGGTAACAGAGGTTACCTTTAGTCCTCTCTGAATTTATTTCTGGTGCCAAGCTTAACTCTGGGCTGCCTCCAAAAACATCCATGAAGTATGCTTTAAATTTATTGTTGAATTGTGGATGTTACTGCTCTAGCCAAGTTTTACATTTAATTCTTGTGTTTTAATTTCCTCTGCTATGAAGCGCTATATTCAAGCTTGTTCATTGTCTTAAAATCCCTCTGCCATACAGCATGGAAATACAGAGTGATGTTTAAATATAAATTTCCAGCCTAAACTCCCAGATACATCTAAAAACTCAGGCTGCCTTACATTCCCTGCAGTAGTGTGCTAGTTTACAAAATCTGCCATAGCCCTTGATTTAGACACAGTAAAATAATTATTCAACTAGCCAGAGTATAGAAAAAAAAATCCAGCAGGACCAAAGATTTTACTGACAACACACAGGAGAGTAATTGTTCCTTAAACCTTAGGAGAGTGCAGTTACTTTAGTTCCCTGCTGCTCAGCACAGAAGAGGGTGATATATTTTATTCCAGGCACAGTTCTATACAAGCAGGCTGAGTATAATTAATTCAAGTTTAGACACTCAGTCCATTACTGCTTATTACATTCAAATCAGTGTTCTCTTGTTCTCTCTTCCTGCTCAGCCCCTCCTCCATCTTGCCTCTACATAACACTCCTTTTTTCTCTCTCCGCAGCTCTCCCCGAGTGGTGGTCATGATAGCAAACCGGAATTAGCCTTTCCCGAGCTGCAAGACCCTTGAAACAGGTACACCACCATGGCCTAAGGAATGCCACTATTTTCCAAACGGAGCTGTTGAAGCCCCGCCAATACTATGCGTCGGCTGCCCCATCACCCACCACCACCCTTGGTGAACATACCTTAATATAATATGAATTTGGTGAACGTACCTTAATATAATATGAATTACATGTTGCCCAGAACCAATCAGCTAATTTTTCCATCTGCAGCTTATCTTTACCCACCACTAGTGGCCGCTACAAGTACTAACCCCACATTCCAGCATACTGCCACTTTGTATAGCAGCTCTGTCTCTTCTTGTTCCAATGGCATGACTTCCCCCCTACCCTGAGCCACCCTGCTTTCAAGTAAATAACACCTTATATACCCTCCTGCCCTCCTCCGCTACTGCCTCAGGTGGTCTGCCACCTGTAGATCTTGCTTACAACCCAATGGTTGGGACCGCCATCCTTCCACCTGCCTTCCAAGTAGGGCTACTAGCCCTAAAATTCACTGCTCAGGGCACTGCACCTCCCACCTATCAACCACCTACTTTATACCTGAAGCTTCTGAGGACCATACCTAAAGCTAAGCTTCTGATCACATTATTGCTCCTACTAGCTGGGGATGTTGAGTCTAATCCTGGACCAAACCCCCCCCCCGGACAAAACCCTTCCTGCCCTGGCTGTAAGCAGTACTGAGGTGTTGCTGCAGTTATTTTCAGTCTGTTAAGTTTGTTTACCTGTTTTTTTGCATCATTTGTGTTATATTTTACTTTACTTTTCATGTTATTTTATCTGCGTGCTATTTTGTGTTACTTTATTATTTAATCACTTTTAATGCCGTTTTATCATTCCTGGCTAAATCTGGTGGATTCCACTATCCTGTCTGTAATCTGCTGAACTTTTTTCTTCAACTGTTGAGTGTTTGATCACAGAATGAGCTGAAACGTGGAAAAACTTTTTACCTGAGGCATTTTGGAGTCCAGCAGCAGATGGGACCGTGGTGAGTAAGAAGTGGAGTTTGAAGGTGGAGCAAAGGCTGTCGTAAGGAGGTGAAGGAGTCGGCAGCCGGTTCTGCTGTGGACTGAAGGAGTGAAGAGGTGAAATTGGAAGAGGTCCTGTCCGGTAGCAGCTGCTGGGTAAATTGCTGGAGAGGATTTTTTTCCTGGCACTGGCCCAAACCTAGTGGTGTGTTGTAGGTCTGCTGCTGTTGTGTGGCTGTCTCTACAATACTTCCGCTCACTTGCTCGGCAGCTGGTGGGCTGCCGTGATATTGAATGGGTCTGGGGAGAGGTCTGGGGCTGGGTGAGACTCTCTTAGCGCCTGGTTGTTGACCTAGCAATTCGAGTGCCTGTACTGTGACAGATGCCCAATTTGTTGGGTGAAGAACTTGCTGAAACAGAGCATTGGTCTCCTGGTTACTCTGTCTGTTACTCTGCCCTTTTCCCTCTCAGCTTGTGTACTGACGGTCAGTGTGGCGAGAGACTGTGTGCAATTTAGCCTGAAAATCTGGATTGTGGATGAAGACCTGCTCCCTAAAGACAAGTCTGTGCAGTCGAGAAGATCGATGACTTTTTCCAATTTGGTTACCTTGAACCTGAACCTGGGGGGTGCTACTGGTGGGATTTGGTGTGAGGACTGGACCCGCTGTTGTCAGAGGATGAGTAGCGGGTGGAGGAGCCTTGTGGGTCTTGGGGGGGACTGAAGAGCTTGTCCCTCACCCAGATCTGATTCACTTAGATCCCTGCTGGTGTTCCTCTCGGGGAATGGTTTGCAGTTTGGTATTAGAGAGGATCAGAAGGCTAAGAACTGGAATAAAGAAGAAGCGTTTGATGTGGAGGCCCATCGACCTCTAAATTCATGAAAAGCAATATCAGAAAGTGAGCTGGTGAGATCCCCACAACCCAGTAAGAACATTTCTTTTATTCTCCTGCCTGATGGACAGTTTCTTTTTCATAGATAGTTTAAAGGACTTATTTTTACTCCCTGCCTGGTGGACAATATGAATGTTTTCTCTCTTACAGACAGTTTAATGACATATTGGGAATATTGAAAGTGTTTTTCTTTCTTTTAAAAGATTATTTGATTCATATATTATATCCCGAATTGTACTGCTGAAGTGAGAGTTTGGTGGGGGGATATTTGTTTCTGGTGAGGTGAGAGCTCCCAGAAGTTATAAACTGTTTTGGAGAGAATTGTGGTAACTTTCCCCTCATAATCTTGCCATAACTTATAATCTGTTTTGTTTTTATTTATTCTGTGTTTGTTTGGTGTGTGGTGTATGATTGAGAGCTGAGTGGTTGGGTGCATGGTGTTGTGTTATTGGTCTGAATTTAGCGTGTGTATTTTTGTGTGAAGATGTGTTGGGGAGTTATTCGGATGGTCAAGCATTATTCCCCCTCCTGGCTGAAGGACCTCCACCCTTTTAACTGTCCCCCATTATCCCTGGAGGTATATAAATGCTATAGGGCTCTGGGGATTGTGAGCAGGAGGAAGGTGGAGGCTGGGCCTGGAGGGGGAATGGAAAAGAGCAGACAGATTGGGATAGTGGGGACGAGAAGATGCCCTGGGGCGAAATGTGTTCAGGAGAGGGGTTCTCCTTGCCTGATTCCCATACCCAAGGGCTCTGCCTGCGGCAGGCAAGTGGCTTGGTCTTCACCGGCAACCCATCCAACTCAGACAGTGTTATGTAATGCATGGTCCATTAAAAACAAGACTGCTATAATAGCTGATCTTGTCGGATCATCGGACCTGGCATGCATCACCAAGACCTGGCTGGATGATAATGCTGGCCATGTTTTGGCTTCAGCTGTACCAGTTGGGTACTTGGTGATACACCATCCGAGATTGGATCATAGGGCCGGGGGGGGTGGCAATCTGTTTTAGAACAGAACTGAACCTGATGGAGGTACCAGTAGGAATTACAAATTCCTTTGAGTATATCTTGGGTGAGGGTGTGGGGTACAGGATTCTTCTCATTTACCATCCACCAGGTAATGGGAATGTTTTCCTGCGGGAAGTCGCAGACTTCATTATTGATATGACATTGAGATCCTCCAGATGGCTGATCCGTCAGATGGTCTGACCATCACACCATTTGGTTCAGTTTCTTGGCCCCCCCGGTAGGTCGGCCCCTATGGAAATGGTCCGGTACCGTCCTTTGAGGGGTGTTACCCCGGAAGACCTGATGACAGTGCTGGATCTATCGAGTTTGCTGAGTGAATGCATGGATCCTGGGGACCTGGTTCTTGCCTATAACAAGGCAATAGTAGGGGCCCTGGATTCCATTGCTCCTGTATTTGTTCGACCCCTCACCCTTCACCCCAAGTCTCCTTGGTTTGATGAGACTTTGATGGAGTTGAGGAGAGTGGGAAGAAGGCTTGAGAGATGTTGGCGGAGATCGGGTCTGGAATGTGACAGGCTTAGTTTGATGGACCACTATCGTGTTTATCAATCAGCAATTACCTGTAAGAAGGCAGAATTCCTGTCCAGGGAAATTGCTGCTGCACAGAATCGACCAGCCCAGCTCTTTCAGACCATGGACAGACTGTGCAATCCACTCTTTCTTCAGCCTGAGAGAGCATTCTCACAGGAATGGTGTGAGTAGCTTGCTCAATTCTTTGCGGATAAGGTTGGTGCAATCAGGTCCAATCTCCTTCTAACTCTCTCAAACAGGAGTTGTGGTGGTCAGCAGGAGATGTTGGACACCCATTTTGTGTGGTCTGACTTTGACCGGCCCACAATCAATGACATAGTGATGATCATCCAATCACTGCGACTGATCAACTGTAGTTTGGACCCGGGCCCCACCCGCCTCTTAGTAGGATGTGTGGATAAAATCAGCCCAATCCTTGCTGAGATAGTCTGGTTGTCGTTGGAGAAGGGGATCTTTCCTGACCCCTTGAAGGAAGCCGTGATCAGGCCCCTTCTTAAAAAACCTTCCTTAGATCCAGAATGTCTGGCTAACTACAGGCCTGTCTCTAACCTGCCTTTTGTGGGTAAGGTTATTGAGAAGGCGGTTGCGTTGCAGCTGGACGATCATTTGACCAGCCACAATGTCTATGATTCTCTCCAGTCTGGATTCAGGAAGAGACATGTACCTAGACAGCCCTTGTTAGAGTACTAAATTACCTCCTAATAGTGAGAGATTGAAAGACTCGTTCCATCTTGGTCTTTCTTGATCTCTCTGAGGCATTTGATACCGTTGACCATGGAATGCTTTTGGGGCACTTGCGGTTTATTTGTTGACTATCTGGTTCAGTCCTCAGTTGGTTTCAATCATTCCTCGAGGGTAGGACTCAGAAGGTGGTGTCTGGGATTTTTTCCTCAGCATCACTCCCCCATCCTCTGGGGTGCCACAGGGCTCTATTCTAGCACCCATGTTATTTGCAGTATATATGCTTCCATTAGGAGTGATCATTACGCGGTACAGCTTGAGTTTTCACTGCTATGCAGATGATACTCAGCTGTACATGTCCTTCGTGCCCGACCAGGATGATGCTGTCTCAGTCTTTAATAACTGTCTCACCGAGATTCAGGACTGGATGACTGTGAGCTGGTTGCAGTTAAACCCCGTAAAAACTGAGGTGTTGGTTGTGGACCAAGGCCATCGAGGGGTGGGTTTGCTGATTGGGTCACCTTCAGTTCTTTGGCTTGGGGGGACCCAGTTGGCAACCTCAGACCAGGTGCAGAACTTAGTTGTTATATTTGATGACTGTCTGGCCCTTAAACATCAGGTGTCAGCCGCTGTCAAAACTTCCTTTTACCGTCTGAGGAATATAGCCCAAGTGAAGCATCTGGTTCCTGCTGATGACCTTCCAATGCTGGTCCACGCCTTTGTTACCTTCTGCTTGGACTACTGCAACGCCCTGTACCTAGGGCTACCAGGGGTAGATATCCGCCGCTTGCAGCTAGTGCAGAATGCGGTGGCCAGGCTTTTGACTGGTACGTCAAGGACCAGTCATATAACGCCTGTCCTCTGTGGACTGCGCTGGCTGCCAATTCAATGGCAGATTATCTTCAAGGTTGGTCTTCTGACCTATAAGGCCCTACATGATCAGAGTCCTAGTTACCTGCAAGATCATCCTCGTCCCTACTGTCCTTCCCGTTGGCTCCGATCCACCGACGAGGGATTGCTAGAGATTCCCAGGGTTTGTTTAAAGACATCTGGGGCAAGATCATTTAGTGTTATGGCCCCAACCCTGTGGAATTCTCCATCTCATCGGGTGAGAGATTGCCTGACTGTCTAAAGTTTTAAGTCAGCCTTAAAGACATATTTGTTTAATCTGGCATGTCCAGATTTTTAAAATATATTTATTGATTGATTTTAGGAATTTGTTTTAATTTTTTGTATTGATCTGTTGTAAAAGCACCTTGATTTTGGAAAGGCACTTCTTAAAAATAAAGTATTCATCCATTCATTCATTCAGCTCCCTCGGGGTTTAAGATTAGCCCACCTGAACATCTGCAGCCTCCTACATAAAGTTACCCTTCGGCAACCACTGATCCTGTCCCTAAGACCAGGAATCCTGATTATCTCAGAGACCTGGCTAAAGCCTCACAACCTGGATGGTGAAATCACTATTCCTGGCTACACTGTCATCCGTCATGACCATCCTGGGAACAAAAGAGGTGGAGGCATAACCATGTACATCTCATCCTTGCTCTAGTTTTCCCCAATCATGTTATCTTTACCCATGCAGTCCATCAGCACCTTGTTAATAAAACTCTCCCTGCCCCACTCAATCCCCATATTAATAGCAGGATCCTGTTGCCCCCCCGACTCCCCCTCGTCCTCTATCATGGACCACCTAGATACCTGAAAAGCTCACGTGGCAGAGGGAGAGCTCCATATCCTTAGGGATTTCAATTTGAACTGGCTCTCTAGTACTAGTGCCAAATTTCAAAACCAGGTAGCCATACTAAACCTGTATCAACAGATCACTGAGCCCAAATGCATGAACCCCAAATCCCTGAACCACTCGCTCCTGGACTGATTCCTTACCTTCCACTCACACCAGATACTTGTCGCTGGTCTCTTACCGGACTCCCTAAGTGATCATCACATGATCTACTCAGTAAGGAAAATATTTCAGCCTAAAGCTCCTCCCCCAAAACCCTCCTGACCAGTTCCTAAAAATCCCATGACCTCGCTTCACTCCTAAATGGCCTATCAAATACCAACTGGTCTTTCATCCCCCAGGCCACCTCTATTGACTCCACCCTTGAGTATTTCAAGTCCAAGTTCATTGCTGTCTGGGACAACCACACCCCACTAAGAAAGACCTGGGTGAGGGGAGCTCACCTGCCCTAGATCTCTGATGAAATCCTGTCCCACCTCAGAGCCAGGGACCAGGCTTGGAAGTCCCACAAAGTTTCAGGCACCACCGCGGACCACTTAAAGTACCTCACACTACAAAATGCTTGTACACATTTAACCCAACAGACTAAGGCCAATTACTTCAAGGCTTCCTTCCACTCCAACCTATCCCACCCTGCTAAATTTTTGAAGGTGATGAAAACACTGTTCTCCCATCCATCCCAGCCCCCAACCCTGTTCTAAATGCAGGTGGCTCCACTGTCTCAGAAACCCTCACAGTGGCCTCTGAATTTAACTCCTTCTACACAAATTGTACCTCAGTTCTTTTGTCCACTCTCCCACCTGCCCTGCAACTCCCACTACCATGACTACCCCTGCCCAAGCCCCTCCCCGACACCTCCTTCTCCTTCTGCAAGATTACCCCATCTGAGGTATTCACTGCATTGCTCACCCTAAATCCTACAAAGGGTAAATGCCCCTTGGAACTGGACTACAAAATGCTCTACCTGTCAGCCTGTGCCATCGCCACCCCCCGGCCTCACTCTTCAATCTCTCCTTCTCTTGCACTTCTATCTCATCTGACTGGAAGCACACCACAGTCATCCCCCTTCCCAAAGGCATCAACCCCTCCTCTCCTGGCAACTACTGCCCTATCTCTCTCTCTCCTCCCCATACTAGCCAAATTCCAGGAATGCCTAGTCCTCTCTCAACTCTCCTCCTATCTCGATTCCTCCTCTTTCTTCTCCCCTTAACAGTCTGGATTTAGGAAGAACCACTCCACTGCCAGGTCCCTCCTAAGGCTCACTGACTCTATCCTTGCATGTATGGACGAGGGTCACATTATTTCAGCCATTTTTATTGACTTTGTAAAGGTGTTCAACACTGTCTCACACTCTCTCTTCCTGTCCAAGCTAGCTCTTGTTGGTCTCTTCAGTGAGGCCACCAGCTGGTTCCACTCCAATCTGTCAGAATTGGCAACATCGCCTCTGCCTCCCTCCCTGTCACCACAGGTGTACCACAAGGCTTGGTCCTTGGCCCACTGTTGTTCTCCATCTTCCTAAATGACCTGCCCTCAGCCTGCCCGCACACATCCATTCACATGTATGTGGACAACATGGTGCTGTACACATCTGGCCCATCTTCCATTGATGTGACGACCATACTCCAGCAGGACTTCAACAATGTTCAGCACTGGTTTTGCTCAAATCAGCTCTTTCTCAATGCCAAAAAAATGCCTCTATGACCTTCAGCACTAGGCAGAGACTTTCACAACTTCCCTCCATCCCCTCCTTCCACACCCTGGATGAGACTACCCTGGAGGCTTGCGCTACCTTTAGATATCTCAGGGTCTGGCTTGACCAACACCTTGACTTTTCTGCTCATATCAATGCCATCCACAAAAAGCTGCATCATCAACTTAGTGCCTTATACTGCAACCATGGCTGCATTCTGCTGCCGCCTCACCATGCCATTGTACAGAAAATGATTCTCCCTATTTTTGACTACAGAGATGTAGTCTACAGTGCCGCTCCCAAGTCCACCCTAGCCAGACTGGATCCCCTCTTCCACTCCTTCTGTTGCTTTGCCCTTAACTGTCCCCCCTCCACCCATCATTGTGCCCTCTATTGGTCCCTTGATATCCCATCACTTCAGAACTGGAGACAATCACACTGTGCTAGGATCACAGCTAAGTACTGGGTCAAATTCCTCCCTCCCTACCTTGCCACAATCCTCACTACCCCAGCCCTTCATGTGTACTCACTTAGGAGCTGCGACTCTTGCTCCTTGGCCATTCCTCACGTGTCCACCACCACAGGCCAGGCAGCCTTTAAATATCACTTGCCAAAACTGTGGAACTCCCTACCCGAGTACATTCAGCATGCCTACTCCACTCAACATCTTAATACCCTCCTCAAAGCACATTTCTCCTCCACCTGTTCATGCTTTTAACCAATGACCATCATTAGGGCCTGACTTCTCCTGTATGTGACTAGAACAAAGTGATGGTAATTCTACTTTATTTTCTTTCTTGATTTGTGATATTGCCTCTTGAATTGAATTGTCTGTCCAGTTGTTATTGTACCCTGTACACTATGTGTGTTTGTCTCTTGATTGTAATATTGCCTCATGTAACAAATTGTCTTGCCACTGTTATTGTACACTGTACACAATATGTATTTTCCCATGCCCCTACCCCCATGATGCATCTGGACTTGAGCAATAGCCTGCTCAGCATGCCTTCCTGGTAAAACTTTTAAATAAATAATTACCACCACTTGACAGTGAGAGTAACTCCCATGTGCAAAGTTTGAATCAAATACCTCTTGAGTTGTACAGTATGTGCCTGATATTCAGAATTGCACCTGGAAATGGCACAAGTGGTTGTGCAGCACAACTGAGTTGCACTGGAGCAACAGAGGGATATATTCAAAAGAGATGTGCCATGGCACATCTCTTCTGAATTTAGCAAATAATGTGTGCGGCACAAAACACAGTGTATCCCCCAGATAGGTCTGAATAACAGGAAGGGTAAATGCACCAGTGCATCAGAGATACACCATGCGCAAATTCCTGATATTCAGACACAAATATGCAAATGAGGCCATAATGCATGCAAGGAGCAAAGGGGGCAATTTGCATGACATTATGGCCACATTTGCATGAGTTGTGTAGGGCTTGCCAGTGAAATGCACCTGGTGCCCTGCACAGCATGTGGCACTGTCAGTGGAAGTCCTGTGGTTACCCCTTCCCCAACCGTAATTCTGATCACCGTGAATATGTAGATGTCCTATACCTGGTGGACCAGTGGTTCCCCCTTCCCTGACCATAAGCTTGATTGCCTGTAATGTTCAAAAAAATATTTTCCTGTTAGTTCAGTGGTACTCCCCTCCCCTTCAGTAACCCTGATTGCAGTAGAAATGTCAATGTCCATTCCCTGGTAATTCAGTGGCACCCCTCACCCACACAGAGACCCAGCCCACCCAGCCTCCCGGTCAGTGACGTGCAGCAACTCCACCTGCATACCTCCACAGCTGTTCAAGTTGACTGACAGCTTAGAGTATTCATTGTATCTCATTGGTCCACACTGTGACCATGGTTTGTAGTGATATTGTAATAGTTATTACAACTTTGTGAATGAAGTCATTCATTCACAGAGTTGTAATGACTATTACAGTTTGCACTGGTTTGTAGCAGATACTGTAAGCTGTCAGCTCAGCAGGTAGGCAAAGAGGTATGTGGTGGGTTTGCTGCCTGCCGTTGATCGGGGGAGCTGGGTGGCTGGGGCTCCTGTGTGGGTAGAGGGGTGGAGGGTGCCACTGGATCACCAGGGAATGAACATTGACATTTCTACAGCAATCAGGATTACAGGTGGGGAAGGAGTACCACTGAACTACCAGCAAAATCTTTTTTTGAACATTACAGGTGATCAGAGGTACAGGCAGGGAGTGGGGAACCACTGGACCACCAGGGATGGGAAATCTACATATTTATGGTGATTAGGGTTATGGGGGGGACCACTAGACTACCAGGGCATTTGATGGGAGAGTGTGCACGGTGTTGGGGGGGTTGCCACCCATGACTAGCAGCTGCTGTGTTGTGCCCTGCATTAAAGTGGCCCGTCTGTGGGTGGCTACCAGTTGAGCCATTTTTTTCAGTCTCAACTTTGTGCCTAGGTATGTGGTACATCTCTGGGGTGTGCTGACAGATGCACCGCACATCCCAGGCTGAATATCAGGATGTGCTGCATATGCATGGGCACACCTCTTGGAGATGTGCTGCATACATTTTCTTTGTATCTTGGCACATCACAGTTCCCCTTTTGAATATTATCCCTGGGCACATTTCTGTGGTTGCACTGGTGTAACTCTGTTGTGCCAGGCACAACCCCTTTGAATATCTAGTCCTATTTGTCTATATTTTTATCCAACTAAAACCACATGCGTATCAGGTATTCATGCTGTTTGCACTTCATTTAATGTTTTCAGTGCTTAGGTTACTTATACAAACTGAATGGGTCAAAGTAAATTGGTTAGGAGTTGACTCAATGAATCAAGGGCAAGTGTTCTGTATCAGGTAGGCAAACAGACTTGTAATGTTTTCAGCCCCCTGTCACAACACCACATGCTTTCTTGCTGCTTTTTCTGTCACAAGCCAAAATCTATTTATACCTTTACCCAATCAAATCTGTAAATACTCAATCATGTTTTTTGAAGGTCTGTCATGGCAAATCATTATTAATCATCAAATGTTACCACATGATCATAAATGGAGACTGTGATCTAAGATCATCATCTAAGTCATGATTTAATGAACCAACATGAACTTTCAAATCACCAGCTGATGATTATTGATTATTTTTATAATCTTGAATCAATGATAGTTTTTGATGACCTGTGGATGATCAAGTGATGATCATTGATGATTATATTGGTTCTGTATTATAATATTGTATGTCGTATGAGTAAAACATGGAGTTTTATGCATTACTATTATGAAAATATGACTGTCAAACATCAGCAAAGGCAAATTCATTATAATGTAAATCATGTGAAGTCAAGTTTTAATCCCTTTAGGAACCGTACATGCAATGTTAGGTATAGCATACACATTTGCATAACTAATTTATAGTATATGGTTAGGACTTATTGTAGATAGAAATCAGTGGCTTTTCAAATCTTGTTGTAGGACACTTTAAAGGTCAGAAAAGTTGTACTATCGTTCTAATGTCACATCGATAGTGCAACAACTTTTCAGCCTTGTCCTACCTCCTGATTGGCTGACTCAAATTGCAGCATCATAGAAAAAAAGAAAAAAATTGGTGCCACGATTAAGCGATTGCAAAGCGGCAGAGCAGCGCATCCTACTCCTCCTGACACAAATAGCTTCAGTTGGCTTTGTGTCATGGAACAATTTTTTTTTCATAGTTTAATTTCTAAAAATGAAAACTGCTGCTCTGAGAGAGAGAGAGAGAGAGAGAGCAAGTGGGAGTGATGAGAAGCCCCAGCCAGCGGGAACACAATGAACCTGAAGCGAGTGGCAGTGGTGATGTAGAGCAGGAACAGGAACACCAAATTAAAATACATGAGATAACCAACAGTTTTCAAAAAAACAATAAGCCCATACCATATACTATATAAAACAGTGGATGTTCACACATCAACAACTAAGGCTGTGTTTCCCTCTTGGGATGTTGATGACATCAGTTAGACCTCTCAAGGTTTCTATGATGTCATCAACATCCCTCGAGGGAAATACAGCCTTGTTGTGGATGGCCACCCATTCACTATTCTATATATGTATTTCAAGAACAGTTTATGGACCAATGTTTGCCTTGACAGTATTAGTTTGCAAACTGTAAGGGAAGGTTTTGAACGCAAACCAAATACATGTAGGAACTCACCACAGCCATAAAAGGAATCACTGAATGGAGGTATATAAACCAATCTGAACCATTAAAGCACTAGTAAGAAGTAAGGTGTCAGAGCAAGTACAACTAAAAGGAATGCATTTATACAGAAGCTGTGTCATACCTAATAATTCCAATAAAGATATCTAAATGGAAGACAAAATAATTTCCAAAAGTATAGAAAAAAGACAAATTGATTTTTTAAAAATGTATTACAGTAATCTTGACTATGAGATATGAGATAATCATTAATCACAAGCACCATTTCCATAACATTGTGGTTTTTGATTGGTGGCCACATAATGTTCATGTTTAATTATTGTTAATTATGATCACAGTGATGGTTTTTGAAGTTTGAACAGGATCTCTGAACATAATTGATAATGATCATTAATGATACATTGGGGCTGGCAGTATTGCTTAGAGGTTAGAGTAATGAATTGTGAATGACTTTGGTACATCACGCAGGCCTGGGTTTGATTCCCATAATATCATCTTGTATACCGTGTGACTCTAAGCAAGTCACTAAACCTCCCCAGTATTCTTGTGTTACCCCTGAAAATGGGCACTTATGCCTAGTGAACCTTACCTGATTACTAAAAGAATTAAAATGTGAAAAATTAATTATCTTTTCAGCTGGTTATTCACCCCCTTTTTTGTCCCTAGCATTGATTTATATTGTCTATTTATCTCATTTCCCTCCTCTTGCCTGATCTCCTCTTTCCTACTACATCAAGTTTTCTGAGTTCCATTCCTTCCTAATTGTCCATGCTAAAACTTTTGCTGAAAGGATTGCACTCTGCTTCCTTCCCCTCCCTTCAAGTCCTTGCTCGGAGAACATTCTACCCGACTCTTGCTCCTGTTTTTAGCACTCCCTTTCTTTTTGTTTCTCATTCTTGTGTCCTCCTTACCAGCTCTCCATAAAAGTTATATTGCTGGACTGTCAGCTTGTTGTTTCTGCAGGTTGTGCTTACCTCAGCCTTACTGAACAATGTGCAGTATGTATTTATTATACTTAGTACATCCAGCAGATTTGAGTCTGAGCCCCACAACCTCCAGTTGTATATTGTGAGACCCTGAACAAGTAATCTCCCTCTACTCCAGTGTTTCTGCTGTAAATTGGCATTGCTCCCAGTGGGCAGTACCCAGTAATTAAAGAACAAAAATAAAATAAAATTAAAAAAACATGCATTTCTTGTACTGTCAGATTGGACTATTCAAGCAACAGCCTGTAACAAGGCATGTAGTAATGCTTAATTAATGCATGCCCGGGGTGATAAAGAATGAGGCATTTTTTCCCAAGTGCCTTTACACTCCTTTGAAGTGCAACAATTTAGAATTACAGTAGAAGCCACTTAATCAGGATGTGGATAATCAAGACATCTGCTTTACTGGGGTGTCGCACTGGGAACCGATTAAGTGGCCATTTATTCCTATGGCATCCACAGCCTTTTAATAAGTATGGGGGTGCTAGATAATAGGGATGATTCAGTCCACTCACTGCTATCAGCCCCCTGCTTCCTGGCTATTGTGACTGTCCTGAGTCCCACCTGCTGCTGCCATTAATGGGGTGCTGATGAACTGATAAGCCATTGAGCAAGTGTGAATGTGCTATAAATATTACTGTCAGTCTCTACCACACAAGTCTCCTATTTACTTGTGGGTCCTGAGCCCCCCATTCTCCACAATCCTTCCATTTCACATGGCTGAAATTGAACTCTTCTGTCCTTATCTGACTGTTGAAATGCAGAAAGGAATTTATGGTCATGGTTATTTTATGAAAGCCGAAGCTCTCCAACTCACTTTATGAGGTTTACATCAGCTTCCAATTTTCTCCCTCTTCTGAGATGTGGTGCTAGCAGCACAGATGTTAACTCCCTCACCACCTAAATGCAGCTTGGCTTGCTTTGCTCCATTTCTGTACAAAAATTAAACAGCAGATAAAGCAAACCCATTTCTCACTTGGTCACCATATAAGTGTTTATTTATTTATTTAGCTTTTGTTGACCGGGTAAGTACACTAGACAAGTATTATGCCTATTTTCAGGAACGACCCTGGAGAATACAACATGGGGAATACAGTCAAGGTACAAAGAGGATGATAGTACATTATGTCACAATAAACAAACATATGGGAAAGAAACACATCATTTGAGAATAAGAGGAAACATATAGGAGTGGAGCACTATCCAAGGAATGGATTGGTCATAATATAACTTATAACTTTATAGTTGGCACTCCCTAGACTAGCAGGTTCACTGACAGATTATTTACAGGTTTGATACAGAACAGTAGTGGAATACGCATGGTGAAATAATGACGCTGACTGCATACTAACTGCACAGAGAAGGGGAGCAAACTGTGAGCATAAATTATATACTGTACTGAGAAAAAGACTGTGTAAATTGATAGTTCTTCATTGATGTAAGGTGTCAGCGTGGCTCAGTTGGTAGCACATCCACCTCTGGCCAGAAGGTTGTGGGTTCTCGTCCCACACCGGGATTGGACTTACACCTAAAAATCACTGGCATCTGAGTGGAGTATTGGGGGGTGCTGTACTGCTGGGGTGTGCCGTCCTTTGGATGAGATGTTAAACCGAGGTCCCTTCTGCCCGTCCTGGTGTTGTCCTGGTGGGTGTCTAGGTGGAAGTAAAAGAACCCAGGGAACTCCTTGCAAAGAGTAGGGAACATTCCTGGTGTCCTGGCCAACATTCCCCTTCCCATAAACCAGTTCATGCAATTATCCAGGCTGTGTGTGGGTGATGATGTGCAATATGGCTGCCACCACACATTCAGTCACTTCACTGCCAGTCTAGCATTGCTTGTAAAGTGCTTTGGATGTATGAAAAGCGCTATATAAATGCTGATTCTTCTTCTTCTTTACCAAGCTATGGACAAATGAAGTAGTTGATGGGATCAGCTTGCTGTGTGACAATTAGCTTTATTATGGACTTCTGATAAACGTGATAGCCATTTAATTGGGACGAATAGCCCACCACTGGGTTGTCCTGATTCAGTGGCTTCTTCTGTATTGCACATCCTAGAGTGGGTTATTGTGCTTACAAATTACTCCCTGTTGTTTAGGAAATAGGGGTTTTGGCCATAAAATGGAGATCTGAAATGTGACCATGCATTTAATGCAAAGCCAAAGCACAGTCATGGGATCTGTATTGGGCAAACACGTTTTTTTTTTCAGTTAATCTTTTTATTGATCATTTTTCTTTTTTGTTACAAATGAAGCAACAGTCATATACAGAGCAAGAACATTACAGTGTTGAGTACAGTAATGTTACAAATTTCCTAAATGCATAACAACTTTATGTTGATGAACAAGTCACCAGAATTCAACAGGGTGCATATCCTAACTAAGAAGCACAGGGTTAAAAAACAGTGGTACAAATTGTTTTTTTACTTGGTTGAATACAATGTTATATTGGTAATTGCATCAGTCATGAGTGGTTATACTAACAGGATTGCACTTGGAAATATAGTTAATATTTATACAGAGCAAGATACGTAGGAAGCATATCTAGTGCTGGAGGGAATAACAGTGATAATTTTATAATCCAGAAAGATATTCTAAGGTCTATTTGGGGCAGTCATGGGGGCTTTAGTAGGTCTTTACTCTGACCAGGGTGTTGAGCTCTGCATCTAAGGTGAACATCGGATTCAAAAGGGGCCCACCTTATGCAATAAATATGGCTGGAGCCAGCAGCAAAGTGAGACAGCTTGGATAAAGTTACCAGTTTTTCCATAGCCATCACCCATTCCTGAAAAGTGGGAATCTCAGGATAGCACCATCTCCTGAGGAGAGCCCTCTTTACCTCCATCAGTGCTTGCAATTGCCACAGTCTGGACTGTCGTGGTATCGCAGGTGCTCCTGATGACAACCCTAAAAGCCAAAATGCAGGGGTGATGGGGATTTGTCTGTTAAGTATTTTGGAGCAGCATAAAATAACCCCATCCCATATCAGACAAATTGGAGGACATTGCCATAAAATATGGAAAAGGTCAACCCCTTGTGCACCACATCTCCAGTATACATCAAATGAAAGCAGGCCCATAGTTTTCAGTTGAGAGGGGGTGCTGTGCCACAAGTGTTGCACTTTATTTTGTATCAGGATGCTGCAGTGGTCCAGACAAGCTCTTTTAGCAAATGATCAGCATGAAGTCCATCCCCCTGTGATATGGGCATGCCAAGAAACTTGTCACTTGGTTCTGGCCTTAATAGTGGGGTCAGGTGCTACATCACACAGTGATTTGTATATAATTCCTGCTAACCTTTTCTTCTGTTGGAATCATCTTTCCAGGGGCAAATGAGGGAAATGGGTACCAGCTTTTTGGGAGCATATACAGCATCCGCAGGGTTTAAGGAGCTTGCCCAGACAAACATGTCTTAATTGTAGGTATCTCCAAAAGTCCTGCTGTGGCAGGTGATATTTCTCTTTTAGGGAGGTGAAAGAGTTAATGTATTGGCCATTTTCCATCAGGATGTCTATAAACCTTAATAATTTTCTGTCCCTCCAGCCTGGCCAGTTTATGGGCTTTTGTTCTATGAGCCATCTTGGGCTGTTCCACAGATAAGACAGATTGCCTGGGTTAAGACGTGATTTAGACAACTGCCCAACCTTTTGCCAGGTGGAAAGGGCATCCTGTATCACCTTCCAGTGTCTACATTTGGGTTGTAGTGCAGTCTGTAAGTAAGGAGAGATATCCATCCCACCCAGTAAACCCTGTTCAATGTCACACCATATTGGTCTGTTATGCCCTAATTCTTGAAATCATCTGCATGTTTTGGTGACAGAAAAGGCCAAGGTATACAGATGGAAGTTAGGGAGCCCCGACTCCTGTTCGTTCCAGGGTGCTCTTAGTTTGGCCCTGCTATAGCAAGGGATTGCAGTGCCTCACAGAAAGTTACCTATCCCGGAGACTACCTTTTGAAGCTATTTTTTATGGATTGCTAGCAGCTGATGGGCCATCAAATATAAGATTTGCAGGGCAAACATGAGCTTTATAACCTCTATTTTCCCTGGCATGGATAGATTTAAGTGCCTCCATCTTTGCACTTCAGATTGAGGCTGAATTTGCAGGGAAGGAGATTCTTATCCATAAGGGCATTAAGGTTTGGGGAGAGCAGGACTCCCAGATACTTTATGTGACCTTTTGCCCAGGCTAACCGTGTGTTAGCCACCATGCCAGGGGACGCAAGGGAATTCAGTGGTAGTACTTCCATCTTTCCAGTGTTAATGTGGAGTACAGAGATGTTAGCAAAGGATTTTAGAAGGTCCATTATGTGAGGGATGCTATTTTGGAGGTCTTGTGTTAGAAATAGACAATCATCAGCATATAATAATGCATGAGTTGTAGTGCCTCTCACAGCCAGACCCCTCACCCCCTGGTGAGTTCTGATTGCACAGGCCAGGGTCTCAATCACTAAGATAAAAAGTATGGGTGAAAGAGGGCAGCTCTGCCTTTTTTCCCTGTGGAGGGTAAAAGGGTCAGATAGGGATTGATTGGTTAGAACCCTAGCAGTGGGGGTATTATATAGTGCCCTCACCCAGCATCTAAAGTAGGGGCTAAAGTTGAGATGCTGCAGGGTAGCATGCAAGAACTCTCACACCCCTGAGCTGAATGCTTTTTTAACATCTACCGAGATGGCTGCAGTGGGAGTGGGGACCATTGATGCACCCTCCATCAGCGTGAGTAGTGTTTATAGATGGTTTGCACTAACCCTCCCTTTCACAAAGCCCACTTGCATGGGGTGGATCAAGCCTGGGAGTACACCTTCCAGTCTGGCATCCAGCACGTTGGCCAATATTTTAGTGTCAGCATTGATCAAAGAGATGGGCTCATAGCTAGCAGGAAGGGAAGGGTCTTTCCCTTCCTTTGGAAACACGGTAATGATGGCCTCTCTCAAGGTGTCTGGCAGTTTCTCTTTTTGCAGGGCTTCCTGCAGCAAGTCTAAGAGAGGGAGGGAGATCAATATTTGGATTAATTTATACTGGTCGGCTGTGAACACATCAGCACCAGAGGCTTTGTGAGGGGCCATAGACGTCATGGCTTTTCTGACCTCTTCCCCAGACAGAGGTTTGTCTAACATCTCTCTCTGCACTGTGGAGAGTGTGGCCAGGTTCAAGGGTGCAATAAAGTCCCTGTATTTTTTAGGGTCTCATTTGATGTGTGAGGAGTATAAGGATTTATAAAATTCTGCCATGTACTGATTTATTCCTTTCTCAGAGGTGTGGCTGTCCCCTTTTGAATTTTTCAGCTGAGTTATATGCCTCTCCGCCTGGCGCTTTTTCAGGCAGAAGGCCAGGAGTTTCCCTGATTTCTCCCCCCGATGCCCAATATTTATGATGCAGTCTTTGGCTCTGCAATTCTTCCTTCCTGGTTGCCAAATTATTAAGCCTCATTCTGAGGTGCACAATATGATATATTAGGGAATACAAAGTTAAAGAGCCAGGATTAAGTTTGTATATGGCCTCATTTTCAGTTAGCTGGCTTTCTAGCTCTGCCTCCTCTTTTTCCCTCTGTTTTCAGTGAAAAGCAGCATAGCTAATTATTTTACTCCTTAGGTTTGCCTTGAAGGCTTCTCAGATGCTGGAAGATGATGTGGGCCCTGGGATGTTGATCAAAAAGTAATTGTTTGTTTCTGTGAGCACCCAGGTTTTGAAGTCAGCATCTTGCAGCAGGAGGGCGTACAATCTCCATGCCAGGGATCTCTTATTTTGTGGCCCAACCATAAATGCTATGGTTAGGGGTGGATGATCGGATAAATAGAGGAGGGCAATATTGGATGCTACTACATTCTGTGAGATTCGGGGGGAAGTGAACCAATAGTCAAGTCTGCTCACCATTTGATGGGCTGGTGAAAAATATGTGCAATCCCTATCCGTTGGATGTTGGAGCATCCAGATGTCATGTAAGCTATGGAGGGAGGTCAGATCCTTAAGGGCCCACAAGGATTTGGTGTGGGTTCTAGACTAGAATTCGAGCAGTCCATAGAATGATCCCAGGTCAGATTTAGGTCTCTCCCCACCATTACAATTATTGACTTGTCTTTTGCAAAGTCTGTAAGGGCCTGTGAGATGCCATGAAAAAATTCAGGGACATCTTCATTCAGGGCATAAACGTTCACCAACACCACTTGTCCCATTGGGGTAGATACTTTGGCCATTACCCAATGCCCCTCCTTGTCTCTCTTACTGTCTAAAAGTTTCCAGTGTAATTTTTTGTGACTAAGGATGGAGATCCCACATCTGGAGGTCCCCGAGACACTTTAAATCTCTCATCCCACCCATTCCCTAACCAGCTTGAGTGCTTCTTTGTTAGAGAGTTTGGTTTCTTGTAAGAAAGCAATTTGTGTGTTGATTCTTTTAAGCCTGGATAGGATCTTTTTTCTTTTGATGGGAGAATTTAAGCCTTTCACATTCCAGGAGGTGGCTGTGATTGTATCTTTGCTATCCATAAGGAGAGATTAATTGACGGGGTGGCAAAGCTTTGACCAAGAAACCAAACACCATTGAGCAAGAACCTTTGTTACCTATCACATAGACCAGCAAATATACCCTATAAAACCCATTGTAGAATATGAACACCCATACATAGAAGCTGCTGATGTGCTGTCGGGCACTCAAAGAGGGGTTTACCCAGAAAAGCAAGATCCTTATAGAGAAATGGGTAAACCCCATGTTCCACTTCAAGATCATAGTTGCAACTCCAGTGCCCTTTGATGTGAGTAAGCCCAATACTGGTGTCATATCTGAAGGTGCTGTCCAGTATTGTTCAGTGCATCCAGCACTTGGACACCAAGGACATAGAGAGCCCTCCGGGGCAAACAAATATAATAACAGTACAGTAAGCAAGTACTTTATGAACAATGTGAACAATGTAAACATTAAAGAAACTAGAATAACTTTTTCAAGTGAGGCCTCTGGCCCCTACCATGATGAGTAACCCAACCTGGGAGATCCATGAGCTGAGGGGGAGGACTGCTGATAGGGGAAGTAGGGGTGTCCTGGTCCCTCTTCATTCAGAGTGTCCACCCTGTCTCTGATCTGTTAACCTAGGGTATAATCATCTTATGCATTTGCCTCTGCTGCCATATGCCAGGGAATGGAAGGAAGATGGGGGGAGGTAGTAGGGGAAGGAGTTGAGAGTCCTTATGCAAGGGTGACATCCCCTGAGTCAAGTAGCTACCTCTTGCAGAGCCGATGTATGCCCCAGGAGCCAGCTGTTGGGGCAACTGCTACAAATTTAGCAGCTAGTGTAACAAGAACCACTCGGGAGGGTGCTTTATTGGAGAGAGGGTGACGAGGGGAAAGGAGGGCAGGTATTTGTTTCATACCTTGAATAAGCAGTGGGGTCACTTTCCATTTTGGCTATTTCCATGTCTCATAAGCATTCATTCTGCCAGTGCCAAGAATGTTCCTGGTGTGTGAAATGATTAAGAGGGTGACTGACATGCTATATGATATTTTCCACTGAGCAGAGGATAGGGAGAGAGTGCAGCCTGCCAAAAGGAATGGCTGTATGAAAAGGATGAGCCATCTGCCAAACAAGGAGCCCTTAAAAAGTTTTCTCCATTTCTGATTGAGGACAGTGCCCCATATCTATTGGTGCAGTATCGCCTTGAGAGGACTAGGCAGCAGCCGCTTTTCAGCTGAAATATACTATCATGAAACTTTCTATCTAAACTAATGATAACATCCCAGCCAGGCTCTAATGTACAAACATAGGCCAAACACTGCTGTAAAAAACAAGAAAAACAATCTTAGGGAATAAAAGCATGTTACAGAGTTCAGCAGATGTTGCCAAGAGATCAAAATGGGTGCCCTTTTAAACAGTATGACATTGTCATGCCACGTGGCACTCCCTCGATAAGCTTAGAAAGTGGTAAAATGAAAAGAGCCAAATTAAAGTTCCTGGAATGGTCGTGGAACCATATTCCAATGTTATCACTGCCAGTTGAGTGTTAATCCATTAAAAGAATAGATTTGCAGCCTACTCAGAGCTGCGTGGTAAGCCCAGTCATTTAATTTCTTCCCAGTCAGTTGTAAGGGGAGTTTGGAAGAGATGGGCAGATTCTAGACCCACCAATTGTTCCTGCAGTCCAATACAGTCTGCCCAGTCTCTGGTGACAGGTCCCTCAGTGCAGTGAATCTGTTTCCTAAGTTAACTGGTGTATCTCCTTGTGGGACACTGCTGGCATCAGACAGATTCTGTAAATGTTGCTGACTACAGGATCTATTTCTCTGGGGTATGCCTTAGTGGACTGATTCGGTTTGGCATGCTTTTTGGGCTGGCTCCATTGAACCTTTTGCAATGACTCCTCTTGCTGCCTCCCATTGCAGTCTGCATGGCTTTCAGGTGCCTGATCTCCAGCATTTGTTTCCATAGGCTACGGCTGATAAGCTTTGGTAGGGGTGTGAGGGTGGCCAGCGGCCTGTCTGTCTGCCCCTATGTCAGTTAAAAACAGTTCCACTTCTGAGGGGTGGTTAAACATAAGCTGTTCACCTTGATATGTTACCCTAAGCATACTGTAGCTGGGTATTGGCGGAATGCTGTGATATTAAGATGGTATTGTTTTTTCTTTACCTCAGCATAGGCCCTCCATTGCTTGGACAAATCATACGAGAAGTTCTGGTACATCTGTAATTTGTACCCCTGCCACTTGATATCATTAACTTCTCTGGCCAGTCACAAATACAGCTATTTAGTGGGATATCTCAAGAATTTGCACAGACTAGGTTGAGGTCTTTCATTGGGAGGTAGTCTGGAGGCAAGGCTCTAATGTGCCTTCTTGATCTCTGGAGGGGCTGCAATGTTAAGGCAAAGCATACCAGGCAGGATTGATTGGAGAAAATGGATCATGTCTTTCCCTTCCATCCACTCCGGAGTGCCTACTATATAAACATTGTTCCTGCGGGAATGATTCTCAGTATCATCCACCTTGTTGAGCAAGTACTGTTTTTGTGCTTGTTGTTCTTGTAGTGCAGTTTGGTGCTGGTCCAGCCATGACTCTTGGTGCTGTGCATTTTGCCACATGATCAACCACCTTTTGTAAGTCTTCATTTTTTTTGTTAGTGGTTGATTTTAATTCAGAGGTGTCTAGGAGAACTTTGTGCAGCATCGTCGCGAGCTTGGTAAATTCAGCTGCAGTGTCCAGAAGTGGCGTGGGGATGCCATGATGGAATCGTACTCCCTTAGCACCATGTGTGGTGGAGCTTTTCAGGTGGGTACAGTCTTACTGTATGTGCAATGCAGTGCCCGGCCTTGTCGTTGGTGCCTCGTGGCGAGTTGACTGATGATACATGAGTAACATCTCTAAAATGCAATCGACGATTGATGAGCCGAAAGTCTCAGACGACAGTCCAGATGTTCCAGTTTATAGTTCAGTACATTTACCAGTTATTTGGGTTAGTGAAACAGATGTAGGGATCAAAGTTGGTGCCAAGGAGGTCCTCTGTGCTAAATTACTGTGCTGCCATGTTGGATGCCAGGCCACGCCCCTGGGAAATCACATTTATTGATGTTTTAGTTATATTTTATAAGATTTATTGTTCAACAATTCCTATGTTTATCTATTATTTTCTGATATTTTCGGTATTATGTAAAGTAGTTTATATCTTGCTTCCACCAGCATTCCTTTCGGCATGTTCATGACAGCAAAATGAACAGAATGTGAGGGTGCATTATAAGGGACTTTGACAGCAGAAGGGAGAAGGTGATTCTGCCATTGCACAGGTCACTGGAAAGACCACAGCTTCAGTGCTCCACCCAGTTCTAGCCCTTTGAGAACTGAATATGTGTGAACATATATAGATTCTGGACGTATATATACGTCCACAGTCTTCTAAGGGTTATTAAGTCCACACCTGAGAAGGGACAGGGACAGGCCGGAAGTGGTGCAGCAAGAAACCACTAAGATGATCCAGGAGTAGTAGGGTAAGACATATGAGGAACAAGTCAAGGACCTCAATATGTGCTTGCTGGAAGAAAGAATGGGGGGGGGACATGACAGAAACATATAAGCTTCTAAGATGGATAAGTATAGTGGCTATTGGGGAACTATTCAATATGAAAGATAAAACTATAGCTGTGGAACATGACTGGAAGTTGGAGGGAGGGTTAGGAAACAATCAGCAAGTTCTTCTTTACAGAGAGAGTGGTAGAGCAGTGGAATAGGCTGCCCAAGGAGGTGGTGGAAAGACTTCCAGGGATGTCAGCAATTGAATGGCAGCCTAAAACAGGACTTCTGTTTCAGAGCTGTGGACCCTTGCAATCCACTCGGACTAAATAGACAAACAGAGACAAAAAAGATCCTTGTGTAACCCCTTTGTTACCCGGGGTTACTAGAATCCCAGTAAGACCTAGTGGTAGGCAGGGAAGGCAGCTTGTGAAACTCCAGTCAAATGGGTTTCACACTGTCTCACTCTGGCCTCAGTCACAGCGGAGACTAGAGGGATGACATCATAATAGAATTGTCACAGCTGCATGAGCCACATTTGGAATCTTCAGCTCAGAGAGTTCTTAGAACCTTGGGAATTCAAAAGTCAGTCTTCAGTTTGTCCTTAAGCAAACAAGAAGGACAACAGTAGTTGTCTGTTTACCCCCCTCCCTCTGGGGGTGAGGAAAAGTTCTTTGTGGGTTCCAGGGGCAATCCCCTTCTCCCGCCTTGAGAAGAAAGCTGCCTGTTTTAATTTAAGTTCAGTCTGTTCATGTATAACAGCAAAGGTTACATTTCTTCACCTGTGGGGCACCTGCAACGAATGGGTGAGTGTTTGGTCCCATTGGAAGGGGCAAACAACTTCTTTTCTTCAGTTGGATTTCAAGTATTGGGGACTGCTCACATTTAATGGCTTTACAGACTTGCACTTGCCAGCAGGATATTACACAATCGCTACTTGCAAAGCGACTACACAGCTGCACACACATTTTATATGGCATTACTGAAAATCACTGATTTGAGCAGTTTTAAATCGTTTACTCACTGTTATGGTAGCAGATTGCTGCAATGGAAGAAAACGGCCTGCAGCCAGATATTTGAAGGCCTCAGATTTCAAATGGGTGGGCAGTCTCCGCAATCGTAGTATTAATCACACAATCCACTGATCCCACGACCGATAAGCGGGTTGAGCCCAATTTTGAACTAGAAAAGTCACTTTTCACTGTTTACAGCACTTTGAACACTTCGCGAATGCTCCTCCACTGCCAGTACACGCACTACTCTCTGTCTCCCTCTCGAATGCTGAAGCAGACTCTGAAGAGCTGGCTGAGGGGCGGGACTAATGGCAAACTGACCAACCACACGACGTCATGCAAATGAGCCTCTTCTTCCTCACGAGGGCTCCTCTCCTCACGGCGATCATCGAGCAGGCAAATTTAAACTGAAAAGATGCACTTTTTTTTTCCACTGACTCCACGGCGGGAGCCCATTTCAACCATGTAACATTGCCATTAACTCTGCAGTCTCTAGCATTGCACAGAAAGCATTTCCAACATCCAGGGCATAATTTCTCTGTTGCTACCCCTAGTTTTCCACACTTTCCTTCACAGAACTTTATTTTAAAACTAACAAACGCTGTAAACTATGTTGATGCAGGACAAGGACACACACTTTGGCTTTACAGCTCCTTGCGTAAACAGTTGGCATTTTAAACAGCAGCACAAGATTCACAGCACACAGCACACACTAGGGAAATTGCTTCAACTTTTTTGGGCTACTGACTGCCAGATAGCCAAAACGCTAGTCTACTTGCCCAAACACCTTCCTTCCCAAACAAATCCAAAGCGGTGCCTCCATTTTGTAAGGCAATGTCCATTTTTGTAACATGGATATACATATGTCTCTCACGGGTTCGGGAAGGATGAGGTTACCTGGCACAAGAGACCTAGGTTTGACTACTCTGCACAGGGCACCCAAGTAAATCCAAACTACAGGAAGCAATAACTGTAATGTCCAGAACCAGAATTGGGATTTTTCAGTGTGGTTTTATTTATTAACTCACTGAACATAAACAAAGCTCTGTATGGTCCCCCAAAGGCTACGAACTGTAATGCAGATTAGAGGTTAAACACAGTGGTCCATTTGAGGAATGAACACAATATAACAGTTGTCTGGCTTTGGACCCACCAGGCACTCAGCCCAGACTTTGCATGCGCATTGATACATAGCCCGACTGGCCCGGCCCCCTGCCGGCCACTCGACTGACGGTCCACTTGACTAATGAACCCATACTCTACTTGGAAAGACATCCCATCAAACAAGGAGATCTCAAACTGTGGCTCTCACACCACTCTGAAGTCTCATGCATTCCTAGAGAGATTTTATTTTCGCATTTCCAAATCGAAACTCCCATCAAACAGGGAGACTCCCATCCAACAAGGAGTAATGTTCCCATCCTGTGGCTCTGACACCACAAAGAGTCTGGGCGACCCCAGAGAGATTTTCAAGTTGCGACTCCATGTCTGGGTACCTACCCCATCACTGCCAAGCGCATGGGGCAAGTAGCAAAAAACACAGAAGAAATCTGTAGAGGTGGACCTGTTACTAAAGATGGGGTTTCCACTCCAGCTCCCACAGCCCATACCCAGCCATTTCTCTGGACACACAGAACTTTAGACTTTAAAATGTAGGTTGGCGGTGGATGACCTGAAGCACCCCCTCTACAATGAACTTTAACTCCATTAACACTTTAAACAGATGACTGCTCTATTTGTTTGTTCTAGTTGACATAGTCCTCCCAAATAGCAGTCCCCAATATTTGAAATCCAACTGAAGAAAAGAAGTTGTTTGCCCCTTCCAATGGGGTCAAACACTCACCCATTCATCACAGGTGACCCACAGGCAAAGAAATGTAACCTTTGCTGTTATACATGAACAGATTGAACTTAAATTAAAACAGGCAGCTTTCTTCCCAAGGTGGGAGAAGGGAATTGCCCCTGGAACCCACAAAGAACTTTTCCTCACCCCCCCAGAGGGAGGGGGGTAAACAGACAACTACTGTTGTCCTTCTTGTTTGCTTAAGGACAAACTGAAGACTGACTTTTGAATTCCCATGGTTCTAAGAACTCTCTGAGCTGAAGATTCCAAATGTGGCTCATGCAGCTGTGACAATTCTATTATGATGTCATCCCTCTAGTCTCAGCTGTGACTGAGGACAGAGTGAGACAGTGTGAAACCCATTTAACTGGAGTTTCACAAGCTGCCTTCCCTGCCTACCACTAGGTCTTACTGGGATTCTGTAACCCTGGGTAACAAAGGGGTTACACTCGCTTCTGACCAGAAAATGACTGTCCCCAGTCATTATGCACCGGCCTTAGGCCATCCCACCCCATGTGCTACTCATGGAGGGTGGTGATCAGGCCCCCTCCTACCATGTGCGAGCACAGGTAGGCAACACTAAGGGCCTAGAGGCCTATAGCTGACATTTCAGCCTGTACTCTATCCACTTAATATGGACACCTAGTGGCTCTGGTAGAATCGTCCAGAGCATAGCCCTGATAGATCAGCACTGCAGTCCCTAATAAAACCATTTGAAACTTGAAACTGAATTGACTGCTCCATTTGTTCGTTCTAGTGTATATAGTCCTCCCAAACAGCAGTCCCCAATAACATTTCCTGACTGAAAAACAGTTGTTTACCCCTTAAACTGGAGCCAAACATTCACCAAATCGTTGCAGGGCCCCACAGGCGAAGTCCTTTAACCTTTGCTGTATTGTAGAACAGCCAACACAAAATCAGGCAGCTTCTTTCCTTGGTGGGTGAAGGGGATTGCCCCTGGAACCCACAGAGACCTTTTTCCACCTTCCGGAGGGAGGGGGCACTGAGACCGAGGGACGGTCTCCACCACTTTATAAATGGTGAAACACAGAAAACCTCCTTCTGTGTGGAGGCAAACTCAAACTACAGACTGATGCTTCCTTCTTGCTCAAGGACAAACTAAACTGAAACTCCTTTGAATTCCAAAGTTCTAAGAACTCTGAGCTGAAGGTTCCAAATGTGGCTCATGCAGCTGTAACAATTCTATATAATGATGTCATCTTCCAGTCTCAGTTGTGACTGAGGACAGAGTGAGACAGTGTGAACCCATTTAACTGGAGTTTCACAAGCGCCTTCCTGCCTACCACTAGGTCTTACTGTGATTCTAGTAACCCGGTAACAAAGGGGTTACACTCGCCTTGACCAGGAAAATGACTGTCCCCAGTCATTATGCACCCGGCCTCAGGCCATCCCACCCTATGTGCTACCTGCAGAGGGGGGTGAGCAGGCCCCCTCCTACCGTGTGCGAGCACAGGTAGGCAACACTAAGGGCCTAGAGGCCTATAGCTGACATTTCAGCCTCTACTCTATCCACTTACTATGGACATCTAGTGGCTCTGGTAGAATCGTCCAGAGCATAGCCCTGATAGATCAGCACTGCAGTCCCTATGGCCACTGAGGAACACAGCCTGTCTATCCCCCTTAACCCTCTAGGGAAAACCTATCTGTCTCTTACATAACATCCCAAACAAAAACAAAAACCTGGGGACCTCCCCGACCTTGGGCAGCCTGCAACTACAACATTAGGAACACAAACAGTACTTTAATTTCTACACAAGCACTGAAACGAGGAACTCCGATGAGCCCCCCCTCCTCTTCTTGTCTTCTCTTCTGCCTTCCAGGAACACCTGTAAGAAAAGACAAAAACAAAACACACCCTAATCTGCATTTACGATCTATCTAAACAACAATGACCACAACAGCAACAACAACCCTTACCATACAGGAAAAACAGAACACTAAACAATCCCAAAAAGAAAAAGAATATTTTTTTTTTTAGAAAAGTAGAAAAACAGTATATACATTAAGTACAGAAATGACATTGATAACAATACACTTCTTTGGGGGGATGGAATGCCCTAAATGTCCCACTAGTGACTACAAGGCCCGAAGGCCAGTCCATTAAAGAGTCTCTCCTGGGCCGGAGCCCCGTGAACATAGTCTTTTAAGGCCATAATCCTGAAGGGGAGAGTCTTTGCAGACAGTTCACACACTGTTTGAAGTCTGTAGTGTAAGGTATGTATTGTAATGTCATAAAGATAGGATAAAAAGAATTTTGATGACTCACCAGCCTCTTGAAGTATTCAAACGTCACCAACCTGGTCCCTGCCGAAGACTCTCCCTGGCAGCATTTCTTCTGATACAGCTGGGCGGACATCTTTCGGGAACCCACAGGAGTGCACATCTGGAAACAGCTGGGCTGATGTCATAACTGGAGAAGGAACCTTAGAACAGGAACAAAAAGAGAGAAACAGCTGGTCCGGCATCATCCAATTACCAGGCGATGAACAGGAAAACAGCTGGGCTGGTGTCCTCTCTGGATCTGAAGTCATCTGGTGGTACCAGTAGTTGGTTATTGATTGCAGACAGTTTACTGTAGACTGAAGAATGTGGAGCCCCGAATTTTTGTTTATTCATTTTGGCAGTTCAATAAAGGTACCTCACAGTTCAGATGTGGCAGTATTGACTACCATTGCTCAGCTCTCCATTTTGTAGGCTCGGGCTTAATCTCTGGGAGGTCCTTGCATTGAGGCCAATAGTAGAGGGGTTCAGGGGCTTGAATTATTACTCCATCTGGCCGCACATAATTCACACAGTGGGAGACTTCACGTCCCTCTCCGTCCACTATTCTCACTCTATCCATAAACAGTGTCCTGTCTCTCTTCCACTCTGTATACTTTTCGTGGAACAGTCTATTCTTTACATGCTGGTTAGCCCCAGGATGCACATGTTTCATTGCTTCATCCCAGATCCAGGATTTCCTGCAGTTCTCAATCTCCTCCCAGACTCTCCGAGGAAAGGTAGGAAAGGTCATACCAAAGATCTCATTGGCCTTTTTACGAACCAGTCTCTCCTCTTTACTTGCTTTGGTCAATCTGAGACCACTGGCCTGGCTTGGGGGTGGCCAGTCCTGGTTCTGCCAGCTTCGCATCCTCAGTGAAATTAAAAACGGATCCCTGACTTCTTTTTCTTCTGCTGGTGAAGCCAGGGCAGTGGCATCACCACCTTTTTGAACACATTCCTCCAAGGCAAGATCTTGAGGCTGTGTACCCATTCCCATCTCACAAGGCCACTTAGGTTCCTCCTCATATTCCTCTTCACTGAGGATCTGAGCCCAGGAGTGAGCAGTAGTTCTCACCCCCGAGACTATCCATTCATCACTAGGAGTGGAGGTCGACACCTCCCATTCAACGGCCTCCCGCATCTCATCTTCACCTTCGAGACTTGGGCTAGGCCCCCCCACCCAGGGGTCTATTGATGCTTTATCTGAACTTGCCTTCTGAGATCCAGCATCCAAAACTTCAACTTCAGATTCAGTCTCTAATTCTGCACTCTCTAACTTTGAGCCACACTCCCCCGAGGGGGACCTTCCTCCACAGGATCCGCCTGATGCTGTGTGCTGCCAAATGCAGATTCTTGAAGTTGTGTCCATGTGGGAGCCAAACGAATTTGAGGTGCTTTATACAAGCCATATTTTTGTAGACAACCAGCACAGTGAGGAATCATGAAGACATCCCTTCCAGCACTAAAGCACATCTGGCATACATGCACTGGATAATTAGGAATTGCCACATCAGGAGGGAGTTGCCTTCTATAGCACCAATTTTCAATGTCTCTCAATCTATTTACTGCTGCTGTTACTGCAACCCGGGCATGATCCGGGTAACGAGCTGGTCCTGAGGCCATAACTGCAGAAAACAAACAAAAGTTCACTGTAACTGAAAGTCCCACTTTAAATGAACACACTTTGTAGCTTTAAAATGGCTCCTCTGCTGCTGTGTTTACTTTACTACCCCACCCTGTAATGGCAGCGGCAGCACTCCTGTGCATCAACATTCAGACTCTGGGTCAAGCCACTGCGCACCCGATTTACATCAGCTACTAATAACTTTTATTTAAACTGCACAACTTGCTCTGTTCTGGCTGTTCTCACATTTACAGGATTTTCCTTGGACTTTTCACATGCTGGCAACATTCATTTAATTACAGTCTCTTTTAAAACTTCAGGTTTCAGCATAGGATTGCCTGCTTTTACTAGTGTTGCACTTATTTTACAACCCACAGTCTCTCTCTGGCTGCAAACTTTAAACTGAGGCTACATTCATTGCTTTGCTCACATTTAATGGCTTTACAGACTTGCACTTGCCAGCAGGATATCACACAATCGCTACTTGCAAAGCTACTACACAGCTGCACACATATTTTATATGGCATTACTGAAAATCACTGATTTGAGCAGTTTTAAATCGTTTACTCACTGTTATGGTAGCAGATTGCTGCGATGGAAGAAAACGCCTGCAGCCAGATTTTTGAAGGCCTCAGATTTCAAACAGGCGGGCAGTCTCCGCGATCGTAGTATTAATCACACAATTCACTGATCCCACGACCGATAAGCGGGTTGAGCCCGATTTTGAACTAGAAAAGTCACTTTTCACTGTTTACAGCGCTTTGAACACTTCGCGAACGCTCCTCCACTGCCAGTACATGCACTACTCTCTGTCTCCCTCTCGAATGCTGAAGCAGACACATAAGAGCTGGCTGAGGGGCAGGACTAATGGAAAACTGACCAACCACATGATGTCATGCAAATGAGCCTCTTCTTCCTCACGAGGGCTCCTCTCCTCACGGCGATCGTCGAGCAGGCAAATTTAAACTGAAAAGATGCACTTTTTTTTTTTCCACTGACTCCACGGCGGGAGCCCATTTCAACCATGTAACATTGCCATTAACTCTGCAGTCTCTAGTATTGCACAGAAAGCATTTCCAACGTCCAGGGCACATTTTCTCTGTTGCTACCCCTAGTTTTCCACACTTTTCTTCACAGAACTTTATTTTAAAACTGACAAACACTGTAAACTATGTTGATGCAGGACAAGGACACACACTTTGGCTTTACAGCTCCTTGGTAAACAGTTGGCATTTTTTTAAACAGCAGCACAAGATTCACAGCACACAGCACACACTAGGGAAATTGCTTCAACTTTTTTGGGCTACCGACTGCCAGATAGCCAAAACGCTAGTCTACTTGCCCAAACACCTTCCTTCCCAAACAAATCCAAAGCGGTGCCTCCATTTTTGTAAGGCAATGTCCATTTTTGTAACATGGATATACATATGTCTCTACGGGTTCGGGGGAAGGATGAGGTTACCTGGCACAAGAGACCTAGGTTTGACTACTCTGCACAGGGGCACCCAATTAAATCCAAACTACAGGAAGTAATAACTGTAATGTCCAGAACCAGAATTGGGATTTTTCAGTGTGGCTTTATTTATTAACTCACTGAACATAAACAAAGCTCTGTATGGTCCCCCAAAGGGCTACGTAACTGTAATGCAGATTAGAGGTTAAACACAGTGGTCCATTTGAGGAATGAACACAATACAACAGTTGTCTGGCTTTGAACCCACCAGGCACTCAGCCCGGACTTTGCATGCGCATTGGATACACAGCCCGACTGGCCCGGCTCCCCTGCTGGCCATTCGACTGATGGTCCACTTGGCGAATGAACCCATACTCTACTTGGAAAGACATCCCATCAAACAAGGAGACTCCCAAACTGTGGCTCCCCACACCACTTGAAGTCTGCGACTCCTAGAGAGATTTTATTTTCGTACTTCCAAATCGAAACTCCCATCAAACAGGGAGACTCCCATCCAACAAGGAGTAATGTTCCCATCCTGTGGCTCCCCACACCACTTAGAGTCTGCGACTCCTAGAGAGATTTTCAAGTTGAGACCCATGTCTGGGTACCCACCCCATCACTGGCCAAGCGCATGGGGCAAGTAGCAAAAACACAGAAGAAATCAGTAGAGGTGGACCTGGTTACTAAAGATGGGGGGGTTTCCCACCTCCAGCTCCCACAGCCCATACCCGGCCATTTCTCTGGACACACAGAACTTTAGACTTTAAAATGTAGATTGATGGTGGATGACCTGAAGCACCCACTCTACAATGAACTTTAACTCCAATAACACTTTAAACAGATGACTGCTCTATTTGTTTGTTCTAGTTGACATAGTCCTCCCAAATAGCAGTCCCCAATACTTGAAATCCAACTGAAGAAAAGAAGTCGTCTGCCCCTTCCAATGGGGTCAAACACTCACCCATTCGTTGCAGGTGCCCCACAGGCGAAGAAATGTAACCTTTGCTGTTATACATGAACAGAATGAACTTAAATTAAAACAGGCAGCTTTCTTCCCAAGGTGGGAGAAGGGGATTGCCCCTGGAACCCACAAAGAACTTTTCCTCACCCCCCCAGAGGGAGGGGGGTAAGCAGACAACTACTGTTGTCCTTCTTGTTTGCTTAAGGACAAACTGAAGACTGACTTTTGAATTCCCAAGGTTCTAAGAACTCTCTGAGCTGAAGATTCCAAATGTGGCTCATGCAGCTGTGACAATTCTATTATGATGTCATCCCTCTAGTCTCAGCTGTGACTGAGGACAGAGCGAGAAAGTGTGAAACCCATTTAACTGGAGTTTCACAAGCTGCCTTCCCTGCCTACCACTAGGTCTTACTGGGATTCTAGTAACCCCGGGGTAACAAAGGGGTTACACTTGGAAGAGCAAATTATGACTACCCGTCAACTTCTTAAATAATTTTCAGCAGCAACTAGCCTGAAACCGAGAAAACAGAATCCCAAAGATGCTAGCCACAACCAGACCAGATCTGTGACCTAAACTCCTGTTAATTCACCACTTGCTAGTAATTTCAAAGGGCACATGGTCATTATGTTGCACGGCAGAATGCTGTGTGGCACAATCGCATTGTACGATTTAAGGTAGTTTTTGTTCTGTGGGGGGCTCTGCCCCCCACACCCTCCGTTATGGGGTGCTGTGCCCCCTGGACCCCCCCAATAAGGATTCTTAACTCTAAGGGGGTCCAACTCAGAGAGTGCACAGGTCTGGGCTCACCATAATGTCGTACGCTATTATGCATGCGACATTATGACCCGGTGCGATTTCGAAGAGCCTGACTTTACAATTACATCAAAATGTTTTTTTCTGCAAATTTCAAAATATCAGCAAAGTGCTGAAGAAGCTTGAAAGCTTGGCAGCTGAAGGCAAACTGGATCTTGGCATTGTTGAACAACATGCAGTCACAATTAAGAACTGCTTGACTGATTACAAAAATGAAGTAAATACCCACACTACTGGCCCTACACTATAAAGAATAGCTTCTTGAATCAAAGAAATGAAAAACTGGAATTGCCAGAATAATATCTGACTACAGAACATTCCGGAGGGACAAAATCGGAGGAGTTAATGGGGTTCATGGAAAGTTTCTTGAAAGAGATTCTGAATCTACTGGTGGAAAAATAACTCTCAGCATTACTAGGACACACTGTGACTTGGTCCTGGCCCTAAACGTTCCCAAGACAAGGCCATACACCTTCATCATGGCCTGGCCTCTTTAGACTTTTGAGTGAAAAAGAAAATACTTATGATAGCCTGAGCCAAAAAGGATCTTGTCTTTGGAGATACCAGACTTTTTCTTCAACATGTTTTTACTCCCCTTATGGTGACCAGATGCAAAAAATATTGTATTTATTTTATTTGATTCTTGGAAAGTACCTTTGAGCTGGAAGCTCATTTACAAAGGTTCCATGTCAAAACTAACCAACACATACATGTTGTAATGGAACAATGGTATAATGGCACAAAAATATGTGGAGCGGTACAGTACATGAATTTCCATAACTGGTAGATACGTACCGGAAACAACAAGTAGCAAAGGAACAATGGACAAAATATATGCAGTGTTACAGTATATAATTTTCCAAACAGCTAAATACATATTTAGCAGGCACACAATAAGCAGTCAGAAAGCAAACTTTGTCAGTGGTGGAAAGAGGGTGAGGGTAGAGGTGAGAGGGGCAGTGGCGAGTAGGCTGGAAGGCGGGGGTCAGGAGTAGCAGGATGTAAGGTAGAGTGAGTTAGGGTGGGGAGAGGATCAGGGTGTGGAGTGGATTATCTAGGATCGGCAGTCCCAGCTGCTCAATGAGGTAAGGTGTTGGATTTTTCTCTTAAATGGCACAAGTTTTGGTTCAGGGGTTATTTCAGGGGAGAGATCATTTAGCCAGCAGGGGGTACGGTAGGCAAAAGACCACTGACCTTGAGTCATACAGAAAAAAAGGGAGTTGCAGAGATAGTCTGGATATATACCCCTTGTCCAGTGGGGATTGGATGCTGGGTTTAGGAGGATCTGGATAGGAGGTGGGGTTAGGCCAAGGCAGGTTTTTCCCTTGGAGACATACGGATAAGTCAGCCAGGATGAAGTGCAGTGTCACAGATTTACTGCATGACAAAAGGGATTAACTCCCCCCTTGAAATTGCATTGGTTGCTACAGTAACTCTACTGCAGAATTCTGCAGTGCTGTACTTCATCCTGGTGGGCTTCACTGTACGTGAGAGGACTATTGTCCATTCTGACCAGGTTTTTAGCACCATATAAATACTTATGAAACTGGTCAGCTATGGACCATTTTAAAGCAAGAAATTCTAATTTGTGCACTGGATAGTTCTTTTCAGATGGGGTCAAGCTTCTGCTTGCAAATGCCACTGGGTGTAGTCCTTCCTCATACTCCTGATAAAGTACAGCTTCAAGGCCGCTCAGGCTGGCATCCATGTGAAGCACATACGGCTTGGTTGGGTCAGCATATGTGAGTATTGGTGCATGTGTAAACTGGTAGATAATTTCTTGGAATAGTGCATTGCAATTTGGGATCCATCTTGACCAAAAGGATTCATTAGGCTTAAAGTAGACCTTATCTCCTTCTTTCATAGTGCCCCTTCTGAACTTTTGGTTGGTAGGATGGTATCCTTGTGTCAGATTTAGCATTGGCCAAATTACCTTTGTGTAGTCCTTTACAAAGCAGTGATAATGTCCACAGAATCCTAGAAATTTCTGAAGCTCTTTGAGGTTGTTGGGCCTCGTCCAGGTGGTTAAAGCTTCTACTTTGCTTGGGTCCGTCTGGATGAATTCAGAGTACACGATGTGGCCTATACATTTTATAACTCTTTGGAAAAATTGTCAATAGATAGTTTTAACCCAATTTCTTCCAATCTGTCCAGAACTTTGAACAGCTGAGCGTCATGCTCCTTGAGTGTTTTGCCAAACACAGTGACATCATCCAAGTAAACAAGGCATTCGAGGAGGTTCATATCTCCTACCACACACTCCATCAGTTTTTGAAAGATTGTAGGCACTCCAGATATGCCTTGGGGCATGTGCAATAATTTATAGAAGCCCAAGGGACAGATTAATGTAGTTTTCTCTCTGTCCTCTTGCACCATCGGGATTTTGATAATACCCACTTCTGAGGTCCAGAAAGGAAAACCATTGACTTCCTTTAAGGCAATCGAGGGCATCCTGGAAGCGAGGCATCATGTATTGATCTGGTATGGTTCTTCTATTAAATGTCCTGTAATCGACACACATCCTCACCATGCCATTCATTTTTTTGGACCAACACAATTGGGGATGTGTAAGGGCTGCATGATTCCTGGATGATTCCAGGTGCTAACGTTTCCTGAAGATGCCACCTGACATCATCAATGTCTGCAGGTGCTAATCAACATGATCTTTCTCAGAATGGAATTCATTCACATATCGTGACTGTGTATTACAGTATGGTCTGCATGCCCATTGGCCCACACTGTAGACCAATGAGCGTACAGTCATACTGTATGCTGTCAGTTGGCGGGCAGCCAGGCAGCTTGCGGGTGGGGAGCTGCCACCCCCCCGCTGACTAGGGGGGAGCAGGTTGGTGGGTTTGAGTGGGCGGATGGGGAGGGGGATACCGCTGGACCACCAGGGATTATTAATTTGCCAAAGCCCGTGATCGGGCTTGGGAGCAGATCCACTGGACCACCAGGGGTACATTTCATCTTTATTGAGCCCACGATCGGGTGGGGTAGCAGGTCCATTGACCACCAGGGAATGGATTTAAATTATTAAGCCTGCAATCGGGTGAGGGGGTAGGATCCACTGGACCACCAGGGAATGGTTTAGTTTATTAAAGCCACAATTGGGTGAGGGGGTAGGGTCCACTGGACCACCAGAGAATGGTTTAGTTTATTAAGCCTGCTATCGGGCAAGGGGGTAGGATCCACTAGACCACCAGGGAATGGTTTACTCTATTAAGCCCATGATCGGGCAAGGGGGTAGGGTCCACTGGACCACCAGGGACACTTTATATTTACAAAGGCCATGATCGGGTGTGGGGGGGGCCTGAAGCCTGTCCTGTGCTTTGGGGGGTCAGGTGGCCACCCACAGCAGGCGGCTGCCGTGTTGTGCCCAGCAATAAGGCGGCTGGCCTGTGGATGTCCCTCGACATGTTCCATTTTTTTCAGGCACATCTTTGTGGCCCCCTGTGCAGTGCAAGGCGGGTGTGTGCCTGCATATGTGCTGCACATCCAGGGCTGAATATTGGGATGTACTGAATATGCATGGGCACGCCCCCCGCACTTGCGCTGCATACATTACTGGTGTGCCCCGGCACATGGGATTTGCATGGCGCACCTTCCCCTTTTGAATATCACGCCGGGGTGCATTCATGGGTTGTACATGGTGCAATACTTTTGTGCCATACGCAACCCCTTTGAATATCTTGCCCATTGTCTCAAAACAATAGATGCTCAAAGTCTGTCATTTTATTGTTTGTGGAAAATTCATGAAATGTTTTATCTGCATATAACTCAGGCACCCTTTTAGCTAGAAATATGAAACTGGGTACATATAGAAATGTAGTAATAAACTGTATACCCACAAACATTTTATAATATTTTGATGAATGCTTTCAAAATGTTAATTTTGGCAAAATGTTTGAACACCTGTAGCACAACACCCTTTAGGCATTATAGTGTAGTGGTCAAGAGCACTGGGTTGCAAACATGCAGACTTGGGTTTGAATCCCACAGCCCCCACTTGTATATTGTGTGACACCGAGCAAGTCACTCAGTGTCCTTGTGGTCCCAGGTCACACCCTGAAACAAGCTCCAGCTTGGTCCTTTCCTGGTTAAACAATTACCCCTTTCCCTTTCCCTTTAAAGCGTGAGACTTAAAATTTGGTGCACATACCAATGCTGTATGTTTCTCTAAATCTGAAAACTGTGGAGAAATTTGGATAACAAAGGTTAAAATTAGATGGAAAAACTGACAATTAAATTTTGATAAAATCTTTGGCCACCCATAACTCAGCTCCCTTTCAATCTAGGACTCTGAAAACTGGAACACTAATGTAGGCCCTCTGTACTGGTATACCCACCAAACCTGGTAGCATTTCAATACAGACTTTAAAAACTAGACCAAAATAAATGAAATGTAAAGTTTGCAAAATTCTGCAGAATTTTTGTGCAAATTCCATGAAATTTCATGGAATCAGAATGGTAACTCCATGAGCATTGTGCCAGCATAATTTTATATTCCACTCACCTCTAGTAATAGGGCAGGGAAGCTCTTGGCATATCAGATCTGCAACCTGGAAGTTACTAGAGCAGTATCTAGAATTAATAGGAGGAGCTCACCACCATTCACCCAACAGAAATTCAGCAAGTCTTTGCAGACTATTATCAAACTTTATACCAAGCTGAATGATAGCCTGACCACTCACACAGGGTGCAAGACTATTTGCAGGGGCTAAACATGCCTTCTCTTAAGGAAGGTGATAGTCTTGCTTTAGAGCCCAATTACCATGTGTGAGGTTCTGGATAAGATTAAGAAACATAAAAACTAATTATGGAGTTGATGGGTACCCCTTGGAGTACTATAAGAACATTGCTTCAGAGGTACTTTCTCATCTAGTGTTCCCTTTAATATTATCTTGAGGGACTAGGGTCAAATTCTACTACCTTGGTACCAAGCACAGATTTCCATCTTACCTAAGACCCTGAAAATTGTGACTATTACAGGCCCATTTCACTTTTGAATAATGATCTGAAGATTTTTACTGGTATTTTGTTAGGCATACTGCAAAAGAACATTACCACAATTGTCCACCACAACCAAATCAAGTTTATCATGGGCTGGCTTCTGCAAGATAACATCTGCAGTTTCCTTAACATCATCTGAACACAGAGGAATATGATGGCCTTCCAGACTGCCATAAGTATGGACATTGAGAAGGCCTTTAATAGGGTTGATTGGGATTTTTAGGCAGTACCCTCCATGGCTTTAGATTTTTGGTCAAATTTGTGACATCCATATCCTCCTTGTATACTCACCCTTAGGCAGCAATGAGAGTAAATGGCCATCTCTCAGAAAAATGTTATTTGGGGCAAGGGACATGACAGGGGTGTCCACTCTCTCTCACCTCCATTTTTGCTATTGACCTACATACATTAGCAATTCATATTAGGGCAAACCTCAACACAAGGGATAGAGAGTGGGTTTTTTTTTGCTCAATAAACAGCTCAAATTGTGGCTTCTAGGACTCTTTAGAGGTGCTTAATAGGAGGAACAGGGTATCATGTTGTAACAGCGAGGTTTAAATAACAAACACATAAGAGCAAATCCTGATGAGAGATCAAGATAATAGTGACTGGTACAAAACAACGCACAGAAGGACTGAGCGACCAAGGCTTGCTGATACCCTAACTATCCAGGTGTGACTCAGAGCAGGAATCCTAGAGGTGGGGGGGGCACATCTGTGGAGCAGCAGCTATAAAGTTGTGGCATGGTGGGGAACTCACCTAATGCTGTGAAATGAGTAATCACTGTTATTGTCAATCACTATAGTGAGGTAGCACTATTATTGCAGTCACTGTCATGAATTTGCTGTTTTGATGGTTGTTTATAATGAGTAGCTGAAGTGACATGGAACTGAGGAACAGTACAACAGTGGGATCATGTATTCATCTATTAGCTGAGCAAATGAGGTCTATCAGCACAACCCAGGCATAAATCAGGAGAAATGAAACTTGTCTTTCTGACATTATTATTGAAAACATTCTTACCAGACAGTACAAACTGAAAAAAACATACCAAACTTTTTCAATTGGTTCCAAACTTTTCCAGATGGTTATCCTGTTTAAACTTGATGTCTATATTGATGGCTCAATTGCCTAATTAATCTGAGTAGCATAAATAAGATCTGGTAAAAACCATTCCAACATTGGCTAAATTCACATATGCTCCTAAAATTCAGGTTGTGGGATCCAGGTGGGAATGTTTGTGTGCCCAGTCATGCACAGCACATTACTGCTGATGTTATGGAGAAAACTTCTTCTTCAGAGCTACATTTGCCTCTCAGTCTCTCTGGTAAAACTATTCAAGTCATGTATAACTGACAGTCACAGACTGTGATTTATTGGTGAACTACATTAATTGTCAGGGTTCAGTATTCCACAAGTATCAAAACAAGAATACTGCGGTTTGTGTATTTCAAGAGCACATCTATGTGCCTTCTTATTTTATGACAGCTCTCTTTCTGTATTCATTGCCAGCTAGATTAATAGTGATCACTGTTTGTATAAGAAAATAGAAGTAATGCTGATGTTTAAAGAGGATAGAGAGTGGGTTTATTTTTTGCTCAATAAAAAGCTCAAATTGTGGCTTCTAGGACTCTTTACAGGTGCTTAATAGGGGGAACAGGCACTGGAGGCCTCAACAGGGGAAAAAGACCTAGGGGTCATGGTGGATGCATGAATGAATAACTCCAAGCAGTGCAGGAGAGTGGCTAGCAAAGCAAACAGGACGTTGGGATGCATCGTAAGGGGGATCACCTCTAGAAGAAGGGAAGTGATTCTGCCGCTGTACAATGGATTGGTTAGACCACACCTTGAGTACTGTGTACAGTACTGGAGACCACACTTGAAGAGTGACATACAGCTTCTGGAGAGGGTACAGAGGAGGGCAACTAAGATAATACGAGGACTAGGGGATTTGATGTATGAGGACAGACTTGAGGAGCTCTGCCTGCTTTAATTGGAGGAGAGGAGAGGAGAGACAGGGGGGACATGATTGAGGTCTTCAAGTACCTCAAGGGAATAAATAGGGTAAACACGGAGGGGATCTTTAGACTAAGGCAGGGAAGTATCACCAGAGGGCATGGTTTGACATTGGAAGGTGGAAGGCTGAGGGGGGAAAGAGGAGGAGGTTTTCCACTGAGAGGGTGGTGGATCCTTGGAACATGTTGCCTGGCGAGTTGGTTCAGAGATCCACAGTGGAGGGCTACAAGAGAGGGTGGGACAGACACAGAAAACAGATGTATCAGATGATGGCCTGGCCCAGGGGTGTGGGGATGGATGATAGGGGGTTCCAGAACACAAGGGGGGGCTCAGTACCCAACTAGGGATCTGAGGTTTGAGCAGACTTGATAGACCATAAGGCCTAATCTGCTGGCAATTAATATGTTAGTATGTTAAGCAAAATGAGTATGGCATAAACAGAGGAGAACTCAAGAGGTGCAATAAGAAATGATCCCCCCCCCCCGATTTAATGGTGACATACACTAGCTGTGATTGTCAACTATGCATGACTTGGATAGCTTTATCAGAGTCCCATACATTATTACACTGGTGTTACATACACTATGATTAAATCTGGCTTTGCAGCTGGTTTTATTTATGTGTTAGCATGTTACGATATTTATGTTAATTATCACTGGAGGAACAGTTTTCCAATAGGAGTTGCCTGCTGTATGATTGTTCTCTGTTACTATAGCAACTAGAAGCAGAATAAAAATGAGAACCTGAGAGGGCAATGACATCTTTCACTATTAAATGGGTCACCCCAGGAGCTCCCACATTAATCTGCTGCAGTAAGATGGGGAAACAGAAATAGGAAACATGGAGCTGATAACCATTGACTTACACCATACACAGTAGAAATTCTTGGAGATCTAGGCCCCTTGGCAGTGACATAGCATCACTGTTGGGAAGATGAGGGCTACTCTGCTGAGCAGGGAGTCAGACTCGGAATAAGCTCAAAATTGACATAAACCATATAAACATATGTACCCCTCTGCAAGTAATTACAGTCTTGAGGCTTCTTTTTTTCAGAACTGTACAACTGTTAACTGCAAGCTTGCTAAGTAATGCCTAATGGTATAACTTTTTCCAAAATGACCAACTTTGTATACTGTAGAGCTGTGCAAAATTAACAAATTCTGGCAAATTATTTTTCATGTGAAAAATTCTGAAATTATTTATATGCTTACAACATAGCCACCTTTGGAGCTAGGTAACAAAGTTTTTATACATACTTTCTTGAAAGTGTCTTAGAAACTGTTAAATAGCAGTTGGTTATGTAAACCTTAAATTAAAGGAGTTTTCAGTTTAATTAATTGTTAAATTGTGTGAAAGCTTTCAAAATATTTGGATGTTTATAGCTCCACTGCTATTGCAGATATAAGCCTAAAATCTGACGTGCATACCCAATCTAAATACACCTTGAAATACAATAAAGCTGGATAAATGTGGTTTAGCAGGTTAACATTTATCATGGAAATTGTAGAAATTACCCTAATTGGCAACATTTACTTAAACATTCATGGATGCATAATAGGAAATGCCATTAGAATTTCCCTTGTGGAATTTAACTTTCACAAAACACTTATCCTCACTGAGTCTATTTATCTGTGCTGAGCTATTTGCAGTCTTGTAGTTCCTTTCTGTGTGAATATTCCTTCTCCCTGCTTTTTTCTCTGAGCTTGACCAAATGGACTATGTGACTTGCCATTCACATTGATTTCCACCTTGTTTTTCACAGAGAAGCTCACTTTAAAAGAAAGCCACCTACTCCTTTTCCTGTAGGATCTATCACTTAGGAATAGACATAATTTCTCCTTCATGGTTCCCCAGTCATGTACTTCCCTCACTATGTCTCTGTAAGTTCATTTATGTTCTAGACTTCTAAATGTATTTGGTGCTCAGATCAGTTAATTTTGCTGAGTTTGATTCCCATACGTCCCACATTCATGTGAGAATTGTCCATGTATGCTTTCTTGCTCCAGCTGGCGGTATATTATTCTGTTGCTACTCAGTCCAGCTGTCTTTCCCTTGGTGAGCCCATGCATCTAACTCCTGCCAGTAGTTACCCCTGCACTAGATACCTCCTCTATGCTATACGATAATTCAAATCCCCTTGATTTTTCTTTTCTTTGATATGAACATATCCCGTTCCTCTTTATGGAACTTCAGACCATCTTGGGTTGGCTATTGATCACATTAATTTGACTTGTACTGTAGTTAGACAAATCACAATACCTGCACTAGCAACATGGTCCTGCCATGCCCCTGCAACACTCCTGCAACAATGGTGCCCAGCATCATCCTCCATCATGACTGAAGATATCGAGATACTTATGACCTCATTCACAACTAGTTTTAATGTAATGTATCTTGATGCCACTGTTTTAAAATGCTAAAAATATACATTGTAATATACAAAGATGTTAAAGAGTCAGCAGGTGGAATCATGCAGAAACAGTCCTGCACATATATGTGTTTCCATACATCATTTAGTTGGTGAGCTCCAGATGTTAGCTGGCATATTGCAAGAAGACAGGCTAGTGCACAGTGATGTTCATGACCATTCTTCATGGTTCTTCACTCAAGATAGTGACCTGATGTGTTCCCTCACTATTTACTATGGAACCTCCTACAAATGCTACACTAATGCCACTCACACAAAATTCCACAATTTTACAAAAGCTCATAAACTTCAACTTTCATTACTGATGTTATTTTGAAATCTCTGGCTGCTTATAACTTGTCCAGCCTTTGAGCAAGAGGTTAGAGAGTTGACAAACATGCAGCCTCTTTTTTTTCCATATTGTTTTTTTCTCTGGGCCAGAAGTTCTTCTTTCAGGGATATACCCTTGTCACAGGGATGCACCCTGGACAGGCTGAAGTCAGCCATCATTTTGACAGTTACTGGATTTTTCTCTCACTTTTTAATCCCTACCACCTACCCTGGCTGGGGTGGTGTCTCTGTCAGCCTTGTTCAGCCACAGCTTCATGTGAGGCTGGAGCAAGCTCCTTTGCCCAACTGCAGGGGGTTGCTGTTTTGGAAGAACCCACCTCCAACCCTCCCTGATGGTGATGCAGCTGTCTCAGCTATGGCCTGCCTCCAAATGTGACTTCCCAGGCTTGCTTCTGAACATTAATCATCAGCAGTGCAACTGGGCAATTGGGCAACTTCACAGTCTCATTTTGAGGGTCAGTGAACTTAACAAAACTGGTGATATTCCATTTTCAGGTTTTAAAGTTATAGGGGCTTAAGATTCTGCAGTTTACATACTTATGAAATGTAATTTTAAGATTTTCAGAAGTTTGGAAGCTTATAACTCAATCATTATTAGAGGCAGAGATCTGCAATTTGGTCCCATCCTTTATGGCCGTCAGTAGAGTCAACATACCACATTTGGTGCAGTTGGAAAAGTACTTTCTACATTAGACAGAAATAAGTAAAATGACAATTTTGGTAAAATGTCATGACATTTTCATGGAGACTTAACAAAATTTCACAAGCAAAATTATTATTTCACCAGTGGAAGACAATTTTACCCAACCATAGTATGTGGGGATCTGGAAAGCTCTTCTGTGGACATTAATTTTCTAGGACTTAATTTATGAGCTGTTTACCATTTATGGACTTTTGGAACCTATGTTGTTATGTTTTACGTAACAAACAGGATGTATTCCTCTCAACTGTATAGACTTTTCTCAGTTGGCTATGTGCTGGGCCATATTTTCTGGCACATTTGGTAATGTGGTAATAGCATTGTTTGAACTGTAAACTTAGCTGAATCACAACAGAAAATGCTTGAATAAACTTACACTTTCAAAGAGGTGGTGGTGGATGCAGGGACAATTGATGAGTTCAAGGCAAGGTGGGATCATATGCAGGCAGATTATAATGACAAGGGGAATGCACAAGGTGATAATGACTAATCTGGTAAAGTGTCAGGCCTACTGGACTTGACACAGTTGATAGTCATTACTGGGCAGACATGATGAACAATATCTTTGTCTTCATCATCTTCTATGTATGTATCTATTTCTGTAACACCCCACCATGGACATACCTCGAAACAGGTTATAACTCAGTGTATCTTTCCTGGACAAAAACTTTAAATAAATGAAATAAACTATTACTGTGTTTCATATGTAATTTAATGTTCTGTATGTTTCCTTTAGTAACTATTGGATACTAGATGGCTAGCCCAATCATTTTGACTAGATCAGTTCCAGCAACTTACAGTACTTCAATAGCCTGACCATTTTGCATAGTCAGGTTGCCTCTGTACAGACATGTTACATCAACTTACAATTTTACAATTTGTTCATCCCCAATTACATGGTTAACAAATTCACAGCTATACTTTTACTATGCTTTTACTCAGACTGATAGCCCTCATCAATTTGGGCATTGTAAACCTAATATTTCTTTGAGTTATCTTTAAACTGTGAGGAAGGTGTCTCTGGCTGCTGACATAACAGCACATTATGTGGGTACAGCACTATGTGTTTCAGAGGTACCGATGGTTTGTTTTAAATAGCTTTGTTGTTTGCAAATCACAGTGCCCTGTGAGAGCCAAAAGCCGAAAAGCACTGATTTCTCTCATTTTCAATGCTTCAGTTTCACAGCACAGTGGCTGAAATTTAACAAGAAAAGTCAATTACCTACTAAATGCATTTTTTTGCTTGCACCTCAAGTTTAGGACTCCTGAAAATGCTGCATTGTGTTCTTTGCTGTCCATTGCTGTGCAGCATGCTAAGCACTTGTGAAAGAAAAATTGTGCCAGTAGTCTGCAAGTTTTCTGGGTAAGAAAAACTTCTTTATAAAACAATCAGACTCTATATCTTTGTCCTCTGATGGTCAGTTTTGGAGACTGTAAATGTTTTGTTTTACTAGCTTTCCTTCCCAATGTATCTGGAAGCATTCATAACTACATAATTTTAGCTTCATGGACTATAGACCATAATGAGATGTTCCACTCTGCTGCTGAACTAAGCACAATATTTTTCTACTGTGAGTACCACCAAAAAATAAATAATACATGGCTGCACCTTCTATAAATGTGTTAGTGTGTGTTTCTGTTTGTGTACTGGTTATCTGGTAGGCCATTGCCATATGGCCTATTCGTTTGAGTTTTTGCCTGCATTGTACACCTTTGAGTCCATGGATATTTGAGCTGTGCTGGATTTTCAAATTCTGCTCCTGCCATTTCCACAAAATTCTTCAAACAGAATTCCAAAATTCTGGAACCAGAATATTTGTTTTTAAACTGCACATTAGAATTCCATGGATTAAGTAAATCAAGGCTATATTTTCTTCAAATCCAAGAGTAATAGTCCATGTATTATGTAATCTGTGGAACATTATGCTGTGGTTTACATAGAAATTTTTTGAGGAATTCCACAGAATTAAAAAAGAAATTCCAAGAAGCAGTTCAGAATTGTTTTTCCACATGAATTATGTGTTCTGCACAGCTCTAAGGGAAGTATGTTTTGACTGATGGCTGGGACTCCCTAAATTCTATGTTTTCTTGAAATGTCTCAGAAATGACGTAGCTCCCAGAGGAGAAAGGGGACCAGTGATTAATCACACTCCTCCCTTTTTTTCTGCCATCACCCCATGATTCCTGGAAAACTGGTTTAACTTTCCCTGTCACTGCAGCTCCCACACTCAAATGCTTGCAAAAGCCTTGGTGGCACGTGGCATGGTTTGTTACATCCACTGAGCATCATGTTTCCATTTGGATGAGTTGCACTGATGTGAAGTAGGCCCTACAATCAAGAACTGGGATCTAGGAACAAAAAAAAAAAGAAAGAAAGAGTCCAACTTGGATGAGTTAGAAGTGAGGTGAAGTACTAAATGGAAAAGTAAAGCAAGCCATAAAGAAGCATCTAAATGTTGGAAATGCTAGTCAAAAGAGAACTGTGTCATTGTGTTTGACATGAGCTTCCTATCTAGTCATTTGTGTGTTTGTCACATTTGTGCTTTGAAAGATTTGTTGGTCAAGGAGCAGTCTTCCATTTATAGTTACAGTGCCATGTTTGTGACAGCAACTATTACTCAAGTATTTACCATGCCGTTTGGATGTGTGGGTGGCCATCCTAGTGTAATTACTGCTCTATATACTGTGCAAGGTGAACACACTAACTGGAAAAGTTGAATTGTGCTGATGTGTGAGAAACAGAGTGAAATAGGGTGGGAGACTGTGAGGAATGAGTTATTACTCATATCAAGGATATAAATGAATTAAACTTTATTGATTCCTTAATGCCTTGGCTGGCATTATATATACACCAACTGACAAAATGGAGTAAAAATAACTGCATCTTTCTGAGACCCCAGTAGTTCTTAAAACTAAAGAAAACAAAGATTGCATAAATGCCCCGAATTACAGACCTATAGCTATGTTAATTAATAATTATTAAATAATTGTGAAGACTGCTCTCAGTAGGATTGTGGCACAGATCCCCAACTGTATTCTTAAACATGAAACAGATTTTGTGAAAGGCTAAACAAAATGTGCTTGAAAAAAGTTCTATTTATTATAAACTATATCCAAAATAGGCAATAGGAGTCCGTGGCTCTAGGGGGTGTGGGAGGCACAGCTCCCTATAAAGGGGGACAGGGGCACAGCCTTCCACAAAAAGAGTGTTCAGTGATATTGCCATTTTGCGCCATAGTGACTCGGTGCCCTAACACTAATGTAACACAAGGGTGGAACCATTTGGAGCACTGTACAGACATTAAGTGTAGTATTCTGTTTCCTGCTTGTAAAGACAGCCTCACTAAGGTGATTCTTCTCATTTTTTACCACAGAGACATTGGGCAGGATTCACAAAGTGATATGGGACTATGTCCCACACTCCGTAACACTAGTTGCACTTAGAAATTGCCACAGCTGTGGTGTGGCCGATCCACAGCAGTTGTGGAGGGTGCTACGGCGGGTCCCACTGCCCATAGCAGCCTCCCACAGCTGCAGTGCTGTCCCTGGAAACAGCATCCACAAGCTGCCATAATCCATGGAGCCAGTCGTACTCCGGCTCCACCTTAGTGAATACCCGCAGTTGCGGGTGAGGGCTTCGCAAGTGGAAGCCCACTAGCGCAGAGGTTTTCCCGCAGCTGCGAGACCTTCTCTGACATTTCGTGAATCCTGCCCATTGTTTATAGTGCTGCTGCAAAGTTAGCTAGGCTGGGCTCTCTTTTTCACTCCTTCTGGTGATTTGCCCTTGATAAACCCCATGTACTCATTGTACTCTGTACTCTTCCCTCTTCTCCTCCTCTCTTGAAGCCAGACACTTCTCCCACTGTGTTCCTTTATCTCCAGATATTGCTTTGGCTCTCTCCCCTCTTATCTTGCTTCTCTTCTCTCTCTTTCTGTCCCCCCTTCTTCCTCTTATTCCCTTTACAATGTTTGCCCTTACTCTCTTGCTCTCCCTCAAATGAAATCTACTGCTGGTCAAACTGTCTTCTTGCTGTGCTTCCCTAAACTGTGGAGTTCTCTATCCCTGCCCATTCACTCTGCTCCTTTCTTCTCTGCTCTGAAATCTCTCCTCTCTGAGTTCTGTATTCACTCCTGCAGTTGTTTCCGATATTGGAGTGAATTATATTTCACCTGCCTTCCACCAACACTGACATCAGCACTGCCCTTCCCTAGTTCCATCATTTCTCCCTGCTTCTTTTTGTTGCTGCTTCTGTTTAATGTTCTTTGGCCTATTTCCACAGTTTAGTTTTGAAATGGCAATGTGGAAAATCTGGAGTGAAAATATAGAAAATTCGCAAACTTACGAGCGTGCATAGGAACTGATAGCAACGCGCGATCGTAAAACAGTCATTTTTAGGAATTTTTTCACCAAATTTTCAACATAGCCATTTTAAGACCTCTGCTCATGAATAGTGTCACTGTGATTTTCTTAATGTGTCCCATGGATGTGAAAAATGACAGCTGTACTTCTCATAAGGAGGTGTGGTAAAATGGCAATGTTGAAAATCTGGAGTGAAAATATAGAAAATTCGTGAACTTATGAGCGTGCATATGAACTGTGCAGTGCACGCTCGTAAAACAGTCATTTTTAGGAATTTTTCCACCAAATTTTCAACATAGGCTTTTTGAGAGCCCACCTTACGAACAGTGGCAGTGTCATTTCGTTACTCAGTCCCAAAAGGTGATTTCACGCAGTGACTGCAAAATCAACCTTTGGGCCCAATGAATGCCATGACAGTGACAGCATTCAAGAGAAGGGGTCCCCAAAACCCCATGTTGAAAATTTGGTGCAAAAATTCCAAAAAATGGCTGAGATATGCAGCAAAGTTGAAAATACCCTATTCATTACATTATACAGTTTACCGGCATTTCCTCAGTTCACGGTCGGCTTTGAAGAGTGCAGGCGTGTTCCCAGGTCCACGAAGATAGTGCTGGAGTCGGGTAGTATGGGGTGAGGGATGGTGTGGGGGTGGCAGGTGCAGTGGGTGGGAGGCGGGTGGGGGCAGAGACTGAGAGGACCGTTTACGTTTTTTGTTTTTACATGACGGCGGGACGTTTGCCACACTGGGTGGGCTCCCAGCATGGCACAAGATGGCTGGGGGGCTTGGAGCCAATGGGGATTGGGCACCCCATCGGCAATAGCATCTGTTGCCACGCTGGGGTGGGATCAGTGGCACCTGTACCTGGGGAGGAACAGTGGAGCTGACGGGGATTGGGCACCCCTGCCGGCTATAAAATGTGTGGCCATGCTGGGGTGGGCACCGGCATGACATATGTAACTCTGCTTGGGGAAGCACCATGGCTACACAGTGTGTGCTGGGGCGAGCACTCAGTATGTGTGCCTGTGTGTGTGTGTGTGTGTGTGTAGGGGGAGTGCGCATTAGCAGGCGATTCTTATCGCTGCTCACTGAAGCGTAGCTCCCCCTTTCAACTGTACTGCACTGCATTTTGGAGCTGTCATAGACAGCTCCAGCAGGCATTGGAGAACTGCGGCCGCACCTGCAAACACACTGACTGAATTGGAAGAGGGCTGCCACACCTCCGAAAACTTGGATGATGGCACTATGTTTCTTGCACATGCATGCAAGCAAACATAAAAAGCATGACCGTTTTCAGCCAAACAAAACAGACATAGTTTTTTTTTGTTTGTGTTTTTTGGTTGTAAGAAAGGTGCCAGCTCAATCCTTTCATTTAAACCTGGTGAACTTCCTGTTTTTTATTTGTAAGTTCAAAAGGATTGTCTTTGTAAGGGAAGGTTATTCAGGTCTCACTTCTGGGGCTCAAATGCACCCTCTCAATTCCAGTGAACATGAATGTGTGTCCTGCACCAAACTTTTTAGCATGTATAGCTAATGCACTATCTGGGGCTTCATGATCAGAATCACCCAAATGTTCACCCCCCCCCATCTTTAATTTCCTGGTGGTTTTTCCAACATATTGGGCTCCACAGGTACAATCTGCTAAATAAATAACCCCTGCAGTTGAATATGAACATATGAATGTGCCAGCAGAAACAGACCACCCAGTTTATGTAAGTCTGTTCGAGTGCGTAGCTAGCACCCCTAGTTTTCAACTACCCCACCTCCTCCCATTTGTCATCTCACTGTTGTCCCCCACCTCCCCACCCTCACTCACCCCATTCCCTGTCCCATGCCCTTTCAAAGCTGTTCATAGATTTACATGATACCACCCATTCTGGCAGTGCGTTCCATTTTGCTACCACCCTCTCCGTGAAATAGTGTCTCCTCATTTCAATCCTAAATCTTCCCCCCTCTATTCTTAGCCCTTGCCCCCTGGTGTCTCTCCCCTCCTTTGCTTAAATACTGCATCTGCCCATCCTTATTGATTCCCCTCAGATACTTGAATGTCTCTATCATGTCCCCCCTGTCCATTCTATTCTCCAAGGTGTACATATTCTGGTCTCCCAGCCTGCTCTCATAGTCTCTCCCCTCCATTCCACGTAACATCTTTGTTGCCCTCCTTTACACCTCCTCCAGTAGCCTGATATCATGCTTCAGGTATGGTGTTCAAAATTGCACACAATACTCCAGGTGCTGCCTTACCAGTGACCTGTAGAGGGGCAAGATCACCTCTCTTTGCCTAGATGAAAACCCCCTCACTATGCACCCAAGCATTTTGTTTGCTTTTGCAGCTGCTCTCCAGTACTGGGCAGTGTTGTTCATTGGTCCCTGTTACCATTTTCCCTAGGTCTTTCTCCTTCTCAGTGATTCCCAGATTAACCCCCAGCCAGTATTCTCTCCTTGGGTTCTTCACCCTGAAGTGCATAGCGTTACATTTCTTTGCATTCAACCTCAGATGCCACCTCTTTGACCACTCCTCTAGCTTGCTTAGGTCCCCCTGCAGCTGCTTCAATCCCTCCCCTCCATTCACCACTGCTACAATTTTGGTGTCATCTGCTAACAGACTTACCTTGCTCACCACCCAGTGCACAATATCTGATATGAAGAGCCCAAATGATACTGGTCCCAGTACAGAGCCATGTGGCATCCTGCTTGTCAATGGCTTTGGAGCTGAGAGCTCCCCTCCCACCACCAACCATTGCAGCCTCCCACTCAGCCAGCCTGTAATCCAGTTCATCATTTTTGCCCTTACCCCTACACCAGTTAGCTTCCCCCCAAGCCACCCATGAGGCACCAAATTGAAGGTCTTGCTGAAGTTCAACTAAAGAACATCCACCACATGACCCTTATCCAGCTCACCTGTCACTCAGTCATAATATTGTATCAGGTTGGTGTGACAAGACTTCCCCGAAAGGAACCCATGCTGCCTCATACCCTGGAGGCCATTGTCCTCCAGGTATGAAACCAGTCCTTCCTTTAGTATCATTTCAATGAGTTTGAACACTATGGAGATGAGACTTACCGGATGATAATTACCCAGTTCATCCCTTGGTCCACTCTTGTATAATGGCACTACATGTGCCATCCTCAAGTCCAGTGGCACACATCTCAACTCCAGTGAGTTGTTGTACAGATCAGCCAGCAGCTCTGCCAATACCTCAACCATCTCCTTCAGCACCTTGGGGTTTGTCTACCCTCAGTACCCTCAGTCCCTCTAGTACTCTTCCTCCATCAATTCTTCCATCTGTCACCTCCTCTCACTCCGTCCCCCACCCTCCCAGCCCATGGTGGTAGCAGTCCCCCTTTTCTTCCATCAGGCACAGAGCAAAAGTATTCATTCAGTGCTTCAGCCTGTTCTTCCCCCTTCCACTCCCCACCCTTTTTATCCTCAGTATTGTCTCCTTGCACTTCCTTTTCTCCCTGATGTATCTGAAAGAGTCCCCCGTTAATTCCATGTGCAAATTTCAGCTCCCTCTGGGCCTTGGCTTCTCTCACTTTTCTGGTCACCTCCCTGGGCCATCTTGCATACTCCTCCCTGTCCCTGTCTTCCTATACCTCTGGTGTAATTCTCATTTTACCCTCACCACCTCCATCACCTCACTGTTCAGCCAGCATGGATTCCTTGCTCTGCTCCTCTTACTCTGTTTCTTGGTGCAGGCCTCCATTGCCTCTGTAATCCCCCCATTTAATAATATCCCATTTCTGCTCCGCATCCATCTCCTGCCTTAAGCCCTCCAGTTTCCCTTTCAGTACATCCTGCATCCTCTCAAAGTTGCCCCCCTGAAGTTTACCACCCTGGTTACTGATTTCTCTGGCTCCCCGCACATCATGATATTAAATAATATCATTTGGTGATCGCTGTCGGCTAGTGGGTCCTCCACCTTTATTTCTCTTACTGCCTCCCCATTTGACAGATCTAAAGTGTTCTTTAGCCTAGTAGGTACACTGACCAACTTCATCAGGAGACCCTCCTGGATCACATCTAAGAGAACTTGGTCCCTAGCACTGGAGGTGACCAGAATGCTCCAGTCAACCCCCGGCAAGTTGAAATCCTCCACAATGACCACCTTCCCTTTTCTACATTCCTTTCTGATTTGTCCACTAATTCCCTGTCAAGCTCCTCAGACTGGGATGGCAGCCTGTATACCACCCCAAATCTCAGTTTCCTACCCCTTGAGTCTAGGAGCTGTAGCCAGATTGCCTCTGTTCTTCTTTCCTCCCCCTCGTCCCTTGTGCATTTGATCCCGTCCCTCACAGAGACTGCCACCCCACCCAACTCCCCTCCCCTCCTTATAGTCCTTCCTCTATAATTTGTACCCTGGGATTGCCAGATCCTAGCCTTGGTGCTTGGATGCCCACATTTCCACGATAGCTGCAATATCCACCCTACACACTGCCAAGAAAGCCTGTAGCTCAGCTGATTTGTTGCCAAACTTCTCACTTTCAGTGAGACCACCCTCCATCCTGCCCCCTTCCCTTCATTCCATCTCCTCCCTATTACTCCCTCCATTTTTGGCTGACCCAAGTCCTTCCCTGCTAGTCTGGGGGGGCAGGCTGTGACTCCACTTTATTGGATCCCTGCCTACCTGCTATCCACTTGCCACCCCCTCCATCTAGTTTAAATCCATCTTTGTCACAGTATACCTTCCCAGTCTATGCTTTAGTACCTTCTTCCCCTCCTCGCTCAGGTGCAGCCTATCCCATGCAAACAGATTGTTATTATCCCTGGTAATGCCCCAGCTGCCCACAACTCCATACCCCTTACTTCAACACCATTCTACCAACTATGCATTCAACTCCTCAATCCTCTCCTTTCTCGCTGTGCTTGCGCAGGATACTTGGAGCACCTTCGAGAATGCCACAGACTCCCCTGTCTCCTCGCACAACCTTCCCACTCCCTCAGACTTCTCCATTGTTACCTTCACCATTTTTCACGTTATGTCATTTGTCCCCACATGTACCATAATGTGCAGTTTTCTCCTACCCCTCCTTGCGCACCTTAGGATTGCCTGTCCTGCCTTGTCTGTCTTTAATCCTAGTTTGGAATCCACCCATATCCGACTGTGCCTCTCCCCCTTGCTGCCCCATCTGATCCCATTGAGTATGAAGTCCCCCAACACCAGTACATCCCACTTCTCTTTCCTTGTACCCGTCACCGCCCCCCACCCAGATTCTCATTCCCAGGGCCACTCAAGGTGGTACTTTTACCATTTGCCCCAGTGTCTTCCCCCTGCCCCACTCAACTGAGACCCCTTCGCCCTCCTCCTGTTTGACGGCCAACCTCCATCTCCCTCCTCACCTCTCCAAGTATTATCCCTCCCCCTGCCACACCATGCTCAATCTCTCTACTAGTAATGCCCCTCACTCCCTCCTCTTCATGAGTACTATCCCTTGTGCAATCTCCTCTTGCATCCTCTTCCCCATGTGTCACTAGTACAGCAAACATGTGCCCTACCCTCTTTGCATTACTATGTGTTTTCTCCTCCCTCCTGCCTACCGCTGCTCCTCTTTTGCTAGGCCCTACTAAAGTCCACTCTTCATAAGCTGGCTTCTTGTCTAGTTTGTCCCCTAGCTGACCCCTCCATTGACCCACTATTCCTTCTCTGTTGTGCCCTCCGATACTCTTAGATGTCAGCCCTTCTACCAACACAACCCCCCTCACCCCTCAACCTCCCCAGCTTCCTGCCAAGTTACTGAACCTCTTCCTTGAGCCTCCTTAGCCTGTGGCATATAGAGCACTCTCCCAGCCTCCACAGTATGTTCATCTACACTGCTGCTCCACAGCCATTGCACCCCATAATCCTTTGCATGGTTCACACTACCTGTACAGACAGTGAAATACAGTCTCTCTATACTGATTGCAGTTGTTTACGAACACAATTAGGAACCCACCAAAAACATTCCCAAGTCTCACAAACACATACAGTCCAGAAATTAGACATTTGCCCCAGGTCCTCTTTAGGCCCCTCCCTCCAAGCTTTAAGTGGGGCCATTGTGCCCCCCCATTGAGCTTAATTCAAAAAACACAGCCACAGAAACCATTAAGCCTAATTCAAAAGACACAGTCACAGAAAACTTTAAGCTTAATTCAAAAAAACACAGACACAGAAACCTTTAAGCTAAATAAAAAAAAATAGCAAACCTTACAAAAATTCTCTCCACATTAACTCTCTGCACAGCAAGTAGAATTAGCTAATCCTTGCCCAGCCTCTAACTGAAATTGTAATACCAAATACCCTTGCATGCAGCCTAAGACAGCCTACTACAGTAATAACTGGAAACCACAATCCTACTCATAAGATCTGCAGTACTAATAATACACCACAGTCCTACTCATATGTTATCTTTATTGATATATATCTTTAAGAATTAGCTCATATGGCTATTCCTTGTTTCCTCCCTCCTGACCTGCTCTGATGGCTCAGGTCAGTTTGCAGCTCTCCAAGCTCCTCCCTCATAGCCTTCAAACCCAACCCCCAGTGGCATTTAAGTACTTAAGATAGGCTGGTGGAATGGGTGTGTGGGAAGACTTTATTTAATTTAATTAATGAATCTACAAATCTCAAATTGTCTCCATGTGGATGGACTTGTAAATTTATAGTAGATGTATTGTTAATCGCCAGACAGGACACAGAAGTCCAACACTTACGTGAACTGGGGGAAGGGTTGCCAGTAGCCATATCAGTGGTTTGTTAGTTGGCTTAGGGATTGAAAGACCCTGTCCCTTAGGTTCTGTCCCCTCCTATACACTGCCCTAGGTGACTCCTTGGCATTTTTCCCCCAATACTGAAATACAGTTAGTGAAGCTTCTTGGAATCATTTAATAGGAGTACAGTGTGATATAACTCAAGGGGTGGCCCTTGTGAGGTGGGAATATTACAGCAGTAACATTTAAGGTGGGATTTAAAATAGATAGCAGTAGCACCTCCCCTTTCAAGTGCTGGTTAATCACACCTGATACAGCTATACCTGGGTAATACATATTAATTGTCAGGTATGTTTGACCAAAGCAAGTTTCAGAGAGGTCCAGTTTATCAGGGAGGTAATGGTTAGTCCCAATCTTATGCTCATTTACCTTTGATAGTAAGCTCCTGATATTTAAATAGGCCATTTTAAGATCTTCACTATCTTACCACTGGTATAGGTAAAGAGGGGAATATACATAGGTCCAGGGCCAAGGTTAAGCTCTATGCCTCCTTCAGTGGGAAGGTATATGAGGGCAGGCAGCTAGTGGGACAAAATGTTGTATAGTCAACCACAGAATAGCAGTTCCAGTGAAGCTTTATAAGATACAATGTTGCTCATAGTAGAACAATGGGTGGGGGCATATGTAGTGCATCCCAGCTTGTCTGATAGCAAGTTAGGGAAGTAGAGAGGGTTATATCCAGTGGGCTGCTGGTGCTGAAATCAAATGATTAGTTCACAGTCACAGAGACAGATACAAAGCGTCATACTGCCTATAGACATTAACCACCAGAATTTGGTATAGAAACAAGGATGTTGTTGGCAGATAAGAACCACTTAGTCCACTTAGTCTGCCCTAAATTCCCTGCCTATAGTGCCACTGGAGACCCTACTTGGGCTCCAACTTACACACTCCTCTTGCTTCTAAGATTCCCTTGTGTCTATCCTGTGCATTCATAAATCTTGTGACTGTTCTAGGCCCCACCATTTCCACTGGGAGTCTGTTCCAAGTTCCCATCACCCTTTCTGTGAAGAAGTATTTCCTCACGTTTCCTCTGAGTCCCCCCCATCTTCATGTTTTGATCCCCTGTCCTTGAGCATCTTTTTCTTTGGAAAATGCTCCCTTCCTGTACCTTGTTTATTCCTGTGAGGTATTTGAATGTCTCTATCATATCTCCCATTCTCTTCTGTCTTCTAGGGAGTACATATTTGAATCCTTAAGCCTTTCTTCATAGGGCTTCTGATGCAGGCTCTTCACCATTTTGTTTGCCCCCCTTTGCACTGCCTCCATCCTATCTATGTCTTTTCTTAGATGGGGGCTTCAGAACTGTGCACATTACTTGAGGTCGGGGTCTCACCAGTGATTTATACAGGGGTATTATTACCTCTCTCTTTCTACTGGTGATACTCCTCCCTATGCATCTGAGCATTCTGCTAGCCTTTCCCTTTGCCGTGTCATACTGTTTAGCTACCTTCAGGTAATCAGAAATGATAACCCCTAGGTCTCTTTCCTGTTTTGTGACTGCTAATATTCCCCCCTCTGAGTTGGTATGTTGCCCCTGGGTTTTTGTGCCCTAAGTTCATGATTTTGCACATTTTTGCATTGAATTTTAGTTGTCAAACTCTTGACCCTCTTCGAACTTCTTTAGATCCTTCCTCATTCTTTCAACCCCCTCCTCCTTCCTCGTGTGTCTACTTTGTTGCAGATTTTTGTGTCATCTGAGAATAGGCATGCCTTCCAGTCCTTCTACAATGTCACTAATAAAGACACTGAAGAGGACTGGGCCTAATACTGGCCCCACGGCACCATGCTAGTCACCTTACCTTCCCCAGAGTGTACTCCATTTACTACCACTCTTTTGCTTCTATCATTACACCAACTCTCCACCCATTTTACTATTTTAGGAACTACTCCTAAGCTACTCAGTTTGTTTACCAGCCTTCTATGTGGAATGGTGTAGAAGGCCTCACTGAAATCCATATAGGACACATTAACTGTCCCTTCCTGGTCCACTTCCTTTGTTACCCAGTCAAATAATTCAATCAGGTTTGTCTGGCAGGACCTCCACCCTGTGAATCCAGGTTGCCTGGGACCCTGTAGACCACTGGTAACAAGGTATTCTCCCAATCCTTTCCTTCAGTAGTGATTCCATTACTTTGCCCACCACCGAAGTCAGGCTAACTGGCCTGTAATTTCCTCCCTCTTCCCTATTTCCATTTTTTGTGGAGTGGGACTACATCTACCCTCCTCCAGCCCTCCAGTATCTCCCCTGTTTCTAGTGACAAGTTGAACAGGGCTGTCAGAGGTGCAGCCAGCATCTCTCGGCGCTCTCTCAGCAACTTGGGGTGCACCCGTCTGGACCCATTGCCTTGTCTACTTTTAACTTTGACAACTCCTTTAGGACTCTTTCCACTGTGACAAGGCTAGTGTCCACCTCCCAACCCTTTATACCCTTGTCTTGTAACTAAGGCCCATTTCTCACCATCTCCCCCATGAATAATGAACACAAATTTTTGTTTAGTATGCACGCTTTTTGGTGGTCCTCTTCTACAGAACTCTCTGTTCTCCTTTCAGTCTTACTATCCCTCCCTTGGACTTCCTCTTTTTACTGATGTATCTAAAAAAAGGTTTCATCCCCTTTTTTACTGATTTGGCTGTATATTGCTCTGTTTTCACTTTTTGTACTCCTAATTGCTTTCCTTGTCTCCTTTTGTTTCTCCTGATAACTCTCCCTACCCTCCTGCTTCTGTGTTCTTCTGTATTTTCTGAAGGCTAGGTTTTTTGCTCTTACTTTTTCTGCTACCTGGATCCATGATGAGGTTGTGATTGCTTATGAACAAGATGGGAAGTACTGTATACACCTCCCCAAGATAGGTAGGAGATGGGGGCCATGGAATCGATATACAGAACTCACTAAGCAAGGGGGAGGGGCACCTAAAACATTACAGCACAGTGGTAATCAAGAAATGTACTTTGCAGTGAGCGATACTTGGAATATGTTTGATAGTCAGAACTGATATGTGGACCTTAACTAAATAGGGAGGAGAGGTTAACTTGGCTATAAAATTAGATATGACACCTGATCATACATCTCTAGTATTTGGATGCAAAGTCATGTGATATGTCTTCAAAAACAAGGTAACTATTTTCTCCTGCAATTTTATAATTATTGTAAATCATCTTAGTGGGTAGCTCATGGGGTTATACATACAAATTCAAAGTTTAAAAAACGATAGCAACATCAAGAACAGAGAGCAGGAATAGCATGGCTCACTTGGTCATCTGAGGTAAGTTAAGGCAATTACTGCTAAAATATGGTGGTTGTCAGCCTGTTTGGCAGAACAGTTACTGTGTGGCTGAAAAGGTGCAATTGTTAGATGCTTGGCATCAATTTCTTTTTACTGCTTATTGAAGGATGTGGTTATGAATCTCAGTTGGATCTAATAATAAAAGTAACCTTTTGGGAAGTTCTGACACCTGTGAAATATTATAGAAGTGGATGTCATGCCTGTCCACAAGGGTTTTCTAGGTCCTGGCACTACATGCATAACACGCGGGAGCTTAACCCGTAGGCTTCTGACTGAATCAGAACACATAGTAATTCTGGAGTGATATATCAGTCCCCAGCACAGCAAGGGTTAAAGGTCCTGTCTTTTAGGTAAATGGCTCTGTGCACAGTGATAAAGTTCAATATTCCAGTGGCATGACTTCTACACCAAACTTGACTCCTCCAGAGAGTAAGCCCAAAGTTCTGTCCTTTGGGAAAAGCACTGCAAATGTACATTGGAACTTGACATTCCTTTTCTCTGTAATTGAGTGGGGGCTTTATTATTACTGGGTACTTCTCTCACCTGAGGTATCTGGCTTAGCACCTCACTTTAATAACAGTTCCAAAATTTACACTTTACTTTTCAGTGCTTCTCTTGCAATTCGGCTGTCTGTTCATGGCTTCTGGCTGACAGGGAACACATACAGCTGATTGCAATAAAATGGCACATATTGACGTACAGTTAAGTGCACAGGCCTTTGATACTACCATACCTCTGACAGTAAACTTAGCCATTTAAATGTTACTTTGAGGTACCTTGACCCATATTACAGCATGCGTGTAGGATGTTGGTCTAGTCCAGTAGCATTTATCCAGACTGAGAAACTGAGACTCACCCCTCCATAGTAACACTACATGTTGCAGCTTCAGTGATGAAAAATGGAGTCTGTGCTGAAACTCAAGCACTGACACATAGTGACACCCACCAGGATGAAGCACTCTGTGATAAAGATGTAAAACTTTCTTGTTTGAGAAACTGGAGTAATTGCTATTGGATTACTTTGTGTTCCTGCATATCCTGCAAGATATCATTGGCAGAAATCATGATAAGAGTCCTTTATGGGTGGGCAACACTGTATGTAGCATCGGATCCTACCTCTTAGCAGTAAAAAAAATCCATCTCCAAGTAGAAGACTGGAAAATGAGAACCACCCTTTATTTTCCTGCACAAGGGGTGTATATTTTAGCTCTGGAATCTTTTACTTTTGATGTTGTTTTGCACCCCCTCTCCAACAGGTGTCTGTAGAACCCATTCTCCCACTGGAGGTCCTGTGACATGCTACCTCTCTTCCTTCCCATTTCATACACTAACTTACCCCCTGAGTGTCTGGTTCCTGATCAACTGAACTGGCCCCATAATTCACCAGGCAGGCAAACATTTAATTGAGCATAGGGTAGTTTTGACAAAGATGCTGTGGGGGTCTAACAGTTAAAGCATAGACCTGAGAAGTGGTAGATCACAGGTTCAAACCCAATTTCTGTCTGGAGTAATAACCTTTCTGACCATGTTTGGATTTCTTTTATTTAAAAACATGACAGAATTGCCATCCAAGAACTGTGACATAGTAAAGAGGAGAAATTAGTCTAAATGGGTACAAATACTATCAAGTTCCAAGCATAAAGGTTCAAGACTGGGAGATGCTTAGGTGGTGTGGCTATCTTTGCCAAGATTGATATATTCAACAAAGTGAACTGTATAAATGCAGGCAATAATTATATATATACCATAGTGGAATCTAGCACAACAAAGTTTGTGGTTATTATTTGTTATGTTCCGCTACTCAATTCTGCCTTTTATAATGACAATATCTGGGAATGTTTGAATATGTATATTAGAGAAATTAATATTAAGTTTAGTGGGACTTGTTGGATAGGGGGCTGGAGGTGTAGACTGGTCCTTGCTGGGACCCCCTCCTTCCCCACACAGACTGCTGTTGCTCTCCTGCAGGGCTCCTGCCACAGAGGAGTCAGACAGCGGAGAGAGAGAGAGAGTGAGTGAGAGATGGAGAAAAAAGATGCCAATTTTAAACTGCTGGTGCAGTTTAAATAGCAGGGTTTCAGCCCCGGATCACAGTGGGACTTTTTGGATCGGGGGCTGGAGGTGTGAACTGGTCCTTGCTGGGACCCCCTCCTTCCCCACATGGACTGGTGTTGCTCCACCGTGGGACTCCTGCCACAGAGGAGTTGGACTGGGGGGAGAGCGAGCGAGAGAGAGAGAGTATGTGAGAGATGGAGTAAAAAAGGAAAGACGGTAAGAAATTCTGCCGCCCCACCCACCCATTCCCTCCTCCTTAAATGCTCAAAAGCCCTCCTTAATGTTTCAGGGATCCTATTGGGTTATTGGGAGTGGCTAAAAAACAACAAACCTGTTTCTTGTCATTTGTCTGCTTTCACTACATTGCATGTGGCTTCGTTCCTTGTTCTGCTTATTCTTTCCTGTACCACATGATTATTGAATGCTTCTGCCTACTCTTTAAAATTACCTAGAACTGCTACTTCTGGAGTTAGCCTGGCTAATAATGGCAATAAGTTAGTGTTCTCCAGGTTTCATGCGATTATTGAATGCTTCTGCCTACTCTTTAAAATTACCCAGAACTGTTACTTCGGGTGTTAGCCCAGCTAATAATTGCAATAAGTTAGTGTTCTCTAGGTTTCATGTTAGAAATACCCTAGCAGCTCAGTATCTGCAAGTGATGTTGCTTTGAATGTTTGCTGGACTATCTAGGTAAAAGTTAGGGTTCTCAGGCTTTCTACTTGCCCTTACCTAACTGTCAGTATCATTGGGGTGAGTGCTCTGCAATTAAGTCCAGACCATTGCTCATCTGTCTATGTTGTAAGCCTACACTCTCAGACAGACCCTGTCCACACTGGCTGAACTTGCACACTAAGAATTTTGGTTTCTCCCCCTCAAGCTGACCCACCAGTCATGGCTGTCTCCTTGAGTTGGGCGTTGCTAGTCACCGCTGTGGAAAAAGGGGAAAAGGATACTCCAAGGCCTATCAGGAATGGTGTCCTGCCCTTCTTGCCTTGTACTGTCCTCTCCGTTGGTCTCCTTGCCAGCCTCTTTTTTTCCCCAATGGGCATAGACTCTTCTCGGGGGTATGGAGTCTGCTGGGAAATTACTGTCCCACACGAGGGGTTTGATTTCACCTTCTCTAACCTTCTAGCTCAAGACAGACTGCCTCCCTGGCCTGCCTGCTGTCTTGACCTCAGATGCCTTGTGGGCACTGCCTTGGTGAGAAGACGTCTACCATGAAGGCCCTCTGTCAGTGGTACCCCTTCCCCCATAAGGTTTCTCCTCTGGCTCTTCTGATACTGGCTCTTGTGTGTGACATCAAGCTAAACCCTGGTCCCACAGATCAGGCCTCCTCAATCCCTGAATGTTGTAAATTAGGAAAGGGGATAAAAATTGCTCACCTTAACATTCATCGTCTACTACCCAACCATGATGAACTATCTGCCTGGGTCGTCCACTATAAGCCTGACATACTAGGCATTAGAGAGTCCTGGCTGAAACCCTCAATTCCAGACTCGGCCTGCGCACTTCCTGGCTATGAGTTTATTAGACAAGATCGGCAGGGGAAAAAAAGCAAGGGGATGGTATCCTAATTTACTATAAAAGTCACCTTAGTGTATCTGTGGTAATCCATCAGCAGTCCTCTCTGTCTACCTGCGAGCTGCTGCACACAGTACTGCTGCTTGAAAACACAAAGAAGCTGCATGTTGTGAGCACATATAATCCCCCCCAAGGGTGGTCTGCCTGGACTTACCCACCTCCTGGATACCATTGGCCCTTCTGTTGGGGATAATGAACTTTTGATCCTAGGTGATGTGAACTTAAACTGGACAGGAAGTAACTCCAAGCAGTTTGAACCTCTGTTGGCGAGTCTTGCTCTGACTCAGCTTATCCAGGAGTCCACTAGATGGGCTGCTAAATGTGGCACTAGCTCCCTACTGGACTGGGTCCTATCTAACCATCCAGATAGGATCAGCTCAGCTGGAACCCTACCTGACTCCATCTCAGATCACACCCTGATGTTTTGTGTGTGGAAGATCCCCTTCCCTAAAATTCCCCACAAAATCATTTATGTTAGGGATTTTTCTTAGTTTGATCTGGGGTCTTTTCATGATGATCTGAGGACCACTGACTGGTCAGGAGTGCTCAGTGTCCATGACCCATCCACAGCCATCTCACAGTTTCTCACAGTTTTCAGTGCCCTGCAGGACAAACATGCCCCTCTTATTAGATGGAGAGTGAGGGGGACTGCCACAAAATGGCTGCATGGGAGCTTACTAGCCCTTATGCATGCAAGGGACAAGTGTTGGGCTCACTTCAAACTCACGTTTGATCAGTCCATCTTCCAACAGTTTAGGAAGCTCAGAAATGAGTGCAAACATGCCATCAGGGCAGCAAAAAGGGAATATTGTAAATCTGCCCTGCTTAGCTCTGCTAAGGACCCACGGAGGTTCTGGAGGAACATAAAAAACTTAGTCAGCGGCTCCTCCAACTTGGGAGTTTCTGATATGATCATTGGAGGGACAAGTTGTAATAATCCATTCACAATTGCTAATGCTTTAAATTCCCACTTTTTGGACTTGTCTACACTTACCTCCTCTTTCCCTGCTGTAGGGGATATTAGAGGCCCCTTGGCCGCTGTCCCTCAGGAGGCTCACCCCTCTCACCCATTATTTTCTCTCAGGGATGTGTCTGTCAAGGAGATGCAGAGACTTCTCTCTGGTCTCTCCCCACTCTCCAGCGCTGGCCATGATAACATGGAGCCCAAGCTTCTGAACCTGGGTGCTCCCTTCATTGCCATCCCAGTGGCACATATCTTCAATCTGTCCCTTGCCACTGGTGTTATCCCTGGTATTTGGAAAGTAGCAAGGATTGTCCCTGTTCCAAAGCAAGGTAACCCCAAAGCCCTAGACAACTATTGTACAATTGCCATCCTGTCGGCCATTAGTAAACTCTTAGAGAAAAATGTGGCTGAACAGCTTACAGAGTATATTCAGACTCATCAGTTGCTGTCCCCTTCACAGCATGGATATTGAAAAGGGTACCGCATGACCACTGCCCTTGTCTCTGTCTTTTCCAGCATCAGGGTGGCTACGGACCAGGGCAAACTCTCTGGGGCTGTATTTATTGACTTATCCAAGGCCTTTGACCTTGGAGACCATGCATTACTCTGCTCACAGATGCAGTCCTTAGGTCTGTCCTCCCCTGCCTTGAGTTGGCTGAGAAACTACCTCCAGGGCACAACACAGCAGACTAAATTCAACAAGGTCCTCTCTGACCCCACTCCAGTGACCTCTGGTGTCCCACAGGGATCTGTTTTGGGGTCCTTTCTCTTTCTGCATTTGTTAACAACCTCCTTGCTGCTGCTTCTAACTGTAGTGCCACCCTTTATGCAGATTATCTTGTCATCCTTGCACATTCCTGAGACACTGGGGTTCTTAACCTTCAGCTGAGTGAGACCTTTAAGAATACTCAAGCCTGTGTAACATCCCACAAGCTGGTCCTCAATCTGAAAAAAACTCAGGCCATGCTCTTTGGGTCAGCAGCCAAGATCAAGGCTCCCCTGTCCCTCTATGTGTTAGTGGTGTGGATGGCTCTCTGCTCCTAATCACAGTTTCAATAAAATACCTTGGGGTTACACTTGACCCCCAACTCAACCTGGGGAGTCACATCCTAAATGTTTGTAGAACCATAAACTGCAAACTGGATCTTGCCTACAGGGCAAAGAAAAACTTGACGTCTGCAGCTTTCTTGGCATCGGCCAGAGGTGTGCTGCTCCCTCCACTAAGCTATGGCCTTCTCCTGTTCACTGGTGCCTCCAAGGTCCACCTTGCCAGGTGGAACATGACCTATAACAACATCTGTCTCTTTGCCCTGACTGTCCCATGTCTCACCCACCATTTTAAATTGTATGACAAACTGAGCTGGCTTTCCCAGCCAATCACTTGAAATATGGGTTGGGCTGCTTTGTAGGAAAGGTGCTCAGAACTGGCACCTCACCAGGGCTTGCACAGCTTCTCCTGCCTGCTGTATCCTCCTACTCCTACTCCCTCAGGTCTCAGGGTCTGGCGGTGCTCAAAGTTCCATATACTTGAACCCTAATGGGTGATAGAAAATTTGCTACATGTGCTCTGAGGCTATGGAACTCCCTTTCTGATCATGTACATTCCTCCCCCTCCCAACTGTGTCTCCAGAATTCCCTGTGGGAGCACGTGAAACTGTCCTCGGTGTGTGGGTGTCCCAAGCCACCCTAACCAGGTCTCCAAATTGGTCCCTTTCTGATCCATGGCCTACTATCCTTTAATCTCTGGGTAGCATGTGATTGATTGCCATCTGCTTATGAATTAAGTGGCACTGGTAAATAGGGTCACTCATGCAATGTAATTACCATTGAATGTGTTAGTCTATTTATTCTGTACGTATATGTATATTTTACCTATTACTGCTCACTGTATACTATTTATGTTTATCTTGCTCTCTTGCAACTCTGCACATTGCCTCTCTTGTTGTTACGTACCTTGTTTGAACCTGTACTTTCATTGTACTGTCCCGGGTCATACCTGAAAATAGGCATACAGATTGACTAGTGTACCTACCTGGTCAACAAAAGCTAAATAAATAAATAAAATATTTTACTAATTGGGGATTTTAATGCGAGAATTAGTAATTTTGATGGTTACATGGAGAATTCTTTCTTTGCATATAATAACAAAACTAAACTTGTTAGTCAGAAACTATAAAGATACTAAGATTAATACATTGGGAAAATTGCTCATAAATCTTATAAAAGAACACAACTTTTACCCTTTAACTAAGAAATTAAAGGGAGAGTCCTTGGAAGAATAGACATATATCTCAGCTAGAGGAGCTTCTGTAGTTGATTATGCTATGTGGAATGGTCTAAACATGGTTTAGAAGGATTTAAAAGTAATAGAACATATAGAAAGCAATCACTTATCTTCAGTTTTGACATACAAAAGAAGTGATCCTAACTTGGGTGTGAAGAATACCTCACACATACAGTATACAGAGATATGGACAAATAAAGAAATACTTTGGAAAACTAGTCATGAACCAAATGTTTGTAATATTGTGAATCAATAATTTCTGACTAATTATACAGCTAGTTTATATGCTTTATCACTGGAAAAATGTAATGAATATTTATATGACTTGTTATACATTTTAGGACATAGCTTGAGGTGACTGTCAATTTACCTTCAAAGGGCCACCCCAAACAAGATGGCTGGTGTGATAATGATTGCAGACTATTAAAATGGAAAATAAGAAATATTTATAGGTCCTATAAGACCAACACAAATAAAACAATATTAAGTGAAGTAAATAAAGCCAAGAAAGAGTACAAAGATATGATTGACAAGAAAAAAACAATTTACTATAAAAACAGTCGAATTACATGTTAGTTGCCATAGAAACAAATAATATTAAAAAGTGTTAGTCCCTTGTAGCTAGAGGCTGTTACAAGTTAAAATTTATTTTTGATACATTTATATCTGAAGAGAATCCAATTTCCAAAAGATATTTTGGAACACTGAAATACAGGAGGGTACATTGTGCAGATATTAAATATGAGTAAAAGAGTTATAATAAAGCAAGAAGAGGTATTCATGTCAATTAACTCCTTAAAAAAAAAAAACATAAAGCCCCAGAACGGATGGTATCCCAAAGGAAACATATCTATGTAATACCACATTGTGGGCAAAAACATTTACAATATATTTTAATAAATGTATAAAAGAGAATAGATATCCAGAAACATGGAGAGGAGCATACATTGTGCCTATTCATAAAAAGGGTAGTACTGCTGATTCATTGATGTAGTGAGCAATCAGTCTTTTAGACATTAGTCTGAAAATATTCCCCAGAATTATTTTAGAAAAACTCCTGATAGAAACAGACTTGACAGGTAGTCTTTCACCCTTGCAAGCAGGATGTCATAAGAATTATTCAGCTCAGGACAACAATATATTCACACTGAGACATTAGGTTGAAAAATACAAATTTCTGTGTAAACAAAAAATCTATTCAGTTTTCATAGACTACTCAGCTGCATTTGATACTATACCTAGAAGGATCCTATGGCAAACATTGATAGACAGAGGCATAAACAGAAGTTTTGTAAACATAATTTTAGCCTTTACTCTCAGACATGGGCTAGAGTAAGAGTAGGGTATTCAGGTGAATTGTCTGCCACATTTCAGATAAACAAAGGTGTACGACAAGGGTGCATTTTAGCCCCAACCTTGTTTTCAGTATTCATCAATGTCTTATTGATGGATTTGCAGTGTATGCTGTCTGATTCTCCAAAAATAAATAATAATTGTTGTTCTGTATTGGCATATGTGGACAATTTTGTTCTGTTCTCTTTGACCAAATGTGGTGTACAGAAAAAGTTGGATATGCTTTTACACTAGATCACAAGAACTTCAGCTAAATGATAATCTACAGAAAACTAAAAATGTAATGTTTGGTTCATCAATTAAAAATAAAGGAATATGGAGCTTGGGTAAGCAGACAATTGAAGTTGTATTGAATTACACACATCTAGGGCTGACTGTTAAAAACAGCTGTTTATGGACACACCGTAGTGAAGCTACAAGGGAGAAAAAGTCAAAAAAACAGCTGAAGGGTTGGCAAGATTTAACTATAGATATGGTGGCCAAATTATGAAACCATTAATTAGTGCATTCAAAGCAAAATATCAGGCACAAATTATTTATGGTACTGTAGTCTGGAATCTAAATCAATGGAAAAATTAACTAGCCCTATATTTAAGTTGCTCCAGAAAACTCTGGGTATGGGATTTTCATGTCTTGCTGCCTATATTAGAGCAGAACTGGGATTCAGTACTATAATGACACTAGTCCACACTAGAAAGATTTGTTTTTGGTTGAGAATAATGATGTTATGTAATAACCATCTGACTGTTGAGTGTCTCAAAGAAAAAAGAAAATGGTTTGACTTGAGGCACAGTAATAACAAATGTTGATACCCAAGGCTTTAACTACTTTTACAAGAATATAAACTAACATGTTTAAAAGTATTAGTAGAAAAGCTAGTTACAATTAGTCTGAAATATAAAAAGTATATCACTAAATGAATAGTGAACTGTTGGAATCAAAAAGATCTTGATGCCATCAGAAACTCTAATTTTTTTAGATGGTATGCCAATCATAATATCTGTTTTGGATATAAACCTTATTCAGACATAGTAATGGATCCAAATTTAAGTAGAATGTTTATTACATATAAATTTGAGAGATTCCAAAGAAATATGCTGCTTGCAAGACATAATAATTTGTCCAAAGATCAAGAAAACTGTACATGTGAGGCTGTGGGCATTGAAGATTTACACCACATCTTATGGAAATGTACTTGGTACGCTCTGGAGAGGACCTATTGGTTAAATGCTTTTCTAGACCCAGGATATATACTTAGTTATGCGGCTTTGAATATGATATTAAGTCGCACTGCAGACCCTTGGGCTGTAGTTAGAATTTCAAAATATTTTACAGTAATTAACAAAAAAAAAAGAAAATGACAACACAAATTTAGGTATGAAATACCTGCAATGCTTCCAACTGAGTGGGGATAAACTATATTGGTGGACTCTTAATATAAAATGTATGAATATGAACATCTTCTTATATAGGTTATTTATGTATTCAGAATGTAAGTTATATTTATTGTACATATGCCACTTTTTGTATCATAGTGTATTTGTGCTTTTTATGTGATATTGTTTCCAGATATTGAGTTATCTGGAGGCAATCTCCTCAGGCTGCAGCAAGTGCAGAACACAGTGGCAAGACTTCTAACGAGGATAAGAAGGTGTGAACATATTACCCATGTCCTCCACGAGCTGCACTGGCTGCCAGTCAGGTGGAGGACTGTCTTCAATATAGGGGCTCCTTACCTTTAAGACCCTACATGGAAGGGGTCCTGTTTACCTAAAAGATCTTCTGGCTCCCTACTGCCCAGTTTGGGCACTCTGGTCAGCCGAAGGGGGCCTTCTTGGGGTTCCCAGGGTGAGACTGAGGCATTCTGGGGGGATAGGGCATTTGCGTCTGCCACACCTACCCTGTGGAGCTTCTTGCCAGAATTTTTAAGGAGGGGCCCTCTGTAGAAGCCTTTAAAAAATAACTTAAAAGAAAGCTGTTTCAAAAGGCGTTCTCAGACTATTGCTATTTGATTAAAATGATAATGGATATGATTTAATACTGTAACTATTGTATGAATATGTATTTATTTGTATAGTTTTACTGTTGGATATGTGGATTCTTGTTTATGTATAGTGCTCAGAGTCCTAGGAATTGGGCACTTTATAAATAAAATATCTATCTATCTATCCTTAAGAAAACTGTACTGAATATTTTTTTTACACTTGTGCATGGCTTTACATAGATACATAGATACATAGACAATGTCGGCAGATAAGGGCCTATGGCCCACCTAGTCTGCCCATTTGAGCTTGTAAGTTCAGTTTGTTTTCCTAGAAGTCTATTTCCCCTTACCCCTGACCTCTAGAATTCCTTTATGTCTATCCCATGCATTCTTAAATCCCGTGATTGTTTCAGCCCCACCACTTCCTCTGGCAGGGTGTTCACTTGTCCACCACCGTTCTGTGAAGAACTTCTTCTCATGTTTCCTCTGAATCGTCCTCCCTCAACTTCATCCCATGCCCTCTAGTCCTGAAACATCTTTTTCGCTTAAAATAGTGTTTCCTGCACCCTGTTCCTCCTGTAAGATACTTGTATGTCTCTATCATATCCCTCTCTCCCTCCTCTCCTCCAGGGAGTACATGTTCAGTTCCTTCAACCTGTCTTCATAGGACTTGTGATGCAACCCATGCACCATCTTTGTTGCCCTCCTCTGAACCTTCTCTACCCTGTCTATGTCCTTACGTAGTATGGTCTCCAGAATTGTACACTGTACTCCAGGTGGGGCCTCACTAGTGTCTTGTATAGCGGAATTATGCCTCCCTTTTCCTGCTGGTGATGCCCTGCCTTACATCCCAGCATCCTATTTGCTTTACCTGATGCCTTGTAACACTGTTTCCCTACCTTGAGGTCATCAGAGATGACAACCCCAAGATCCCTTTCCTGCTTGGTGCATGCTATATCCTCACCCCTAACTGATATATTGTGCCAGGGTTTTGTGCCCCATATGCATTATCTTGCACTTCTTTGCATTGAATTTCAACTGCCAAACCCTTGACCATTCTTCAAGTTTCTGCAGGTCCCTTCTCATTCTGTCTACACCCTCTGGTGTGTCTACTCTGTTACAGAGCTTTGTGTCATCAGTGAACAGTGAAATTCTGCCTTCTATATCCTGTGCAATGTCACTGATGAAGATGTTGAATAGGACCGGTCCCAGCACTGATCCCTGTAGTACCCCACTGGTCACTCTTCCCTCTGTGGAGTGACGCATTACCACCACCCCTCTGTGTCCTGCCACCCAGCCAGTTACCTACCCACCACACTACTGTCCTGCCCACACACCATATTCCCCAGTTTGTGTAATAGTCTTCTATGTGGCACAGTGTCAAAGGCCTTGCTGAAGTCCAGATAGGCCATGTCCACTGCCCTCCCTGATCCACTCCTTAGTCACCCAGTCAAAAATTCAATGAGGTTGGTCTGACATGACCTCCCCTGGTGAAACCATGCTGCCTTGGGTCCTGTAGTCCATTGACAACCAGATGTTCCACCAATCTCTCCTTCAGTAGTGCTTCCATGATCTTTCCCACTACCGAGGTGAGGCTGACTGGTCTGTAGTTCCCTGCTTCCTCTTTGTTCCCACTTTTGTATAAGGGACTACATCTGCTGTCCTCCAGTCTTTGGGTACCTCCCCTGTTTCCAGTGATTGGCTGAACAGGATAGCCAGAGGTTCAGCCACCACCTCTCTTAGTTCTTTAAGGACCCTGGGGTGCACCCCATCTGGCCCCATTGCTTTATCAGCTCTTATTACTTCCAGTTCCTTCAGGACCCTTTCTCGTGTAAAGAGACTTGTGTCCATTTCTGCACCATTCTCACCCCTTGTACTCCCTTCAGACCCATTACCCCCCTCTTCCTTAGTAAAGACTGAGCAGAAATACCTGTTCAATATGTCAGCTTTACTGTTGTCATCCTCCACGCGGCTCCCATCCTCCCCCTTCAGTCTCACTATCCCTCCCTTTGTCCTTCTTTTTTCACTTTATGTACCTGTAAAGGTTTTGTCCCCTTTAACCACTGATTTTGCAATGTGTTCTTCTGTCTGAGCTTTGGCTTCCTTACTGACTTCCCTGCCTCCCTTTGTTTCTCCTGGTACTTCTCCCTCCCCTTCTGCCTGTGTCTTTTGTATTGCCTGAATGCAATCTTTTTGGCTTTCACTTTCTTTGCTACCTCTTTGGAAAACCATAATGGTCTCCTCTTTCTTTTCCTCTTACTAACCTGTAATGCATAATTCTGTTGTTCTTATAATCCCCATTTAAATACCCACTGTTCCTCAATCCCTGATTCCTGTCCATTCCCTTAATGCCTCTTTCAAGCATCTCCCCATTTTCCCAAAGTCTGCCCCCTAAAATCCAGGATACGTGTTTTGTGTGGTTTGGTTCTGCTCTTTCTGTGATTTCAAACCACAATGACTGGTGGTCACTGTTACCCAGGTGCTCCCCACTGTTACCCCCATCACACTGTCCCTGTTTGTGAGCACAAGGTCCAGTATTGCCTTCTGCCGAGTTGGTTCCATGACCAGTTGCTTGAGGAAGGCACCCTGAAGGAGTCCAGGATAAATCTGCTCCTAGTTGATGCTGCTGCTGGGATGCTCCAGTCCACGTCTGGTATATTGAAGTCTCCAACCAGTACTACCTCACCTTGTCTGCCATCCTTTGGATGGCTAGCATCAACTCCCTATCTGTTTCTTCCTCCTGGGCTGGTGGTCTATAGACCACACCTGTGCGGATGGCTGGCCCCATTTTCCTTTCCGGCTTAACCCACAGTATCTCTCCCCCATTTTGTTCCTCCTGGATCTGTGTGGCCCTTATGTCATTTTTCACATACAGTGCCACTCCTCCTCCCTTCCTGCCTGCTCTGTCTCTTCTGAATATGTTTAAGCTCAACAATAAAGTATTGATTGATTGATTGATTGAGGTTCAAACCCTGCTACTGCCAAATACTCACTTTGTAACCATGAGCAAGTCACTTAACCTCTCAGTGATCCAGTCTACCCAGCTGCTGAAATGGGTAGATGCAGAATCCCACTCAAAATTAGATGTTGTATCTCAGCTGAGCTAGCTTTGGTAAATAAATTGTAAAAAACTGAACACTAACTTTCAGTCACAAACTGCAAGCTTGGTAAGGCACATTTATACAGTGGTAGCCAGCACCATCAGTAACAATAGTGATCACTATAGGGTGCAGCAGTGTGATAGCAATTATTGATCACTGTCACTGCAATGTAACTTAAGGCTGTGTTAGTGAAGGTTTTCACTATCATTATTACTGTAATATAAGCCATAGTGCATTATCACTGTGAATGGTGATAGCTATTATTGTATCCATGGAAGGACCCCTGGTTTAATGGAGAACATGTATCTCAATTCTTGCAATGTTCTGATAACTGCTTGGCATCTCTGACTTTCTGTGTTTTGGCAGAAGGATTAGGGTAAGTGTTGGAGTCATCCAGGTAAACCCCTTGGGGGAATACTCTAATTTCAAGCCTCTAGATTAATGGTGCTTCTCTCTCCAGAGATGAGAGACCTGGGAACTAGGCCTAATTGGAGAACCATTTCACATCCTGAGCCTAGCAGATCCCCCTGAAGTTTATAGCCAGACCCTCTCTCAAATTAGCTCATTATTTTCCTTGACTCCCTTTTTATATTCTCTCTCAGCCATTGTAGCCCTTTCTGGGTAACAGCAACATCTGCCATTTCCTGCCATTAGACTCCTGTTTATATTGTTACTGAACTTAGAACAAGCACAGAATATCCTATTCCCATCCCTCCCATATAGGAGATTTGGCTCGAGAAAACATTAATCTTCACCTGCCTGTGGGGTGTAATATACTGGAAATTGTGTTTACTATATTTGTGTTTTGTGGCAGTCATGTTGGAGAACTTATTTTTGGTAGCTGAAAAGAAAGTTTGACTTTAAGAGGAACTCTACCACTAGCATAAAAAATCACAGTCGAAAATGGCAGCCTTCAAGTGCTCAACAGTGTAGCCTGGAGGTAGCTTTTCACAAAGAAGGAAAACACAATAACAAGGTGACTTGAATAGAAAATTGTAGTGTAGGGGATTCAGAAGGCATGATAGGAAATACTTTTTTTATGGAATTTCAAACATGAATGGGATAGCACATGAGGATAATAAAAAGCTGGAGATGGAGGGCACTCAAGCATTGGAAGTGCAAGAGGTCAAGTAACTCCAGGCCAATTAGAGGTCAGACTTGAGTTAAGTAGAAAGTGGGCAGATTGGACAGGTGAGTCTTTATCTGCCATCTAAATCTTCGTATTTATGTACAGTATATATATATATATATATATGTATCTCCCCAAAACATTACGGTTTCACACAAAATTAGAAAAAAATATGTGGTTCTCCTTAACAGAAGACCACATGCAATGTCCTAAGCACCACAGTCCCCGACTTTGTCCTTGTAATAAGAAAAAGTGATGCACAAAGACTGGGTGAGTCAAAAAGTATTTATTTGTGCCAGAACTGCAAACAGTGCATCATAGTACAAAAACAATTGGTCACAGCAGATGGAGGACAATGAACCCGCAGCCAGACAAACTCTCCAAAATTTTGTCTTGCTTGGACACTTCAAAAGGGGGTGGAGTCAGTTGCTAGAATGCCTCCTTTTAAACACTGTACTTACAGGGATTTTGTCATTTTGTTGCGTAAAATACAGGGTGCAGACACTAAAGCAGTGAAGAAAGTAAAGTGTTTGTGAAAGATGCAATTAAGTGCAATACACAGTATCAGTGTAATAATAAAGTCAGACACTGTTACACACATAGACAGAGATAGACAGATAGATAGATAGATAGATAGATAGATAGATAGATAGATAGATAGACAGACAGACAGACAGATATATAGGCAGCCAGACTGATAGATAAAATCTTTAGGTTCGATTCTCAAAGGGTCAGTGCAAGCCACACCAAAGGTGGCTTGCATTGTTTGCAGATGCACCGGGGACTCTGCTCTCGATTGTCTATTGGGTAGGGTCCCAGCAGCTATATCCCAAAGCATGCAGCAAACATGTCTCTGCACCACACAGAGGGCACAACAGGAAGGTTTGCAACAAGCTGTGGGTCAGCCCTGTGGCAATAGCACCATGGACAGATGCCTGGTTCCTAGTGCCCCCTGCAGCCCCGATCCCAGATCCTCATGTACAATGTATGTATAAATTGCCCTGTAGGTCTAGGGCACCCCCCGCAACAGCCCTGATCGCCTTGTAATAATAATAATTAACGCAATCTAGTGGTTTAGCAGTCCCCCCAGTCCTGATCTCTGATTTCCAATCCCTGATCCACATGTAGTACTGAAAAAAGTAACCTCGTCATCTAGTGACCCCCCATCCCAATCCCCGATCTCTGATCCCCAATCCACATGTATTAATTAAAAAAGTAACCTGATGGTCTAGAAGTTCCCCCAGCACTGATTCCCCATCTCCATGAAAAACATGACAAAATTATCCCTGGTAGTCTAGTGGTTCCCCACCCTCCAACCAGGTGGCAGTACCCCACCAATCTGCTCCCCCATCCCTGAGCCTGAGACCTGCACAGCCCTCCTCACACCTCTCTGACTGGCTGCTGACTGAACTATCAATGGGAGCAAATTGTACAGTGCATGCTCATTGATTGCTCAATCAGTGGCCAGCCGTGGAGGTGTGAGGCAGGCTGTGCTGCTTGCTGGCTCAGGGATGGTGGGAGTGGGTGGTGAGGCACTACCACCTGGGGTGCGGGGGGTGGGGCAACCACTAGACTACCAGGGTTAGATTTGTAATATTTGTTTCATGGGGATCAGGGCTTGGGGACCACTGGACCACAAGGTTACTTTTATAATTATTACATGTGGATCAGGGCTGGAGGAGAGGCCACTAGACCACCAGGTTACTTTTTTCATTATTACATGTGGATCAGGGATTAGAGATTGGGGGTCAAGGCTGGGAGGGCTACTAGACCACCAGATTACTTTAATTCTTATTACAATCGGGATTGGGGCTGTTAGGGCGGAGTGATTTAGACCTACAGGGTGAAGTATACATATTTTATACATGGGGATTGGAGATTGAAGCTGTTGGGGGGTGTGCCCTAGACTGCCAGAGTGGCATATGCTATGGGGGATTGGGACCCTGGCAGCGCATTGATGCAACCCCCAGAGGACAGCTACCTACACTTACACCAGCCCCTGGCTGGTCTAAGTGTACTTAGACAGTTGCCTTCTGTGGGTGGTTTTGGAATACTGATTTAAGGGATGTGGCAGCTTGTATCTGCCACAAACTTTCTAGCACCATGCCGCAGTCCATTTTATGGGCCAATGCTGGTGCAAGCCCCCTTTGCCACAAGCAGCCTGTGTTTACTGCAGGCTGCTTTTGAGAATAACCTGGGGTGCATGTTTTGATGCAAGGTGCCACTTGCATCATTTATGTTTGACTCAGGCACCTTGTGCCATTCTAGGGGCTTTGAGAATTAGTCCATTTATTTTTATACCGGTTTCATGTCATTAGGGAAAATGTATCCCTGTTCACAGGACAGTCCTGTTTATAAACATAACAGTTGCTATAAAAACCAAAATACAAGAAATATAAATCATAAATAACATTTACAGGAGGTAGAGAAGCAGCTTTCCAATCCATTTGCAAAACTGGATACTGATGTCAAAATACGAACAGAGTATGGTAGTTTGTTTCAATATAAAGCTACTTGAAAACGTAACATCATTTCTTCAGATCTAGAATTGCACTTGGTGAAGCCAATTTTGTTAACATGCATAGATCTATTAAGTTCACCAATTCAGTTCCCTTTTACACTAAATACAGTTCGCGTAACATAATGTTTTGGTTTTAGCAACAGATTCTTGTGCAATAGTTTCAATCAAGTTTTTGCATTTCTTGTACTGACTGCCAATTCAAGGTTTCAAGCATTACACATTGATGAGTAGTAAAACTACAACCCAGTATCTACCAGGTCAATTTATATTATTTAAATAGACATGATTAACAACTTAGCACTCTATCTATCAGAAGTAAGATTCGAACCAGGTACAGTATGCACTCCCACTTTAGTGCAACCCAAACTATGGTACTAACAGAGAAAATTCAGAAATTGAGAGTACAAGATAAAGAGTCTAGAGGAGAAGAAGAAGGGAAGGTTGCTGAGGAAGCAGAATGCACCCCAGAATATGTGGAGGGACAGAATGGGGGTTGGTGGGCAGAGGGTGACAGTGAAAAGCAGGCATACTGAACAAATACTTTATTTATTTCAGTTTTGTATTACAACCTTTGAGCCACGAGGCTCCTTTACAAAGGTTTCAAGTCAAGCTGACAATACACATCACAAAGTACAAAGAATATACAAAAATGTTACAGATATCAGGCTTTGCAAGTATACAGTAAAGTACAACAAGTGTCAGATATTGGCAAAAGCTTCATAGCAGTTCCATTGCTAGGGGAACACCAATAGTGTTGTTAAGTGCAAGAGGTGGTGATTATAGCTGCCCATGCTGGCATTGTCCAGGATGAAGAGGAGGAGAAATGAGGTGAGGGCAGAGGTAGCTGGAGAGAGGATGGTATGAGGGGGTCAGGATGGCAGACTGGGGAAGTTTCAGTCCCTGCATGCATTGTTTAAATAGGAAGGAGGTAGAGGTGGTAGGAAGGGGATTGTGAGACAGCCAGAGGAAGGGATAGGAAGCTGAGGTTATAACAGCCCAGTAGGCATTGTTTGAAAGGGGGGGTGGAGGGGTGGAAGGGGGAACAATCAATGGAAATGAGGTGAGGGGAGCAGGCCAGAGGAGTGAGAGCAACTGGCTAGGATGTGCAGTCACAGCGCTTCTGCTCAGTATTCTTAAAAGAAGAGGAGGGGGAGGTACCTAAACCTAACAATAGAAGCACTCTGTATAGGGGGGTTGATACCAGTACATTCACAGAAGAAAGGGTCCTGAAAGAACTCCTAAAACTGAAGGTGGACAAAGCAATGGGCATGACGGGATTAACTGTGGAATTCTAAAAGAACTAAAGGGAGAACTAGTGACACCACAGACTATCCTTTTTTAGGAAATCATGGGAAGATGGTGTGGTACGAGGAGGATGGATGTGATTCCCCTTCACAAAAGTGGGAGAAAGGCAGAGGCTGGAAACTACAGACCTGTTAGTTTGACCTCAGTGGTAGAAAAATGATGGAATCACTTCTGTAAGAAAGAATTGTTGAGTACCTAGAGGCCAGCAGGGCACATTACCCAAGGCAGCATGGATTCAGAGCGGGAAGGTCATGTCAGATGAAGCTAATAGATTTTGTTGGCTGAGTGACCAAAGTAGTAGACCAGGGAGGGGCTATGTACATGGCCTATCTAGACTTTAGCAAGGCATTTGACACAGTCCCACACACAAGATTAATAAACAAGTTAGCTAGCCTGGGAGTGGATCCCAGGATGGCAGCCAGGGTAAAAACAGGCTGGACAACAGGACACAGAGGTAATAATGTGAGTCCACTCTAGAAAAGGGGTTATTAGCGAAATTATCACAGGTTTCAATGTTGGGATCTGTCCTCTTCAATGTCTTTATGGCGACATTCTGGAGGACTGGAAGGAAAAGTATGCCTCTTGCAGATGACACAAAGATCACAATAGGTTGATACACAAGGGGGTGGAAAGGATGAGAAGGGACTTGAGAAGGTTGGAGGAATGGTCAGAAGTATGGCAGCTTAGATTCAATGCAAAGATGCAAGAAGTGCAAAGTAATGCACCTGGCAAACAAAAACCCAGGGAAGAGAGCACAATGGGGAGGGTACTAACAACAACAAAATGGAAAGGGGTCTGGGGTAGTCATATCAGATGACCTAAAGGTAGGCAAGCAATGTGAGAAGGAAGTAACGAGGGGTTGGGGATATTGGGATGCATAGGGAGAGGCATCACCAGTAGAAAACAGGAAATTGTAATCCCTCTGCATAGATAGTTTGTGAGACCCCATCTGGAGTACTGTGTGCAGTTCTGGAGACCCCATCTCTGCAAGGACATAGACAGGATGTAGGCAGTCCAGAGGAGGGCAACTAAAATGGTGCAGGGTCTGCACTAGAAGCCATATGAAGAGAGACTAAAGGAGCTTAATATGTATACTCTCGTGAAAAGTAGGGAGAGGGAGGGTGTGATAAAAATGTTCAAGTACCTCAAGGGAATCAACAAAGTCCAAGAGGGTAGCATCTTTCAGAAAAAGAGATCGGCAAGAACAAGGAGGCACAATTTGAAGATAGGGGGCAGCTCAAGGGCAACGTGAAGAGGTATTTTTCATGGAGAGGGTGGTGGATGCATGGAACGGCCTTCCTGAGGAGATTGTGGGGTCAAAAACACTGGGGGATTTCAAGAATGCATGGGACAGCCATAATGCAATTCTAATGGGGGAGGGGTTGGAGGAAGTAGGCTGTTGGTTACCTAGGATCTGCAGCTTATTGAATAGGTAGGGAAATATGCAGACTGGGTGGGCAAAGCAGTCCTTATCTGTCTTCAAAGTCTAAGTTTCTATGTTTCAGTGTTTGTGGAGGATGAACAAGAGCATGGGGTGGGTAGGAAAAGGGAAGTGTAGAGGAAAAGAGGTGGAAGGATGGGAAAGGAGTAAAATGGGGGAGCAAGGGGAAGGAAAAAAGAAAATGGTGGCTATAAGGGATAAATAGACAGGAACTGTAATAGGAAAAAGAGTTGTGAGGATGGAAAGGTTGAGGTGTAAAGATAGTGAAAAGAGGCAGTAGGAGCCCTAAACAGTAAACATATCAAATATTAATGAATAGAATAACTGTAAAAACACAAGTGAAATGTTTCAGAGAAATTGAAGTTAATGATCTCTGAAAAACAGAAGAAAGAACTAAGTTATCGGTTATAAAGCAGCATTGATGATTAAAAAATAACTATATCAAGATAGTTACTGCCAATAACAATTGTTTTCTATGATTACAACAATGGGTAAAATCTATGATTAAGATTTTTTTAATTTTTATTTATTGGAATTTTCAGAGTTAACTTTGAGCAGAGCTCATTTACTAAGGTTCCATGTCAGAGATTACAGTGTTTTGTTACAGTGCAGTGAAAACAAGAAATGAAAGGATCATGCAAGATCCAAAACCTCTTTCAACATATACACAATAAGAAAGTATCAATGGGAGACTAGTTACTATGCTAATAATAATACAGCAACAGGTAATGCATTGTCTAATGTTTGGGTGGTTGCAGGGGAGCAACTTTGTCTACAGAATCTAGGCATGTCAGGTAGCACAACCAGAGAAGACATTGTTAGTGGGGCTTGTCTAGTGTTTCTACTGGCATATGTTTTTTTAGGGCAAGGTGTTTTCTTAGGCTTGGTTTAAATTGGCTCACTCTAGGTAACTCCAGCAGCAAGATGGGGAGTTCATTCAACCAGGTTGGCACCTGGTAAGGAAGGCCCTCATGGACTGAGTGATCCTACTCTGTGTAATGTGCAGTGCATTTCTTGTGGCACTCCTGTTACTATGGTGGTTAAAGGGGGTATATAGTAAGGATTGGAGGTATGGGGGTGAGCCTTAGCACAGCTTTCTTCCCAAGTAGGCACGTTTGAAATTTTATTCTGAGGTCTAGCGTGAGCCGGTTTATACTCTGATAGAGGCTGCATGTATGCGTAAGCCTGTCCACATCTAGGACAAGGCGATAGGCCTTACTCAAGAAGGTCCTGATTCTACAAGGTCTTGGGAACACACAAAACCCAGAAGAGGAATGCAAAAAACTTGAAGACATAGATATCTTAGATAACTTTTATTCAGTTTGAAATGAAAGACAAACAGAGAAACATCTGCATGACATGTTGTGGACTGCTGTGTCCAAAACATGTTAGGTGAGATGTTTCTTTGTTTGTCCTTCATTTCCAACTGAATTAAAGTTATGTAAGTTACCTGTGTCTTCAAGTTTTTTGCATCCCTCTTATGGGTTTTGTGTGTGCCCAAGACCTTGTGGATGTTTTAGCCAGGTGAGTCTCAGGAGCACCACTATCCTAGTGAATACTTCTTTGGTTGTAGGATCCTGATTCTATTAAGATTGGTATCTGTGGGCGGATGTATAGATTACCAATTCATAATCCACAGAGCAGAACTCTGAGAAGGCTACTGCCAGTTTCCTAGTCTCAGGTGTCATGAAGTGTTGTGTCTGTATAGAACCCTGAGTTTTTTACTTACTGTACTGACAACGTGGTCAATATGTTGGGTGTATGTTAGTGTGCTGTTGAGATGAATGCCAAGCTATTTGAAGTAGGTTTCTTGTTCTAATACCTCACCATCCTGGTTATAAATTGAAAAGGGTAAGTTTGTTTATCTTCTGTTGGCTGGTGAATATCATTGTTTTTGTTTTCTTAAGATTTAGAAGCAGCTTGTTCCATGGAAACCAGTGCTCAAGGGAGCAGACGTAGTGCTGTAGGGTGTGGCTGGCAGTTAGTTGCTTAGTGATGTTGGTAAAGATAACTGCATCATCTATGTACAGTAGGATGCAGGCACCAACGCAGGCATTGGGCAAGTCATTAATAAATAGGCTAAACAATAATGGTCCCAAGATAGATCCCTGAGGGACTCCTACTGACATAGCTTTAGAGTCAGAGAGGACTCTACCGATTTTCACTTTTTGATTATGATCAGTTAGGTAGTTCTCAAAACACCCCACAGTTTCACTAGAGAGGCTAATTCACTCAAGTCTATTCATGAGTAGTGCATGGTTCATGAGGTTGAATACCTTGGTCAGGTCAATGAAAATTGACCATACCAGTTCACCCTTGTCTAGTGAATCATGCAGAGAGTTAGTGAATTCTATCAGAGCCAAGATGGTGTTGTGCTGCTGTCTGAAGTCATGCTACTGTGGGCACAGTAGGTTGTGGCTATTGAGGTAGTCCACCAGCTGGTCCACTACTACCTGTTCCAGGGCCTTGGACAGCAGAGAGAGTATGGAATTAGGCCTATAGTTTGTGATGCATGCATTGTCTCCTCCCTTGTGTACAGGGGTGATGATTGTGGATTTACAGATGGCAGGAAAACTGGAATAGCACAGGGAGAGTGTGTATAGTTTGGAAATTGGATGTTTCAGGATGTCTAGAGCTGAGACAAGGAGCTTTGTGTCTATGCTGTCACTCCCTACCCTGGTTTTATTTAGAAAACATTTAACATATTTAGCAGTTTCTGATTTAATTATGGTTCTGAAGTAAAACTTGGGATGGTCAACATGTTCAGCCTTTGTAGGTGGGGTGTTAAAAGAAGCATGTGGTGGGGTGTTGACAAAGGCATGGAATCTCGGTGTGCATTGGGGTCATTGGTCCTAACTGTCACCCCATTCTCCTATTCCTCAGCTTCTTTCCACATGTGATGGGGTGACACTTAGGGATGATGACCCCAATTCGCACCCCGATTCCAGTTGAGGGGGTGGGTTGGAGGGGTGCAAAGGGGGTTTCAACCCTAACATCGAATTTCCTCGCTTTTGTCACTGTGGAACAACCCTAACTGATGCAATAAATGGAGTTTTTTGCCTCTAATATACTGTATGTATATATATATATATATATATATATATTTATGCAATAGGGTTGGACATATATTCAGTGTGATAAATGTGATTATCTGAGTCACTGTATGTATAAATAAATGTGTGCAATAGGTGTGGACATAAATCCTATGAGATAACTCTGAGCTACTATGGGATAAATTCAAAATTTTACATTTATCCACATAATAAACACATCATCACAGATTTATTCTCATAGTAGATATGTCACAATCACTCCGGAACTCATTTAGAATGTTCAGCCTCAGTACCAGTACTAACTATATTTGAATGCAAATAACTTTAAAATGAAAAAGATAGCATAGTGCTATGAGCATGAAAGTTGAGCAGCACAAAATTATCTACCAAATGAGTGGTATTTCAATGATAGATACCTTATAGATTTTTTGATAATTAGCAAAAACACAGCAGAAAATTCATATTTTTTTCATTTTGTGCACAAACAAATGTAAATAACTTTAAAATGAAAAATGATAGCATGGCACTGTGAGCACAAAGTTTATTCGGCACAGAAATATCTACAAAATGAGTGGTGTTTCATTTATAGATACTTTTTAGTTTTTTCAGAATTAGTGAAAAACAGCAAAAAATTCCATTTTTGTACACTGTTTCACAAACAAATGCAAATAACATAAAAACAAAGATAGTATGGTATTTTAAGCACAAAAGTTGTTCAACATACAAATATCTACAAAATGAGATGTGTTTTGTTTCTATATTCCTTTTAGATTTTATACAATCAGCAAAAAATGGTAGAAAATTCAATTTGTATTCACTTTTTTGACTAACAAATGCCCCCTACAGAAGCAAAAACAAAAGAATTGCATAAATGGAATATGCAATGGAAAGCTCATGTAATAAATGATTTATCTCCACTTGAGCAGTTTGACCTCGGACACAACACTTGTGGCTTACACCACTCGTGAAGTTACCTGAGGTCAAATTGCTTTTGTGCAGATAAATCATTTATTACACTTGCTTCCATTGCATATGCAAGCAATAATACCCGACAGGGTGGGTGGTATTGGGTAATATGAGACTTGCCAAGGGCATAATACTAAATACTATACAAAAGTGGACAAAAGTAAATAAATTAGAATTAAATAGAAATAAGTGTACTGTTATGCATTTGGAAAAGAGAAATAACAACTCATCTTATAAAATAGACACCACTGAACTAAGAAAAACAACAGAGGAAAGTGACTTAGGGATTATAATTACTTCAGATCTAAAATTTAGTTCTCAATGCGATAAAACAGAAAAGAAAAATAATCAGATATTAAACTGCATATTGAGGCATATTACCAGCAGAGATAGGCAAGTGATTATGCCCCTCTATAGTTCCCTGGTGAGACCCAACCTGGAGTATTGTGCTCAGGTATGGGCTCCATATAAAAAAGGGGATGTTCATAGCTTGGAGCGTATCCAGAGAAGGGCTACTAGATCTATCAAAGGGCTAGGAGACATGTCATATTCTGAAAGTTTAAAGGAGCTAAATGTGTTTACTCTGTAGCATAGAAGAACTAGGGGAGATTATTTTGTGTTATTTAAGTGTTTGCAAGATGATGCTCTATTAGCAGACCTAGGGTTGATCCCCAAAAAATCAAAATATGAACCTAGGGGACATCCTTTTCAGTTAACAATACAAAAAAGGCATTCTCTTCCAAGAAAGCATTGGTTTAGCCAGAGAGTGGTTTCTGGCTAGAACTCTTTACCAACAGATATGGTAGCCAGTACTAATATGGATATTTTTAAATATAGATTAGACAAGTATCTTTCTGGTAAATAAAAGACAATATAGATTATCTTCAATATATAAAATAATGGCAAGCTCTATGGATGCAAGTCTAACTAGCTTGAAATTACCTATGAACCTATAATGAGGCCCAACACTGCAAGCGGAGGGCCTTATAGACCCTGGGCGGTCCGGTATTGCCCAATACCACCCACCCTGGAGGATATTATAGCGCTTAGAAAATGGCTAACTGTGGCATTTAAATGGGATTTAAAAAAATAAAAAAAAGATTTTGAAAATATAAGTAACAATGAGTTGTATGTCTCTTTGTTGTAAAGTAGTCCCTTTATTTCTGCTGTTGTAGCTCCTGCTGCACCCCCCCATCAGAGAGCCATTCCATTGAATGTATCCCACCTCCCCCGTGCACAGCAGCTGAGGCATAAGATTCAGATTTTTCTATAGTTTCCCTACACACCGGGATCTTACTATGGTTGTTTTTTTTTGGGGGGGGGGGATCATTTTCTGGTGTTCTTATTGGATTTGCTGACTCTGGAGTAGAGGGGTGTTACTATACGTGCAACTCTGCATGACCCTGGGTAAAAACTGAAAGTGCAATGTGGGAGCGATGATGTGGAATGAGAGCTGTTTTGTTTTTAACTGTTCAGTTACAAAGAGGAGCAGTTTTTTTATTTGTGGCATAAAATATGTACTGTTACAGCATTAGTGTTTCCATTTTTGGTGGTGGATTGTATCGGCAGGTGAGCAGTAAAATGTGGATTTACGGGGGTCGATGTGATTGATGTGGACTTACAACGTGAAGGCAATGGCAAGGAGATATGAGGTGAACTGAATTTTTTTTGTATGTTTGGGTTTTTACGCAGCCCGATGGGGGGAGGTGTTGGCTAGCCACCAGTTTGTCCAGTAAGCAGCATACAAAAAATGGTGGGTGGTCAGTTCGACAATTCTGGGTGCCCAATAATAACCCAAGTAATGGGGTACCCCGAATTGGTACTTGTGTTTTAGTGGGCTCTATCGAGTGATACCCACCCGCTGAAGTTACCATCCTAGCCAATCAGAATGTCAGCATTTATTTAGTCATATTATAACCCTTATTTATACATACAGTGACCATTTACAGTATACACACAGTTACTATGTCACAGATCTCTTTAGAATTAATTTAGAATGTTTGGCCTCGGAAGCAGTACTAACCATATTCAAATGGGAATAACTTTAAAATGAAAACAGATAGCATGGTACTGTGAGCTCAAAAATTGTTCAGCACAAGATTATCTACAAAATAAGTGGTGTTTCATGTATAGATACCTTATAGATGTTTTACAATTAGCAAAAAAGCAGAAGAAAATGTTATTTCTTGTTCACTTTTTTGACAAACAAATGTGAATAACTTTAAAACAAAAAAATGATAGCATGGTACTGTGATGCATAAAAATGTTCAGCACAAAAATATCTAGAAAATGAGTGGTGTTTCATTTATAGATACCTTTTATTTTTTTTATATAATGAGCAAAAAACAGCATAAAATTCAATTTTCTTTTCCCTTTTTTGACAAACAATTGTGAATAACTTTATAATGAAAAAGGTAGCATAGTACTGTGAGCATGACATTTGTTCAGCAAGAAGTTTTCTACAAAATGAGTGGTGTTTCATTTAATAGCAACCACTATGCTAGGCAGACATACTCTAGGAAAGTTAACCAAAACTCCCAGAAATAATCATTTAAAATAAACAGTCAAAACCAAATGTTCCTGCACTGATAGAAAGCATCCCTATTGCATACATGAAATATACAATGGTGAGCTGTCAGATAAATGATTTATGTACACTCGTGCTGTTTGACCTCGGACACCTCACTCATGGCTTCTGCCACTCGTGAGGTTACCCAAGGTCAAACAGCACTTGTGTAGATAAATCATTTATCTGACAGCTCACCATTGTATATCCTATATATATATATATATATATATATATATATATATATATAACATTAGACTCTGTACACAGTAAAGGTTTTGGTAAGGTTTCCTCAGGTAGAGTCAAGGGAGAATTTTCTTCTGTCCGTACTTCCTCAGTTGTAGCAGTGATATCTTTAATATTGGTTTTGCTTTGTATTATTTGTAAAAGGAGGTTTAGCTGTTGTTTTATTGCTTGCTAGTATCCCAAAACCTATTCTCCGGTAGACAATGATTTATCCCAGCTGGCAGCCAGCAAAGCAGATTCTACACACCAAGATTTGGATTCCAAAATGTTTTCTCCCTGAAATGAGGTTTGACTTAGGCTGGGATGCGCAGAGCTCGTTTGCGCTATTCCCATCAGAACCTCAGATTTAGAAGCAATTGAAAAAATAAAAATGTTGGCAGCCTGCTGTGCAGAAGAAGCATTTAGTGGGTTTGACAGGCCTATGCCTTGGTTTGGTAAGCTCTCTGTGCATATGTGTGAGGCAGGTTCCTTTGATGCTCTGACGTCCATACTGGAATTTGCCAAAGTAAAGCCGCAAATGAGTGCCTATTTTAATTTTCCTTGCTCACGGTCAGAAAATAGCAGTACAACACATTATTTGTAGTGCAGTACTGATCTCACAGGGTGATCAATGGCCCCCCTAGAGGTCTCTTGCAGACCCCCTGCAGGCCACGGACCCCTGGTTGAAAACCGTTGATTTACAGTGTCCCTAAATGGATTGCTGGAGATTGCAGTCCAGTTAATGTTGAAGTCTACAGTCACCAGAGTCTCATAGTTGGTACCAACTTCTTGGTAGTAATGGGAGAAAGCCTCTAGCACTGCTTGAGGCATTCTTGGTGTGATGTAAATAGCCAAGACAGTAATTGTTTTGCATCCCCCTCCCAGGTGTAGTCTGATAGCCAGCACCTCACATTTAGTTGTGAGGTGTGTCATTGGCACCTTTTCTGCCTGTTGGTTGAGTGAATGTATTGCTTACAGCCTCCCTGCCCTGTCCTGCCTGAAAATTGAGTAACCCTGCAATGTTATTTCTGAGTCCTCGATTTTAGGAGTTAGCCATGTCTCAGTCAGGGATATGAAAGGTTGGATCAGACTTACCCAGGCTTCAAACTGTGTGAATTTTGTGAGTAGACTGCAGATACTTAGGGCGACTATTTTTACTTATCCATTGGAGGGGTGGTGAGAGTGTGCATTAAGGGGTGGGCCAAGGATAGGGTGGATATTGTCTGATATTAGTAGCAGCAGTATTGTAGCATTCTGGAAATCCCAGGTCATTATCTTCCCTAGGGTATACCGGCGAAGTGTCTGTGAAGGTGTTACCTGGAAATGAGCCTCAACTCAATGTGATTTTCTGGTTATCAAATGTTTAAAAAAAATAAAATAAATAAAAGGGTATTGGGGGATGAGGCCGCTATCTTCAGTTGCACAATCCAGTAGGTGGCAACAAGAGGGGTGTAGGATGGGTGCGGGAGCTGGGCGAGGGGGCTTGTGACTGTTTTGATATGGTGTGTTGGTTAGGGTGGTCATAAAATGTCTAAAATGTGAGTGTTGGCCATCGAGTGAGCTCTGTGTTGGCAGATTGTTAGTGTGCCTGGGCTGTGGTTGTGTAGTGTCTAGCAGTGTGATTAGTGCTGCTAGGGAGAGAAGGAGTTTTATGTGTTGTGGCATGCTTGAATGTGCTAGGATTGCTAAGGGCTTAGCATGGCAGAGAAGGATTAGGGATGAGTGTACCCTGGTGACCTCTAGTGATGGGAGAAGGTAACTAGTCTTGGGATATGATTAAAGATTGTAATTACCATTCCTCCCCAGTAACCTTTGTTGGCAGTATAGCCCTGAGGTAAGAGCAATGGACTATGAATATGTGGGGGGTGCAGTACTTCTGTAAGTTTGAATCTCACAGCCTCCATTCAGTGACACATGTATCCATGCCTATATTGGTGTAGTGTGCTGGAGGACTGGGGAATGACCATCCATTTAGGATACAGAAATATTTGGGGATTGTGGTAGAGTCCTCTAAGTTAGTATGGAGTAGAGGTCGAAGAGTCCATTTCATGGGTGTGGTGGGGGGACAGAAGTGGGCTGATTGTTTCTAAATGCAGCATCACCTCTGGGTGGATGAGTTGGGCTGGCAGAGAAAAGATGCCATGCATAGCATGGCACCGTGATGCAGAGCTGGCTTCCAAAGTGGCACTGAATGCCAAGTGTAGTGTCTTGACTCTGTGCAAGAGTCCTTGGTCATCCAGTCGGCTGGAGGGAAGAGACTCGACCCTCCAAAGTGAAGTAGGTCTGCAGTGCACCTGAGGAGGAAGAAGGAAAGTGGGATAAGTTAAGGAGCTAAGTGGGGAATGGACACGGAAATCTGCATCAGACAGGCTGCCTGTGGTGTGCCATGCCCCTAGGATACTTCCCCTGACAGACCACCCTGAACAGAGCACCACAGATCACACAATCCCCTGAACTTGAGCCCCAGTTAAGTGAGCACTACTAACCAAGCTGCCTAGCCCTAGAACACTTTACAGTCAGAAATTAAAGAACCTGGAAAAACAGCAATAAATTACACAGCTGATGCCTGAAGCAGTCTAGAATGCATTCAGTCATCACAGTTCGGCAGTAAATTAATTCAATTCAATTCACTTTATTTGTAAAAAGGCACTATTCCAAATTATCATAGCATATGTACATTAAAATCAATAAATAAATAGTCATATAATCACAGAATAAACTCAGTCAAACACTTCTGTTTAAAAAGGCAAACTTAAACGTTAAAGATGTAAAGTGATCTTAACCCTTTTGCTGCTGTTAGAATTAGAACATATTGGAACTCTGGACTGATATATCAGTCCATGGCATAGCAAGGGTTAAAGCTCTCCACAGTCTGACATTCTTGTAACTGATGATGAAGAGAATTCCACAGGGTAGGTGCCACATATTCAAATGAACAGACCCCAAATGTCTTCAGCCGAACTCTAGGAACCTCTAGCAATCCCTCATCAGCAGAGCGGAGCAGTCAGAGAGGGAAGTAGGGATGAAGGAGCTCTTGCAGGTAGTTCAGACCCTGTCTGTGTAGATCTTTATAAGTCAGCAAACTGACATTGAAGGTGATCCACCACCGAACTGGAAGCCAGTGCAGTTTGCGCAGCACAGGAGTAATGTGACTGGATTGGGACAATCCAGTCAGCAACCTAGCCACTGCATTCTGCACCAGCTGCAAGTGGCAGATATCAACCCCCAGTAGCCCTAGATATAGGGAGTTACAGTAATCGAGGTGGGAGATCACAAAGGCATTGACCAAAATTGGAAGGTCACCTGGAGAAACAAGGTGCTTAATCCAGGCGCTATTCCTCAGATGGTAGAAAGAGAATTTGGTGACAGCCATCACCTGGGAATGTAGTGTTAGCCTGTCAACAAAAATAATGCCCAGACTCCTTGTCTGCTCAGAGGTAAGAAGCTGTCAGCCCCCAAGCTAAAGTCCAGAGGCCCAGCCCACTGCCAGCCCCTCTACCCGGTGACCTGGATCCACAACCAATACCTCAGTCTTGTCAGAATTCAACTTCTACCAGCTGGTAGTCATCCAGTCCTGGATCTCAGCAAGGTAGTTGTTAAATATAGACGCTGCACTATCCTGTTTGGGCACAAAAGACAAGTAGAGCTGGGCATCATCTGCATAGCAGTGAAAACCCAGCCCATACCATCTTACAATGTCCCCCAGTGGCAGCATATACACCACAAACAACATGGGGGACAGCACCAAGCCATGTGGCACCCCACAAGGCAGAAAGAATGATTCAGAGGAATAATTAAATAAAGTAGGTGCAGTTCATTGTCCCCATGTAGCTGTGATGCAGAGCTTGCTTCCAAAATGGCAACAAATGCCAAGTGCAGTGTCTCCCACTTGTGCAAGAGTCCACAGTCATCTGGTGGGCTGAAGGAGAGAGTCTCAACCCTCTTAAGTGACGTGGGTCTCCAGTGCACCTGAGGAGGAGGAGGAAGAAGGAGAGTGGGTAAAGTTAAGGAGGTATGCAGGGAGGATGCACGGTAGTAGGAGGGGTGAAATCTGATTCAAAAAGGCTGCCTGTGGTGTGTTGAGCCCCTAGGATACTTCCCATGAGAGACTACCTAGAACAGAGCACCATGGAGCATACAATCCTCCTAAATTTAAGAAAAATTTGAAAACCTACTTGTGGCGGAGCGCCTTCTTGGATGATTAGTTGATATTTGAGTGTTAATATTATTTTTTGGATAGTATGGATGGTTTTATTGTAGGTTTTTAATATGTGATGCTGTTATGTATTTATTGTATTTATATGTTTTATGTGATATTTTATATTGTGTTTTTTGACTTGTAAAGCGCTTTGAAATCTTGAAAAGCACTTTAAAAATAAAATTATTATTATTATTATTATTATTATTATTATTATTATTATTATTATTAAACATGAGCCCCAGTTAAGCAAGTACTATTACTCAGTCTGAATAGCCCTAGAGCACCATACAGTCACAAATTAAAGAACCTGGGAAAATGCAATAAACCTCAAAGTCTGATGCCTAAAACAGTCTAGAATTCATTCAATCAGCATAGTTCGGCTGTAATTAAACAGAGTAGGTGCAGTTCATTGTCCCAAGGTAGCCGAGATGCAGAGATGGCTTCCAAAATGCACTGAATGCCAAGTGCAGTGTCTCCCACCTGTGCAAGAGTCCACAGTCATTCGGTGGGCTGGAGGGGAGAGGCACGACTCTCTGAAGTGAAGTTGGTCTCCGGTGAGCCTGAGGATGAAGGAGAGCAGGTTAAGTTAAGGAGGTAAGCAGATAGAGGACATGGTAGTGGGAAGGGTGAAATCTGAGTCAGAAAGGCTGCCTGCAGTGTGCCATGGCCCTAGGATGCATCCCCTGAGAGATCACCCAGAAAAGAGCACCATGGAGCACACAATCCCCCTGAACTTGAGCCACAGTTAAGCAAGAACTACTAACCAAGCTGCCTAGTCCTAGAACACCATGCAGTCACAAATTAAAGAACCTGGGAAAATGCAATAAACCTCACAGTCTGATGCCTAAAACAGTCTAGAATTCATTCAATCAGTACAGTTCTGCAGTAATTAAATAAAGTAAGTGCATTTCATTGTCCCCAGGTAGCTGTGATGCACAGCTGGCTTCCAAAATAGCACTGAACACCAAGTGCAGTGTCTCCCACCTGTGCAAGCATCTGCGGTCATCTGGTGGGCTGGAGGGTAGAGTCTTGACCCTCTGAAGTAAAGTGGGTCTCTTGTGCACCTGTGCAAGAGTCTGTGGTCATCTGGTGGGCAGGAGGGGAGAGACTCGACACTCAGAAGTGAAGTAAGTCTCTGGTGCACCTGTGCAAGAGTCTGCAGTTGTCTGGTGGGCTGGAGGGGAAAGACTTGAGCCTGTGACGTGCAATGGTCTCTGGAGTGCTTGGGCAAGAGTCTACAGTCACCTGGTGAGCTGAAGGGGAGATTGGCTGGGTGAAGCCTGTTGAGTTCATGAATTAAGTGAGATTCTTTTTTAAAACAGTTCTTAACCTGTTCCCTCCTCTAGGAATGACTGGAACCCACTCCAGGGCAGTGAATCTCAGGAACTCAGAGTTGTAGCCATGGCACTCCAAAAAGTGGTTGCCGAGGGCATTTTCTCCGCTTCCCTTTCTAATGGATCTGATATGTTCCTGGATTCTTGCCTTCATTTTCCTATTGCTATGATCCACATACACCACTTGAAAAAGACACCATGCTCCACAGACCAATACTCGGTACTGCACCAGATATGTTGTTTAAATCTGAAAAGGCCTTTCCTTGTTTGGCAGAGTAATGTTATTGTCTTTTATTCAAAATTTACAGTTGCAACAGTGGTACCATTTGAAGAAAAAAATGTTTTGTCTATAGCCCAAGCAAGTACTGTTTCTTTTTACTTGGTTGAAGATGGAAAGTTTGATACCTTTTATTGGACCAACAAGTGTCTTGTACAAAGATGGAATTATACACAAGCTTTTGGGGCCACACAGGTCCCTTCTTCAGGTGAATAGCAAAACTGAGCAACATAAGTGGTATTTATATCCATGTGGAGCAATTAAAAATCAGGAAGTGAAGTAGGAAGGTGACAAAGGGGACTAGAGATCAAAGTCAAAGATGCAAAGTAAAAACATAAGAAATGAGCAGGGGGGCTGAGTAGAAACAGGTCAGTAGGAGATGAAAGGAAGCTAAAGGGAAGACAAAGGCACACAGATAGGATCTGAGATCAAAGGCTGGCTGTAAGGATTGAATAGACAGAAGATGCCTAAGAGATACAAGAAGTCAAGAAATTAAGAGAAACAAAAGAATAAAGGCCTAGATAAACACAGTGTGAGGTAGTATAAACAAAGGTTTGAAAATAAGAGGGAGTGGGAGGGACTGAGCTCAAGAGTTATTAGAAGAGGCAGGGAGGCTGTGAGGTACAGGTAAAACAAGATCTGGCAGAGCCACTATGACTAGATAAGGGTGTTTACAAACCTTTGAGTCAGAGACTCCTTTACAAAGGCACCTCATTGAAACTAATACAAAGACAGCACAGTTAACAAGTCAAAAAACAATGACTCAAAGAGCAGACAGTTATAAAAATCATTCACTGGAGATACATGGGTAGCAGTAGATAAACAGATCACATAATGTAGGCACACAGGCACCACATCAAGAAGACAAAAACAGTTCAAACAATATACAATAGCTAAATCAAATAGACATCAGGAGTCAAAGAGAAGCCCAGAGTGTTCACATGAAGGCTGTTGCATATATACTAACTGAATCAAAGTACAGTACATTGAGAAAGAGCATATTTAAGCAATAAGGCACGACAAGGTGTGCGTTATCATGTATTATACCATGGACATAAGTGAACAGCCAATTAAATGGTCAGACTGGCAGTTTACCACTGGTGTAAATCCTCTGATAACCACTGGCCATCGATGACCAAATGGTGGTCATCTAAATCCTAATCATCTGCAGCACAGGAATAAATAAAATAAAAATTAAAAAAACAAAGCCACCTCTTTAAATGTTGTATTTTATTATGGTAACAAAATGAACCTTGCTATAATCACAATAAGCCACTCAGAGGGTGTGGGTTATCGGAGGATTTACCACGGCTGGTGAGGATTTACCCACTCAGCTGTGCCTCATGGGCAAACCACTGCAACCGTGGCAAATCCCTCAATAACCTACACCTCCTCATGGCTTATTGCTTAAATAATGTTGCTCCTGGGGTGGGTTAAAGCATGAGGCAAAGTTGAGTGCTTCTACCACACCAGAAGTGACATTATTACAAGATAACACACACCCTGGAGTGCCTTATTGCAATTTTACAATGGCTTGTTATTATATACAGAATAAAAAATGCATTTTAAAGGATGTTTTTGTTAGTGTGGGAAATATTTCTTAAGAGAAAATGCAAGGAATGATCCAAAGCTACGATGATGTTATTGCGTAATAACATCACTGTTTCAATGGGTCAGTAGCCAATCAGCTCCTTACATTTTTCCTTGCCATTGTATAATTAAAAATAATGCCACCTTCTGTATTACAGTTACCTATATGTTTTGCATTTTATTCTATGCACTGTTATAGCAATCAACTCAACTGAACCAGGCCATCATATACGTGAAGGTACTGTACCCTAACTGAAAACAGTGCTGAGACAACTGTATGTTGTGACAAGATGGAAGATAAACACAATGTTGAGACAAGTTTTTGAAGACATTTGATGTGTTTAATTATTTTTTTAGAGACTGATATACAGTTCACACACAAAATTCATATAATACAAAAGTGCATATGCCCAAATGCCAATGTACATTCAACACATTCCATTACAAGCTGTTCTCTTGAAGGAAGATATTACTATATAAGGCCTAAAAATGGGCATCAGGTAAATGTAAACTGGGGTAGGTGAGTTTTTGAGGGTATTGCATCGTTTATCTTTTATTGCTACTCCAGCGGATCAGCAATATCTGCACTAGCTGTGCCCAGTCCAGATTTTACAGCTCTGGCCTTGGTCTGGTGATGTGGGTTTTACTTATACCCCACTGCATGTGGCTTAGTGATATACTGTACAGATGGCTACAAAGTCTAACCCATTGAAGGTTGAAGTTTCAGAAAACCTTTATGTTAAAAATTTCAAGACTTATTCCCTCCCACACGCCCCAGTCACAATTAATCCTCTACCAAAATCATGCTTAAATACTGGTGCCTCTACATCCATACCACTAAGCGTTTAATGCCAACATCAGGGTTTTATTTTACTCTAAAAATTGATTAGTGTTTTGCTCATAATAGTGCTAAAACTTTGTGAAAATGAATAGCTCTTGCCTCACTGTTGTCAATAAACACAGCACTTATAGAAAATATATATAAATATTTTCTTTACAGTTAGTATCATCCCAAGAAAAAAACTGCTAATAAATTATTTAAAACCCTGCAACATGCTTATTTTTTCTGCTGCTGTGAGTTCCCTCATCTGTGAAGTCCCATTCTGCTTGTGGCAGCCCCCCCAAACCAGATAATTTATTTAAAAACATTTTGTTGAGAAATTTTGGTTTTAGTATATCCATGGTCAAGAAAAAATGACTTTGTAAAAGAAACCAAAATCTCCATTTATCAGTTCATTGAATTACAATACAGCATGTTATGAATTTTTCAGATTCTATGTGTAACCTACAGCAGGGGTTCTCAAATGGTGAGGCCATTGTCAGGAGGTCTAAATCTCACTCTCAGGTTCTTGCCAATAGTGGGAATGCAAGGAATCACAAAGACATTGCATAAGAGTAATAAACTTGTTTATTACTACCCTACCAAAAAGGATAAATCACAGTTGCCCTAAGCAGTTCTTACCATTACAAACTGGGAGCCAATGCCAAGCGTTCCCTATACCTCGAGGTTTCTTCATGTCTCTTGGGGTCTCTGAGGTATAAGACTTAGTGTCTCACATTATATACCTATGATAATTACTATAGTTACTGTAAGATAGAAACATTTCTAGTTACAGAGATGAGCCATATTGGCTAAATTAGGGGGTGGGGTGGCTTCATGGTCCAAGATAATATTATACAATTTTGTAGTAGTCATCAGTTTGTGAAATAAAAGAGTACACTATACAGAGTCTTACATAAGTCAGTGTAGTAGTACGAATCACCAAAAGGTGCCAATGCCAACTTATATATTATAATCATTACAAGGATATAGATGTCCTAACATCTTATGAGTAAGAAATACACAGAAAATACATAGGAAAAATATATGTATTAGCAAGCAAAGTGTATAACAACAATATGCGTACATATCCTGACATCTACTCTTGTATGGTAGATGCCCTTAGCCCTATATGTTAGTATAAGATATGCCTAAACACTAGCTCTCTATAGTGTACCTTTGGGGGTACCAATCAGGGTGCAGGGACCTTGTGTAACATCCCCCCCCTTGTTGCCTCCAAGAGCAACACAGGCAAATCTAGGGAAAGGTCAGGGAGCAGTGGTCATTTACAAACCTGATGCGTGAGCTGTGTAAAGGAATTCCAGCTGCTCACGGCGTTGGCGCAGTGTGCGCCTTAGGCAGCATAGCACTCCGATCAAGAAAAATATCAAAAATGCTTGTATAATAACAAACCTTTAAAAATAATTTCTAACCGTGTGTTAGTTAATGCATCATTCATATCACTATCATTAATCAATGAAAAGATAGCTTCATTAGCTTTGGTCATATTATTTCTGATGTAGGTGAGGTGGGTGTCTTTTCTTTCTAAAAGTGATTTTAATGTAAGTGACAGTGGATCTATGTGTACATTAAAATATGGTAAATATTCAGAAAGTGTGAGCAGATAATCAGGGTTACCATCAATGATGTCCACATTCACTAGAGGGATGGGGGTAATAACAGTATGTCCAATGACAGACTGCTGATGGGGGACAAAACAGAAGTTAGGGTACTCATTAACACATGTCCCACTACCGTAAGTATAACTTTTGTAACTGGTAACCTCGCAATATTCACCATCAGAATTATATTGCATTTTAACAGTAGGAAGGTGCCACTTTTGCAACTGTACTGGGCAGGTGTAGGTTGTCTTGGAAATCCATGTTAACAGGCGATGAACCTCCTCTTGATAAGATTGGAGAAATTTGTCTGGAGCCAATGTTAAGTCCGGAAAAGCAGTGTCGTTAGTGCTGATGTCATTGTACATGGAAAAAGTCCAGTCTATACTATCTGGAGAATAACCATATACAGGTTTAATAACATCAAATACATCACATTGACACAAGTAAATATACTGTTTCTTCACACAGCAGTCAGCGTGCCGAGCAACCCAGGCATCCAGGAAAGGATGGTAGACCAGTAGAGGAGGTAAGTCCAAGTGTTCTCTGTAGATGTCATCATCAAGGTGCCCAATCAAATGTACAGCAGCAAGCTTGTCGAATAAAGCTGTAGTGGGATCAAAGCATGGTAATGAGACAGTAAAAGAAACAAACATTGTATCTCTGATAGAACATTTCTTAGAAGTAAAACATAGACCAGTATTAGGGTGCCTGGTCACAAAACCCAGATTCCTAGCTGTAGGTAGAGGAATAATTAGAGATTGTTACATACACATAGCAATACAGCCAGGGGACTTACATTGTGGACAATACCAATTGGAAATATGTCTGTCATGCATTATATCAGGGATTCTTCCAGATTCTAGATCATGGAAGAAATTGCTGGTGGTAGTGATTATGTAAGAGCCATAGGCTGAGCAGAGAATTTCTCTAGCAATGTATTGTTTATCTGCTTCTTTGTTATTCTGTGCAATGAGTGTGTTAATCTTTTCTTTAGAATCAGTGAATGCCTTAGCAATGTCGTGCATATTGTAAACAGTGTATCTTTCTTCCTGACTAAGGCCATCCACACCATGCAGTAATAGGGTAGTATATTATTCACCAAACCAGTTTGAAATTTGGTGGAATGAGATTTGATAGCAGTAATGTCTGCTTTATTCCAGATAGACATAGCCGTACCAAAGAGACCTGTGACAGTACCTGTTAAAACAGTGACATCAGAACTGTCAACTTCACGTGTATTATGTTTATGACTTTGATAATCAGGATTAGGTTTTCTCCTGAAGTTGCCACTATGCTCAGTGGTGTGTACCCCAGCAATAGGATCTTGAGTATGAATCTAAAATGCTGCTAGACTATCAAGCAATAACGTATTATAAAATGCTGAAGTGTTAGTATTGGGACACATACCATTTTTTTCATATTCCAGTAGGTAAGATTGAACATGACAGGTATATGCATAAAGTGTAGATTACTGATGAGTGAACCAGGTAAGGCAGTGGCTGTTAGACCACTACGAGGACCAAGGGTGTGCTTTGGACATTCCAAAAGCTGTTTATCAGTGGGTGGTAGTACAGAGCAGTACATAGCAGCAGAGGCCATGTTGTGTACAACACAAAATTTTTGATCGGAGTCCTTAGACAAAGAATTACAATATGAAGGATAGATTAAAGCAGTAATATTGTATAAACCAGAATGCCTAAGAGCAGTTTGTAGCAAGGACAGAGAACCATTTGGGGATAATTTAGCATTAGGCCAACCCTGGAATGTTCCCTTGGAGAGTTGGGCCATGGGAAGAATTTGTCCTTGTGATGTGGTTTGCCACTCAATTTATAGGGTAGATTTATCAGGAGCAACAACCGAGGCAGTGAGGTAAGTGTCAGAACCTTTCTGGACAGTAATCAAACTATCAGGTATTTTGATGGACACTCCCTCTGGAGGAGATGCTGGATGATCAAGGTGTGGTAGGAGGTTTGGTACCGTGCCTTGGATGCAGGGGATAACTCCTGAGATGAGGAGAAAATGGAACAAGATAGTTATCCTGTCAGTGTATCTGAAAAGCAAATTCAAACATTAGTTGGTTAGTACTACTCCACCCAATGGGGTGAGGAAAAGTAATTAAGCTCATTTGTACAGTTTTAGTTGCTTTGCATGTAACCATTTGTCAGTCAGTTTATTGTTTTGCAGGAGTCTAACTTGATAGACTGCTGGACTGCGCTTGTTGACAATAGGGTAAGGGCCTTCCCATTTGTTAGAGAAGGAATGTGTGGGATGTACATATCGAAGAACCATTACTTGATCTCCAACCTGCCAATCCACTTCTTGTGCCTGCTTGTCAAACTGTATCTTGGACTGTTGCTGGGCCTTGCCCATGCAAATGGCAGCATACAAGTGTGTGTGTGAGGTCTTTTCTGAGTTTTTCCACATATTGATCTACAGACACATGGTCTGCAGTGGGGGTGTGCAGGTCAAACAACAGGTGTTCGGGTAATCTCATATGTCCTCCAGTCATCACATCAAAGGGTTTCAACTGGGTAGTGACTGAGAGTGTGCCCCTACTTGCCATAAGGAGTAATGGCAATAGGGAATCCCAGGTCTTGGGATTGTCCTCAATAAATTTGGAAAGCATTTGCTTAATCCGTCTGTTGGCTCTCTCTACTTGACCTGAGGATTGGGGATGGTAGGGCATGTGGAACTTCTGTTGAACTCCAAGGAGTTCAAGGGATTCTTTCATCAACTCACCTGTAAAACTCGTTCCTTTGTCTGAGTCTACCTTGAGAGGTAGGCCCCACCTGGAGAAAATGTGTTCAACCAGGATTTTAGCAGTGGTTTTAGCAGTACATGTCTTGGTGGAGAAAGCTTCAACCCACTTAGAGAAAAGCTCAGTTACCACAAGAGCATACTTGTTATTTCTGCTAGTGTTGGTCACAGGATGAATTAAATCAATCTGTATGGCATGCCAAGGGCCTGAGTGTCTTTGTGGTAAGAGTTTGTCATTTTGTTTGGTGGGGATGGGGTTGTTTTGCAAACAAATGAAGCAGTTATCTATGTACTGTTTAACATCCTTGGTGACACCAGGCCACCAGGTGGTGGTCTTGTGCCTCTGGAGGGTGTTTGCCACTCCCTGGTGTCCACCAGTGGGTGTATCATGTACTTGGTACAAGAATTCAGACCTAAGGTGTCTGGGAACCACCCACAACTTGGTGGTGGAATCATCTAGTTGGTACCAGATAAGCTTGTCATCTGGTGACAAGTGTAACTTACCTTCATGCCTCCTGTAGGGGTTACATGTGGGAAGTTTCTCTTCAGTACCTCTGTCAAGGAATCTGAACACTTCTTTGAGTTCAGTATCAACATGTTGGGCTGCTGAGAGGTCCAAGGGGGAAAAGGGTTCAGGTTTCTTCCTGACTGCTGCAATGTGTATGGCTGCATTGGCCTCTGAATGGTCCATCATCCATGTGTCCCCCCCGAGGCCCCTTCCTTGGCAAAGATGTCTGCTGTGTCATTAAAGGCATGATAGGGGTCATTCAGGGAATGAGCTTTGACTTTGTGTACATAGAGTTTATTTGCAAATCTCTGTGCCAGTGAATGTATGTATATTATCAGTTCTTTGTACTTCACTGGACTGCCATCAGAAGAGAGGAAGGAGTTCTTCTGCCAGAAAGGAAGACATTCTGAAAGAGAAAAACAAACCCAGTTAGAGGCTGTGAAAATGATGGTATCCTCGGTTCCATGCTGGATGAACTTGAGGACACAGACCACCGCTGCCATCTCTGCATACTGTGATGATGCTACACTACAGTGCTTAGAAATCTTAAGAGTGTTACCATAGGGGTAAATTACCAAGATACCCATTCCTGAAATTTGTTCTTTCTAACAGTAGGAAGCTGAACCATCAGTAAAAATATGACACAAAGCGGTGTTCTCAAGTATTTGTGGTGTGGCAGGGAGGAATGTGCCTGGATCTGAAGATCAGGTGACTGTAGTGTACAGTCATGGGGTTATCCTTGGAAAATGAGTCCATGCACCAGCATAGATGGAATTTTGGCCGGGTGTACCTGTACGTCTCTATCCTGGAGAAGAAGTGACCAGTGCATCAGTCTGGTGTTAGAGATTGAACCATCCTTCACTCTATCTGATAGTAGAAAGATAGTTGGGGTGTGGTTAGTATTAATGATCAGTGGAGAGTACCCAATGATATACAGAACATGCTTGGCAGCCCAGTAGGTGGCCAGAAGGTTCCTTTCACAAAGACTATACTTCTGTTCTACTGGGATCAAGAGCTGGGATGCACAAGCAATGGGTCTCAAGGTGCCATGAACCTTCTGGACCAGTACTGCTGACATAGCGATGTCAGAGGTGGCACATTCCAGATGAATTGGTAGTACTGGATTGAGGTTGACCAGAGGTGGGGTGGAGGCTAAGGCCTGCTTCAGTGACGTCACAGCCTGGGTGTGTATAGGGCCTCAATTCCAAGGAATGTCCTTTTTCAGTAACTCATACAGAGGAGCAGCCTTCTGAGCAAAGTCACAGATGAAATCTCTAGAGTAGTTCACCATACCCAGGAACCTTCTAAGAGTTGCCACACTGGTGGGCTGTCACAAGTCTTGCAATCCTTGTATCTTTTTTCAGGTAGGGCTACAGCCTTGGTCTGTTATTTTAGGCCCAGAAAGAGTGCCTCTTTCTGACATAGCTGTGCTTTTACTGGGTTATATTTGAGGTCTGCTCTCTGGATGAGAGTCAATAGTTCATTCAAGAGATCCAAGTGTTGTTCCCGCATGGCAATTGCCAACAGCAGGTCATCCACATACTGCAAGAGACACTGGGGAATAGAGAAGTCCTCAAGGGCATCTATCATGTGCAGATGGAACAGGGATGGGCTGTTATGGAATCCCTGTGGTAAGCAGGTCCAAGTGTACTGTCTATCTTCAAAGGTGAAGGCGAACTTATATTGACTTTTAGGAGCCAATGGCAATGACCAGAAACCACTGGAAATATCTAGGGCACTGAACCATTTTAGATCTGGGGTCAAGAGTCATAGCACATCAGGTGCAGATGCCCAGTTGGAGCACAACTGGGGGTGACCTGGTTCAGTTTCCTGTAGTCAATAGTAAGTCTCCAGGCACCTGTGGGTTTTTTCACAGGCCACACTGGGGAGTTGGCAGTGGAAACACATGTTCTGATTATTTTTTGATTGAGGAGTGTTTTTATTGTTTCTCTGAGAGAAGGCAAGGCCTCAGAGGGAAAAGGATATTGTCTTTGTCTGTCATGTGCTGGGCCTGTCACTTAGATGACAGTGTGCATTCTGCCACAGTCATGCTTATTGATAGCAAATGCTTCCAAATGCCTTTGCAGAATGGATAGGAGCTGCGGAAAAAGATCATGGTTCTTGAACAAATCTATGACGTCATACTCCTTGTTGTTGGCAGATATTGTTGCCACAACATGTGAATCAGAGATCAAGATGGTGTGATATTGGCCCTGAATCTGTATAAGCAGCATGCTAGCTAGGTTCACCACACAGCCGTGTGGTGCAAGAAAGTCAATTCCAATGATACTAGGATGATCATGCAATACCATTAGTTGGAAGGTGTGTGAGGCCTTTAAATGGCCCAACTCTACCGGTAGAGGTAGAGAGCGGTATGCAGGTAACCTAGTGCCATCTACTTCTGACATGTTGGTCCTCGGTCCGGTGGACCAAGGATATATATCCAGGTGGTGATCATGTAATACAGACACAGCTGCACCTGTATCTAACAACACTGTAAATAGGTGGCCCCCAACCTCGGTCTCAGTGCAGGGCCTTTCGTTCATATCCAAGACCAGCTTGTTTACAATCTGGACTGTGGCCTGTAATTGTCAATCTGTATTGGAGGGAGCATGGAGAGGTTGGGCCTGGCTCTTATGGACCACTTCACCATGCTGCACTGAAGCTATATAGGGAGGTGCTTCTAGGTTTAGGCCTGTACGGGCCTGAGGGCCTGTACTTCCAGTGTTGCCATGGTCCGTTAAGGCCTGGGTTCCTGGTTGTATGGCTACAAGTGACTGAGCGGGAACAGCATCCGTTACAGAGCGCACTTGCCCCAGGAGCTCTCTAAACTTCTGATTCTCTTCAGCTATCTCCCTATATGAAGGGCCTGGTCTTTGTTGTTGTTTACCCTTGTTCTTATGCTTTTTATTCTTTTGATAATTCCAGTTCCCACCCCATTGTTGCTGCTGTTGTGGTAGTTGTTGTTGTTGTTGTTGGGCCTGCTAGGGGTGTTGGCTGTCTGTGGGGAGGGTCTGTTTGTTGGGCCTGTCCTTCCACCGTGTAGTGCATTGTGGCCTCTTGGATAGGCTCCATGGTGGTTACTTTCCTGGAACCAGAGCCCAAATCATGGATGTAGAGTTGATAAACTCTGTCTGTTTTCTGAAGAATGTCAGCAAACCTTTCCATGGAGGGGTAAGTGATTGGCTCTACTTTTTCTTTCATTGCAGGAATCATGTTCCTAAGGAACAGGGTCTTATACTCAATAAGGTCCACATTTGCAGCTTCTTGGGCAAAGTGTTTCCCTGCTTTGTAGGCCATCCAAAGCCTCTGGTGATAAGTCACAGGACTTTCCTCTGCATTCTGTTTTACAGGATATGCAAACATCGCTCCTACTACACCTGGACTGTGTGCAGAAATGTGTTCAGCTGCAACTTCATCAAAGGTGGCATTACTGTTCTGGCGGATGGCATTGGGGAGTTTGGCCCACAAGCTAGGCTGGATACTTTGATGTAGTATTTGGACTTGATATTCTGCAGGGAGGTTAAGCATCACACATTTGGAATGCACCTTCTCTAAGTGGCAGCTGAGGTTGTCGGACGGGCTCATCTGACCAATGCTGTCAGCTATTTGCTGAACAGAGTAGGCCACTTGTAGGGGATTATTGGGATGATCAAGTGGAGGTACATTTCCCCGGGTGCCATCCAGGGCTGCCTGAGCTGCGGCCTCCACTACCGAATTGACTATGCCATCCTGAGTACCAGTTTCATGAATAAGCTGCCTAATTTGGCCTTTTAAAACTCGCTTATTTCTCTCCGGAATAGGAACACTATTGACCTCATTATCAATCATTCTTTCTATCTCCTGCCTGTCTTCCACATTAATTATGGCTATCGGTGGTGCCATCGGAACCAGGCTTGGGCCTGATCCCCCCCATCATGGGGGCCGCCATGTTGGCATCTCCCATGATGTGAATCACGATGTTGACGACGTATCACATGGTGTGAGTGGAGTGGGGAACCGCCATGCTGTGGATGGCTGGGTGGGGTCTCTGGGACATAGTAGGGGTGTGACTGCGCATTGTACTGAGAGATATCATCATCTGAGACCTCCCCTTCAGATGACGTATATAAGGCAGGGGCTACGCCTCCCATTGCCTTAGCATGTCCAGCCAGAACCTCTCGTTGATGTCTCAGTTTTGCCATCTTGGATTCACATTCAGCATGACTCACATTTGCATTATCCATATCAACCTCATCTTTCATTTGTTTCTGCAACACTCTATACGCAGCGCTCAGTTCTCAATTGTCCCTAGTAGCCACTTCTAAGTCACCACATATCTGGTTTATCTCATCCTGTAGCTCTCCTAACTACTCACTCAACTGTGCAATCACTGTACTTAACAAGTCATTCATATGCAAAGCCTGCCCCTTACCCTGTCTCAAACTTTCACACTCCTGCTTCAACACATAGATTTCTTGCTCACCAGCCTGTGCTGAATGATGCAAAAGTGAATCCTTTTCATTGTGCAAAGTCTGGAGTTTTGACTCTAAATTCTGCTGCAGTCTAACACATTCCATTTCCTGCAAACCCATCTCGTGCTTAAGAGATGCGATCTGCAGATCAAGGGTTCAAAACCTCACTTTGGAGGCTTCCAGAGCAGCGCAGAGAGCCGTGACCAACAGCCCTTTGGCATGACGCTTATTAGCTGTTTGTCTCATCTCACAATACTGGGTTGAGATCCCCAGTATAGGGTTTTCAGATTGACTTGCATCCTGCGCAAAGTAAAACCATCCTCTATGGGAGGCAAGGAAGTTAGAGACATCGAGTCTCAGTTCTGCACAAATATTTGATATGGTGGCCATTGTGTGGGAGGGAATGAAAAATCAAACTGTGAAAAAGACACCATGCTATGTATCGATCCACAGCAGGCACACTTTATACACAGTCAGGCTACTGTTTAGTTTGTAGGCTTGCAATTCAAAGCTGCTGTGGAGTGGGTCGAGTCGGCATCGACCACACCCAGTAAAAGCAATCAGACTTTGCAAGTGACTACAAAGTAATCTGAAAACAGGAGAAGTGTTGTGGAAATGCACACCTACTGTCCCTATTGGGAAGAGAAACATTTGAAGCAACAAGTGAAAGCTTACAAACACCAAATATTGCCTGCATGCAGTTGTCAATTGTCAGGAGGTCTAAACCTAACTCTCAGGTTCTTGGCAATATTGGGAATGCAAGGAATCACAAAGACATTGCATAAGAGTAATAAACGTGTTTATTACTACCAAAAGGATAAATCACAGTTGCCCTAAGCAGTTCTTACCAATACGAACTGGGATCCAATGCGAAGCATTCCCTATACCTCGAGGTTTCTTTGTATCTCTTGGGGTCTCCAAGGTATAAGACTTAGTGTCTCACATTATATACCTATGATAATTACTATGGTTACTGTAAGATAGAAACATTTCTAGTTACAGAGATGAGCCTTATTGGCTTAATTAGATGTAGCTCCATGGTCCAAGATAACATTATACAATGTTGTAGTAGTCATCAGTTTGTGAAACAAAAGAGTACATTATACAGAGTCTTACATAACTCAGTGTAGTAGTACAAATCACCAAAAGGTGGCAATGCCAATTTATATATTATAATCATTACAAGAACGCAGATGTCCTAACATCTTATGAGTAAGAAATACACAGAAAATACATAGGAAAAATATATGTATTAGCAAGCAAAGTGTATGACAATAATATGCGTACATATCCTGACATCTACTCTTATATGGTAGATGCCCTTGGGCCTATATGTTAGTATAACATATGCCTAAACAATAGCTGTCTACGGTGTACCTCTGGGGGTACCAGTCAGGGTACAGGGACCTCGTGTAACACCATCCTCCCTGGGGAGGCCCCAACCTGTTCCAGGGAATGCTCAAGCAAGTCTTGAAAAATAATTATATTTCAATTTTGAACTTTATAGATTTTGTGTGAAGTGATAAGGCAAACTGAAAGAGGATAACAGTATGTGAATTCATGTATTTATTCACAAGTCTGTGACCAGGAAAGGTACTGTACACCGAACCATAGCTTATTTCATGTATACCCAGGGAAGGGTTGTGAGAGAATACAATTCAAAATGTAATTGCAAAACAGTTAAGCAATACAAAATGAATAAAAGTGCAAACAAATTAAGAACAATAAACTAAAATGCGAGGAACAATTGATCAATTAGACTGGCAACAGAACAGAACCATACAGGTGCTAAGAATTAAAGCAGAAGGGAGCAAAATGGTCCCTGAGAAGTTGCTTAAGAGCAGGGTGAGAGGGGGTTAGGCAGAGGTCAGCAGGAAGGTTATTCCAGTAAGAGGGGAAACAGAAAAAGCAGTCTGACCCATGAAGGTATGGCAGTAATGGGTAACAATGGTTCAAGAGTCAAAATATTGAAGCAAGTAAGTCATCCTGTTTGGGAGGGTTACAATAAGCATAATAACATGAAAGCAAGCTATGCAATATTTGCACTAGCTGTACCCAGTCCAGATTTTACAGCTCTGGCCTGGGTCTGCTGATGTGGGTTTTACCCATACCCCCACTGCATGTGGCTTAGTGAGATACTGTACAGATGTCTACAAAGTCTAACTCACTGAAGGCTGAAGATTCAGAAAACCATTATGCAAAAAAAATCAAGACTCACTCCCTCCCTCACCCCCCAGTCACAATTAATCCTCTACCAAAGTCATGCTTAAATACTGGTGCCTCTACATCCATGCCACTAAGCTTTTTAATGCCAACATCAGGGTTTTATTTAACTCTAAAAATTGATTCATTTTTGCTCATAAAAGTGCTAAAACTTTATGAAAATGAATAGCTCTTGACTCACTGTGTTTAACAAATACAGCACTTCTGGAAAATCTATATAAATATGTTCTGTACAGTTAGTATCGTCCCAAGAAAAAAACTGCTAATCAATTATTTAAAACCCTGCAACATGCTTCTTTTTTCTGCTGCTGTGAGTTCCCTCATCTGTGAAGTCCCATTCTGCTTGTGGCAGCCACCCCCCAAAACCAGATAACTTATTTAGAAACATTTTGTTGAGAAATTTTTGTTTTAGTATATCCATGGTCAGGAAAAATGAATTTGTAAAAGAAACCAAAATCCCCATTTATCAGTTCATTGAATCACAATACAGCATGTTATGAATTTTTCAGATTCTATGTGTAAGTCAAACAGAAATTAGACACACAAATGCCTGGCTATTTGCAAGTGAAGCAAATGTGGTTATTAGCATTCAGTTATAAACACCTATAGTCACAAATTGCAAGTTAAGAAAACTCAGTAGAATATTAACACTAGCCCAGGACTGCCTGCCTGAGAATGAAGTTGGTATATTATTTGGAAAAAGGCAAAACAAATTGGGTCTCTTGCTACAGTATGCAATGTCCTGCAAAGATGGTGGTGTCACATGGCTTAATGAGGTGCTGTGACGTGCCTAATGGAACTTGTTATGCAGAAAGTTCCAGGAGCACAGTCATATAAACTGGAATAACAGGTTCCAAGGAGTAACTAACTCAAAAGAATGTTAGAAAAAACTACCCCATTCATTCACAGTGGTCAGTGAATGTATTTGTTAACCATGCTGGTTTATCTTCTTGCTTCCCTCATGGTAAAACTGTGAAACTACATTTATGTTATTTTAAATGAAAAATGAGTAATAAATAGCTTGTCCAGTTGGATGGCAGCTCTGATAGCTGTTCCAGTCTTTCTTTTCAGTGATATAAACTGAGCCAGGGAAAAAGTAAATGGGAAAGAAAACAGCATTTTGTTTTTACACTAGTTGCTAATTGCAGCTGGTATTTTTAACATGTGCAAGTCAACTCCACTTCTCAAACTTAAAAAGAAAAATACACTTCATCATGGACTGTGTTTACCAAATACTGTGCCCATTTTAGTATATAAATGTTTAAGAAATATCTGAAAGCTGTCTATTTTCCTTGAAGTTGAATCCTTAAGCTGTAGTTTCAGACATTTCTTAGTGTTTCCTTTTGAGACACCAGGTGACTCTGATAATTATTTGTTCCAAGGGTTTTTAATTCAGTTTGAAGGCAATATAAGTATCTTCTGTTCTCCTAGTCCTTAACAAAATGCAGGGAATCCAAATACTTGTTCCTGGGTTCACATCCCAAACTCTAGTGAGTTTTCTTTCAGTATGATAGATCCACCTCATGCCCCTCCCACATGAATTAAAAAAAGGTGGGATGTACCTTTTGGAGCTTCTTGGGTGGAGGTGGGGTGGACCTTACTTCCCCCCTAAAAAATGCTGCCTCCTACTACTCAGGTTCCAGTTCTTGTGTAACACCCATTTAAGAAAGAAAATAGTACCCTGCAACCATTGACTAACATGAAAGCATATTTATTTGAGGGTGGAAAACATTTCTTGGAGGAGGGTAAGGTGGAGGAGACTATTTATGCCTTCAGTCAGTTCTACGGACAGAAAACATGACATCACTCCATTTGTACATGCAATACTCCTGTAGGCTCTGCCCACGGTCATAAAAAAAGCAGATCAGGCAGAACTCAAAAAAAAATAATAATAAGAGAAATACAGAACCAAAGTGTCTGTCTATTCAACCCATACAGCCAACCTTTGATCTCAGATCCTATCTGTGTGCCTTTGTCTTCCCTTTAGCTTCCTTTCATCTATTATTGACCTGTTCCTACTCAGCCCCCCTCCTCATTTCTTCTCATGTTTTTACTTTACATCTTTGACTTTCATCTCTAGTCCCCTTTGTCACCTTCCTACTTTACTTCCTGATTTTTAATTGCCCCACAGTGGATATAAATACTGCTTATGTTTCTCAGTTTTGCTATTCACCTGAAGAAGGGACCTGAGTGGCCCCGAAAGCTTGTGTATAATTCCATCTTTGCACAAGACTCTTGTTGGTCCAATAAATGGTATCAAACCTTCCATCTTCTCCTGTTTTGCAAGGACCAATATGGCTGGAATCTCTTTTTACTTGGTTATAATGACTACGAACAAGGAGATCACCTTGGTTTGCCTCTCTGTAGTAGGTCATCCTGCATCATTTTCCCAATGCCCTTTTTGCTTGTGGATCAGTCCTAACGATGTTGTATGATTGTCTTTTTAATTAAAGGGGATTGTGATTGTATTTTAACAAAAGAGTGACCAGTCACTCTTCCCTGTCTGGTTTCAATTTTGGATTCAGAAGGGCATTCCTTTCTACGCTCTTAGCATGAGTATAAGCACTTCTGATTGGAATGGGTTGAGTACCCCCCTCCCAAAACCTGTTTTATGTTCTTAAGCCTACCTCTCAAATACTTCTGTATTAGATCAGTTTGTGTGAATGAGTAGGAACAGGCCAATTGGTATGTGATTAATGAAGGTTAGCAGGGTGCATTTTGCCAGCAAACAGGATGGTGTTTTACCCACTGTTGGCTTATGGTAGGTACTAGTTTTGGGCACATCTCTTCAGTAACTTCCAGTTTCATGTCTACAGTAAAAAATCCAGCTTTGTCTGTTACATCTGGTGAGTGGAATACAAATTGAGATTATTATTGCTCAACCTAATCATGATGTTTTCAACAGTTTCCTCAGGTCCACCCTACACCATAATGATGTTATCTATAAAGCAATGCCATCTGACTATCCTCCTGGAAATTAAGTAAGGTCTAGGTCCAAGACGAGCTCCCTCTCCCACTTGCCCAGAAAAATATTTGCATAGGATGGGGCAACTATAGCCCCATTGCTGTACTACTGAGCTGTTGGTAGAACGTAAAATAATTGTGAGTAGGAATGAACTTCAGATCATTCAGGAAGAAGTCACATGGCATCTTTTTCTCATGTGGGGTCCTATTAAGAAGGTTTTAACAGCTGATAGGCCAAAATTATGGGACATACTTGTATATAATGAGGTCACATCGATTGGCAGCCACATGTACCCCTTCTGTCACTGGAGTTTTTTTAACTTGTTTAGTAATAGTAGTAAATGTTTTTATTCATAAAATTCAAGTTGTGAGTATGGATTGCCCAATATGCCCAAGGCTCATTTTCAAGGGGGGGGGCAGAAGTCATACAAGCATACAAAGTGCCAGAAGAAGCAGGCCATGTGGTCTATAGAGTCTGCTTGATTGTGCAGCTAGCCCCTTATCTAGCAGCTGTGCCATCACTCCTTCCTTTCCCCACGTTTATTCTGCCCTCACTCTGTCCCACCCCCTCTTGAAGCAGGCCACTGTCCTACAAGAAACCACCTTTTCAGGTAGAGTGTTCCACTTTTCTACCACCCTTTCCATGAAATAATGTCTCCTGCTTTTCCTCCTGAATTTCCCCCTGCAGCCTCAGTTGGTGCCCTCTAGTATCCCTCCCCCTTCTGATCCAGAATATCTCTTCTATATTATCCTAGTTTATCCCTCTCAGATACTTAAAGATCTGGGAGACCTATACAAATCATTTCCTAAGTGGTGGTGTCCACTTCTTTTTCTATTATTTAATGGACTTGTACAAGGACTCCCTTGTCCTCCAAGTTGGCTACGCAGTCACATATTCCCCATATTCAAAAAGGAGGATCCTTATAATCCAAAAATGTACATACCAATCAGCCTCATAGATGTTTCTCAGAAGATCTTCACAAGGATAATTCTGGGAAGACTGTTAGATTGGGCTGAAGAAAACTCAATCCTGAACGAGACACAAAATGGCTTCAGGAAGAATAGGTACACAATATAACACTGTTATGTCTTGTATCATTTGATCTGGAAATATACAAAAATCAGAAAAACAAATCTCTGTTGCTGTTTTGTGGATTTCTCTTCAGCTTTTTGATAACATCGGCAGGAAAATTCTTTGGACAACACTTAAGGTATTAGGGCTGGAGAGTTCCTTGCTGGATGTTATCATTAGACTACATGGAAATACCTGGGCTAGAGTCCAATATGATCAGTATGGACATCTAACTGAAAAATTCTTTATGAACATAGGGGTTAGACAAGGATGCATTTTGGCACCCACCCTATTTAGTATATATATTAACATAATTTTGGAACAGATTTCTAACCCCGATTTCCACGCTTCTAAGGTAGATGGCACTAGGATTGATTGTCTTGCATACACTAATGATTTGGTTCTGCTGTCTACTTCATCACTGGGACTTAAAAGGAAACTGATGAAGTTTGAATCTCTTTGTGTACAGTATAAACTAAAAATTAACTATGGTAATATAAAACTAGTGGTGTTTGGAAAACAGAGTAAAAACATCACCAGCTTCAAGACAGATGGGGGTAAACATAGACAAGGTAAATTATTATGACTACTTAGGAGTCTGTTTTACCTACAATCTGTCCTGGCATCAACACATGGATATAATCCAAAACAAAATGAGATCGTCAGGGAACGCCCTAAAAATATTTAATAATAAAATGGGGAAAACTTCAGTTAAAGGAACTATGAATGTACTGAATGCTAAAATAAGAATAAGCATGTTATATGCTTGTGAAACATGGGGATATGCACAGACCAGAAGGTTACAAACTATTTTAAATAACCTGTACTGACATATCCTCATGCTACCACAAGGGACTCCAAAATGTATTTTAGCATTGGAATTTGGACAGCGCACCTTATTTTCCCTCATACAGTAGTAACAAACTATATTCTTACTCAAACTTTTCTTGCTGCCTGAAAGTAGATACCCTAGAATGTGCCTGGAAGAAAGTATAAGAATGGCTAATTCGGGATTTACTCATCCCTGTATTCAGCTTATCAAGGAGGTAATGATGCCAGCCAGCCTGGGACATTTACTTTATGAAGTATATTATAGACCTTTAGTAGAAATTAAGCTGGATGTTAAAATCAGACTGGTAGCACTGGATGAGAATTTTCTGCTTACTCAGCTCTCTATGTTCAAATTTCATGATTACTACAAAACAATTAAATCGTCATGTAGTTTTGAGATATACAGTACCTTTGTAAGATAACATGTTCTAGATTAAGGAGGATCTACACTAGATTTAGAACTGAGTGTTATTCAGCAAACTATATACAGTATATATACAAGGAAAAGGCTATATCTTCCCCATTTTGTAAATGCGGTCTGGAATTAATAGATGACTTAAAACACATCGTACTATTATGCCCCCTCTATAAAGCATCTAGAAAGAAATGGCTGAGTTAACTTCTAGGAGGTCTCAGTCTCCCTTCCTCTAATATGTTAGATTACCTCTTCAAAACTAAAGACAAGAGAATCATCGAACTGTTGGCAAAGTTTCTTTTAAACACACTTGTAAAGCATGGCTTATATTATTATGAAACTCACCCATCATGATCAAAAATAATTTGACAGCTTATTTATAGCTTTTAACATGGCATTTTTTGCTTTGGTGCTATATGATGTGCGTATGTTTGACTCATATGACTAGTTTTAACTTTTTATGATTTGTACTCTTTGTGATGTTGTATAAAATTTTATATTGTATACGGCTTATTGCTGATCATTAAATTGTTGTTTACTTACTTACTTAAAAATCTCGATCATGGCCTCCAGTCTCTCTTGTCCTCTAGGGAATACATGTTGAGCCTGTTCAGTCTTTCCTTGTAGGAATTCCTCTCCAAATCCTGGAACATCTTCATCGCTCTGTGCTGTGCCTCCTCCAATAGCCTGATGTCCTTCTTTAGGAATGGGCACCAGTAATGCACGCAATATTCCAGGTATGGCCTCACCAGTGACCTGTACAAGGGAAGGATCACATCACTACTTCTAGAGGCGATCCCCCTCGCTATACAGCCCAGCATCCTGTTGGCTATTGTTGCAGCCTTCCTGCACTGCACTGAGTTGTTCATCTTCCCTGTTATAATCACCCCCAGGTCATTTTCCTCTTCTGTGCACCCCAACTAGATCCACCCCAGCTGATAGCTCCTCCTCTGATTCTTAGCTCCGAAGTGCACTACCTTGCACTTCTTGTCATTGAACTCCAGCTGCCATGCTTCTGAGCACTTTTGTAGTTTAGTGAGGTCTTCCTGCAGTCCCCTCCACCCCTCATCATCATCTACCACAGCTCCCATCTTGGTATCATCTGTGAACAGACTGATCTTACTCTGAGTCCCGTGTGAGACATCTGCTATGAATATTCCAAACAGCACTAGTCCCAGTACCAATCCCTGTGACACCCCTGTTGTTACCTCTCTTGGTGAGGAGAGTTTCCCCTCCTCCACCACCCTTTGCTGCCTCCTCTTCAACCAGTTATTGATCCAGTTGCCCATCTTAGTACCCACCCCTACATACTCCAGCCTCCCATGTGGCACTGAATCGAAGGCCTTGCAGAAGTCCAAGTATAGGACATCCACAGCATGGCCCTCATCCAGCTTCCTGGTTACCCAATCATAGTACTCAATCAGATTTGTCTGATGGGACCTGCCTGAGACAAACCCATGTTGTTGCCTGTCCTGGATACTGTTGTCCTCTAAAAATGTCACCAGTATCTCCTTAAGGATTGCCTTCATGAGTCTCCCCACAATTGATGTGAGGATTACCAGTCTGTAGTTACCTGGATTGTCCCTTGGGCCACCTTTGTGAATGGGTATTACATGGGCCATTCTCCAGTCCTGTGGTATGCATCCCATGTTCAGAGAGATATTGAATGGGTCAGCCAGTGGTTCTGCCAGGTACACTGACAGTTCCTTAAACATAGAAACATAGACTTTGATGGCAGATAAGGACCACTTGGCCCACCCAGTCTGCCCATTTCCCTACCTACTGGATAAGCTGCAGATTCTAGTTAACCAACAGCCTACTTCCTGCAACCCCCCACTATAATTGCCTTATGTCTGTCCCATGCATGTTTGAATTCCCCCACTGTTTTAGACCCAACAACCTCCTTAGGAAGGTGGTTCCATGTATCCACCACTCTCTCCATGAATAAAAAATGTCCTCACATTACCCCTGAGCCGTCCCACCTCTATATTTAAATTGTGACCCCTTCTGCTTACACATCTCTTTTACTGAAAGATGTTACCCTCCTGGACTTTGTTGATTCCCTTGAGGTACTTGAAATTTTCTATCATGTCCCCCCTGTCCCTCCTTTCATCAAGAGTATACATATTAAGCTCTCTCAGTCTCTCTTCATATGACTTCTGCTGCAGACCCTGCACCATTTTAGCTGCCCTCCTCTGGACTGCTTCCATCCTGTCTATGTCCTTGCGTAGATGAGGTCTCCAAAACTGCACACAGTACTCCAGATGGGGTCTCACCAACTGTCTGTATAGAGGGATAACCACTTCCCTTTTTCTACTTGTGATGCCCCTTCCTATGCATCCCAGTATCCCCCTGACTCTACTTACTGACTTTTCACATTGCTTACCCACCTTTAGGTCATCTGATATGACTATCCCCAGGTCCCTTTCCATTTTTGTTGTTGTTAGTGCCTCCCCTACTATTGTGTACTCTTCTCCTGGGTTTTTGTTTCCCAGGTGCATTACTTTGCACTTCTTTGTATTGAATCTAAGTTGCCATATGTCTGACCATTCCTCCAACCTTGCCAAGTCCCTTCTCATCTTTTCTGCCCCATCTTGTGTATCAACTCTGTTACAGATCTTTGTGTTATCTGCAAAGAGGCATCCCTTTCCCTCCAGACCCTCCGCAATGTCACCTATAAAGATGTTAAAGAGGACTGGACCCAGTACTGAGCCCTGAGGTACTCCACTAGTAACTCCCCTTTCTTTAGAATGTGTTCCATTCACTATTACCTTCTGTGTCCTGTTGTGCAGCTAGTTTGCTACCCAGGCTACCACCCTGGGACCCACTCCCAGGCTGGCTAACTAGATTATTAATCTTTTGTGTGGGACTGTGTCAAATGCCTTGCTAAAGTCTAGGTAGGCCATATCCACAGCCCCTTCCTGGTCTATTACTTTAGTCACCCAGTCAAAGAAATCAATTAGATTCATCTGACATGACCTTCCTGCTGCAAATCCATGCTGCTTTGTGTCCTGTGCCCCACTGGCCTCTAGGTACTCAACAATTCTTTCTTTCAGAAGTGATTCCATCTTTTTCCCTACCACTGAGGTCCTTGAGTACCTTAGGGTGAATGCCATCAGGCCCTGGTGCCATGTCTACCTGCAGTGCCCTCAGTCCTTCCAGTACCCTGCTCTCTGTACTGTCCTCATTTGTCACCCCCTTCCCTCCCCTCCACCCCTTCCCTGAGGTATCCGTCCCCCCTCCCTACTGTGAATGCTGAGCAGAAATACTCATTCAGTGCCTCTGCCTGCTCCTCCCCCTTCTTTACTCACCCCGTCCTTCTTAATTCTCACTATCCAGTCCCTGTTCTTCCTTCTCTCCCCAATGTATCTAAAGAAGTCCTTCTCTCCATCCTTAATACCCTGTGCCAACCTTAGCTCTCTGGATGCCTTGACAGCTCTGACTAGTCTAGTCACCTTCCTGAACTTCTTTGTGTGCTCCTTCCCATCTTCCCCCCTCCCTGATCTCGTGAATCTCTGAAAAGCTCCCCTCTTGTCTCTTACCCCTCTATTACCTCCTTGGTCAGCCAACTGGGCTTCATTGCCCTTCCCTTCTTATTTTGTGCCTTAGTACATGTCTCAGTAGCCTCTGCCAGCCCTGTTTTAATGGTATATGTCAAACATATATGGTACATAAACATTTTGTTAAACAGATAACAATACAATCAAAATATCAAGCACACAGTAAAAATTATGATATACAACAATGATAGGGGATCCATTGTTTAAAGGAGGTATGATGGTGCAGTTATCATGATGTCCTTAAGATAGTAGTCAATACAGCAAGAGAGATGTTGGGTCATGAAACCAATTCCAGGTACGATGGGTCTCCTGGGGATTACTCAGATTGTTATGTGGTTTTGGCAATGCATAAAAGGCAGACTTGTATAGGTATTTCCCCATACATAAAAAAAAATGGCTTCTTGGAGAGATGGGTCTCCTGACACAGAAACTTGTTTATCAGTCTATCAACCTCTTCCTTAAAGTCTTAGTGGGAGTTCTGGTCAACTGCATGTGGCAAGTGTGATCACTGAGTTGATGTATAACCTCTGTATGGCACCTGGTGCATTGTAAGACAACAACGTTTCCAAAATTGTCAAAAGGCTTGATAATGATAATGGTGGCATTACACAAATCTTTCAGGGCCTCCTGTTACAGGGTGGAAATGTTGTGGAATTTTGGTTTGTTGTTAGCATTTTAATATATGTTCTCAACTCTGTTATAAATCAAAGTATTATATCACCCCTGGCAGTTTCCACAGATAACAATCACTATATGGTGCTTCCTCCATCAAAAATGGATTGACGTAGTAAACCCCCAACTGCAACAATGGCACCCAATCCAGAAAAACAAAACACACAGGAGTGTAACAGCTATGTTCCAGAGTTTACAAAAAAAAACCTTTTTGAAATCCAGCACAAAATTAGGGAACATGCTGCTTCTTGGATCCATGGGTGCTGTGACCCAGAACAAAAAAAGCCAGAACCATGTAACAAGAAAGGGCAATGCACTCAAGGCTGGGTGAGTTAAAAAAATATGTGTGCTAAAGGTGGGAACAGTGCATCATAGTACAAAACAACTGTTCACTGCAGATGCTGGCCTGCGGACCTGCAGCCAAGCAAACTCCTCAGCATTTTGTCTCAATCTGAGACTTCAAAAGGGGGCCTTGCTTGCTAGAATGCTTGCTTTTAAACCCTGTACTTAAAAGGATATTATCCTTTTGTTGTGTAAAGTACAGTTGACAGACAAGAAAGAGGTAAAGAAAATAAAATTCTAGTGAAAGATTCAGAATTGTGCAATAAATAGTATTAATGTAATACTAAACAGAGAAATTATCACATATATAAACAGAGATATTTAAAAATACATAATTAAAAACCTAGTACTCTATCTACTGGGATGGGATGGGATTCAAACCTGGCACAGAATATACTCCCACAGAGTGCAATCCAAACTTTGTTGCTAACAGAGAAAGCATACAATTCAAAGAGTACAAGGTAACGGGCCCGATTCTGAAATGATGTACAGCCACTGCAGGACACTTGCAGCAGGGTGGTTGATGCATCTTGTGACTTGCATCAAACATTGTGGCAAGCACGATTCTTAAAGGCGCTTCCCACAAAAGCTCTGCCTTAAGTCTAGAATGAGTTAGACCAGCATCTCCTGGTCTACATTTGCATCCATAGTGACCCATTTTATGAGACTTGCACAAACCTTTGGCATAAGCTGCTGTAAAGAGGGGAAAATGTCACAAATGTACCACCCCTTTGAGAATCAGACCACTCTGTGTCTAAGGGACTTTGGCTCATCTGCAAGCCCTTTGCATTGGATGCAGGGCTTGAAGCAAGCCTTGTGTCCCCCTTCTGGAATCAGGCCCAAAGTGTCTAGACAGGAAGAAGAAAAGGAGGAGGTTGCTGAGATAGTGGGAATGCACCTCCCCAGGAACTTATGGAGGGGGTTGAGTGGGGGAGGGCTAAGTTGATGGAGGACGAACAAGTGAATGGGGAGAGTAGGAGAAGGAAATGGTAAAGGAAAAGAAGGAAGAAGAAGAATAGGAATGTAGATAATTATTTTTTATTTATTTATTTATATATTTTGTTAACTGGGTAAACATATGAACCAAAGCCCTTTTTCATATGCGACCCAAGACTGTAAAACAAATTAGGAGCCTCGCCACTCCACTCTCATCGGTCAGACTGGTTTCACCCATCACTCCCTAAATTCTGGAATTCCCTCCCCCCTGAAATATGACACTCTTCCTCCAACTACTCCCTTACCTCTGCCCTACACAATTACCTCTCAGCTGTTCCTGCTTTAACCCTCCTTAATAACGATCCCCAGTTTCTGCCTTCCTATCCTGACCCCCCTCTGACAGGGTTCTCAACATCCTGAAGGGGGAATCAGGAAATGACTACCCCTTTTCCTCATGTTCAGTTCTTGCCTCTCCCCCGTCTTCTCCATCTGCCCTTCTGGGTCACCCGTGTGCACAACCTACCCTATCCTTTTTACTCCAACAGCACTTGCATACTATCTCAAGCCTGCTCCTGGTACACTCACACACAATAAATGGTTCTGTCACATTATTGCTGTTTTGTACGTTACTGTTTATTGTACAATACCGTGTGTTCCAACTGTTGCATAATCTTAAAATGTTGTGTTGTTTGTACTACCCACATACGATTGTAACTGATCATGCTTCACAACGCGCATGTTAACCCATCCCCCCAGGTTGCACCGTGAGACAAGCAACTTGTTGTTCAGTGTGCCCTCCTGTTGAAACATTTCAATAAATAAATAAATAAAGTAAATAGGCGGGTTGGAGGTGAAGAAAAAAAAGGAAAAGGTAGCTATAAGGGATTAACAAACAGAAAAGGTAATACTGAAAAGTGTGGTGGGATGAAAAGGTGGGGGGGTTTCTAAAGGGAGTGAAAGATGTGGTAGTAGCTCTAAACAGTAAAAATATCAAATACTAATGAACAGGATAACTGTAAACACACAATTTAGTGTTTCAGAGAAATATATGTTAAATCTCTGAGAAACAGAAGAAAAAGAAACAGCTTGGCCTTAAAGGATAAGACAGTACAGTTATAAAAGTTTTGATAAAATTACAGATTAGAAATGTATATGTTAATTTTTTAATAAATATAACAAGCTATAATAAAAATATAATTACTTGCACATACTACTGTAGTCTTTCAATAAAGCAGTGTGATTGTTACAAATCTGAAACTGCTATGCACATGGCAGAGTTGTAAGTTGTTTTGTTTAAACATACTTACAAAGTCATGACCCTGCCACTCATCAAGTCACAAGGTCAGTATATATATATATTATTCTTTGAAAAAAACTTTGTTAATGCAGCAGTGAGGGTAACTTAACACCAACAAGCATTTGTCAATGTTGAATGTTTGCTTGCTGGTAGTAGCACTGGAAATGCAGAAGTTAGAGAGATGCAGAATAGGAATGGCAGTGAAGCACTGAACTTCACGCCAACCCCCACCTCCACCCTGCAGAGACGAACAGGCATTGGGGTATACGTTTGGGTCATCGTCCATAACGTTTATGCCATTTCACTTCACCCTATCCTGCAGACACCGACACGTGTTGAGGTGTGCCTTAGGGTGTTCGGCCTTACAGTCACCCCATCCCATAAGGAGATATGCTGAAATGGGTGCAGTATAGGAGAATGGGGTGAACTCTGGGGTCGAAGAGTCCAAGGCACACCTCGATGCCTGTCACTGGCTGCAGGGTGGTGGGGTGGGGTGGGGGTGGCATGAACATTATAGTCGGCAATCCAAAGGCAAACCCCGGATGCCTGTCAGTTTGTACAGCGTGGGACATTATGGTTAGAAACCCTAACACCCCAGGCATTTATTGGTATTTGTACTACAGATTTTCAACATGGCCTTTTTGTGACCCCCACCTCATGAAAGCATTTGGGACCTCTTCTCATGAACAGTGGCGCTGTGATTTTGTTAATGTGTCCTGAACTTTGAGTTCCCACAGCAACTGTGCCATTCTGCGCCAGATGTACGAAAACACAGCTCGGGTAGGATGTGAAGAATGACAGCTGTACCATTCGTAGGGAGGTGTGAAGAGATGGCAATGTTGAAAATCTGTAGTGAAAATATTAAAAATACTCAAACTTATGGGCTTACGTGGAAACTGTGCAATGCATGCGTATAACACAGTCTTTTAGTGGAAGTTTTTTTACCAAATTTTCAACATAGGCATTTTGTGACCTCTGCTCATGAACAGTGCCACTATGATTTTCCTAATCTGTCCCAAACATTGATTTCCCACCATGACCATGCTATTCTGTGCCAGATGTGTAAATGCATATTTTGGGCAGGATATGAAAAATGACAGCTGTACTGTTCATAAGGAGTTATGAAAAATGCCAATGTTGAAAATATGGAGTGAAAATATTACAAATGTTTGAAATTACAAGGGTACATGGAAACTGTGCAACACACACTCGTAACAGTCATTTCATGGAATTTTGCCACTAAATTTTCAACATAGGCATTTTAGCACCTCTGCTCATGAAAAGTGTCACTGTGATTTTTTTTAATCTGTCCCGAACATTGACTTCCCACAGTGACCATGCTATTCTGTACCAGAAGAGCGAAAACACATTTCAGAAAGATTGTGAAAAATGACAGCTGTACTGCTCATAAGGAGGTGTGCAAAAATGCCAATGTTGAAAATCTGGAGTGAAAATATAAATTTGCAAAGTTATGAGCATGCATGGAAACTGCACAATGCATGCTCGTAACACAGTCATTTTATGGAATTTTATCACCAAATTTTCAACATAGGCGTTTTAGGACATCTGCTTATGAACAGTGTCACTTTTATTTTCTTAATGTGTCCCAAACACTGATTTCCCACAGCGACTGCGCTATTCTGCACCAGAATGCGGAAACACATTTCAGTCAGGATGTGAAAATGACACCTGTACTGTTCATAAGGAGGTGTTGAAAATCTGGAGGGAAAATATTACAGATTCGGGAAGTTATGAGAGTGTGTGGAAACTGCTACCCGCACTCATAAAACAGTCTTTTTTTTTTCCATCAAACATAGGCTTTTTGAGAGCCCACCTCATGAACACTGGCACTGAGGTTTTGTTAATCTGTCCCGAAAGGTGATTCCATGCAGTGACTGCAAAATCACCTTTCAGGACTGAATAACACCATGACAGTGGCTGAATTCATGAGGAGGTGTCCCAATAACCCCATGTTGAAAATTTGGTGCCAAAATTCCAAAAAATGCCTGAAATATGCAATAAAGTTGAAAAAACCCTATTTATGCCATTATACAGCTTACCAGCATTTCTTCAGTTCACAGTCGGCTTTCAAGAGTGCAGACTTGTTCCCGGTCCACCGAAGATCATAGTGCCAGGCTCTAGAGGTAAGTATGGGGTGAGGGGGTTGTGGGGAGGCAGGGTGTGCAATGAGTGGGTGTGGGTTAGGGAGGGGACGGCGACCAGCATGGGACCATTTCCTTTCTTTCAAGGAGAAAAAAAAAAAAGACATAGCGGGAAGGTTTTTATTTTTCAGGCTTGCTTTCAGCACACTGGGGTGGGCTCCCAGTGTTCCACCTGCCTTTTTTGGGGTAGGGGACTTAAGCCAATGGGGATTGGGCCCTCCATTGGCAAAGAACAACATTTTGAGGGGTATGATGCCGAGGGAGTTGGGCACCCCAAGGCACACAACAAATCGGGGAAGGGTTACAGTATCCCAATGGGGAGTGGGCTCTCACTTTGGCAAATGAACTGGGTCGGGGGCATGCCGATAGGGGGATTGGCCACAACCATCAGCTTTCATGGGACTTTGAGGTGGCAGCAAGCTGCCATGTTTACAAAAAATGTTACACTAGCAAGGTACCACCCTGCAATGATGGGTCACTTCCTCATTGCAGCAGAATGGCTGATGCTGCAATGATGAGGCAGCCCCTCATTTCAGCGGTGAAATCATTTTGACTTGGTGGCACTTTTGGAAACCAATGTCATCAGCATAGTGTGCATGCATTGGTCCACCAGTGCCAAGCTACCAAATGCAGTGCCACCGTTGGCTGCCACAGTGCTGCACCTCCACAACTCACTTCTCTCCTAAGCTGCTGCATAATGTTATTTGCACCTGCATGCAAGCAAACAAAAAGAAGGGAAATGTGGCATTATTTATTTATTTATTTATTTAGTTAAACATCAGTTTTGAAACCTTTGAGCCAGAGGCTCATTTACAAAGGTACCTTGTCATAAAGAGGACATAAGAACAATAGTACAAGGGACACAGTAATTACAGAGACAAAAGTTACAATTCAATTACAATTTTGTTACAGTAGAATTCAATCTCCATGAAGCAAAAGATAACATAGGGTGCATAAACTTAGGGTCGGGGGAGAGCAGGTAGGGGTAGAGGGTGAGAGTGACAGGGGAGGAGGAATTAGTAGGGAAGGAAAGGGGTGGGGGGAGCTGGGTTTCTAACCCTAACTGTCCACCCCCACACCCCAAGCAACAAAAGGAAAAATCATTAGGGTTTTTGATCTCATGAGTCTTGGTAAATCAGTGGTTGGGTCTTCCTTGGGGTTCTCATCCCTAATGGTCAACCCTCCCTCCCAGCCTGTAGCCTCCTGTCTGAAGCACAAGGTACAGCTCCAAGCCAATACCTGATAGTAATACACTCTTCAAAGATAAAGAAGTATATCTTGCTGCAGGTTGCCAATACAATCTGTCGTAGCTTTCTTCATGCTGGGCCCTGTGGTGTGTGAAGAAAGGAGCTCATGTCTGACATTGTTTACTCAGGAAATGGGGTGGGCACCAGCACTATTCAACTGATTATAGGGCCATGTTGTCACAGCACTAAGTGAAGTAGTGCTGCCCTGAAATGGATCCTGAAGTAAGCCACAATAGTGGATAGTGCCAGAGAGCTATCTGCAATGTACAAAGGGACACATGCAAATGAGATCATTGGGCATGCAAGGTGCTATGGTACCATTGGCATGCCCATTATGGGATCATTTGCATGGGTAGTGAGGCAGGTTAGCATGGTCCCACCCCCCCAATTGCCTGGTCCTAGACATGTGAAGATACCCCTGGTGCCTAGTGGTCCCCCTCCCTCTGATTGCCACATGAAAACCATCCCTGGTACTAGTGCTCCCCCTCTGATCACTGACCTATATCAAGAAATCAAAAGCTCCCTGGTGCCTGGTGGTCCCTCCCTCTGTCACCAGCCCCAATGAAAAACAAAACCTCCTTGGTGATTAGTAGACCCCCTCCCCCTTTGTCAGCCCATAGTAAAATTGAAAACCCTCCCTGGCATCTAATATCCCCCTGGGCACTGATCCACTATATTGACCATCACTCTCTTCTATGAAACGCGCACTCCCTGCCTGGACATATGGCGGCCAGCCAAGGAGGTGTGAGGAGGGCAGTGCCAGTCACCATAGGCACACATGCAGCCTCAAGGATACTGGTAAGGTGACAGGGGGGTGAGTGTTTGGTGTTGTAGTGGGGGGGCGCTAGATGCCATGGAGTACAGAATTTCAGAGGGTGGTACTGTGGATTGGTGCCCCGTGGGGGGAACTGAACACCAGAGATGGATTTAAATTTTACTTTGAGCTGGCGGTTACAGGGAGGGGGTCCACTACACACCTGGGATTTTTTTCTTTTTCATAGGAGCTGATGACCAGAGGGTTTGTTTTTTATTATGGGCTGGTGACCAGAGGATGTGGGGTGACACACTAGCACTAGTGATGGTTTTATTTTTACATTTCTGTTGGTGACTGGAGAAAGAGTGGTCCACTAGGCAGCAGGGAGGGTTTTCATGAGTACTGCTGGCAGGCGATCAGAGGAGGAGTCCATTAGGCACCAGGGAGGTTTTGTTTTTTAATATGGGCTGATGACTGGAGGGGCACTAGCACCAGAGAGGATTTTATTTTTAAAATGGGGTGGTGATATGAGGAAGAGGGGTGCACTAGGCACCAGGGAGGGTTTTCATGTGTACTACAGCCATGTGATTGGAGGGAGGGGGGTCCACTAGGCACCAGGGAGGTTTTGGTTTTTCAGAGGGGCTGGTGACTGGAGGGAGTTTTTTTTTTAAATATGGGCAGGCAACCAGATGGGAAGCACTAGCACCAGGGAGGGTTTAGATTGTTACTACGAGCTGGCGATCAGAGTGGGGTGTCTCAGACCACAGGGTTTGGGTATGCTGTCCCAGTTGCCAACTGACTAGTTGGCAGCATTACCTGTGGCAGCCACTAGGGTTGCCCGGAGTGAGTTGGGGTCTTGTTCGGTGGTATTTGCGCTGCACAATACAACCGCTCTAACCCCTTTTGTGCAATGCAAAGTCAAAGAATATGGGATAGCGCATCTATTTAAGGCCATACCCCTCCCCTTACCCACCCGCATACATTATGTTTTGCTTCAGTGCTTACCCTTTCTGCCCATGTGAAAGTTCCATTTGAATATGGGGATTCAGTGCAAACCCCAGTTTGCATGGCCAAAGACAAGTTAGCATCACACACACTTTTGAATATTGGGCCCCAGAACTACAGGACAGCAAACCCAGTCCAGCGGCTATCTTCAGTGTTTAGATCGTGTCAGTAGATAGACAGACAGATAGACAGGAAGCTAGGTTCAGGTGTTTGCTTTTTAAAATTAAAACAATTTTATGTATCTGCCAGCTTTTTAGTTGGAGGGGAGAAAACTAGATGGCAGCTTTCGCAGCACAATGAAACATTTTTGCTGCTGTGAGGAGCAAGTGGCAAGAAACCAAAAACTGTCTTGCAACACAGAATATCTGGTGTCATAGCAGAATAGTATCCTAAAACCCTACTAAGCATGCTCAAATCAGAAAAAAAAAACAAAAAAAACTAAAGCTTTATAATTCTGGAATCATTTAATATTTTTTCACGAAACTTTCCAAAAGTACTACCTTGGCACAACATGCTTCTACCCTGAAAATTTCAGAAAAAATTCCATTTCATGTTGGCTGTATGTGAAAGCAAAGCCAAATACTATGTTAGGATTTATGTGATAACGTCGAAAGCCTAAATATGATCGCCGTTATTGTGAGGCCAGAATGCAGAAAATCAATTTTGGCACTCTGACTCCCCGGCGCACAGCAAAATGGCGATGGTGACTTGTATTTAAACATTTTATGCAGGGGGCTGTGCCCCTTGCACCTCCAAAAGGGAGGCTTCTCCCCTCCGCACCCCCTACTTAATGATTGTCAACTCCAGGGGGGTGCATGTCATGGGGGTGCAAAAACGTTAAAAAAAACAATTTGGGCCAGGCGCAACAAAAATGCACCACCAAACCAAGCACCCTGTCCACCAAAGCCACCAACCCACATACCATGCCAAGGGGCTAGCTCAGCAACCCACTGCAGCACCACCTCTCACAATCCCTCCTGCCCCTCACTGTACATGCTTGCTCCCTCCTCACGCGCATACATATAGTGACATCCCATCTCTATATTCGCTGATCCCCCAATCTGTTTTCCCTACCCCATTGGTAGCCCCAATGACGTGCACCGAGGATTGAGTCGCCATTATTGCAGGCGCTCAGTCGCCGACGCCCATGTCACTGACTACTCCATGTTAAGTACTGGAAAAAAAATCAGGGGCCAGATACTCAAAACTTACCCAGTGGGCAAATAGATTGCATGCAGTTTGAGTGCTGTTTGCTTTATTGCGAGCTATTCAAAAGGCCCATTAGCATAGTCAAAAATGACTATGCTGACCTAATTCCTAGATGCTATGCTGCCACATGCTGACAAGTTCATCATATTCCCCAGCACAGCAGTGGAGCATATAGAAACCATGCAGCATTTCTATCAGGTTGCACATCCTACCTGCAGTAATCAGTGCCATTGACTGCACCCATGTTGTCATCCGGGCACCAACTGGGGATGAAGTGGACTCCTACCTCAATAGGAAGGACTGTTACACCATCAATTGCCAGGTGGTGTGTGATGTAACAGGGTGCATAACCAATGTGCTGACACAGTACACAAGCAGTGCCCTTGGTGCCTTAACATAGAAACAGAGAAACTTACAGGCGTCACTCACATCCACCTGTGGCCACCATGGGTACATACATGTGGCGGCCACAGACTCATGTTGGGGGGTGGCGTGGCCTGTGGGTAGGATAAGGGTGGCACCCGGGGTGATAGAGTCACTCTGCCCCATGCATGACCATGCCAGGAACTGGAGGACAATATTGGGAGATTGTGCACTAGTGTGCTTGGTGTGGCATTGGTCCTGGGGGCCACAGGCATGGCACCAGAACCTTTTCTGCCACTGCGTGTCATTGGTGTTTGCCCTGGTATCTCCATGCTGCCAGGGCTGTGTACATTGGATGGAGCAGTGTTGTGACCAGGAAGCAGACTGCCAATGATGATGAGGATGGTCTCCACAATGAGAACGTCATGGGCCTCTGCCTGCTGCTCAGCCCTCTGCAGTACGGTGTGCAAGAGGTCCCACTTGCTTATCAGGTCATCGTGCATGCTGCTCCTCAAGACAGCAAGTTCATGGTGCATAACAGTCTGGGACTGTATGTCTGACCATAGCAGCTGCTGTCTGGAGTCTGGCACAGCCTGCCTCTTGGTGACACTGTCCTGGGACCAGGAATTGGTAGCACCTGCAGGCCCCAAGAGGCTGGTTCATGCACCCCACAAAGGGGGATGGGGAGATGGCAGGAGCTCAGTGGCTCTGGGTGGCTGTGCAGGCCTTCTGTGGGACAGTGGGTGCTGGCAGGCTGCACATCCCCTCCTGGGGCACCAATTGGGTGGTGTGCATGGTGGTGGCAGTGACAGCACTGCCAGTGGAAATGTTGGAGACAGGTCCAATGGAGGGGATGTCATACCCAGCAGTGCCATGGACAGGGCATGGGATGACTGATGCACATACGGTGCCATACCTTGCTTGGGGGGGTTGGGGATGGGGACTGTTTCCCGAGCAGTGCAGCTGGTGGCATCTTCTGCATGGTGGGGATATAGATGTCGTCCTTACTGTTATTCTCTTCCTCCACAATGCAGTGTATGGGTTCACATTGCTGACTGGGTGGTGCATGCCGCACTCCTTGTAATTGACCAGCTATGTCATGCCCCTTAGATGGCGCATTTTGCGCTGTGGAGAGAGGACTAAACTGTCGGTGTTACTAACAATATGCGGTACACAATGCATACTACTGGTGGTGCGTGTATGCCCCAGCGTAGGGTGACATGTGTTGCCCAGTGCCTGCATGCAACTGGTGTCAAGTTTCAACAGGGCTAACTACCCTGCCCCTCAATTGTCACACAGCCACCTGTGAAGGGAGGATCGCACAAACATGACAGTGCCTTCTGACCATGTATCCCACACACACCACACATCCACAGAGGCAATCCCAGTTCAGGCACAACTCCACACACAGACCAGCACACCAAGCACACATGTCTGCATGCACCAGTAGCCAGCAAATGGCAAAACAGTATGCACATGCTCCTTATGTTCATGGGCTCACTCCAGTGGAGCCATGTGGACTGTCACTACCCATAGGGGTGTCAGTGCAACATGTGGCAGAGGGGGCCACAGTACACCATAGTGCAGCACAACATTTCACAGAGCACCCAGGGTGCTGACAGCACACAATTTGTGTGTCACGGCCAAGGCTGCAGTGTGCCCCACCAATGGCGAGACCCACACATGTACTCATGCACACAAGGACATGCACCAGTTGCGTACTCACTAGTTGTCTGCCAGCTGGGTCTCATAACTGCTCCCAACACCCCTGTGACCTCCATGGACCTCAAGGTTGATGACACCACCTCCTCCACTGGGTCCTAGGCCTGACCACTGCTGAAGACAGTGGCTCCTCACCAGTTTCCCACTGCTCACGGTGCCAGGTAGCCATGGTGTCCTTGGCCTACTATTAGAGGTCCCAGAATCACTTCCAGACAGTTTCCACTATACGGCCCTGGCTACCCACAATGTTAAAGGCCCCTGTTGTCTCCTCCCTTGCTTGCTGGACTGTGGCATTGGTAATCTGGCTGTGGGATAAGACCACCTCCCTCTCCCGGTAGGCCTGGGCCAAAGCATGGAGCTGTTCTTCTGAAAACTGATGGGCACTCTGCCACTCAAACTTCACCCATAGGACCTATCAGAGAAAGTAGAAAGATGGTAGTTAGTGTTGTGTGTTGGTGAGATGTATGTGTACGCATCTGCAATGTATCATATCAGTGCAACGATGTTGTGTATGGTGTACTGGTGTGGCACAGAGTGGTCTGTGCACAATGCCAGTCTGTCAGAGGCCCCTTCCAGTGTCTGCACCTGGTCAAGGTACTGCCACCCAACACTGCATGGGTGTAGGCAGCTGAGAAAATTAGACCATTTGGCTGCACCACCCAGACAGGCATTGTCCTGGAGCACACCCATCACAAGTACACAGGTGAGAGTTCTGTGGGGCAGTGCATGTGTAGGCCATCCCACCCCTGGGCCATGCACAGCACCCAGTGGTACAAGCTAATTAACATAGGGGCATGGCTTGGGACATGCCAACACACCATGGAATACCTGAGTGCTGCATCTCAACAAAACATGCAATGGGTTCATCCATCTACCGCCCCTTGGCAGACAGTCTGCTGGCCTGATATAACCCCACTTGTCTAACACATGGCACCGCCTTGTACCTCCATGCACAACAGTGGAATGTGCAAAACCTGACTGTCGGGCCACATCCTTGGTGCCATGTTTCAGTTAGGTGTCAGGCCACAGGCCTCTGTGCTGATGCCTCCAGACATGCACTGGTGTGATGGGGGGCAGCACATTGGAGGGTATGCTGACTGTATGGTGACACCATTACAGTGAACACGTCAAGCCGATAACATCAACAATTCACTGTAATGGTCCATTCCAGACCCCGGCACTCTGTCTCCCAGTCCTGCACCACCTCCCCAAATCAACTCTAACTCGGAGTTGAAATCCTTTAGTTCGGCAGGTGCGGGGTGCAGAGCCCCCCACATAGGGGATTCAGGGAGCGAAGCCCCTTGATAGAAGAACAGTCAGGGTCTCCTGACAGATTTATGTGAACCACAACTTACTGGCAACATAAATCCATCTCTGTGATGTCGGTCGACAACATAGTTGTCGAACCGGCATCATAGATCCACATTGAAGGAACTGTTGTAGGCAGAGGTGTCATGCACACTCTCTACATATGTTGTGATACACCTGCTGTTGGTCTCTGGTGTCATGAACAGTGTGGCGGGCCACTTGTATCAGAAGTGTGTTCTGCACATGCCACTGCGCATACAGTTGTAGGTTACTGTATGGATAGGGGGCAACAGTGTGCTGTGATGGATAGGTCATATGGCCTGGGCCTGAGCCAGGAACTGCAGAACTATGTCACACAATATGCAAAACATGGGAAACATGCAGACACATGGGAGCATGTGATGTGGTGGGCAGGACTTGCAATGACACCCTGCAGATCCATGGGGCCCCCCACCTAATGCATGCTTGCATACTACGAACATGTACAGTGCTCTAGCCATCCAGGGCAGGTCCTGGTTGTGGAGTATGGCTACCTCTGTCCCCATAGCACATGCAGCATTGGGTGAGCCATGTTAGGTATTTGCACACAGCCTGGACACACCTGACAGGTCTCAATCTGTGCTACCTTGAGGACAGCATCCCCCAGCATGTATGTCATGTACCAATGTCAGAATCTGATAGTACCAATGTGCAGAGGTGCTCTAGTACAGAGGTTCCACACAAGGCACAGTTACAAACAGAACAGAGACCACTCACTGGACTGCCAGTGGGTTGTGGTCAATATGAGCACATCATGTAATGTTGACTAGGGTGCAACAAAGCCAAGAGTTAAGCTACTGAGTGTGGTTTTAGGGCCCACATCCCATGATAATGGAGTACAGGACATAAACAATGATACAATGCGATTTCCTCCGAAATATATCCCACCCATGACCCTACAACAGTTTTGTATCCCAATTTAGCAAAGTGTATGTATTTGAAATGGCATAAAAGACACCTACCCAGGGCTGTGTGGACATTATCTCGGCCTACTATTATTGATTGCCTTCCCTGTGGCCTGCTTCCAGGGTTCTGTAGCAGTGGTGTGACTTCAGTTTCTTTGTGCAGTTTAGAGGAGACTCTGGTCCCCTTTAAATAGCCCAGGTGCAATTACACATGCTAATGTATGTATAACTGTCTTTAATGACATGCTAATGAGTTGTTTTGTCTGCTGACTGTTCAATGAGGCTATTTGCATAACTTAACTGAATATAGCAATTTTGCATGATGCGCAACATGGTTTTGCACCTGCACATTGCACAGTGCTCCACTCCATAATATTTGTGCATTTGCACTGCACTCTAATGACATCAGCAGCATGGCCACACGTGTGCAGATGTGCACGCTGGGCATATGCATAGCATTGCACAGGTGATGCATGGGGTTGTGCATGCACAACAACAGCTTTTGTGGTGATTGCGCTATGCTAACATCACTTGTGCAGCCTATGTGGAACACTGTGCAAAACCCGTGCCCTTCCACTCTTGCAGCGTTGTTGAGTGAAGTGTACCACAGTGTGCTCAGGTGGTTTAGCAATGTCCTCCAGAAAACACACCAGGGCCATCCAGAAGTGAGATCAGAGGTGGGGGGGAGGTAGAACTTGCCAACCTCATGGAGTTGGTGGTGGTAAGGGAAAGACAACTCTTTGGGGAGGTTGAAGAGGGCTCTCAGCCACAGTGCAAGGTGTAGGCCTCTGTGCAGCACCACCTGACCAACCAGACAGAAGTCACCTGATCGGGTGAGCAATCTTGCCACCAATATATGGACCTGGTTTGGAGGGATCAGGATCAGTTGGCACACTACTGCTAGATAGTGTGGGGTGGCACTACACCCAGACCATGCAGGTGGTCATGTGCATGGCATGTTTGTTTATGGACATGGGTTTGGCAGCGTCTGGGTGGAGGCATTAGGTATAGTGTGACCATGGGCCAGCAATGTGTGTATGTGTGTATACCTCTGCAGCATATATTTGTGACATGTTGGCCTTGTACTTTCTTGAACTGTGGGCATGGAGGCTATTGCATAACAGTGACACTCATAATGCGGGACACATTCTCACACAATATAGGCTGCAAACACATGGGAACATATTATGTGCACAAGAAACAAATCGGTTCTGTGTTGGAATATTGTACAACCATGACTGTCTGCTATATCAGCAGACAGACTAGCACTGTCTCTGTAAACAGCAACTTTTCAGTGTGGGAGAGATGAGGGTCAGGCAACTTATGAGTTGTACACTGCGATATTTCCCTGTTCATCAGGGACAGTTGCCTGGTATGTATCTGATGCGTCCTTGGGTTATGGCTCCTGGCACTGTTGTCACTAGTTAGGTGCCTGTAGTATCCTGTGCCATTTGATGATGTGTGCTTTCACAGCTGTGCTGGCAGGTCTTCAGTTGTTCACTGATGTAGGGCACCAGCAACAGTACAATCAACGCCTTGAGTCTTTCCTCTTTTGTATGCTGCCACTGTCACATGTGCCATGGCCAAAGCCATCAGGGGGGACGGTTGTCCATAATGGTACTGACAATGTTTACCTGCATTTTGCAGATCAATCAGCCAGAGGAACATGAAGGGAACCCAGCCATGGCAGCATCACTCTAGTGTGGTGCATGTGGGATCCATCCATGACATGCCTGCTTAATGGTCACAGTACCATTCTGGTGGTGTGCCACCATGTACCAGCAGTGTGCCCACCAACACATCAGTCATGGCTGTCCAGACCATGCCCTGTGCCCACTTTACTCAGCATCTGATGCATCTTTGCTCCCACCCACCCGGATTTCAGCCCCTGTGCAGTGCTGTTTGGCATGTGTGGCACCACACCCCTGTCTGACTGTCCATGTGTGTTAGTGTTTCAGTGGTCTTCAGGGGTGCCAAGCCACACATATCTCACATGTACCATGCTGGTGGCAGTGCTTGGTGGGACTTGGCTACTTGTAGTTGCTGAGTATGCATTCTCCAGTGTTTGCTTGCTATACTTAGATCACCATCTTTCTCCCCATAGGTGAATATCACACGACAATGGGAGCCTGTAGACCAGAAGCAATGGAGGAGAGGGATGACCTCCTTCTATGACCTGTTCATCAGCAGAGGGTGTTTCTGTGGAGGGTCACTGGTTTGGAGGCCACGGACAGCAGGATGGGAGATGGCGAGAAACAGCAGGCCACCTGCGGGGAAACCAGAAGCTCCACATCCTCCCTTGTTCAACCACCCACACCCTCCTTCACCTTGTTATTTCACTCTCCCACCCACCCCTTTTGTTCTTCTGATTCTCATTATTCCCCTTTTACTGTTTCTTTGTTATTGTTTTTTTTTTCCTTTTTGTAAATGAAAGATATTTTTATATGTTATGCTCCTGTGTCCTGCATGTTTTTTGGTAGTTTGTTTACATTTTTATCTGGTTTGCTGTGATGCCTCTACTGCCCACCTGCACTACCCTTGTGGGTTACGTCCATGCCTATCCAGTGCCATCAGGTCTCCAATGCTGTACCTGCAGGTGTCTGAGGCTGTGTTTTTATCTGTACAGTGTTCTATGTGTGGCAGGTGTGTTGGCATGTTGGCAATAATGTTGTGTTCCTCATGTGTCCCCCTGCACATCTGGTGTGTATGGCGGCCATCTTCAGAGATGTTCCTGTCCATGGTCAGAGGACAGTGCCTGTACTACCCTCCTGTGTTGCCTGGCAGGGTGGACTCTGTATGCAACCTATCTATGGCTGTGTCTTTCTTGATGTAGCTGCCTTCCATCCTCCTGTGTCCCCATGCTGTGTGCCATTCAGAGTATTGTCACCCTCTTCATATCAGGATTCCATGTGTCTTACCCCTGTGCGCTGGGCTGCTGTGGCTGTATGCTCTGCCTTTTTGCTGTATTCCAAGCTATATTCATTGCTGGACTAGATTTGCACTGTGCTCTGGGCTCTGCTTTGCACACCTGCATTTGCACTCTGCAGTATATTCAGCAGTGTTTTCCCATGGACTATGCCTTTGGACATGGGCTAGCACTAACAGACGAGTAGGGCAAACTTTGCCCGTGGGTAATTTTTTGAATATTGGGCCCCAGACGTCTACAGGAAAATTACATATGCAGATCTCAGAAACCACACAAGCTGCTGTCACTAAACTTTCCACAGATTAAGAAAGAACACATGCAACTAAAATGGTTCCAGGTCTGCACCTGAAGACATATGAAGAGAGACTGAAGGAGCTTAATATGTATAGCCTCAAGGAAAGGAGGGAGAGGGGGGACATGATAGAAACTTTCAAGTACCTCAAGGGAGTCAACAAAGTCCAAGAGGGTAGTGTCTTTCAAAAAAAGAGATGTGCAAGAACAAGAGGGCACAATTTGAAGATGGGGGGGGCATCTCAGAGGTAATGTAAGGAAGTATTTTTTCACAGAGAGGGTTGTGGATGCATAGAACGACCTTCCGGGGGAGGTTGTGGAGTCAAAAACAGTGGTTGAATTCGAGCATGCATGGGACAGTCATAAGGCAATTCTAGGGGATGGGGGTAGAAAGACGTAGGCTGCTGATTTACTAGGATCTGCAGCTTATCCATTAGGTAGGGAAATGGGCAGACTGGGTGGGCCTAGTGGTCCTTATCTGCCATCAAATTCTTTGTTTCTATGTTTCTAATATTTCAACTAATTTCATCAAATGCTGCCAAAGCTATTAAAGTGCAAAGTTTAGGATTTAGCATTGAACACTCTAGTCAGTCCTAACCATAGGGATGGTACTGTGCCCCTATAGTTTTGGTTGAGTATGCTGTTTAATGTTAAACTCCAATTTTTGCACCTTAATAACACTGGCATCATTTGATGAAATAGCCCAAGACTTGGCAGGCGTGGTCAGGCTGTCACAGTCTCAAGACACCAAAAGTTTTGTGATGGTATCTTGTTTGTTTTTTGAGATATGGTGTGCCAAAAAAGTAGAAAAAAAAACATGAGTTTGTTTTTGCTATACTTACCATTGCATATTTTTTTTCTCTCAACTACAGCCTAGATGGTGTGAAATTTTTCATGAAATTTTTAGGTTTGAAGGAGCCAATGCCAAGGATGTGCCTTAAGAAGGCTTTGTGAAAAAATATTATATGGTTCCAGATTTATAAGGATTTTTTAGCTAACTGAAGAATGTGAATGATAAAACACCAATTGTGAGTGCTTATTTTCATGATTTACCTGCCGTGCACCAAAAAATACCAGTCGTGTTGAAAAAAATACATATCATGACAGCCGCGTCTTGTTTCTTTTTTTAACTTATAAATATTGAAAATACATAGAAACATAGAAACATAGACTTTGATGGCAGATAAGGACCGCTTGGCCCACCCAGACTGTCCCTTTCCCTTCCTATTGGATAAGCTGCAGATTCTAGTTAACTTAACCAACAGCCTACTTCCTCCTACCCTCCACTATATTTGCCTTATGTCTGTCCAATGCATTCTTGAATTCCCCCACTGTTTTTGACCCTGTAACCTCCTCAGGAAGTCCGTTCCATGCATCCACTACCCATCTCTGTGAAAAAAATACTTACTCATGTTGCCACTGAGCCATCCTTCCTCTATCTTCAAACTGTGCCCCCTTGTTCTTGCACATCTCTTTTTATGAAAGATGCTACCCTGTTGGACTTTGTTGATTCTCTTGAGGTACTTGAAAGTTTCTATCCTGTAACCCCTCTCCCTCCTATCCATGAGGGTATACATATTAAGCTTCTTTAGTCTCTCTTCATATGGTTTCTGGTGCAGACCCTGCGCCATTTTAGTTGCCCTCCTCTGGACTGCCTCCATCCTGTCTCTGTCCTTGTGGAAATGGGGTCTCCAGAACTGCACACAGTACTCCAGATAGGGTCTTACCAAATGTCTGTACAGAGGGATGACAACTTCCTGTTTTCTACTGATGATGCCTCGCCCTATGCATCCAGTATCCCCCACGGCCCTCCTTAATGTCTTCTCATATTGCTTGCCTACCTTTAGGTCATCTGATATGACTACCCCCAGGCCCCTTTCCATTTTTGTTGTTGTTAGTACCCCCCCCATTGTGTACTCTTCCCCTGGGTTTTTGTTTCCCAGGTGCATTACTTTGCACTTCTTTGCATTGAATTTAAGCTGCCATACAAATATGTTTCCAAAAAACAAACACCTGAACCCAAGTAAACAGGATCCATTTACCTAGATTCTGCTGCTTGTTTTCTGAAAAAAATACCAGAAATACCTTTTCTGGGCACCCCAAATCCAGGGTGGCCAACTTAGTGAGAGGAGCCATTTACCCACATTCACTGTACGAGAACATTGGGACACTATTTGTATGGCAGCTTAAATTTCCAACAGAAAGAAGGTTAAAAAGTCAGGTTAGTTTATATCTTGGAGGTAGAAGACTTGGTTTGCTGGCCAAGGCACCTAGCTTCACCTGAGCTCTTTCCTTCTAAGACTGCTTGAAAGGCAGAGTAGAGAAACTTACCAGAGCAAGGGAGAAGGATTAAGACTTAGTTTGGCTAAGCAGATTTACTGTGTGGTGGTGTTTTTATTTTTTACTCACAGGGATTGCTACTGTTTGTTGCTAACATTTCATTGCTTTATTTTTTCTCTGATTCAAATTGTTGTTGCTGGTATACCTTCTTCTGCATTATTACAAGGTGTGCCTACAGGTGTGTGCTAACAGATTACTGCTGTAATCTTCTGATTCAAATTGTCTTTTGCAAGGTATATCTTCTGTTACTGCTTTATTTTTCTCTGTAGCAAAGTGTTTCTTACAGGGTATATCTTCTCTGAAATTATTACAGGTGGTGCATTACAGGTTTTACAGTTTTATCTAACATTAGGATAAGCTTTCAGGGTTACTGCATTTGTTGTTGACTGATTGTTTCTGCTCTTACCTCCTTGTTCTTTCATCCGTGGTTCTTCTTTTTAGGCAGGGGAAGGGCCCAGCCACCCACCCCCATCCCCAACCACCCCACGCTACACTCCTTTTATAGGGTACCACAGTTGTGACATTTCCTGTGGCAGAGCAGGAAGGAGCGGATCAGTGGGGCCTCCACAAGGTGATCTCATTTACAGGAGAAGGGCCCAGCCAACGCACTAGTAATTTAACTTGTTATAACAAGTTAAACAAAGCACAAATAAACCATTACTTGCATTTTTTCCTTTTTTTCCTTCTAATTACTCTGACTAGGTTACAAACCCAGCAACTTATTTGGAATGGATTTCATTAACTGCAGGTACTGTGGAACAATTTTCAGAAGGACAGTCTTACAGGATTTAGGACACTGTCCTACATGCTGGCCTTGGAGATCTTAGGTCTCAGCTCCGGGCAGCATGGGCAGAGATTGCATGCCTCAAATTTCATATTGAAGAGGAAATACATTATAAGAACCACCGCCATTTCCCCAGCATCCAACAGAAAAACCTCGACCGCAGAGGGTAGTTGGTCCAGGAGGTTGGCAGGTGGTTAGAGGAGCAAATCAGGTGCCCCATCACTCTCTGCTCTCAACACATTACCTCCAAAACCATATAAACACTACAAACAGGTATCTGCCTCTATCTCTGAAATCAAATAAAGAGGCAGAAGACACTGCAGAGCAGGACACTGCGGCACAGGAGCTAACACAACAATACTCACCCAAATCAGGAACCAAAACTAAACAAGCACAAAGGAAATCCAAAAACTTGATCATAGGAGACTCCATGATTCGGGGAGTTGATACCCATCTCCAGCCAGGGGTGATGGTCAGATGTCTCCCAGGTACATCAGCATGGAGAGACACTGACCGCATTGCTAAAATTGTTCACAAAGCAGGAGAAAACATTGATGTCCTAGTACACATAGGGACTAATGATCTTGCCAGCCGGTCAGTTGTGGAGACCAAGGAACACCTAACTAAGCTGGGTGACAAACTATCATCTATTTCGTCCGGCATCTCCTTCTCTGAGATCCTGCCAGTCTGGGAGAAGGGAGCAGATGGACGGAAGGTCAGAGAAGGGGAGATAGGGGAGCTAAACACGTGGCTCAAGGACTGGTGCCAGGAAAAAGGACACAGATTTGTAGGGAACTGGCAACAGTCCTGGGAGCTAAAGTTCTTTAAATTTGATGGACTGCATCTGACTAAAGAGGGAGTCAGTGCATTGGGGCAGAAGTTTGATGTATTTGCAGAATATTTAAACTAGCAAATGGGGAGAGGGGTGCAGCACCCCATACGTCGAATGGGAAGAACACCCCTCCCCCCTCAGCTAGTGGTCAAACAGGAATTCAGCGTGTTTGCCGTTCATTTGCATCACCAGGTAAGAAAAAGGTTTGTCTCCCATACGATGCACAGGGTAATGCCAAACTTCACCCAACAACTAACACACCAAAATCTAGCCAATGGAAAATCATGTACAAAATGCTCACAGCCTGGAAATAAGATCCCAGACCTGCAGGCAACAATGTCAGAGGCTAAACTGGACATAGTAGCAATTAGTGAGACGTGGTTTACCAGTAACCACACTTGGGAGACTTCAGTACCTGGCTATGTATTGTTCAGAAGAGACCGAGGTGCAAAAGGGGGAGGAGTGGCCCTGTATGTTAATGAAAATATCAAAGCTACAGAAATTCAGAATACACATAAGGAGCCAGAAGAACTGTGGGTCACCCTGGAAACAGGAAATGGGACAGCCATAAGAACTGGGGTTGTCTACAGGCCCCAGACCAGAGGGAGGACATAGACACATTACTGTTAGAAGATATACAAAACATGACAGCTAAAGGGAGGTTCTGATAATGGGAGACTTCAACATGCCAGATACAGATTGGTCAATACCAGCAGGAACATCTGCCAGAACTAGACTCATAGTGGATTCCCTGCAGGAGGGCCTCAAACAACTGGTACAGCAACCCACAAGAGACAGGGCTATCCTAGATCTAGTACTGACTAACAAAGAAGGGATCACAGATCTCCAGGTAGAAGGTCACCTGGGGCCAGTGACCATCACATGGTATGGTTCAATTTGGCTACTACATCTAAATCATCCCATTCCAAGGCAAAAATATGGGACTTCAGAGGAGCTGACTTTGATAAGATGGCCAACAGAGTTAAGCTAGCCCTGGCAAAAAAAACACAGGTGAGGAGGTACAGGCAAAGTGGGCAAGCATTAAGGATACAATACTTGAAGCAACATCCCATTGTGTTAGACAGAAAAGGAAGTGCAAAAGAAGAAGGAAACCACTTTGGTTCTCAAATACAGTAGCAGAAAAGGTCAGAGCCAAAGGCTGGCCTTCAGGAAATATAAGGAACACAGCGGGATGAAGATAGGAGGCATGCCAAACTGCCCTAAGGGAAGCAGGGAAGGCAGTAAGGCAGGCAAAGTCCCAAACTGAGGAAACACTAACGAACAGTAAAACAAGGTGACAAGACTTTCTATAGATACATTAGTGAAAGGAGAAAGTCCAGAGGAGTATTGCTAAGCTAATGGAGAAAAGGGAGCATGTGAGGAGGAGGACCCTGTAAAGGCATCTATCCTAAATAGATACTTTTGCTCAGTATTTACTGAAGAGAAGGTAGGGCAGGGCCCACAGCTCAGCATCATGGACACAGGGGAGGAGGTGAGCACTACTCCCTTCACAAAGAAAGGGTCCTACAAGAGCTTGCTAAGCTCAGGTGGATAAGGCAATGGGACCTGATGGCATACATCCCAGGGTACTTAAGGAGCTAAAGGAGGAACTAGCAGAGCCACTAGCAGAATTGTTTAGTGAGTCTCTGAGCACAGGAGAGGTCCCAGAAGACTGGAGAAGCACTCATGTGATCCCGCTCCACAAGAGTGGTAGCAGGGAGGAGGCAGGGAACTACAGACCAGTCAGTCTTACCTCAGTAGTGGGCAAGATTATGGAGGCACTCCTTAAGGAAAGGATAGTGCAACACCTGGAATCCATAGGGGCACAGGATCCATGACAGCATGGGTTTACAAAAGGAAGGTCCTGTCAAACTAATCTCATAGATTTCTTTGACTGGGTAACCAGAGTGGTGGACCAAGGGGGAGCAGTTGATGTCGCCTACCTTGACTTCAGCAAAGCTTTGACACTGTTCCACATAGAAGATTGATAAATAAGCTAGGTAGGCTCGGGTGGGCGAAGTTGGTCAACTGGGTGGCAAACTGGTTGACTGGCAGAAAACAGAGAGTGGTGGTAAATGGTATACAGTCAGAAGAGATGCAAGTCACAAGTGGGGTACCTCAGGGATCAGTCCTGGGCCAGTCCTATTCAACATCTTCATTAGTGACCTCGCAGATGGACTAGAGGGTAGCTTGTCTGTTTGCAGATGACAAGAAGATCTGCAACAGAATAGATGATCCAGATGGGGTGGGCAGAATGAGAAGAGATCTGGATAAACTAGCAAAATGTTCAGAAGAGTGGCAACTGGGATTTAATGCAAAGAAGTGCAAAATCATGCACATAGGGAAGAGAAACCCTGAAGCCACTTATAGGCTGGGAGGGGAGTTGCTAGCAGTCACAAAGGAAGAAAGAGACTTGGGCATCATCATCACTGATGACCTAAAATCATCCAAGCAGACCTCTAAAGCAGTAGGTAAGGCTAGGGGGGTGTTAGGGTGTATTAGTAGGAGTATCACAAGTCGTAAGAGGGAGGTAATAATCCCTCTGTACAGGACATTGGTTAGGCCCCATCTGGAGTACTGCGTGCAGTATTGGAGGCCACACCTTCACAAGGACATTAACCAAATTGAGGCAGTCCAGAGAAGGGCAACCAAAATGGTGCAGGGACTGCATCAGAAGACATATGAGGACAGATTAACGGAGCTCAATATGTATACCCTTGAGCAAAGGAGGGAGAGAGGTGATATGATCGAGACATTTAAACACCTTAAGGGCATAAACAAGGTGAAAGAGTCTAACATGTTTAAATATAAGAAAAATAGCAGGACAAGAGGACACAGCATGAATTAGAGGGAGGCCGATTAAGGGGAATGTGAAAATTCTTTTCACAGAAAGGGTGGTAGATGCATGGAATGGCTTACCACAAGAAGTGGTGGCTATGAATACAGTGCAGGGCTTCAAACAGGCATGGGATAGGCATAAGGGAGCAATACAAATGACTATGAATAGATAGGTCACTGACAGAGCAAAGGCCGATGGCACATTTATAAGGTAGAAAAAGAAATGGGCAGACTGGATGGGCCTTGCGGTCCTTATCTGCCGTCAACTTCTATGTTTCTATGTTTCTATGTTTCTACTCTTGACAACTGAAGCTGCAGATGGAAATTGTGCTGCTGGCTTTGGTTGAATCAGTGAGATGACCACTCACCATTCTCTATCTCTCTCTCTCTCTCTCTCTCTCTGGGTCTGTATCTATCTATCTATCTATCTATCTATCTATCTATCTATCTATCTATCTAATTCTTTCTAACATTGGACCAGGGTGCCCATGCCCACTACCATATCTTTCTTTCCCCTCCCTCCAGCTCATCCACCTGCCCTTCCCATTGTTTTCTTTTTAACAGTAATAACCAACAGTATAAGAGTGGACTGGGGTGCCCACCCCAGGTACTGCTTCTTGTATTGACCCCCTCCCCTCCAGGTTGTCCCTCCCCTTTCCACTAAGTAGGTGGTGGCACCAGGGTGCCCATCCCTGGTGCTGCCGAACATGAGCCCAGCACTGGGGTGCCCAATTCCTAGTGTCCAAAATTGCATCCCCTGAAATAAATAAAATTGTCACACAGCATTTTTCTTAAACCCTGTAAAACAGAAAATGCTCCCTTGATGATATGACCTTCCCACACCCCTACTTCCCATTCAGCACCCACCACCCAACACCCCCCACACACCCCACACCCTCACATGCCTGCCTCACTTGAACATGTGCCATGGTGTAGACCCACTTTCCAATCAAAGACGCATCATGCTGCTAGAACCAGTGACTGTAATATGAGCAAATAAGGCATGTGCAGTATAGTGTATTTTGGTATCCAGTCAAAAGCGTGTCTGAATTACCGCATGGTAAAAACCGTGATGTAAAATAGTGTGAGTGAAAAGAGCTACTGGGGAATTATAGCATGGTCATGGCAGCACTGTACAGGGAGCTTTATTCACTCTGGCTGAGCATGCTAACATTTACATTGTGTGTAGAGTGAGCCAGCTGGCTCAGTGGCTTGGTGGCTAGAGTAACAGGCTAGGAATCCCTTTGATTCATCAGTGGACCCAGGGGTTCAAGTCTTCAAGTCTTTCTCCCTACTGTGGATTTTTTTTGTGTGGTGTTTGGTGCATCTTCCAGGATGTGTACATATATGCATATTTATATGTATATATTTTAGAGGCTAAAAACTCCATTTAATGCATCAGTTAGGGTTGTTCCACAGTGACAAAAGTGAGGAAATTCGATGTCAGGGTTGAAACCCCCTTTGCACCCCTTCAGCCCACCCCTCAACTGGAATCAGGGTGCGCATTGGGGTCGTCGACCCTAACTGTCACCAAATCACATGTGAAAAGAAGCTGAGAAATAGGAGAATGGGGTGACAGTTAGTACCGATGGCCCCAATGCGCACCCCGATTCCAGTTGGCGGGTGGGCTGGAGGGGTGCAAAGGGGGTTTCAACCATAACATCGAATTTCCTCGCTTTTGTCGATGTGGAACAACCCTAACTGATGCATTAAACAGAGTTTTTTGCCTCTAATTTCCCTTCTTTTTGAGAATGATAATGAGAAATAGTGAATGTAATGGTGGCTAGGCCGGGCCCGCTTCCACCACATAATACAGCAGCGGAGCGGCCCATATAGTAACATTGTGCCCAGAATGCAAATCGAATGCGATGGTGACACAATGTGAAACAGAAAGAGAAATAGTACTGCAGACAGAAATGTTAAAAACAATGCAAACGCAACCACAAATGAAAACGCAAAGGGTAACGCACATGGTGGCGTAAACTTGAATGGTAAGTGAAACGGGTACGGAACCACAAGCAGAAACGGGAATGGTAACAGTAATGTAAGCACACAGGCTGGTTTTCCCCAAAAGCTGCATAGAGAAAGACAGTGAGTAGAAAGAATGTATGCAAAATAATGACTCTCGGAACACAAAAATGAGGACTTGGAATAGTAAATTGCTTATATCTCAGTAACCGTACAACATAGTAAAAAAATTTAAAGTCATATGTAATA